>OY728152.1:187171329-188421329 GCA_963277665.1 Viscum album
CCTTATGAAATCATAAGATTTATTAATAACACACAAAAATCATAAATCATATAGGTAACTTGTTGAATCCATATCAAACATACATTGTAGTTATCACAGCTACATAGGGAGTCACATTTGGAATACTCATCACAGTATATTCCCTAAATATCTTAGAAGAATCATTCATGTTACCTCTGTCAATTTACCCAATGCATTGGAGGGCTATCTCTGGCTCTCCCGCCATAGGTTTATCATGGAACCACTTGTATATGTACGCAATGACCAAGAACCATAACATATTCATAACATATGAAATAAACATAAATAAATGATAACATTTCCATATTAAAATCAAAATATATCATTTAAATATATTGACATGAAAAAATCCATTATCTAAACCTTATTCAATACCAAAATGCATAAAATAGTATATGGTATTTATTTTCTTTTTAGAAATATTTAGGCTTGTTAATGAAGCCAAAGATCAAATAATACTCGTGGTGGCGAAAAGGTCATTGTCACCATGTACGTTAATAAGGATTTTTTTCAATTAGTAAAATGACTCATAGTTGAAGATTCCCTTTGAATGAAATGAAAAGCCAAAGTTATTTATACATCGAATATGATAAATTTGAGAATAAAATGAAATACGCCTCAATGAAGGGGATTGGTATGAAGTCCAATATAAAGACGGTATCCTTAGATTAATGATTAATAAATTACATAATTAAGCGCGAAAAAAATAAATACACTGAATATTATTGGATATTCAGTGTAAATAAATCAAAGGACATTCACACATGTTCTTTTAATGACAAAACCAATGTCATGGATGTATAACTCAATGAATGTAAATTGAGTTCAAATTTTTATTATCAAGTTCATATCGATGACTTGAGAATTTATCAATGGGGTGATTATGTGTATCAAAAGTATATCCACACAAAGGGGAGTGTAAATTAAAACATAAATAAATAAATAGTGATTCCACATAGAATCATATCGTGACATAATAACTAATTAGAAGATTAACCCAAGGGATAGAAATTGGGTTAAAAGGTTCCCTTATGGATTTGGTATCTTTTGAGACATACAACTCATGAAAGAAGGATCATAAAATGAAGATATAAATACCCATAAATTGAATTATATTAGAAAATTAATACAATCATGGGTAGTAAATACACTACACGATAGAAAATAGTGGAAAATATACAATGAATCTGACGGGAATAAAATGTGAGATGAAAACCCCTTACCACGTTGTAATCAATCGAGTCATATGACCAAAAGGTAATTACCCACAAATGAATCACATAATACAAGGAATATAAATAGAATCATGATAATATATGAATCAAATTTCATTACAAGATACACCACATGCAAAAAATAAGTGGTGAACGATTGAAATCTCACGAAATTAATAGTGAGAGAAGAAATCACTTACATCATGACCGACTTGACTCGATCGTTCTATAATTCCCTTAATAATAAACTAAATTTAATTTCAAATTTCTTAATAACATTTTTTAAGTTTATTAATCCTTTTATATCACTTATTATCATGTTTTAAACATTATGTAATCATTTAAGTTATTAACGGTTGTTTCATCTATATTTGGTATTTGAGTAAAAAATGAACACCTTATAATTAGAAGCTGTCCATTTCGTCATCAATCCATTATCTCCAAAATTATATTCATGATTTACATATCATATAGATCATATATATTCAGTGTATATGTGTATTTATAACAGTACATAACATTTTGAGATAAGAAATGAAATGCACCGTTCAGGGAGACGGTAAACCGTACGTACGCATGAACACTGCTTTCATTTATATTTTGTACTTTAATGGAATTTTAAAATAAAAATACATAAATATATTATAATTACAGTATAATTTCATATATAATGTCATTAGCAACATCCTTTTTACATACCACATATGTCATTAACGAGTCACATCCCTATGTTGGGGCGGTAGTCCGCACTTCTTAAAATGAAATTATCCCGTTTACCCATTATAGATACCATAAAGGTATGATATAAATATAAAATACAGAAGTATATAGATAATATAAATATAATATATATCACATTTAAATACATTTTTATCTTAATGACCACTATAAGAGGTGATAGTAGTAGATTGAACAATCATCGTTTCGTGAGGCAATAGTTTGTCATCCACAGAAACATTATGTTCTTTATCCATTATATGGAGGTTTGTGCAAGTGTAGTTTAATTAATTCTCATAAAAACATCCTAGTATTATTATTATACTGATTTTGTTATAAAATAAAGGAATGAAAACTATTTACAGTGTTGGATAAGTAAAATAATACAAAAGAACTTAAGAGATAATGTTACTGTTAAATCGGGTAACTCCCATTGGTTTGAACCAAAAGGGTTTTATGAAGTGTTTTATGTAACATACCAAGTATGTAATGAATAATAGATATTTTTATCTATGTCTATTTTTGAATTAAATAGTGTTTTAGAAGATTAAAATGAGAATAAATCCAATCTTAAGCATGTAATACACTAATATTTTTAAAAGATTGTTTTACTACCTTTTGATGGAAAACCATTTTTAAATAAAAATTTTGAAAATTTTATAAGCCCTATTTTTCAAAATAAACAAATTATTTATGATTGGGACATTGAAATTTACATTGGATAGTTTTTTGGTATTTTTCTGACAATATTCATTTTTTAATGAATAGTGAAAAATACTGCATTTTACATCAAAACTGCTTTTTCATCTAATTTAATTATATGGTTAGATTATATTTTTAATTGTTATTAAAGTTTAATTATAATATATTTTTACCATTTAATCCAATGGTGGTAATTAGGATTAATTTCACTTTGGAATTGGGCATAAACAAGTGCCAATCTTTTCATAGATATTGTTTCCAAAAAACCCGCTATTTGTTTTGACAACGGGAATTATTTTTAAATTAATTATTGTAATTTCTGTGTTTGGAATTTGGTAAAATGGATTACATATTTGGAATTATAATGTTCAAATTATTTAATGAAGACTCTTTTGTTTTTGGACATTATGAATTGGAACGACGGTAAGTATCTTTAATTATCTTCATTAATTAGTAATCGGATAGTTAAGGATAATAAAATAACATCATAACAATAAAAAATGACCCCAAAATATGTCCTATTGATGCTGTATGTGTCATGGCAGTCCATGGGATGCCTTTTTCCGAACGTGGGGACCCCATGGAGTCACATTTGTGTGATAATGACTTTTTATCTTTTTATTTTTAAAGAAAGTTAAATATAACAAAGAATGTATCACGTGAGTAAAACATTTTTAATTTTTTCTAAATAAATGATATATTGTACTAAAAATAGTCATTGAAAATATAAAAATAATTCATACATCAAATTATTTTTTTTATAATTTTTAGACATTAAATAAATTAAATTATTTATGACATCATGATGATGCAGGGATTACCTGATTAATGAACGATTTAAATTAAATGAAAATATAATGTAAAATCTAAGACATACACTTGTCAAAGACCTATTGTATGAGTGTATTTCGAACCCTTATCACCTTATCCTATAAATACATCAATATGGTTCCTTTAAAATCTGAATCTCATTTGAAAATAATGTAACATTTTATACCTTTCAAAGAGTGCCCCCCCCCTCTCCTCTTATAAAAGGCCCCCACCTCTACCTCCTTACCCACACTTATCAAGCCATCGGACTGGAAAATATCTTCTCATTTTATCTCTCCAAATCCCTCTCTTCATCCTAGAAGCCTTTCTAAAAGTAGAAATCTCTTCAAGAAACCCTTTTGGTTCTAACTAAGAGGAGTTACCCAATTTAAAGGTAAAGACTTCCCTAATGTTCTTTTGTTTAATTTTGCTTCTCCAACCCCCTAAATTTTTTTTATTAATTTATTTTGTAACAAAACAATTATTTTCAATATACTAGGATGCTTTTTTAAGAATTATTTGAGCTAAAATTACACACACCGACATCTAATGGTTAAAGAACATACTGTTTCCGTGGATGGGGAATTTCTGCCTCACGAAACGATGATTGTTCAATATTCTTATAACACCTTAAAATTTGGCCATTAAGATTTCACTATATTTATATATGATATATAATATTTTTGTGTTTTCCTTATGCTTCTGTATTTTTCATTTATGGCATACCATTATAGCTTCCATTATGGGTATATGCGATATCTTCATTTTAGGAAGTGCGGACTACCGCCCCCTCAAAATGATTTGATTTGTTAATGCCATATGTGGGATGTATAAAGGATGGAATTAATGATATTATATATGATATTATACTGGAATTATAATATACCTTTATATCATTATAATTCCATTCCAAAAAATACGAAATAGAAATGAAAGTAGCGTTCGTGCGTACGTATGGCTTACCATCTCCATGAACGGTGCATTTCACTTCTTACCTCTAAATGTTATGAAATATTATAAATGCAAGTATATACTAGATATATATGATACATATGATATATATATCATAAATATAATTCTCGATATAATGGATATTTTACCCCATGAACAACATGTAATTATAAGAAGCCCATTTTTTACTAAAGTACCAATGATCGACAAAATGACCATTATTAACTTAAATAATTACATAGTGTTCAAAAGTTGGTAATAAGTGATATAAAAGGAATAATGATCTTGAAAAATGTTCTTAATCAAGTAGAAATTAACTCAAGTTTATTATTCAGGACGTTAAATAACGATCGAGTCAAGTTGAACCCGAGGTATAGGTCTTCATCTCAATCTCCTTTCATTGAGGCATATTTTGTTTTATACACAACTTTCTTTTATACAGTGTATAAACCCCTTTGACTTTTACGTATATTCAAAAAGAATCTTTTTTATACGAAGCATTTACTAAACGAAAAAAGATAATGTTTTTTTGTCGTAGGTATGCGGAGACAACATCTTCTCCACTGCCATGACCATTGTTTGAGCTTCGGCTTCCTCTACAAGCCATACTTTTTAAAAAAAAATGAAAAATAAATTCCATGTTTTACTTTTCATTTATTTTAGTATTGAAAATGGTTTTTATAATGTTTTTATTTTATCAATGTGTTTTATTGATATCTTTTGATTGAAATGTGGAAATGTTATGTTTCCTTTATGAATGTTTTATGTGATACGATTATGTTATGGTTCTTCGGAATTGTTATGAAGATGGGTGTTTTCATGATAAACTAAGAGCGGGTGAGCCCTATATAGCTCTCCAATGAATTGGGTAACATGAAGTGGTTAAATGTTAAGGGTTCTCTAAAGAGATTTAGGGAATATACTATAACGGGTATTCCAAACGTAACCATAAGGGTTATGCCCTACGTAAGAATGTTTTGAATGCCTCAAGTTACCTTTCTGTCTTATGATTTCTATGATTTATTCTTGATTTGATGAGGTATGTTAAAATTATTATGTTTTATTAGTAATTTATGATTTCATACATGGACTAATGTTTTCATTTCATACATTTATATCCCTTACTAAGCTTTTTATGATCATACCATGTTTTTGAAATGTTTTTCACAGGTCAAGGGAAAGGTACATGATGTGATGATAGTGTAAAGGAAGTGTCATGAATGAATCCATGTTTTATTATAAATATGTTTCTGTGGATGGGAAAAATGATTACTATATTTTATGTAACCACTTTGTATAAATGAGGAACGTAATGCATGATTTATGATCTAATAATCTAAAACTCTAAACCTGAAAAGATCCTCAATGTGCAATCTTGTAATAACTCAAGATTAAGTAATGTTTAAGGTTGTGGCCTTATAGTTGGTATCAAAGGGACGTTTAGATAACTTCAGGAGTTATAATTCTATTAAATGATTATCCAAAAATATTTTTTTATGGTCAAATTGAAATGATATAGCATTTGAAGATTACCATGTTGCTTCATCTAAGACATGTTTGTTCAGAATAGTTTTCCACATAGGAAATAGAGAAGCATTGCTAGGAAGGAATACAGAAGGAAATGACCTTCTGAATCAGCATCCTGAGATGGTCAGAATTGGAAATGAATAGTTTGTTGCAGTAATGGCACAGTTGACTCATGGGATAAATGGTGGTGGTATCCATGCACGAGATCAGCCAGATCATCCGCAGAGGAACATGTCAGTGGTGGAACATTTCACGAGGAAACATCTCCCATAATTCAGAGGATCATCCGACCATGTGCAAGAAAAAGGGTGGATTAAAGCATGGGAGAACATTTTCGATGTCATGGGGTGTTTGGAAAATCAAAAGGTTAGTCTTTCTATTTACCATTTGGTGGGTCAAGCTGATCAGTGGTTGTCGATGGTTAAAAATATCAGGGATGCTAATGAGATTGATGCTCTCGACTGGGATGAATTCAAGGGTATGTTTCTTGAGAAGTATTTTCCTAAGGTTGTTCGACTTAGGATGTAGAAACAATTTTTATAATTGAGTCAAGAGGATGACTCAGTGACAGCTTATGAAGAGATGTTCACTCGGTTGGCAAGGTATGCTCCAAATTTTATCCGAGACCTTGATAGTAAAATCAATCGTTTTTACTCAGGATTAAAGCCAAAATATCGAAGGGATTTATCTTATCGTGAGTTCAAGAGTTAATAAATGCTTGTTCGATGTGCTGAGAAGTTGGAAATTTAGTTTGATGATGATCAAGTTTTCTATAACAACTAGTAGAAGAAGAGACCAAGGTGGCAGGAGAAAGGAAAGATTTCTTCAAAAAGGCCTGACGGTATGAAAATTATGTTTCCAGTTTGTGATAAATGTGGTAAAAGGCATGCTGGGGAATGTCTTCTGAATTCTATAAAGTGCTACCAATGTGGTAAAATGGGACATAACGCTCATGATTTCACTGAAAAATATCAGGGTGATGGTAAGACCAAATTTGATTTATAGTTAGTGAAATGTTTTAAGTGCAATGAGATGGGTCACTATCCAAACGAGTGTCCGACAAAGTGCTAGAGTGATGGGAAGCAGTTAGACTACAAGTAGAAAGGGGTGGTGAAATCATTTGCAACTAATTTAGCAGATGTCAGGCCATCAAATGAAGTTGTATCAGGTACTTTGTTTTTTTCAGATTATTCTTATGTGTTGTTTGATTCGGGGTCTACATGTTCTTTCATCTCTGAAAACTTTTCTGGTTAAATGGGAATACCATCTCAATAAATGACTCCTGAACTTGTGGTAAAAACACCTGGGGGGAAATGTTGAGGAAAAAAATAATTTATAAGAATCTTCCTATCCTTATCCGTGGAATGAACCTACTTGCAAACCTTATTGTTTTACCTCTAGTAGAGTTTGATGTTATCATGGGTATGGATTGGCTCTCTTTTTACCATGCTAATATTGATTGTAGAGATAAAGAAGATTCTTTTCAGAAAGACTTTCAGTTTTTGTACAAGAATGAACTCTTACTTTTGATAACATATCAAGAGGCCGAGAAACTTGTAAAAGATTGAAATGAATGTTACCTTGCACATATCGTTGAAAACAATGCAGCTGTTCAGATTAATGATGTGCCAGTGGTAAATGAGTATCCTGATGTTTTTCTTGATGAGTGTCTTGGAATAATACCGGATCGGGAAGTTGAGTTTACTGTTGACTTAGTTCCTGATGCTAAGCCAAATTCAAAACCCCCTTATCGAATGGCTCAAATTAAACTTTTAGATTTGAAGGAGGAATTGCAAGATTTATTAGAGAAAGGTTTAATTCGACCTAGCACATTACCCTGGGGTGATCCTGTTTTATTTGTTAAAAAGAAATATGGTTCAATGAGACTTATCATTGATTATAGATCCTTGAATAACATCACTGTTATGAACAAATATCCCTTTCCTCATATCTATGACTTGTTTGATCAGCTCAGGGGAGCTCAGTTTTTTTTCAAAGATTGACCTGAGATCGGGGTACCATCAGTTGATGGTAAAGGAATCAGATATTCTGAAGACCGTGTTTTGTACAAGATATGGCCATTATGAATTTTTAGTAATGCCTTTTGGGCTAACCAATGCACCATCTTTATTCATGGACCTTATGAATAGAATTTTCCATGAGTTATTGGATAAGTTTGTGGTTGTTTTAATTGATGATATTTTGGTGTTTTATAAAAGTAAAGAGGAGAATGAAAGACATTTAAGGGTTATTTTTCAAACCTTAAAAGAAAATAAATTGTATGGGAAATTCAGCATGTGTGAGTTTTGGTTGCAAAAAAATTCTCTCCTTGGTCACATTGTTTCTAAAGATGGGATAACTGTTGATCCTGCAAAAACAAAGGTTGTTGAAGAATGGCCAAGACCCACAAATGTAACTGATATTTGTAGATTATTTTGTTTGGCATGCTATTACCAATGGTTTGTTAGAAATTTCTCCCATTTATCTAGTCCAATGACAAAGCTAACTTGGAAGGGTGTTAAGTTTATCTGGAAAAAGAATGTGATGATTGTTTTCAGGAACTGAAAAGAAGATTGGTGAATGCTCCAGTTTTGGCACTACCTTCCAGGAATGGTTAGTTTGTTATCTACAGTGAGGCTTCATTAAAAGGAATTGGTTGTGTCCTAATTCAGAATGATCAGGTAAATGCTTATGCTTCACAATAGTTGAAAACTCAAGAGGTAAATTTCCCTACATATGATTTGGAATTAGATGCTATTGTTTTTGCTTTAAAAATTTGGAGGCATAATTTGTATAGAGTAAAGTGTGAAATATATACTGATCATAAATGTTTAAAGTATATATTCACTAAGAAAGAATTGAACATGAGACAGAGGAGATGGCTAGAATTAATCGAGGATTATGATTGTACAATTCATTACCATCCAGAAAAAGCAAATAAAGTGGCCGATGATTGGAGTCAAAAATATAATTCTTCCTTAATAATGTTGTGTTTAGATTGTGATCCTTTAGTTAAGGATTTGATGAAATTTGGTATAGATTTTGTTGGTGTAGGATGTCCTACTGTTCTGTTTTAGGTATCAGTGAAATCTTCTCTATCAGACAGAATTACGCAAGCACAGAAGCTAGACAGTGAGTTTTAGAAAAAGGTAGAGCTGGTTTAGAAGGGTAAGTTCCCTGAATTCAACATTGATAATGATTGTGTTTTGAGATTTGGGAAGAGATTGTGTTTTGAGATTGTGTGTTCCTTTTGATTCACAGTTCAAGAGAGAGTTGGTATGTGAAGCTCATAGTTCTCTGTTTTCAGTTCATCCAGGCAGTACTGAGATGTATAGAGATCTTCGGGAGTATTACTGGTGGGACGGAATGAAAAGAGACATTGCTGATTTTACTATGAAGTGTTTGACTTGTCAAAATGTTAAATCAGAGAGGCAGTTACCGAATGGGATGCTTCAGCCTTTACCAATTCCATAGTGGAAATGGAAGAATATATATCTATGGACTTCATTGTGGGATTGCTGAAGACAGCTTGAGGTAATAATGCAATCTAGGTTATTGGTGATCGCTTGACTAAATCTACTCATTTACTTGCTATACGAGATACTTTTTCCCTAGATCAAATTTCCCATTTGTATCTTAAAGAGATAGTCAGGTTACATGGAGTTTCTCTCTCCATTGTATCTGACCGTGATCCCAGGTTCACTTCTAACTTTTGGAAAGGCCTTTAGAAGTCATTGGGAACTGAATTAAATTTTAGTACAGCTTTCCATCCTCAACCAGATGGGTAATCAGAACGAACAATTCAGACTTTGGAGGATATGCTACATGCTTGTTCGATGGATTATTAGGCATGTTGGGACCAATATCTTTCTTTGGTTGAGTTTTCTTATAATAACAGTTTTCATTCCAGTATACAGATGGCACCATTTGAGTAATTATATGGGAAGCAGTGTCGAACTTCATCTTTTTGGGATGAAGTAGGTGAAAGAAGTTGATGGGACCAGAATTGGTAGAAGATTTGGAAGAAAAAGTTCAGCTGATATAAAAACACATGAGAACAGGTGAGAGTAGGCAGAAGAGTTATGCGGACAATAGGAGTAAGGATCTCACTTTTGAGCATGGTGATCATGATTTTCTCTAAGATTCACCATGGAAAAGTGTGATGCAATTTGGTAAGAAAGGAAAGCTGAGTCCACAGTTCATTGGACAATATGAAATTCTGGAGATACTTGGATCAGTTGCATACTGAGTGGTTTTACCTCCGAGTTTATCTTAGGTACACAATTTTTTTTATGTTTCAATGTTAAGGAAGTATATGCCAGATCCATCTCATGTTTTGAGTCTAGAGGTAGTTCAACTGGAAGAGAATCTATCTTATGAGGAACAACCGGTCCAGATTCATGACCACATGGAGAAATTGTTTCAGAATATGGTGATTCATCAAGTAAAGGTTTTGTGTAAAAACCACTTGAGTGAAGAGGCAACATGAGAATCTGAAAATGCAATGAGGGATAAATACCCCCACTTATTCGTTAAGTAAATAAATTGCGGGGATGAAATTTTCTAAAGGGGGGAAGGATGTAACATCCCATGTAAGTAATGAATAATAGATATTTTTATCTATGTCTATTTATGAAATAGATAGTGTTTTAGAGGCTTAAAATGAGAATAAATCCAATCTTAATCATGGATACACTAATATTTTTAAAAGAATGTTTTACTGCCTTTTGATGGAATACCATTTTTAAATAAAAATTTTGACAATTTTATAATCTCTATTTTCCAAAATAAATATATTATTTATGATTGGGATATTGAAATTTACATTGCATAATTTTTTAGTATTTTTATGACAATATTCATTTTTTAATGAATAGTGAAAAATGCTGCATTTTACATCAAAACTGCTATTTCATCTAATTTAATTATATGGTTAGATTATATTTTTAATTGGTATTAAAGTTTAATTATAATATGTTTTTACAATTTAATTATTTGGTGGTAATTAGGATTAATTTCACTTTGGAATTGGGCATAAACAAGTGCAAACCATTTCCTAGATATTGTTTCTAAAAAACCCGCTATTTGTTTTGACAACAGGAATTATTTTTAAATTAATTATTGTAATTTCTTTGTTAGTAATTCGGTGAAATGGATTAAATATTTGGAATCAGAAGGTCAAAATTATGTAATCAAGACACTTTTGTTTTTGGACATTATGAATAGTAACGATGGTAATTATCATTAATTATCTTGATTAATTAGTAATCAGGTAGTTAAGGATAATAAAATAATATAATAATAATTAAAAATGACCCCAAAATATGTCTTAATTCTACTGGTTGTGTCATGGCTGACCATGGGATTCCTTGTCCCAAACTTGGGGACCCCATGAAATCACTTTTGTGTGATAATGACTTTTTATCTTTTTATTTTTAAAGAAAGTTTAATATAACAAAGATTGTATCACCTGAGTAAAACATTTTTAATTATGTCTACATAAAAGATCTATTAGACTATAAATAAAAATTTTAAAGATAAAAATATTTCCTACATCATAGTATTTTTTTATAAATTTTGGACATTAAATAAATTAAATTATTTATGACATCATGATGATGCAATGATTTCCTCATTAATGAATGATTTAAAAAATGAAAAGATAATGTAAAATCTATGACTTAAACTTGTCAAAGACCTATTTTATGAGTATATTTCGAACCCTTATCAACTTTTCCTCGATATACATCAATGTGGGACCTTTAAAATCCGAAACTCATATGAAAATAAAGTAACATTTTATACCTTTCCAAGAGTGCCCCTCCTCTCCTCTTATAAAAGGCCCCCACCTCTACCTCCATACCCACACTTCTCAAGCCATTGACTCAGACAATCTCTGCTCATTTTATCTCTCCACATCCCTCGCTTCATCCTTGAAGACTTACCATAGGCAGAAAGCTCTTCAAGAAACCATTTTGCTTCTAACCAAGAGGAGATACCCAATTTAAAGGTAAAGACTTCTCTAATGTTCTTTTGTTTTATTTTTCTTCTCCATCCCACTAAACTCTTTTTATTCATTTCTTTTGTAACAACACCAGTATGTTCAATATACTAGGATGTTGTTACATGAATTATTCGAGCTACACTTACACACACCTACATCTAATGGTTAAAGAACATACTGTTTCCGTGCATGGAGAATTTCTGCCTCACGAAACGATGATTGTTCAATATTCTTATAACAACTTCCAAGGTGGCCATTAAGATGTCACCATAATTATATATGATATATAATATTTTTATGTTTTCCTTAGGCTTATGTATTTTTCATTTATGGCATACCTTTATGGCTTCCACTATGGGTATATGCGATATCTCCATTTTAGGATGTGCGGACTACCGCCCCCTCAAAGTGATTGGATTCATCAATGTCATATGTGCGAGGTATAAGGGATGGAATTAATGATATTATATATGATATTATAATGGAATTATAATATACCTTTAAATCATTATGATTCAATTCCATAAAATACGAAATAGAAATGAATGTAGCGTTCATGCGTACGTACAGCTTACCGTCTCCATGAACGGTGCATTTTATTTATTACCTCTAAATGTTATGTAATATTATAAATGCATGTATATACTAGATATATATGATATATATGATATCTAAATCATTAATATAATTCTATATATAATGGATATTTTACCCCATGAACAACATGTAATTATAAGAAATCCATTTTTGACTCAAGTACCAATGATCGACAAAACGACCATTATTAACATAAATAATTACATAGTGTTCCAAAAATGGTGATAAGTGATATAAAAGGAATAATGAAAACGAAAAAGGTTCTTAAGAAAGTTGAAATAAACTCAAGTTTATTATTCAGGACATCAAATAACGATCGAGTCAAGTCAGACTCGAGGTATGGGACTTCGTCTCAATCTCCTTTCATTGAGGAATATTTAGTTTTATACACAACTTTCTTTTATACGGTGTATAAACCCCATTGACTTTTACATTTATTCAAAAGGAATATTTTTTATATGAATAGTTTACTAAACTACAAAAGGGAATGTTTTTTTTGTCGTATGTATGCGGCGACAACGACTTCTCCGCCGTTGTGACCATTATTTGAGCTTCGACATCCTCTACAAGCCATAATTTTTTTAAAAAATAAAAATTAAATACTGTGTTTTACTTTTCATTTATTTTGGTATTGAAAATTGTTTTCATAATGTTTTTATTATATCAATGTTTTGTATTGATATCCTGTGATTGAAATGTCGAGATGTTATGTTTCCTTTATGCCTGTTTTATGTGATACAATTATGTTATGGTTCTTGGGCATTGTTATGAAGATGGGTGGTTTCGTGATAAACTAAGGGCGGGTGAGCCCGATATAGCTCTCCAATGCATTGGGTAACACAAAGGGGTTATACATTAAGGTTTCTTCGAAGAGATTTACGGAATATACTGTGATTGGTATTCCAAACGTAACCATGAGGGTTACTCCCTACGTAAGAATGTTATGAATGCCTCAAGTTACCTTTATGTCCTATGATTTCTATGATTTATTCATGATTTGATGTGGTATGTTAAAATGCTTATTTTTTATGAGTAAATTATGATTTCATACATGGACTAATATTTTTATTTCATACTTTTATATCCGTTACTGAGCTTTTTATGCTCATCCCATGTTTTTGAAATGTTTTTCACAGGTCAAGGGAAAGGTACATGATGTGATGATAGTGTCACGGAAGTGTCATGAAAGAATCCATGTCTTATTTTAAATATGTTTCTGTTGATGGGATAAATGAGTACTATATTTTATGTAACCACACAGTTTAAATGTGGAATGTAATGCATGATTTATGATCTAATTCTCTATAACTCTAAAACTAAAAAGATCCTCAATGTGTAATCTTGTAATAACTCAAGATTAAGTAATGTTTAAGGCTGGGGCCTTATATTTTATGCCTAAGGTAAGGATTCTAGGATGAAGAGAAGAATCTTGGGAGCTTATTGGAGTAGAGTTTTCAAGAGACAAAAGCTTGAGAGGTGTGATAAATGGGTAGGAAGTGAGGGATTTTTATAAGGGAGAGGCGGGGATCTTTCGGAATGTTTAAAACAATTGTTTTATTATAACCACATTTTCGGTTTCAAATGGTCCACTAATCATTAAAGTCTATGTTAAGATGACTCATGGTCAAAAACAAATCATCCAATCAGAATTGTACTGGTTTTGGATGTATTTTTAAAATTCATAATCTTATTTCTTTAAATCAAATATTAATGAGGTAAATATTGTATCATTATTGTGTCATAAATAATTTAATTATTTGATTACCAAAAATTATAAATAAAATACCATGATCTAGGAAATCTTTTTATATTTCCAAATAATATTTATTTTATAAAATATAACTTATATAACCACATGTAAAAATAGATTTTCTAAAATATATTTGTCTAGGCCATTTTTTCTTTACTTTAAATTAATTAATATAAAGTGTCATTATTACGATCATGTGTCTCCATGGGATCCCCAATTCGACCCAAGGATTCCCATGGTTGGATATGTATCAGAAAAAAGGAGTAGGACACATGTTAGTGCAATTTAATATTATTATAATATTATATTTTACCCTTATTTACTAAATTAACATTTAGATCGTGGTAAATAAAATATTTACTTATGTAAATATTTAAAATTTCAAAAAATAAAAGCTATCTATTTAAAAAATTTGGACATACAGATTCCAAACATGAAATCTATTTTTATAAATTCAAAACACTGAAGTGGCATAAATAAATTTAAAATTATTTCCCGTTTTCAATACAAATAGCGTGTTTTTAAGAAATAATAACTATCAAAAGATAGACACTTGTTTATGTCCTATTTAAAAATGAAATTACTTCAAATGTCCAAAATTAGTTTAAATGGTAAAAATATGTTCTAATTACACTTTTAAACCAATTTATTAGATTATCTAACCATATAAATTAATTAGATTAAAACACACTTTTGAATTTAAATACAGTATTTTTCACCTTTCATTAAAAAATGAACATTATCTGAAAAATACCAAAATTTCATCCAAAGTAAATTTTGGTGTCCCAATTCTAATTAAAAATTTCATTTTGTCAAATAGAACATTTAAAAGTGAAAATAACTATATTTGAAGAGGGTTCTCCATTAAAAGGTGGTAAATCGACCTTATAGTTAATATTAGAGTATTTATGCATAAAAGAGAATTCATAACTTATTTTAAGCCACTAAATATTATTTGATAAATGTAAAAATATTCAAAAAAAACATGTATAATCATATTTTAGTAAGTTATATTCATTCCCACCAATACAATGGCTAGGCATTGACTTCCATTTACAATAATAATATAATATTATTATTGTGCAATATAAGATTCCAAAGAAACTCATTGTTGCGTATCAGGTATGCCATTGAACATATAATCTCCTTTAAATTATAATTAATATTTAATTCCCAAATATTAATAAATATGAAAAATGTCATGTTCTTTATTTACCTAGGAAGTTACATGTATGATTTCGTTATATGATCGGTGGGACCTATATCTCCCTCCAATTATTATGGTAATGTTTTATATCTCATGAGATAATGTAATATTGTATTTCTAGTGAACCTTGACTATTATGAAAATCATGGGTGTGAACCATGATGTCTATGATTATATGAGTAGTGAACTCTTGCTACTATGATGGGCATGTGATAAAACCATGTCTACTATGATTGTATGGAGAGTGAAGCCACACTAAAAATATTATCTTCGTAGTGATTATTTGGCTACTATGTAAATCATTATATGATTTTGTGTTTTCCACAACTCCATATCTTATTCCTATCTTATGATTTAATTAATTATAATCTCTATTAAATATGATTTATGTCATAGGAACTTCCAGTCTTTATGCAATGATTTTTGTTATGATCATTTATATATAAGGTATGATCATCTATTTACTGGTTCACATTCTTATACCCATATAATAAGGTATACAAATAAAATTATATAATTTTAACCCTTATTGAGCATTTGAGCTCACCCGTTTTATATTTCATTTCCTTTAGGTTATCCTAATATGTACTATGTTTGATATGTCTAAGAAGGGTGATACTCTAGAAGTGCCCAGTGGGAGACGATATAGCTCATATATGTACCAGTGATTATGTTTCAATGCTTCCCAAGGAACAATACCAACTATGGTATTTGGGAGTCAATATGTATTATGTTTAAGTATTCCGCAAAAATTATGTAATGAAAATGTTTGGAATATAAGGTTCTCTATAATAAAACCTCAAACATGCCTTAAAGGAAATAATGTAATCCCTAATAGATTCCATTACATTAAATTCAAATACCTAATTCATTTTATGGGTCAAACCGATATGTATGACAGGAGGAATAATGGAAACTAACATGATAAAGCACCAAACCACTTAGGAAATGTATTAAAAAACTACCATTGATTCATAGTGGAGTTCTCACCAACAAACAATTTCTGATTCTACTCATTTTAGAAGAAAAATGAAAAATGAACAATGAACCTAGAGATAGTTCATATTATTTTGATCCTAAATAACTTGTTCAATATAAAAAATAATGAATAATGACACAAAAGGAATTTATTACTCATTGGTGCAATCAAATGAGTCCTACGATGCTCAATTCAAAGATTAGATTGAAAAATAGGAACCAAAGATAAGATTTGTCCTTCAAATGAGACTCCCACACATGAGGTCTATCCACTGTAAGAAGAAAATAAATAATTTTAGGTTTAACATATTTATAAGGGAAAATAGTAATTTTGAACTTTTTAACTGGGCCTCGTGGTTTGGCTGCATGATTGGACAAACTCTATTCTAACTGTGGGCCCACATTGCAGCTAAGGGGGATCCAGAATGGTCACTAGGTAGGATCAGACTAATCATGAACAAACTATGAAATTAATCTCTACTATAAATTTCATGTGCCTCTAATAGTAATACACCTCAATCCACATGGTATCCTCAAACTATGCATCATGTACCTCCCTAATGTCTTGCCTTGCACAATTTGTCCTAATTGTGCAACCTTCCCCACAAGTATTCTAGTTACCATTTGTTCTACATGTTTTTTTCTTAAAGATGGGTTCCAAGATCTGAATAATAAATGTACACCCCAAATACTCCCATGACCTCAAGGGTTACTCACATTTGGCAATAAATAGGCATTTATGATGAAAATAAATATTTATACCTAATATTAAAACTCAAGATCTATAAATCTCCCCCCACAAAGTAATTCAAACAAGAATTACCCAATCAAGGGTGGTTAAGATTCTTTTTAGAAATACTTTTTCCACTAATCATGTACATTATCCTCTCACTCCCAAGTATCATCTTGTAAATATGAAGATATCCATAGCCCCGGTACTAGAGGAAACTGACCTGCCCAAAATAAAATTTGTACTCATGTCAATGAGATGAATAATAATCTCTTTAAAGGACGAATCTAATAATAACTCCAATTCCACTGGATTTAAAAAATGTGATAGGTCAGAATGAAAATAATCTTGCTAAGATACATGAAAGTTATTATTCAATGTTTTGTGTCTATGAGGAAACTACAAATGATAGGATACTAGTAAAACTCTCCCCAAAATCTTGAATTTCCCAAAATATATTTGTTAAAGAATACCATTTATCATGGTCATTTTGTGTTCCAAACTTAATGATATACATAAAAAAGACTTAATCCCCAACCTCAAACACTAGTGGCCTCTTGTCATAATTGGAATAACATTGATGTCAAGTCTATAAAGTAACCATCCTATTCCTAATCAATTCAGCATGCACGAAATTCTAATACATGAGACATGGTCCCAACAAAATTTTCCCACTTGCATCTACCCAGCACCGGTTCGATCTGTATGGAATATTGTACAATGCCACATAATTTTCCATATATATCATCAAATGAAATATCTAATTATATTAGAATAAAACCATAGGTGTATTACTCTAACAAAAGCCTCAAAATTATAGGAAAGATTCACTCATATATCTTCACACGCCGGTATCAAATTCTTTGATTAGACCTCAGTCTGGGAGAGGTATGTTCCACTCAAAGGTAACATTATAGCCAGCTCCCTATTCAAAATCATCTAGAAATGGGATATAAATTCTGAATCCCTATCTGAAATGATAGTATGTCGTAACCCATGAATTCATACTATCCCATATTTATACAACCTCTAAATCTAATCCTCACTAAACGCATCCTTGATTAGAAGGAAATGAGAAACCTTTGTGAGCCTATCAACAACACAAATAGCATAACTACATCGAGGTGAACTCAGAAAAACAATCATGAAATTCATCGTGAAATATTCTCATTCCTGCTCAGTAATACATAACTCATGTAAAATTCATGGTGGTCGCTGATGGTCTACCATCAACTAATAATTGGTGGAACACCTCATAAAAACCCATCTACTACACATTTCATCCTAGCCACCAGTACTGGCGATGCTAGTCTTTGTATATTTTGGTAACACTCAATTGAACTACCCAAATTGAGTCATGAAACCCATGTATCATCTCTAAGAATATGTCCATTGGAACTCATATACAACCATGGATACTCAGAACCTCGTCCTCAGATATATTCCAACCAAGAGGTGGGTTCTCACTATCCACACACACCAATATAACTAGGCTATCTGAATCTAATAGCATTCTCAACTGCACTATATATATAAGTGTAGTGGTCATAAATAAGGATAAAATATATGTATTCCATTGAATTGCATTCACCACCATGTGTATTTTATAGAATAAATACCTAATCTACCATATGATATTGTCCTTCAGAACACCTTTTATTTTATTCCTCTAGCTCAGTGAATTGACAACTACATCGTCCATCCCAAGAGTGTAGCCAAGATTTATGTCAAAATACAATAGGTACTCTACCCACCATCACTACCTCATGTTAATATAATTCTAATTAAACATACAATTTAGAATTTTTAAGCCTACGTACACCACAAAACATCTTCCAAGAAAATATTGCCTCCATGGGCCGAAAGCATGAACAACAACACCTTACATAAGATTATGAATCAAATATTTCCTCTCTTGTGGACACATATTTCAAGACCCATACACAATGACTATGTCTCCCTAAATCTGCACTGCTCCAATCCCAATACATGATGTTTCATAATACATAGTTTATATTATTCCCTACTCAGGGATAATTAGGATCAGTGTGGTAGCCAGTATCCCTTTCATTTCCTCAAAGGATATCTCATAGGTATATCTATATAAAAACCTTTCACCCTTTTTACTCAATTGTGTAATTTGATCTTCTAGGCATGATAAGTCCTATATGAAATTCATATAATAATCAGCTACCCCAAATAACCTTTATATGTTAATGATTATCTTAGAATGATACTAGGAAACAATATCTATCACCTTATTTGGGTCACCCAATACTCTAGTCTCTAAGATAATATGACCTGGAATTTTTTTCTTCTATCTAGAAGTGACACCTTGGGATCAAGAATATAAATTATTCTCCCTCAATGTATTCCAAATGAAATCATTATGTTTGGCATGGACATGTCAATTTTGAGAATACACCAAGACATCATCCAGGAAAATCACCACAAATAAATTTAGATAAGGGTGGAAAACTCTATCCATCAGTTCCATGAATACCATAGGAATTTCCATTAGGAAGAATGGAAGAACTAGATACTAATATATTCCATACCTTATATGAATGGTTTTTTGGGAATTTATGTCATTTGAACACGTACTTGGTGAAATTCAAACAACAAATCAATTTTCTAGAACACTTATGAACCTCAAAGTTGAAAAATTATGTCATCTATTTTTGCAAGGGATACCAGTTCTTAACCGTTAAAAATTAAAAAAAATTAATAATCCACACATCGCCTGAGAGTATTATCCTTTTTTTTGAAAATGGACTAGAAATCCCCCAGGATAAGTACAGGGTTATACAGGCCCATTTTCATCTAACTCCTCTATTTTCATATTTATCATCTAATAGTCCATAGTATCCAACCTTTAAAGAGAAATTTAAATCGTTTTATCTCCTGGAACTATCTAGATGAAGAATCTTCCGCTCTCTTAGGAGGTACACCAAAATGGTTTTTTGGAAAAATGTCCCAAAAAATACTCAACCAATATTGGAAAATATGCTTGACATACTTTCTAGACATCTAAATATAATCATGCTATATGGGATTTCATTCTACCTAGCCCATGATTATGTGTCCGAATTATATCTCTTAGACTTCCCATTCACCCTCATTTTTATAAACTATACCCTCTGATGATGTGAAAAATACCATTTGATGATAAAAATAAATGTAAAATTGATAATACACTAGTCAGTATATCACGATTATGACTTAAATCCCAATAATTTTGATGAAAAAATATTCAGGATGTATTGAAACCTTCCAACCACAAGTGGTAACTCTATTTCACTATGGTTCATCCTCTATTTTGATCCCCCAATATATTTTCATGCATCATAACACACTATGAAAACCCCAATTGTTGGCCCATGGATTTATACAAAAGGTAGAGATATAAAACAATATGGTGCACTTGTATCAAAGATAAAAGATACAAGAGTAGATGCTACTAAGAACAGTACTCTCATAGTTGATGGTCTGATGCACTATCCCTCGGGTGTAGGCTATATATAATAGATAAATCCTAAATTGAGACTATGTGACACAACCACAATACCTAGAGTAGGCCCATATATTGTTTTAGTGCTACTGGTATCTGGTTGGATTATCCACGACCAACACTACCACCTCTTCCTGATCAACCAGTTCTACTATAGCTCCATGCCTGATGTGGAGCTGAGAAACCCACTCCAAAAATTGGTGTTGAAGTTGAACCCTACCACTCGCTGCTACGGGGAAGCTGCTATAGAAACATTGCACATGGACCATCCTACCAAAAGATCAGCAAACAATAGTGTCATGATCACACAAATTTTTCATGTGGAACCATCTTCCAAACTGATGATAAAAAACTAAGCTACCAGTACATAGAGCCTATACTAAAATCCCCTCAAAATAAGCATAAAAGTATCAATAATTTTTAGAATATAATGATCCAATGGGTTGGGAGACTACACTTCTCTACTCTAATCACCAATATTCCCTCAGGTTCCCCTTTTTAATCAGCTCTTCATTCATAATTTCTATAAAATAGGCCAATATGATCTCATTGACCTAAGATCTAAAAGCATGTTACAGACCTTCCCCAAAGCATCCATCCCTCAATAACTCATTAATAAGGTAAGATGATGTAAAAATATGAATATCTATAGAGCGTGAAAACTAATCCATAATCTTCTTAGTGCCCTGGCATGGACCAATGAACACACTATACTTCTCTTCCCTTATAATCTTGTTGTTAAAGAAGCCATATAACCTTGTTTGGAAATCAAACCAAAACCTATCCCAAACACTGTCATCCTTGTTTATAACATCCCACAATTACATTTTTGTTCCTCCATGCTTATATATCGTGATATTTACTCTCCTTACATAAGGTGCCTCAAGATTATCAATGATTTATAGTGTAGTCTCAAGTCATAGAACAGCAGTATACAGACCTACATCCCCCAAAACATTAGAGTATGTTGTCGTTTTAACACCTGTATCCACTCGGCCATATTTGAAGAAGGCCACAATGTTCCCTAAAAAGTCATCATGAAGCGAATAAATCTCTCACATAACTATTCCTAATCATCTATATTTGGTAATTCTATTTGTGACACAAATAACACTAGAAAAGTATTCACTAGAATCCCATGGACCACTACTTTTAGAATGAGGTCATCCCCATATTCATAGAGTATAACTGGTGGTTATCCTGGTGTAATGTCTCAACAAATCCAAATTCACTCCTTAAAAAATAATGACATCAAATATCATATCCAAAATTATAGGACAGTTCAAAAACTACATATAAATAGATCATACAACAAATCATCTACTAAATCATTGACTAGTAAAATGAAATAGTAAAAAATTAAACTAGAGACACTCCCTACTACCCACTCAAAAGCTGGGTCTAGGTCAATTTCTCAATTTTCCATAATCAAATTCCATTTGATTGCATATTCACATCACAATACATTTTAGATTGATGAACCAAATGGTTCACCCCTTGTGACCCATATGTTCCAGTACTCCTTATGAACCAAAATATTGTATCCACCTAATTCACAACATAACATGTTTCAATCCATGCGATTAATGGTCCGTGACTCTAAAATCCACAATTGACTTCTTATGGTGTATGTTGTATCCTAATCAAGAAATAAATACTTTCTTTGTGGTTATAAGTCTATGTACCAAACTTGTTTAGCAATTCCCAACACAAAATTCTTATCACAATAGCAGTTATAGCTATCAAGGAACCAACACAAATTAATTAAAATATGAAATGCATCATCTATAGCATGGCATAACAAATGGTATGTGAATCCTATAAAGTGCCTAAAATGATGCATGAGATTTTAGACCCTCATCTAATATGTTTGAGAAAAAATAAAACCCATAACAGTCTGAATAACAAAATCACAATTCAATTGCACCACACAATGGTGGAATAAAATCAAAAGTAATTGCAAATATCTGGAAAACAAAAAATTTATTTACTGTAATTTGGTTTTCTCTAATGCATGTGTTCATAACTCCCAGTGGTGGCATATTATAAAATTCATATTCTTCCTAATCACATTCTATTATCACTATTGAGTATATAAAACTATAAAATAAATTCTCTAATACCACTTTGTAATTTCTTGGGCCCGTATTCTATTAAATGGTGCCCCGAAATCAGTTGGATACACGGACTTAATGGAATATCCCCAAAAATCAGAGGCTACAAACAAGAAACAAGGTCTTGGGGTGTGTTTATGGTGTATTATTCCCTCTTATTAATGATACACATAGTATAAACAATCATATAACTCAAATAGAGGATGTAGTGTAATAGTCAGGAAATAGATAAACATCTGTATGAATAAATTTACAACAAATTCCAAAATTAGTCTCATATATAATGATTATCATGTCATGTATCTACAAAATATACAAAATTGGTATACATGGGGATGTACAATATATATATCAAAATACAGGTAATTCCAAAATATGTTATCTTCTTATAGCATCACGGGCATCATCTCTGTCTCAAGCTTCCCTTCCCCTAAGCATTGTACATAATAAAACTTCAAAATGTGTGTTCCTTCCCCAGTCCCTACATGCATATAAATAGTCTGTTTGAGTATCAAACGGTTTCCCAAATGGGTTGTGTGAAACAATATTTGTAGTTCGCCCACTATGATGTCTACAAAAAGACATTGATGTTCAATATAATCTAATGTATAGTGAAATATATATCACTTTTGATCACTAAATAAAAATAAATTTCACATGGAATATATATCTAAAAAACTGATATTGAATTGACCAAAAATTCTCCCTTAAAAACAAGGTTCATACTCCTATTACAAGGTAGTAGAAATGTAAAAAAATGTTAACACCATGACCATATATTATCCACAACATATAATATATCCCATAGCATTGTCATGTAACATGTATCTCATTACAACCATGTCCTATCCCTATAACCAGAAGTATCACATTTACCACGGTCGAGTGGTATAACAATACAAGTCAAATTTACCACGTTTATGCCATATAATTAATAATGTCTGACCCTTGAGTCCTGGATTGTAGGGATAATGGACCAAGGATTCCCTAACGAGTCCTAGGAGCATCTCAATGGAAACTAAATTAGGATTGAATTGGGACCCAAGGAGCATGTCAAAATACCATGTCCCCTAAGAATTGAATAAAATTACATCCAATTGGTAGCAATTCCAAAGGCATCCCAAAAAAAAATCCATGGAGTATACAGTTCCAAGGCATTCCCCACTGCTATCATAACCCTTGTTGTAGCACACCGATGGCATCCTTTATAATCATTCATAATTATAATCAATTATAAATTCAACAATCCATATTTAATTTTTTCACCCACCCAAATCCAAAATCACATCCAATTTCTTTTCATGTGTTTACACATGCATTTCATAATCCATTTAAACCATTTAATCGAAAACATAAACATGTAATGGAGTAAAACCATCTATAATTAAATTAATTCAGTTCAATACAATTATTATGATTCTTATCCTAACTAGGAAAGTTCAATCACACACCCCATAAATGGTATCACAAGCAAATATTAATGTATATTCATATGGCATACCCCAAAGGTGGCCTTAATTGGTGAAAGAACCACCAACCGATATTAATGTTACTATAAAAATTCCAAACAGGTTCTATTACATTCAATTAAAATAACCAATTCATTTTTTGGGTTGCGCTAGAATGTAAAGTGGGTAGAGAAATGGAAAATTTACTAATAAAGAACCCACCTAGTTTGGAAAAGTATAGACCATATATCATAGGTTTGTAGTCAGGTGATCATCTAGAATCAGATTCTGATTTGACACAGATGAAACTAAAAACAAATAAAGGGTGAATAACATGGAAATTAGGTATATTATCTTGCAGTTAAAAACAACTATTGATACTAAGAAGAATACATAATGGATCATATGGAATTTTGTACCCATCGGTGTAAATACAACGAGACTAATCATGCATGATCTCAAGATATGAGGGAGAAAAGGGATAAAAAATAATATTTACCATTAAATGGAAGATCCCACACATGAGGTATATCCACCATGATAATAAAATAATTTGTTTTATGATTGATATATTTTTATGAAAAAAACAGTAATTTCCCCTTTTTAACTGCGTTATACTATTTGGCTACATGTTTTGCTAAACCATGAACCAATTGTGCACCCACTGTTGTGAAAAGGAGGCACCCACAAGGTTACTGCTCATAGTTGGAATAACGTTTTGAAACCACCCAATTAGAATGTACTAAAAAATACAAGTTCCCCACATGAACATTCACCCCCCCCCATATGAACTTTTTCATAAAACCATGTGGCATGTAGCTCCCCTGTTTCTATCCTCACATGGTTAGTAGTAGCTATGTGACATACCATGCATGTTTTTTCTATCTATATAACCTAATTTTTCCCCAAAAATATGGGGTTGAGTCCTCAAAAAATCCTCAGAAACCCCTGATACACCAGTGAACTAAAAGGGTATTCACATTTGTCCATAAAAACAATTTAATCTAAATAAATATTAGTACCTCAAGCAAAAAATAAGGATCTTACATCATGTGTGTGAGGTGATACACAGAGTGAATTTTTTGTTTTTGGATTAGTAATTGGGAAATATACATGTATGTTGGGAGGTTGTAGGGTTCCAAGAATTTGATACTTTAGGTGATGATGGTGTGGTGATTAATTAACCATATTCTCAAATAGTTAGAGGAGATTTATTGATTAATATAGGGAAATGATGCCTAATTTTATAGGTGTTATCAACAGAGAGGAGATCGTACCATTTAATTAGTTGGGAGTTGAGAACCAATGTTATTGGATGAAAAATTATGTGCATAGTTATATAAGTTTATGAAAAGAATCCATATTTTATCCTTATGAAAAGTCTTTAAATAATTGTTGGATTGGAATATTGTGGAATGGTCTATCTAAATTTTATGTAATACATGGGTTGTTAGAGATCAGATGAGTGTGTCCTAAGAGGACTCACAAACATGTGATGTTGAAACATGTTTATCATTGTGTTCATGGGGTTTTTTAATGAAACCATATATTTGTGTTCACATCATTTTATTTCAAAGCTTGTAGATCTCTTTATGGATATACTTTTAAGGAAATAATGGATAACATTCACGGTTAGTCAATAATGGATAACGATGTGTGATTTAAATTATAGGTAGTTTATGTGGAAGATGGATATTCCCAATAATTATGTTTTGTAATAGACATAAAATAAACTATGGATATTGTAGTTTTACTCACATATAATGAGATAAATACACAATATAAAAACAATGATGCATAACATGATTTTAAACTATTTAGTAGAAGTGAAATAAATAATTGGTTATATAGTTCTCATGAGGCAAGGAATACCACATAATTTAGTGATTAAGGATATGGATAATCTCGTTGTGGGGGAATCGATTTAGTCATGGATGTTCAACCATCATGATAGAGGGGGCACAGAGATGATGATATTGGTCTAGGAATGGATATGGGGAAATTTATATATTGGTGTTCAAAAAGTTTTAATTTTAACTAGTTCTATTTAAAATTAAAGTGGTATTCCTTAGCTCATGTGAACTATATAACCAATTATTTATTTCATGTCTACTAAATTGTTTATGTTTCTACGTGATTTATATATTCATTTACCAAATCTAAACTCATCAGATTATTTTTCACCTTTTCCCTCACATAATTCTCCATACTATAATATAAAGGATATTATAACCAATCTATATCATCATATTTAATCATAGTTTAAATAATCCTAAGTATATTATTTATATTGTTCATTTAATAATTAATAAAGAAAATATATTATTAGGGTACTAGGGATGATAAAATGAGATTTATTGATAATTTCTTGTCTATATGGTACCCAAAAATTACTAACTAATTAATTTACCTCATAATCTTGATTTCATGATCGAATTCTAAGTATCCAATTTTAAGTTAAACCGATATATTTTAGTGATGATCTCATTTATATTCTGGCTCTTTTTCATATTTCTGAATTATCATTTTTTTGAAATCATGTTATGAATCATTGTTTTTATATTGTGTATTTATCTCATCATATGTGTGTAAAAATAATATGGAATTTACAACTAAAATATTATCAGTTAAGCTCTGGTTAGGTTATTTTTCACCATCACTCACTCATTGAGGTTGGTAATTAGGAATATGGGAATAATTAATTTGTATAATATTTTATGAGTTTAGTATGAGACACATGGTTGTGTACCACATCTTATTGTTTTAACTGTTGAGGAAATTCTATTTATCTAGATTTAATCAATTTTTTTGTTAAAAAGTATTTCCATTTCATATAATAAAAAATTAATACATTTAGAACATTATCATGATTACTAATTGAGATATAATGAATTGACTAAATAGTATCCCTCTTTATTGAAAAATCAAATGGACCTCTCCATTTAAGTTGCAGTATCTTGTTGATCAGATATTTTAATGGAAAGGTGTTGGGACCACATTGTGTATAAGTTTTTATTTTTTCTCAATTGTTTTAAATGAAGATCAAAATGAAAGAGATCATGTAGTTAAGAACACCATGTAGTTATTTATGGTTTCATGACAACCATGAATGTGGTTACTTGAAGAATAGAATCATATGATTTTAATGATATAGATAATGATGGTTGAATAAGAAGATAGATTGTGGAAGGGATTGGGATTCTAATATGGATATGAATTTCACATTGTATATAAATCATATGATGGTTTGTTGAAATTTATTCTAGAAATATCATAAGTAAAGAGAACCTGTGATGAAATCCTTTTTGGAAGGAACAATGTCGGTGGAAGATTAGGAAGCTAAAGTACTTTCCATGGAAACTCTGATGATTTTTCACAAAATTGGTGTTTTAAGATCAGCACATAAATATTTGGAAAAAGAAAGAGGTTTGTGAAAAACAATAACTCTGCATGAAAAAATGAGAATGGGTGCAGAAAAATGTTATGTGTGAAATAACTGGTTGAGGTTTTTCACGCAAGAAATGCCTCAGATTAGAAATATTGAAAATAAGAAAATAAAATAGGTGTGTGAAAATCGGAGATGTTCATGTAATGTGCATGGAACATGCGTATAAAAGTGGTTTTGCTCAAAATAGGGGTTTGAAGTTTTATGTGCAAGGGGTGAATAGAGATCAGAAAGTAGAAAATTGACAAAGGCCTGATGTGCGTGAAATAACATATGATGTGCACAAAATTGGATGTAAATGCATGAAATTACAGTTTGATGTTTTATACACAAGATAGGCTTCATGTTTAGAATGATGAAAATTGAAAAAGTCATGATGTTCATGAAAAATCTAGGTGGTGTGCGAAAATAAAGGATGGTGTTTATAATATAAAGAAGTGAGAGTCAGTTTTATGCGTAGGAAGGTGTTTTATGTGTAGGGTCAAAAATGCCTATAAATAGGAGGTGACCCCCTCCCTTTTGTCGATTCTCGACACTTAGATATATCCCGATCTCTAATGTGCGGAAAAATTGAAGTGTAGATTGGTTCGCAAAAAGAAGAAATTTTGTGAGAAAAATAAAGTGTTGTGTGAATAAAGGAAGTTCTTCACAAAAAATAAAAGTTGCGTGAAAAGCCATTTTCAGGCCAAAAAGTGTATTTATTCACAAGGCTTGAATTTTATGTGCAAGACACCTAGAAAGGTGCTTGAAAATTTTAGGGGTCTCGTAGGCCTTTGATCAGTGCTTATGACTATCAAAGAGACTTTGCGAAGATGGAAGGACCATGAACCATTCAGTTTTATGAAGAGAAATAGTTCCACACACACATGACTAGTGTTTAACACCCTTGGTGTGCTTTACGAAGAGAAGAAGAATGACAAGTGAAACTAAACTTATATCTGCACTCAAAGAAGGAAGTATACCGATACACATAGGTGTTGGTATTTTGAATTAAATGAAGAGAAGAAGGATAAGAACAGAGTGTGCCCTATTAAAGATTGTGAATTATTCAGGGTAGTACAATTGTGATGATTCATTGAGTATCTATTTTGTGTGTTTAGTTCTTTCAATTTCATCAATCCATGACATTGATGTAAGTAGTGTCTCATGCTAGACTAAGACAAACAATTCAATGAAAATCAGTTGAAGAGACCTTCATGTCCATAAACTGTGTGGGAAAACACCCAAGGCAGTGAACCAAGGGGAGTCAACATGAGTGACCAAAGGGACGTAGTGAGATATCCCTAAACCTTTGTAATGGTAGTGAGACCAGGATAGAGTGACTGTTCCCGAACCATTTTAATCCACAACAATTAAAGATTAGTGGAATTTGTTATGACTAACAACCGGTCGGCGTATGCTCCTTAGATGTATCCCTTAGTGGTGAACCATGTAAAATGTAATGTGTTGACCTTATACATGTTTTAATAACTACACATATCCATCATACATGTTTTAACACGTTGCTACCAATGGGGGAACAAGATCCCTAAATGAATGGAAAAAGATAACACCTTGAGTCACCCCCCCTAGGGTGGTCTAGGGTCCTTCAAAAGGATCCATATTTCCTTTCAAATAATACAGATGGTGGCCTCATAAAATTAATCAATGATAATTATGTAGGTATTGTATTCAAAGTAAATTAGCTCATAGATCCATATTCTATTGATTTAACTCCCTAAACCTAAATATTTATATTCATATGTCTTCAATTTATGCCTCCTAGTTACACCATGTCAAGTATGGGAAACTAAAATTGATGCTAACATAGTAGTTTTTTTCATGATAATTTTGTTAGACCTCTATAATAATTTATAATTTCCTAATGTGGGATAGAAAAATATATTAGGCTATGGTTTCATTCACACCAAGGTGATGGAATTCATTTTTTATCATAATATTTTTTTGATGGACCTTTCTAACATTACTACAGAAATATTATTTATTTTATCCATTCACATTCTTGATAGTTTTTAATTAAAACATATATAATATTAAATATGGATGATAAATAATTTAATCCATTTAATTAAATATATATGACTTTTATTATTTTCAATCACAATAAAAATTATGCTCAATTTAAAATTATAATTTTTAAGTGATCGCAGTTATAGTTAAAATATAAAAAAATAGAAAATCATAATCAATTTTTTACATAATTTAGGAATTACCTATTATTAAACTATTATTTGTGATTACATATAAACATACATAAGAAAATAATAAACTGTACATAAAAAAGAAAATAAACTCTGAATTTATTGGTTATATTGTTTGAATATCAATCCATCAAGTAGAAGTTGGATCAATTGAGATCCTAGGTGAGAACTCAAATTCATATAAAGAATACACTTTTATTTTCATGTAGTATTACACTATATTTATTATGTTTTTATTTGTTTGGTTTTTCACATTTCATTGTTTCATACCACACTCCACAATGAACAATGAATACTTAAATTCATGTGAGGGAAACTAAGGTGTGGATATTACATTTAATAACACTAAATTCTAATGTTTAGGTTGTTATATATATTTCAGAGAGGAAGGATTCATATACCAATTATTTATATAACTATTAAGTAGTTATCCAATAATATTATTCATTATACATTTAAAATAAAAATATATTCCACCATAAATATGATGGTCTATATTATCACATTATTAGTCTACAAACCATAATATTTCCAAACATAAATAAAAAAAGATATAAAACACTACATGGGGTAATATTCAAGTTTATATTATAATTTAAAACAATTTAAATTTATTAATGAAATTTGATTCAACCCCGAATTAATTCTTAATAATTTTTAAATATTATTTTCTATATTTTAAAAAATTTACTGATTGTTCCAGGACCATTTAGAACTGATAACATTCTATTAGAGGCCATATTGGAATCTAATGAGTAATCATGACGTAGGAAATTTAATGTATCAAGGAAGTATTATTTTATAATATTTTCCCCAAATCACATGACAGGTTTCTAGTTCCACATCCACACTGACATGTAAATATTACTCATTGTAATCAATATTATTTATATAGAATTTATTTATATAAAAATGAGAAATTTATTTTTTAAAACCGGGAAATAATTCATCATTGAAAGGAATCAAATCTTTTTTATCTCCAATTCTAGATAATTTATTTGTTCGATGTGTATCATGTGATAATAATGTGGATTTGGTAAGAATATTTCAAATGTCTCAGTCACATGGATGGATCTACACATTATTAGCCCCAATGGGGTTCTAGGGTTTTAATATTTCAATGGGTAGCATGATGCATCATAACCATATTCGGACAAGTTGATGGATTGTGGGGGAATGATAATATAATTCATGGATTGAATATAGAAGTGTGATGTGGATTGGAATTTCCATTTCAATATATATTTATAGGTATGAGGTCATTAGATGCTATAATAAAGAGACACAAGTATAGTAGTCCCTATATCGTGGAGATGGCAGCATAGTCTATGTTGATGTGAGGAATGTGGGTCTTCTATGTGGAAGCCATGGATGATGATCTGGTGAACATGTCAACATCCTAGGGATGACGACGATGCCACTTTTGGTATTTACTCCATCCATCCCAATGGAGAAAATGTTTGTAGCTACAAATAAAAAAATGGAATGCATAACATGTGGAAAAAATAAAATCATAAAAATAAACGATCTATCTAGCTGAATTTTTAGAGTTGCTTTTCGATGTTGATGAGGTTGAGGATCAACTAGATCACAAGATTGCGATGAATGGAAAAAACACACCAAAAACACATGTTTTTTAGACATAAATCTAAATAGACCTAAGGCTTAATGCTTATTTCCAGAAGTTCAGTTGTGATAAATTTAAAATAATTGTCATTTGGGAAATTCTTTAGGTGTACCTACATGTCATGTATCATAACCCTTTGGTCCTCTTAAATTTGCGGGGTCCACAATCATGTATGATTTAAATAAAGGACCTATACTAAGTATTCATCCCTTTGGGGCGTGGGGTTATTGAGATACTCATAAAAAAGAAGAGGTCAGATGTGTGCTTTTGATTTTTGGTAATTATTCCCCCAAAATAACAGTATAATATAGTATAAACTAAGATTATTTAAAACCAATTAGGGGAAATGAATGAATAAATAAATGACCACAAACACACCTAAGGAGGCTCAAACATTATTCCCCTATTATCACCCATGGTATAAGGTATGCGACCCTTATTTAATCCTTTTTAAACATATAACGTTGTCTGGTAATCTTTTGGAAGGTTATAGGGTTTTTCTAAGGGTGTATAATTTTAGCAAGATTATTGAAAATCATGAAACAATTTAGGAATCCCTGAATGTTGAGGTTATGGAATGGGTGTTTTCCCATGGTTAAGGCACACAGTTTCCAAATCGTACGACCTCCCTAGCCCGACTGTGCATCATGGGATAGTTTTCCGTAGAATAGTAGGAGATTGGTCATTCTTACCGTGTGATCCAACCATGAATGGTTCCCTTTTAATAGTGGTAGGAGCACTATTAGGGAACAATTTTTATAAACATTAGATGAATTAAAATGTTTGTTTTAAATAGCCTCACGCATTTTTTAACCCTAAACAACTCATTTCCACCCAAAAGAACCAAAATAGGGATTCCTTCATCTCATGTATTGGGTAACCTACCTGAATCTTTTCAAACGATATTTCATTGGTATTTTCATGCTGGTTTGAAGTATGATATTACTTTTTAAGACACCCTTGTGGGTAGTTTAATTGAATTCCATATATCCACACTTCTCTCTCTATCTTGCGGTTTCAAAAATATACCTCCATTATGGGTAGATCTAAGATTTTGGTTGCCAATAATTGATTTATTATTCAGTATTGATGATAGTGGAAGTAATCTAAGGTTGTTTTGTGGAATTTTACCATGGATTTGGTGAGTTTTTTTGTCGATGGTTATTCTATCCAAAAACCCAAATGGTAGGTGACTTCAATCTTGACTCGTCTGGATAAAACATGAAGGATTTGGTTTTAAATTAATTTTTTTCATCAAATTTATTTTTAAATTGATGTGTGAATTTTTTTAAATCCATTTGGTGTTTATTTATGGGGTTTGGGATAAATATGATAAATGTTAAAAAATTCTTGGTTATTGTGTTTTAAAATGTTGATTTTTAAAATCAATTTCTTGGTTTAATTTTTGGGAAATGAATGTGAAAATGGTTTTCAACAAACATTTTGTTTAATTGAAATGTTGTTTCACATATGTGATTTTGCATGTTTTTTTTGGATTTAATGGTTAATAATGAGTCATAATGGGATTTTTAATGTCCATGATGTTCTACCATCTAATAATTGTGATGTGGTCATGATACAACATAATAAAAAGGGGACAAAGTAGGACATGAAGTTCCAGAGTCATTACTAATATAAATCTTGGGTTGTTGCGCTATGTGTGTAATTATTTGAATGTACTAGGTTTCATGTGTTGAAATGGTTTTGGCCAAAATAAAATGTTACAGGACTTGTTTGGTTGAATTTCTTATAAATGATTTGATTTGTGGTGAATAGGTTTTAGTAAGGGGTTTCTTTATTATTGGAAATTTATAATCTATTTTAGTGATTTTATAAAAATTACATAATATAGATGTTCTATATTTTTCAATCCTAGAAGTGTGTGTAGTGAAACCTTTTGGGGAATTCCTACTATGTATTATTACTCACCCCTTTACTTTAGAACCTATGTTATTTTTTAGATATTTATTTCAATGACACATGTAAAAGAAAACCATCTCATTTCTATAGTTGTACAACATGATGCTTGGGCAATTGTGGAGATGGAGAATGGAGCTTGTCTTGGGGATGAGGTGTCTAGTATGGGTGTCTTGAGTTGTACCGTTTTAGTCTTCTAGTTAGTAAACTATTTTTTATTTCAATGGTTTTTTACTATGGTAGTTGGTGTTTGGTTTATTGTAGTACATTTTTGAAACACATGATGTGCTTCTTTGGGTAATTGTTTGTTTTGATTCGTTATTTCCACTTAAAAAGTTAAAATTATCCACCACCTTTAATGAATCCCTCGGTATTTATTTCCACCCCTTTTCACCTTGGGGGAGTCACTTAAAAACAAGTGGAACTTACACCTAGACTAAATCGAATGGGGAGGGAATGATGTTACACCCCCACCACCCAAGGATAAAAACCACTATAATGTACATGTTTGGGAGCATAATATTGTTAATAGTATTGATAATAGTGATAATAATTTGACATCAAATTGATCTCAAAATGACCCTAACTCACCCATATGCCCTCTTACAAGTGATTTTTGAACTCTTTTGGAACCCGATCATTGATATATTTAGGAATTGTGAAAATTTTAATTTAAAATATTAATGGAAAATTTCCATGACCATGTGGATTCAACATCAAGGAACTTGGATATAGATGAAGTGTGAATTTTAAAATATTCATAATTAATTCAGCATGAAATATTATATTCAATTAATCTAATTTAAATTTAACCCTTGGGTTACGTGTTATCAATTCCAAAAAAACAAATAAACTCGAATGTTGTATAATTTGAATCAGCACAACACAAGAATTTCAACTAAAATATGATTAAATGGATTTAATATTATTCCATTATTATTTTGGAATCACTATGAAATTTAAATCAAGATTTAATATTTACATAACTACATGAATTCCATTTATCTACAAACAAAATTCTAGTTGTTCATGGAAAAGAGTGTTTAACTCTCTATTATGATTTCAACGCATTCTCTCAAAATGGAATTCATGGGTATTTTTTCTATGGGAAAAAATAGAGTTCATATCACAATGGACGTTGTAAGTTATTTATTCATTTTTATCCCCCATATCAATTTATAAAAATAATATTATTATTTCCATAAATGAGTTTATTTAGCTAAAATATCATTAAAAAATACAATATTAATTATTGAAAAGTTAAAATATTAAATATCACTTTTCATCAAATTATTTAACATGACCAAAAATACCGCCATTTGAATTTATTTTATAATGAATAATAATATATATATATTCAATAAAATATATTTCCAGTAGGATTATGAATAAATTTTTTTCTCTAAATCTGTGAAAATATTTATAAAAAAAATATTTTTTTGAAAAAATAAATAATTTTTATATTCACCAAATCATAGAATAAATATATATTTTATAATTATAAAAATTCATAAAATAATTTATACATTTTCACTGAAATAGGGAATAAAAATTTATTTATTTATAACCTTGGGAATAATTAAATAGGTAAAATTTCAACTTATATATTCTATTCAAAAATATATCCTGATTAAAAATATATAATCACCAATAATTTAATTATTATTATTCCCCATGTTGAGAATAATATTTATTACAAATGTTATATCAAATAAACATTAATTATATTTTTGTTACACTTAGTGTGTGACCCTCTAGGCTATTATCATAGTAGCATTAGGTGTGCTTACCTGGAATCCTATATCAGCATCAGAACATATTTCATGGTACTAATAGAGACATTATTTTATTTCAAATAAAAATAAATTTCTTATGACTGCAAATTTGTAATAAAATCACACTACTTAATGATATTTCATCATGGAATATTCATACTTCTATCATCACCCAATATACCCAATTTTCATTCATTGAATTTTCAAATAATCTTTTCTATAATATACCTTGTAAATGGAATTTAACAAAACATGATAATCATAGTAAATAAGTAAAAATTAAATTTTTCAACAATTTATGTAGTGATAAATCCTTTTGTTCTTATTCTTTTATTTCAATATATCTTCTATTATATATAAAATAGGTTTCCCCTCTATAAGAATACGTTTTCACAATATTCATTCAAATATTAGAGTACGTTATTTGTGATATATATTAACAACAATCACATTTATTTGGACCAATTCACACATTTAATGATAATAACATCTATTTACACATAAAAATGTGGAATTAATATTAGAGACTTTATTCCTGTGACCTTCCACATTGAACATCACAATGTGGAAATATTACTAGATGAAATTTTAATATCATATGACCCTAAAAACCAATAATCTCAATCTTAATCTATGTCACATCTAGGTGTATTATCTAATAATGAGACATATTACCAATAATATTATCATTTATTCTTTGGGTTCTCAATTTTTTTGGAACTATTATAAAACATCAATACAAAAAGTACTATATGAACATTATCAATTTAATGTTATATTGCAGAATATTCATTTTGTGATATAAGTAATACATGATTAAATACCTAATCTAGTAAACAAAATTAATAAAATAGTTGTTTTTAGGGAACCAAATCCAATAATATGTTAATTCATATAAGATCTATATCATGATATAGATTATGAATATACTATAAAAAATAATATAAAAAATTAATGATTATTTCACACTTCCATTTATTTATATGATTATAAAGAGGTTAGACTAGAATAACATATACTATTTCATATATTAATACACACAATAAGACAATGTCGAAATTCCTAAAAAGGAATGATAGTAAACCTAATTTTCCAAAAAAATATGTAACCATTCCTTTCAGATTACATTTTGTTGAAATTTTTGGATCCTTAGTAACATTTCAATTATGTATAATGGTAATATATTTATACTTGGTTGAGATAGGAATTTAAATATTCATGAATGATATTTTTTTTATTCGGATTAACCATCCAATAGTTCATAAAAATATTGGAAACCCTGTTTTCCAGTTATGGGGAACCATTATTGGTCTTAAAATAAGAAAAAATCTAAATTATAGTTAATGAATTGATTTTTCAGGATAATAAGATTTACATTGAAGGGATTAGAAATTATAAATCTAAAGTGTATTTCATGGTTAATATTTCACCACCCACAAAAGTGACTGATTCAACAATATTTTTTAGAAAAAAATTGAATTTTATAGATGATTTAGAAATTTTTTTCATTGATTTCTTGACCCACGACCAATATTAAAGAAAAATTAAGCTCAATTAGACTTTATTCAGAAATTTATAGAGTAATTAAAATTTAATAAAGATAAATAAATCATATTACCCATCGTATAATAACCAAATTGTAGTTTTCCTTTTTTAGATATTGTATTATAATTGTAATGTCACATTTGACATCATTTATAGAAATGTGAGGAAAATATAAATTTCATAATTGTTTACACAAGAACTCTATTCAATGAAATTTAAGTGAATTTAACTATTAGAAAAATATATTTTGCCATGACATGGTGATATTGAGAACCTATTTTATTTGTTCAAAGGTTATAATACACATTAATGAACTAAAATTAAATTACATGATGTCAAATAAGGAATAGAATGAAAGACTCGTTTCATGGGTATTACTCTCCAAATATCTTGATTTGGAAATTAACTACCATGAAGGAGTTGAGAAACATATAGTGTGTCAATTATTAAATAATAGGTAATAAGGGATATTGATCATGAATCAATTAGACATTAATTCCAATTGAAAATTTATTTTTTATGAAGACACACTAAATTCCACAATATTCTGCGAGGCACCCAATACTCGCACTCCCATTATAATGCTAAAAATAGAAACTAATCATATTATAAGATACTAATTGAGAAACCCAGAGAATAAATGAAATATATTTTACATAATTTTATTAATTTAAACTTTTTATTTCGAAAAATCACACACTCCCTTTACCCAATTGATAAATTTATTTGAATATTAGATAAATAAACAACATATTTTACAATATTATGGAGAATTCTACATTATTTCAACATAATATGACCTACTAAATAAATATCTAATGTTAAAATCTATTTCATACATTGGGGAAATGAACCATACAATAGGGGAGATCAGATGCCCATTACGGTTAAACATAATAAATAACAATCAAAGATAATATTTGGAAATAATAAGAGTTAGTGGGAGAGAAAACATATTAAAGGTTCATGCATATAACAATAGATAATTACACCCAAAAATAAGTTAATCATGAAACCTAACTCATCGAATAAATTGTGATATCCTAAATAATAAATGTGTAATATGTGGGTCGTAAAATTATTAAATTATTTTGAATATATTATATGATCATAAAATTATGTCAAAAACATAATATGAAATTATAAAATTGAATTAATAGCTCAAAAAATCATTTTAAAATAAAAAATTGTGAAAAAAAGCTATTGTGTATCATGTACACGATCTCAATGGTACCCAAAATCATTTCCATACAAACACATGTCATTAAAAGATATCATAAATCATGTACATGGACGAAATTTTGAACATAGAAACGCACCATCATTTCCAAACACATACATGAAGAAAAATATTTATGAATTAATGTCCACATAAATAATTTAAAACATTTACAAACTTAATTGTTTCCAAGAAAAATCTTTTCAACAAAGCTATCTGAAATCATGTACGTGGAGAAACTTTTTAATAAAGAGAACTTTAATAATTTACATACTAAAATTCATTATATATTATCATATGAAAATTACCCTATGTTATTGGAACTATAAAGGTCCCTGTTATCAAATAATGATAAATTATACACAAAAAACATTCATAATTACACTATAGATTAATTAAACCATGCACTATAAATTTTTTTCAATAATACATCCATAAGACATTAAAATAAGTAATTCATAGTGTAACGGTAGAGTCTATCAATACAGAATACCCCAAGTGAAGAATAATAAAATTTATTATATGATAAAAAAATATGAAAATCACATTTATATAATCCGTATTAAAAATAAATTAAATTTAATAAGAAAAATCCTTTATATTTGATGACATTATTTTAAATCAAAATAATTTATAAGATAATGAGACAAAAAATTACTTCAAAACCCTTGAAATACTAAAAGTGATGGTTCAATAATAAAATCCTTATAAAACAATGAATAAGAAATCAAGATAAAAATGTTAAATAGGAAGATTATTTTTATCCTTTTGAAAATACTATAAATGATGGTGGGAGATGATCATGTAGAAAAAAATAAAAGGTTATTCCTTTCATAAAGATTATCATGTATTCTGAAAAACCCCATAATTATCCCAAAATAAGAAATAAGGAAATATATAAAATAGTATAACCAATTTTGATATTGAGGAAAATGAATCCGAGCAAAATTGATTTTATTAAATAAACATAAAAATATAATTTTTGTTGAATTATGAACCTACTATATTTGAAATGATATAAGGTAATATAAAAAATAATTAATTATTAGAGGAGAGAGAAATATATTTGTTTCATAGAGAAATTACAAATAATTTTCCACAATAGAAATTGAATCATATACAATATTTATTTCCAAAATGAAACTGGTAAAAAACACATTTAATGTTAATATATCTGTGAGAAAAATACCCGTGATAAAAAACTACATATGGAATTTCAAATTCAATTATTAACAATAAATATATATCAATAAAATTACTGAGGTAGTATATTCCATAGAATATGGAAGAAAGTGGTAAATATCGAACATATCTCTAAAAAATAAATTTGGCATAATAAAGCCCTTACATTTTATCTAACCTTCAATGAATGTTTTATATCTTATTCAATTAATTAACTCTTGGACGTGAGTTCCCTCATAAAGTTTAATATAGGCTTCTATCTTGAGACCATAGGCCTGTAAACATAAATGAAGGCTTTGTTGATGGAAACCAATTATGGGTCTCAAGACATACTTGATGAAAATTTTCCATTTTGAAGAGGAATATGATATATCTATATATAGGTGAAATCATTGGACCATTCTTTTAAAAAATGTTTTTTTTCAAGGGGGATACATAATCTCATAATAGTATGGTGTGGAAATTATTTTTACACATTCATGTTTTTTTCCACGACTGATAAAAAATTATAATTAAAAAATATAATTTTAATTTAATGAATTTTATGCAATGAAAACTTACCTATTTTCCCCATTTTAATCTTTCTTAACTATTTTCTATGGGAATTATTTTTTTCCAAATCAAATAAACTAACCCCTTAAACCTATTTTTAACATGTTGATTCAAAATCTAGAATGATTTTAATAAAATTCAATCTAAAAAAAATATAATTTTATATTTACAATTAAAATATAATTTATAAATGAAAAACTACTTTTATAGGAAAATTATTTTTAAATAATTAAGGGTTAATAATCATATTGAATATTAACTAATCTTTAAAAAAGTGTTACCATTTTTGTATAATAATAAATATTTTCATTAGATTCATCATGTTAAATTAATAAATTAAAATTATCAAGAGAAAAAACAGAACACATAAAAGAAGTTATTCGAAAAATATTATTTTTAACATTAAATAATTATAAGCACATTCTGATTAAATAAATGTTTCTTCATCTAAAAATATAATTATATAACTTCATAATTATTAAAATAAATCATTGAATTTTATAATTAAATAATCCATCTTCTGTTATAATAATAATATGTTACATATAAATATTTATTAAATAAAACATTTTAATTAAAACCTATCTTTTTAATGCACTATTCACCATTTATGAATTATATTATATTCATTTTTACTAGAAATTATAAATTTTAAATATAAAAATTAATTATGTGAATACAAAATAACCTTATATCCAATGAACTTATTTCTAATACCCCTGTTTTAACGACAATATATATAATGATAATATTTAATTCTCGTATACATTTTTATACAACCCACTATAATGTCATGCAGTCTATTAACTTATCTCCCAACTTTTCTATTTAATTATTATTTCTATTCCTCCATTACTTAATTGAAACTGAGGTCCCAAAATTCATATAATATCAAGACGATAATGATTTTATGATACTATGATTTTCATTTTATTTTTTTCATTCCCTATATGATTTTAATAATGTAGTTTTATATTGTTTTTGAATGATGTATTAATTATTATAATTAATTTTAATAACTAAAATGAATGATATTTTTCATGTTTTTTTTATTTTGATATTCCATGTGGAACATTCTGTCAAATATAATTTTTAATTAAAGAGAAATTAATAATAAAATCTTCAGGTGTTACACTCTACCATACATAAATTAATATTTTCCTTGAAAATTTAATTATATATGTTTGAGGAAAATGGATCCTGGTATCTACAAGATATTAATGGCTAAGAATATAATATCTAAACATCTATCATGTTTACTATATTTGTAAAATTTTTGAAACTCAAATTTCCAGTCATAATTGTAATCTATTAGGATTTTCTTGTGTCTCAACCATTTGAGAATGATATGATTCCTTTATTGGTTATAAAAATTTAATGTTTCTATTTATTCTCGATTAATATCAACATTTTCATAATATTTTACCCAAATAATTAAATGAAGATGTTTATAATAATATCAAATAAAATTATGGTGAATGATCACATGAATATAAAAAATTCTTTGTTTTCATATTCAATAAAACATTTAGTTCGAAATCAGAATTGAGTATTTAAAAAATTATATGAGAAAATTTATAAATATTCTAGGTTTAAATACCTTTATTATGTAATTTGTTTCAAAATGGGGTTTATCTTCACACATTCCTCGAAATTTGAAAATGGAATGACTAATGATATTAAATTTGATTTCATTAAATGATAAGAGCATGATGAAATAAAAGATAATAAATTCCTAATATAACATTTAATTATACCAAATGGAGAATAATATTCTTTTTAAGAAACATATTTTTAATACCCCATGATTGAACTTAATTTATTCTTAAAAAACTATGTTTGATATTGTGTAGCACATGCAACACCAAGATTAAACAAAATATGAAATAATTTTATTTAAATATAACATTTATAACTATGAAATTTAATTGGTGGGTAATAATACGAATAAACTCATTAAGAAATATATATATAAAGGTTCATTATAATAAAATATTATTCATTAATTTATATTAAATAATTAATTAATTCTTTGTAAAATCATTTTATGCTTCAAGAATACATTTTCATCAAAAATTGTTGTTATTAATTATCATGAGTGATTGTTATAATTAATTTCATCAAATATTAATAAATATATGATTAATATTGACGTTCAGTATAAATCATAGTGTCAAAATTACCATAGTAAAATTTTGTTAATTTTATGAATGGTTTTATTTTTCAAAAAAAAAATCAAAAATTTCCATTTTTATTGAAAATGATATTTTCATTTAAAACATTTACATAGATGAATTTTTAATAAATAGCTTCAATATTAAATTATTTCCTTATATTATCATTCTATCAATTTTTTTGAAACAATTTAATTCCTTATTCTATTATAAAAAAATTTTAACAAATAATACATAATTTTCTAAAACCCAAATTTTCATCATTTTTTGGGGGATTCATTTGAATTAATTTATAAAAAATAATTGAATTGAATTTTATCAAATAATGCTTATATTTTTAATTAGTATTACTAATATTATTTTATAATTTTAATGTAATTTTCCTTCATAATGAATATTAAAAACAATAAAATGATCGCAATTTCTGTTAAGGATAAAATAGGTTTAATATAATGGTTAAACTAATGTGATAATTATGAAGATGACCTAAACACCTATCTAAATAATATTATCTAGAAATAATTTTACCTTATATCATTAAATATTTCTTAATTATTTATTTTTGATTCATTTTTCTTTAGTATTGTATTAAAATACTTCAAAAAATTTAAAAGTACCGAGTGATTCCTCCCACTCAATTAAAAAAGGACACCACCTCCTCTCCTCTATATACATCTAGATCCATTATTGGCCAAATAACATTCCAGATACATTCCTAAAATCCCTCCCTATTTTTTATTTTTCTTAATTCAATCATAATTCCAACCATGTAAGGATTAAGGTTTAATAAAAAGAATGTTTTCTAAAGAAAAGCTATAGAATTTAACTAAATTCTGTAAATTTTTCTTCTTATTCTATATAATTCACAACTCCAAAAAATATTTTCATATAAAAATTTCAATATCTCATATTTACTAAGATGTAGTTATGTTTATTTATTGAACATAATCAATATCATTCTTTATCTGATGTTAAACTAAATAATATTTATTGTGCATGGTGGACTACCACCTCGTGAACCAATGTCATTCATTTTTTATCAACGACTTATTTGGATGGTGTATATAGGTTTATTAAATTAACTAAAATAACATTTATGATATAATTTTAATTGTTAAATTATAAAACTATACTTACAACTTTTCCCAAATATCAATTGGAAAGTGATAATGTCACACGTGCATACCTGTGGACTACTACTACCATGAAGAAACACAATTTATTCTTCATCACCACCACAAAAGGATGGTTATTATGATTGATTTAATAGGTATATAATATATTAGAGAATTAATTATATTTCTATAAATAAAATATATTACTAGTGTTCACACCCTTCCCACCCATTAAAATGATAACATTTCATGGGCGTACGTGTGGAATACCACCTCTAAGAAGTAATGAGATTCGTTTTTTCACATATTCCATTAATGGTTCACTCAAAAATTATATTTTATAAGTAAAAATTATAATTATTTAATTTTTTTAGAGATTATGGGATACTTATTCTTTTTATAATGGTCAACTTACCAATATGTGTTTGCAAATACGAACTGAATATGCCAAAAACACCTTCTGTGGACTTAACTGATAGAGTAAAAAAATATTTAGTTATAATAAATAAAATAAATAAATTTATATTATAGTGATTAAAATTAAAATTTCTCATAAAAAGGTATGTAATTTATATTGTTTCATTATAAAAAAAATTATAATGGACATACATAACATGTACAAACTCAGGGTAAAGGGTTTCTTATTTCAATTTCCATTCATTATGTCATGCTTAAACATCATTGACTATAATATAATAATATTATTGTCATAATGAAATATCATTTTATTAAGTTTTATTTATAATTATTTTTTTTGGGTTTACTTTTTCACATAATCACTTTAATGAATAATTTTCACTTCAATTATATGATCTTTATAAGGGATTTCATCTGATTTTCCCGTCCACTGAGACATATTTTGGATTATACATCTACTTATAATCTGTTTTATAAAAAAACATTTAATTTATTTAACATGTATATATAATTATTCATTTTTATCAATGATTTAAATAATGTTTACACACTCAAGGGGTTGCAATTATAAAGAAACCAAAGACGTGAGGATATATTTTGAAATATCATTTTTTGGGATTTCTTATTTCATTATTGGTGTAATATATATAATCACCATCTAATATTATATCCTTTATATATTTAAATATTTTACATATTTCCATATATCATTCTCTCCATTTTCCACTAGAATCATGTAAAGACATTTTTACATTGAAATATGGTATTATTTATATTCTTAATCCGAATATTTTTCCTTCATATCGATATTTTTACAAATTGTTTTAAAAAGATCCATATTATTTACTCAAATGATTTATTAATTAAATTTTATTTTAATATTTTATTTTTACACTATATTAATGGGATTTTATAATATTTTTAAAACATTTCAGTTTTGAATTTTATATAAAAAAGTCAAAATGAATGTTTCTTTTTTATGTATATTGAGTTAATGGACTTTACAATTTCGATAACCATTTCACTCTATTTATATAATCCTAAAATTTTGTTATTTATTATATAAAAAATAATTTATGAATGTTGGTTTTTAACATTTCACTTCTATATTCATTTATCCCCCAAAATACATGATCACGCTCTAAAATCTTCTTTCCTAATTAATTATTGCCCATATCTTATATCCTAATATATTATTTTGTTAAAAATTAACTCATGAAAATTTTAATTTGTCATGATCTTATTACATATACAAATTCAGTGTATAATGAATATTTTTATTCCTTTAGAAATATTAGGATAAATATTTTTATTCCTTTAGAAATATTAATATGGATATTTAGTGATAAGTAATATTATTGATGAATTAAATTAATCATTCAATAAATGACCAATTCATTGGAAATGTAGTGATGGGTGGCCCCAAAATACATATCCCATCAATGAATTGACATGAATCATGATACAAACCAATCATCCAACCATATTAAATATTTTTTGGTGTATATCTACCCATAGTTTAAAATTTACAGGTTAGAAGGCCTTTATAGTAAATTCATTTTGATATCTAAAATCATGAAATACAACATTATTTGTTTCTGTTATAGATATGTTATTTTATTATCTATTATATTACTATATTGTTATTATCCATTTATGCAATTCATTCTCATGGTATTGATTAAATGGAAATTGATTTTAGTTATCTACTATTCTATATTGATTATGCCTTGTTTACTAATGATATATTCTCTTTTAAATTAACCTTAATGAGTGTTTCATATCACCCTAATTTTTTTTACATTCCAAATTTATAAGGAAGGAATCATTGAATGAGTTTCAAGGATACGTATTATTTACTTTTTCTTTTTTATTTTTATTTCAATGTAGAATGAAAAACATGTATGTATCTGGTTCAATATCAATTCTAAAATGATCAATCCATAGATATGTGATCCATTGTATCATCTTCTAATGTAATAAAATAGACATTGTCTATTCATTATTGCAGTTGGTGTAATTATAGTTGGTATAAGAGAATGATTTTTAAAAACCCTGCGATCAAAATTTAAGAAAATATATATTATGTAAAATAACTCAATGATAAAATTTTAGGATATGTCTAACTATATTATAATAAAATAAATTTTTATTGTATATATTTTGTTTATTTCTGAGAAATACATCATTTATTTGATACTAGAATTGAATAGGTTTTAGTAGAGATGCATCTTGCGTTAATAACCCTAAATAATTTTGGTTGAGTATATCTCAACCATCATTTTGGAGCATAGTGATTGTGCCATTACAATGATCTAGGTAAGATACTCTTATGGGATGGGCATGGTATTAATTCATATTTTCCTTATGATCAATTATAATGAATAATAAGATTATAAATATGGTAATCAATTATGTGAAACAGTGAAATTATATAAACCTAAAGTTTCATTGTTTGATAATTCTATGCTAAATACCATATTAGTGGAGTATATACCAATTTTTTGTTTTTTATTTAAAATGATAAAGGATATTAAAATATATATAAAACCCTTTACTTTACTATTTTTTAGTGAAAATGTTATTTTAGGAACAAATATTTTATATTTTATACACATATTTTAATGGTAATTATGACATTTAAATTTAATAAGATCATTGATACAGATTTGTAAATTTTTTATTAGGGTTATTAAATTTTAGGGGGAGAATCTATCAAAGAGATACCCATTTAATTAAAATGGTATTTGAAAACTAATTCATTAATTTTATTTTTAATGAATTTAACCATATGGGAAAATTATATGATTATGGTAAAATTAATAATTTTTTCCAATATGGTATTTTATTTGATCAACAACGGTTGATTTTTCATTTCTATGAACATGGATGTTTTTGTGACTTTATAGTGATTTATCTAATTTATGGATATTATTAACAAAACATTTAGAATATATGATAGGGAATATATATTTAGGTTTATGAATTTATGAGTGATTAATATTATTTAAAAAAATTGTTAAATAATATTTGAGAAATATGTGATCAAATATTTTTGATATTTTTGGTTTTTATCTAAATCTAAAATATTTTTAGTGATTTTTAAAGTTTATAATAGATATAATAATTTAGGATGAACATTGAGTGTTAGTGTTGATGTATTAAAAATTAATGGAGCATTTCCTCAATATGAAGGTTTATTCATATTTGTTACTATTTATGTTAATTGTTTTTATGTTAGACATGATGAATAGATTTTCATCGTTTTGTTGATATTATTTTTAATTCCTATTTATTTTCATATTTAAGAATGAAAATTAAATCTTTATCATGATTATTTATATCCAATTACAAAATTATACATATTTAATGGTAATAAACAATATACGTAAATTTTATTATATTCTCTATCCAAGTGGTAAATAAATTTCACAAACTCAATAAAATTGAAAAAAAATCTATTGAGTCTTATGTGTATTTTAATACACAACTACCATGATAAATTTAAAAAATAAAATTTCAAATTATGATCCTTATTGAGTTTAGTTCATAATTGGTTTCCTTTTTATAAACTGGAAATTATTGACCATTATAAAATCAATATCTAATTTCATTACTATGTTATATTTAGATTAGAAAAAAAGAGTTAAAATTAAGAGGACATAATATTTATAGGATTTGGAGAATATAATACCCCAACTATTTTTAGTAAATATTTCCTTAAAAATACATTAAATTTTATAGTGTGTAGCACACACAACACTTAGCTTAAAAAAAGGATGTAATATTATTTAAACATATCCATTATAACCTAGTTTCTAAACTAGTGGGTATGAATTAAAATAACATAAATATGTAGAGTTATAAGAAATGTCTTTTATAATGGAAAAAAATGTTTAATGAAGAATAATCAAGAACTCAATATTTTGTGATGTCATTTTTAGCCTCAAAAATTTGTATTCTTCACAAATGTGGTTTTGTTGATTTTTTTATAAAATTATATAATTAAACTATAAAACATTGAAAAAAATATTTGAAATAAAATTAACATCATTTTTTAAAATCATCCTATAAAAATATCTTTGTGTGGTTTTTTAACAATATTCTGAAAATATATATTTTTCAAATGAATAATTTAAATTATCGACTTTTATTGGAAACTATGTTTTATGTCATGAGTTCAAAAAAATTAATTTTACATTAAAATGGTTTCAAAACAACAATAATTCATTTATATTATTAAAATTCTAATTATTTTTGTTGGGATAAATTTTATCTTATATTTTTTTATTAAATCATTTTATACCAAAAAATATGTTTTTTTAAAAAAATTCACTTCATCAAATTTAACAGTTTCTTTAAATTAAATTCAACCAAATCATTGAATTAAATTTAATAAAATTGAATATTGTAATCACATGGACCTATAAATTCTATTCCATTGTGAAAATCATGTTGTTGAGTTATTTATGGGAGTCTTGGTGACTCATTTAATGAGCTATCCAAAAATCTAGTTTTCTGACAGTAGGTTGGGTGTTAGTAGGTCAGGATTCGGTAGTTCGGGCATCTATTACTTGCATTGGTGAGTCATGTTTTGGTGGGTCTTGTTGGTGACTCGCTATCGGTATGTGGCATTGGTGAGTGGCATCAGTTACTCGCATCTATGACTCTTTATCAGTAGGCGGTGCTAGTGAGTGTCGTCAGTGGGACGCATCGCTGAGTGGCATCGGTAGGTCTCGTCAGTTGGTCGGGTTAGTGTCTCATAGTCAATACATTTCATCGTTGTGTCGTGTTGGATAGTCACATAGGTGTCTCATATTGATGGCTCATGTCAGTACCACGCATCAGGGAATTATCCATTGGTGATTCATTTCCCTCTTTTCCCAGCTTTTCCAATTTCATTCCACTTACGTTTTATCTGACTTATATAAAGTTTGAAACCATTTTTGACAATTTTTAATGTAGTTGTAATGTATATAAATTATATCATTAATATCTTATCTCCCAATACACATTGAAATGTAAAAGGTGTGTGGTCTTCACCCCAGTACGAATTTAATACCCCTGGAAACTATTCGCATCCATTGATGTGGTATATGGGTTTTTCAAAAGAAGAGATCATATCTTCCTTTAACCCTTATTTTTTCTCAGGGTGCCCCTAAAAACATTATTCCGTGAGGATTCGCATTTGTGTTGTATAAGTTGTTTGAATGTTTCGTTGGATTCTTTTATACTGCTTGGATGACCCTCTATTTTAATGAAAGGAGGAGAAGTTGATAATCAGATCTTCATGGTTGGGATCCCCTAGTGTTTCTTTATCTGTGTATCTAGCGGTGTGGGTATGCTAGTGTCTCTTTGTGACAACAGTTGGATCCCAATTTTTAATTAAGGTTGTTACAATGATAATGTAACCATTTATAAAGATAATTGGTCTTATTAATATAATAGGTTCTATTACATTAGTAATAAATGAGATGTAGGGAAGATGATGAGGATGATTTTTGTTTTATTTTATCGGTTATCCTTGATACATGCACAGAATTATGTTGGTTGTATGCCATGTTAATATCAAATTCATTTGCGGTCTTTTTTTTTCTTACCAAACATATGAATACTAATTTTTTATATTATATTGAATAGATTTGAACATGAAAACATGATTAGTCACATATATTCAGTAAATTAAACAGATTCCCTGTGAGGAAACGTATTTTTTCGACAAACCAGGATTTATCAATGTGGAATTAAATAATAGGTTTGTTAAATCTGAATAAATCATTCTTTGTATGGTGTGGTTGTGTGATGTGTGTGGATATTTTCAATCTTGTTCATTATACGAGTTGTGTGGTTCAGATGTGAGTTTTGTTGTAAAATTGTGAGAGAACAGTTGGGATTGTGGATGCTTTGAGGGTGAAATTGAATCTTTAGTTGGGTGAGTTATTAATTAAGGAATTTATGGATATTGGTTTGTCAATAGGGCTGCAGATTCAGGTTTTTCAATTATTATTTTACTATATGTCGTGTTGTTATGTTGTGGGGCTTTCAAATATGGTTGTAACGATCTTGTTAATGGGTTTTCCAACAAGTTGGGGGTTTTCTTATTGACATAAGTCATAGGTCTACATGACATTGATGAATTATAATGGATGTGGTTGGAAAGGGTGATAAGTGGGGAATAAGTTTTAATTGGGCTGTTTCCTCAATGTTTTCATCCTTTATTTGTATTGGTTATGAGGATGGTTGTGCGTTTTGGTTGTTAGTTTCTAGGGGAGGGATGGAATAACTGGTAAATTCATAACAACATCAATATAATTGTGAGTTAAGAGGATTTATATTATTTTCGTTGGAAGTAACAATTGTTCATTTTGATACGTGCATTTAAAGTTAGAAGTAATGGTGCTAGTGATATGGGGTGGTTTTTTCTTGAGAACCTATATATTGGGATTAGTGTTTGGTACCTATATATATATACTCGTACTTTCTTGTGATTCAATACACAAACCACCCTAGTTGAGAATGACTTGTCGAACACCACCACTGTTACGAGGGAGGGAGTCTTTACAAAACATCCCAATGGGTGGATGGATGGATGGCCACCCGATATTCCCTAATCCATATTCTAGAAGGTGATAACTAAAAACACTTCAATAAGGTTGCAGTTTGTGCAACCCAGGTGTGTGTGGGTGAGTTGTGCATCCCTGTTTTCTTTGGGATGAGATGTGATGTGGTTCCCATGGGTCATTGGGATGTGGTGTGGTTTGTTTACCAAGTGTATGAAGGAGGGATGTGTTGTGGTTTGTGGCCGTAGTGTTTTCCAGTAGGATGATATATTTGTGTGAGGTCAAGGTTTCTAGAGGAACAATGTGTTGTTCTATTTACGGAAGAGGTCGTAGTGCTATGATGTCTTCTATTAGGGTGTGAGAGTGGTTAATCAGGGTGAAAAAGGTGTAGGGTACCCTATAATTGATGGGATCTATATTAAAATACATTACTTGGGTTGTTTGGTTACAATGCCTTTGGTGAGGTTGGGGTGGCTAGTATACCATGTTAGTTTATTTAGGTTTCAACTGTTTTCTCTTAGGGTCACTAGTGTGTCTCCGCCTTGTGCATGAATGAAATATTTTTGTAATGATTATAATTTTACGCTCTCCCAACAAGTATAAAACTACTTTTCATTTTCCAAGGGGCTATGTGGAACATGCTCGGCAATACTGGCTCGGACGTTGGGGATAGTTGTTCTGTCACTTCATAGCTTTTCTGTTGGTATTTTCATTGGAGAAATTTTCTTTTATATCAGTCTCATTTTGAACAAGCATGTGGGATATTTTTTATTTTCTTATATATATATATATCATCATGTTTTTTGAGTTTGGTAAATCTCAACTCCCGATATTCATTATAATTAAAAGCGTAATTCCTCCTATTTTATGATATTTCTATACCATTGGTGTTGGTCGCCACCTTGGGGTCTACTAGTGGTGAGACTCGGGGGTTGTCATTATCTCTTGTCCTTCATTTCCATCTCAAGAGTGGCATCTTTGGAGGGATGGGTTATAAAATTATGGTATCATAAGGAGGTTGATGATAGATATGATTGAGTATGGAGTTAGGCATAGTGAGTATTGCATTGTATGGCAGGGTAACGTTGTTAAGGGATCATGGTGCATGACATAGAATAGACATGCTAAGACATGGGACTTTAGGTCCCCTCATGATCTGATGCAAGGACTCTGACTTTCTAGATGATCAAGTGATTCTACATTCTTTACGTGGTAAGGACCCAAGGAGAGGTTAGTACATCATGATGACTTCTGTTTTGGTTTGACTTGTTTGATTTAGATAATTTAAATAAATAATTATTTAAAATAAATATATAACATAAATTATATACTACTCTGGCCTACGAGGTCATTGTTTACTTTTCAGTTATAGTACCTGGTCACCATCCACAAGTGGCATAGGCAGTGGAGGACCAGCAGGCAAATCCAACTGATTGTTGGAGGGTTGACCTAGAGGAGGAGTACAACCAGTGTAAGAGAATGTTTCATGATTTCCAGTAATATACTCATGGAAAGTATGACGGTAGTATTTCAAACATGGAAATGGAGAGTTTGATTGGGGAGCATGTGATCACCATCATCTTGATTGGGGATCTGACAGAGTATTGAGTTCTGTTTACGGTTAGTCAGATGAGGGGAGTTTGGTGTAATTAGTGGATGTTTTACCTTGGGTATTGAAAGGATAATGATGTTCTATGGGTCTATTTTGAGATGTAGTTCCAAGAATAATTCCATTCTTTGACCCTGAAGGCTGGGAAGTGACAAAATCTACTCTCTCTACTGTAGGTGATTATGTCGATACAGGAGATGGGGATCATGTTAAAGGATCTCCTCTACTTCACTCTACATATCTTTCCAGATGATGAATCTTAGGCCAGACGCTTAGAAGAGACACCACTATGTTCCCTCTAGTACGTAGTTACTCCCTTCACCATGTTGACATACCTAGAGGTCTAGAAGAAGGTGTAGGTAGTTGATATAATGAACTCATTGGGAGGTCTACCATGAGACGGAATGTAGGATGGTTCATAAATGGGAAAGGCTATAAGAAGAAGGTATGAGACATGCAGGACTTTGAGTTTTCAAACGTCTTGGGTTTGACCTCATGAGTTTCCGTTTCGACTTTCTAGACATTGTACTTATCCTACTATCATTTGGTTAGTGTGTTTAATCTAATTAGTAAATGGGAAACATCAGAGTTAGTGCCCGATTGCTGTTTGAGCTCGGTATAGTGGAGGTGGGAAGGTTCATCACTCACCCCATTAGTAGTTTCTAGATAGATCATTTTAGCAGTAGGATATTAGGCTCCTTCTCCACTTAGGGGAGATGGAGTAGGTGAAGGCCAACCCTAGGGTGTACCTCAGGAACATTAACACGAGCATGGTCAGGAATTTGGTAACCAGCAAAGGAGAAGAGGAGTTAGGGGTGCTCATTTACATGATATAGAGGCAGTAGTGCCAGTAGGTCCAAAGATCATTTGAGGTACGATTAGCTTGTTCAATACTATTTCTTGTTCTTTATTTGATTCTAGAGCTTCACACTCATTCATTGTACTCAACCTAGCCTGTACTCTAGGAAAATACATTTTGAGGCATTCAATTCCCTTGGGGATTAGTACGTCTGTCAGGGGATTTCCTAGCTTTTTTATGTATGATGAGGATGTGGACTGATGATGAGACTACATCAGACCCAATTGGATATTTTTATACTATAGATGAAAATGTACGATATCATCCTTGGCATCGATTGGTATTAGACTATGCATGCTATTATCGAATGCTTCTTGAGAAGGGTCATGTTTTTAGATGTGGATGGCTAACATGTTGCTTTCATTGAAAAGCAGAATCATCAGATGGGAAGCCAAATGGTAGACCCTCTTCATTCAATGTTGGTCGAGACTATTTCCTTGTTGTCCATTCTATTGGTGGAATTAGTGGATGATGAGATGAAAGTGGTTCTGAATTTTCATTTGAATTCTTGGATGTCATCCCCGAGTAGGTTGTGACTCTACCCCCTCGACAAAGTTTTGAGTTATGAATATACTTAAACCTTTGTGCTTCTCTAATTTATATGGATCCTTATCAGATGGACCATCTAAGATGCGATATCTATGAATTCAGATTGATTACCTTATGAATATGAGATTTATCCTACCCATGGTATCACTATGGGGTACTCTGTTCATGTTCGCAAAGAGGGAATATGGTGTTCTGATGCCTTGAAGAGACAACTAAAGGTTGAATCAGGTGGTAGTCAAGAACTTTTACCCTATCCCGATGATAGATGATCTTTTTGACTAGATGATGGGTAGAAGATGGTTTTCGAAGATCTATTTGTGGCATGGGTATAGAGACCCTAAGCATGACGTACAAGGACATTACATTACTTTTGCAGAATACTTATTATATAACAAAAACACACACACAAGGACCGTAATAGTTTACTGTCTTTGGAAACTCCGAACGTCATCTTCTAATAATGGTGAAGGATCATCAACATATCCCATAAAGATATTCCATTTTTTTCTTACCTAAAACCTTTCTTTATATCCTGGGGAAAAGAAAACATTAAAGGGTGATCTCAAATGCTCAGTAAGGGTAAACAAAATAAAAATCAATCACATAATATTCATAAGAACATAACATTTTGGAAATCTTAACCTGCAAAAGAGATCATAATATCATAACATGGGATAAATCATAGTAGTGAAATGAAATCCCAATAATTATAACTTAAAACATGATACTTTTTGGCATACACACATAATCATAGAGAATCATTTCTTATTAGTCAAGACTCATTTCCAAGACTATCTTAGTGGACAAAGTCCATTTCTGAACCGAGTTCACTCCTCGTTTCAGTCCTGTTTCACTGAACCGGTATAACCTACCGTTCCAGCCATGTCTATCTCATGAGATATAAAATCTTTACCCAATGAATTGGAGAGTGATATAGGTCCCACCCATCTCATAATGATACCATTCTTATGTGTGCCTCAAAATCATAAATCATACATCATTGCATAACCCATTTAATAAAAATGGGAAACTTTTAACATCGTGACATCATCAAACAATTCATATAAGATAAACGAATTCATAAAAATAATTCCATCACAACATAATCAAATCAATGTAATAATAGTGATAGAAACAGAACCCTATATTATCTTATATGGAAAGTAATTTTGATAAAACACTTGAACTCCATTCATGTGGAAAATATCGTTTCTACTTCAAAAACATTTTACTTTCTTAACATGTCATACAATTTTAAACTAAAAGAAGTTGATTAAAAATAAACTTGAAAACTTGTAAAGGAAGCTTCTTGGAAATAATGTTTTAAAAATCCATTCATGCCGTATAAGTTAAAAAACATTCTTCCTGTACTTTTGTTGGAAAAGACAAAAAGTACCTCGTACGAAAAATGACAAAAGATTACTTTCATATCTTTTACTAAAAACTCACCGATGGGTAAAATTGGATTTAAACAATTTTAGGTGGATAAAAATAATATTACATATTTAGGAAACATGGATGTGGATGATAAAATACATCCTAGTAAATACCAAAGTATAAACAATCTCGGATAAAAATGAGATTGTGATATTTCCCTTACCTTAGGTCTGATTTGCTTCGTAAGTGTCTGAACCTCTTGTATAATGATTTAAATAATGTTATTCACTTATTCCAGAATCATACTTATTGTTATGATATCATATATAGTCATATTCTTAGCTTCTAAGTAGTAATATTTCATTACTACTTGTTATTCAGGTGTTTATTACTTTTTGTTCTTATGCGTGTTTTGTCGAATAAATTCTTATTCTTCTCTTTAGGTTATAGAAACCTCATTTCCAGAATGGTATTAGTGTAATATATATCATATTAATTCATTCAATTCATTTATATAATCATTATGAATTGAATATAATGTAGAACGAGTCGCATCACATCGTGGAGACGGTATTCCGTACGTATGCATGAGTGATGATATCGTTCCTATGATCGTGGAATTATATTGGAGTGTATGTATACTATTTCAGAATCAATATAACTTTATAATAGTCATATATAGTCATTATTTACACCATTATACCAATTCATGTATGGTGGTGGTGGAAAATAGATTACACCACGGCGTGGAGACGGTATTCCGTACGTACGCACGCGCGGTGATTTCGTTTTCCGTAGGATGGATAGATGGTGAAATAGGGATGTTTCATACATATAATAACATATCAGTATATGATTGATACTAATGTTATTACTTCATAATGAAACAATCTAATAAGAAGAAATGGAAGAAGAAATAAATTTGAAAGAATCGGTAACGGATATTACCTCTTCTTTAAAGCACCTCTTTGAGATCTCCTTTTAGGGCACTAAAATTGGTCTTTGAGGAAGACCGTAACCTCTAGGATGTTGTTATGGAAGTGGATAATAGAATTTGTCAGGGGTTGGCCGAGCTTGAAGGCTCAAAGTGGTGTGAGGAAGAGGGGGAGTAGGTGCCCTTTTATAAGGGAGGAGAGGGGTACCTTTGGAATAACTAAAACTATTATTTTATTATAAAGTCACATTCGGTTTTAAATAGCACCAAATTGATTTATTTCGAAGCTAAGGTGGGTATGGGTCGAAATCCTTTCATCAAATAGAATTTAGACAAGTTTAGGTTCCTATTTTAACCTTATCATTTTGATTAAACATTAAGTTAAATAATTTTACTTTTACCGTGTCTTCTTGCGTTCTTACACTATAAGGTTAATAAACTTACTATAACAAGCCAAACGAACACCAAGTTGTTTATTATTAATATATATAACCTTGTCTAAGACATTTGGCCTAACCTTATATTTTTAGGAATAAAATAACAATTAATAATATAATATTTGTTTTAAAAACTATTTTATGTCAATTTTGACACAATGTAGTAATTGATTTTTGTGAAAATCATAACAAAATGATTAGTTAGAAAAAAGTTAATTAAATCAATACTAACATGTCATATTATCCTATAAAATTAGTGGAATTCATAAAAAGTCTCAAATTACATTTATTTGGGTATTTATAACATCAATTATGTAATTATATCATTAATAAGATTATTACTGCATCATCATTGTGTCATAAATAAATAAATTATTTAATGTCTAAAAATTACAAATAAAATACCATTATGTAGTAAAGCTTTTTATCTTTCTAATTAGTATTTATAGTCTAATTTATCTTATGAATAACCCTATATTAAAAAAGCATTACTTATTAAACTTTGATTTTAACTATTTTGACCCTTCTTTAAATAAATTATTAATAAATGTCCGAATCTATTCCAAGTGGGCCTAAATGATAATATTTTATTTCTAAGGTTGTTTTTGGTCAAATTACACTTATCCAATAGAATTAGGACATATTTTAGGGAAATAATAATAACATTTTTACCCTTAATTACCCTATTTTACTTTTAACCGTGGTAAAAAAATAAAGATTTACTATTCACCAAAAATTATTTCCATCTCATTGAACCATATTTTACTTACTAACATCAACCGTGTCTCTCAGATTTTTTAAATTCCACTCACAGAAGCGGTAAAATTATGTTTTATGAAAAATTCATTTTTTTTAACTACCACTTAGTGGTTTCACTATTCATCAAAAAAATGAATGTTTCCATAAAAATACAAAAAATTAGGCCTAAGCTATATTTTATATTATGAACTCAAAAATGATGTCTATTTTACCAAATTGAAAACATATCAGTTTCATTTATTAATTTAAAAAATTAATTCCCGTCGTCAAAACAAATGGCGTGTTTTTAAGAAATAATAACTATCAAAAGATTGACACTTGTTTATAACTAGTTTAAATGTGAAATTACTTCCAATGACCAACATTTTATTAAATTGTAAAAATATATTCTAAATATACTTTAAAACCACTCAAATTAATTATTTATCACTATTAATTATTTCGATTGAAAAAGTTGTTTTTAATTAAAATTCAGTAATTTTCACTATTCATCAAAATATGAAAGTTATCCAAAAAAAACCAAAATTTCACCCTAATCTAATTTCGAAATTCCGAATCCAAAAATGAAGTCCATTTTGTAAAATAAAATTTTAAAAATTTCAAAAAGTGGTTATTACTATTCATAACGGCTTGTTTTAATAATATTTTAATAGCATATCGTTGTTTAGTGAAACTCGGTATTGCGTACTACACGCGCTATCGAGAAGGTCGTGATTGCGTGTAATTCAATGAAAGTCAAGGATGTGTGTTGTGCAATCTCATTTTGGTTTAGCATACAACACAAGACATTAATGAAATTAAAAAGAATGTTTTTCATAAAATCTCGGGGTGTTACAACGGGTATCATTAGTTGAGTGTGAAAGTTGCTGGAATCCAGAAGACTTCATCTAGGATCATCTAGGGGAACTTTGAGTTTAGGGTAATGTCGTTCATTGTTACGAACGCACCATTCGTGTTCATGGGGCTCGTGAACATTTTCTCTTGTGATCTCCCAGACCAGTTCGTCTTTGTATTCATGGATGATATCCTAATCTACTCAAAGATTAAGGAGGAGCATACTGAGCATATCAGGATTGTCTTAGAGGTTCTTTGACCACACCATATCTATATAAAGTTATCAAAAAGAATGATTTTTTACATGGAAGTTTCACTTACATAGACATTTGGTGTATCAATAGGGCATAGTAGTGGACCTGTAGAAGGTTGAGGGAGTAGTTTCATGAGTAGACCTTAACAACATTGTGGATGTCCATAGTTTTCAGTGTATTTCAGGCTATTACATGCTATTTTTCTAGATTTCTCTTGAATAATAGCCTCATTGACCACAATAACCAGAAATTACCATGATTTTTTGTGGATTAAGTATTGGTGGGCAGTGTTCAGATTTTTGATGTGGAAGTTATTCAGTTTAATAGTGCTTCAGTTTCTAGAGAAAGGGGTGATTTTTGAGATATTTTGCAATCCTTTCGGTCAAGGATTAGGATGTGTGCAGATGTAGAAATGGGTAGTGATCTCTTATAGTTCTTTGAAGATAAATCCCCAAGAACATAACTATTCCACCCATGATCTTGATCTATCTGTAGTCTTGTTTGTGATATTGTTGTGGCAGAGTTACCACATTGGGGAGTGCTTCGTGGACTTCATAGATCATACTGATTTGAGGTATATCTACTACCAAGGAGATCTGAACATGTGATAATGGATATGGATGCAATTTCTTCTAGATTAGTATTTCAATATCTTTTTCACCTCATGTAAGGGGAACAACATGGCTGATTCCTTGAGAAGTAAGTTGTAGAAAGAGGTAGTTTGTGAATCTGTTGATACATGGAAGGTGAGATAGGTGTTGGTTTCCATACACCTGGATGCATAGATAGATGATAGAATAGGTTTTTTTTCAGATGGTAATGAAGTCATATCTGAGTTAGAAAGTGCATGAGTCTTATTGGGGAGACTCGTAAGTAGATGTGATGTGTGCTCACATTGACCATGGAGATGCAATAGAAAGATGATAATAGAACGAACAAAATCTGATGTTTTCTCAGAGGAGGATGTTTGTTCTAGTAGAGATGCATGAGGAACCCCTCTATGTGCTTCATAGATCTCCTTTATCAGTGCATATAGGTATTTCCATGATGTATCGGATCATGAGGGAGTAGTTTTTCTGTCTAATATAAAATTGGTTGTGGAAGAGTTCATGGAGTAGTGCTTATTTTACATGTGGTTCAAGGCTGAGTACTGTGTTCCTAGTGGTTTTTTACAGCCTTTAGATTTCACTAAGTTGAAGTGGGATGACATATTGATGGATTTAATCCTGGGGTTACCCAGGTATTAGTGAGGTCATGATTCAATCTTGTTAATAGTAGATCAGCTGATGAAATCGGCTCACTTTTTAGTGATTAAGGAGTCAGTCATAGTGGATTCATAGGTCATGAGATATGTGGATGTGTTGGTGTGGTCACTTGGTGTTCTAATGTCCATTATATTTTAATGGATGAATTCATTACCTCACGAGTCTGGAGGTGATTGAAATATTCTTTTGGCACTCAGTTACGCCTCATCACTGCTTTCCTCCATCAGACAAATGGGGAGACAGATCAGAACATCCAAACGTTATAGAACATACTGTTAGCAAGAATCCTAGACTATGGAGGATCATGAACATGAAATATTCCCTTAGAATAGTCCTCCTAAAATAATACCTATCACCCATCCATTTACATGGCTTAGTTTGAGACCTTGTATGGACAACTATGTCGTTTACCTATGTAATTGACAATGGTTATGGAGATAGTTGTTCTTGGTCCCAAGGTGGTGCAGTACACGACCATGAAATATAAGATAGTTTTTTAGAGGGTGAAGGCAACTCAGGACTGGCATAGGCTGTCTTCCAATAGTAGGATGAGGTCCTTTGATTTTTAGGTTGGGGACCATGTTTCCTTGTAGTTTTTCTCTCTACGTGGGAATTGGAGTTTCTGCAGAGTGATAACGCTTTCATTGAGGTCAATCAACCCCTTTGAGGTGGTGGGGAGGCTTGGTGAGGTGGAATACAAGTTGGTGATTCCACTATAGTTGGAAAATTACCATGATGTCTTTCACGTATCTCAGCTTCGCCGGTATCATCATGATGACTCTTAGGTCACTGACAACAGTGATTTGGATATCGAGGATGAAACGACTTATGTAGAGTGGCCAGTATAGATACTAGAACATCATTAGAATGTTCTAAATGGATGGACCATTCCATTGTTTTGTATATTGTGGAGTCTTGGTGGCCTATAGGAGAATACATAGGAGTGAGAATCGCTTATGTGTACCCAGTACCCAGATTTATTTTGCCTATTTTTTTGTCCTTTTTTTTTTGTAATTCTTGAATATTTTTTCTATGATATGTGTTATTCCCCAATTCTATAATGTGTTATAAAGTCCATCCATATTAATCAGGGAGGAAGTGAAACCTAATCAGGATGCCTTAATGTGTAAGTGATTAAACCTCTGTGGGTGAGTTAGTGCCACCTAAATCATATAGAATCATGACATGGAGGAAGAGATTCCCTTATTCATGTGTTCAGGTTGTGTTTCCATTTGAGATTGTGTGGTGTGTCTTGTAGTTGTTTGGTTTAGTAAATGTTGGGGGAGGTTCTTTTGGATGTTTATATATTACATCAACCTTTAGGTAGCACATGCTGGTTTTTCCTAATGATGTGTCATATAGGGTTGTTGTTAGGTCCCCTATTTCATCTAGATTAGTTTAAAATTCTCTAGGATGAGAATAGTTTGAGAGGTATTTGATGTAATGGATCATACTTCTCTTGTCCATTCCATTTTGAAAATAATATGTTTGATGTACGTTGGGGAGTCTCAGTGACTGAATTCAAGAGATTTCCTAAAATAAAATTTTCTAATAGTATGTCGAGTGTCGGTGGTTTGGGCATCATTAGATCCGGTTTCGATAGGTCGGGTGTTGGGTAATCACATCAGTGAGTCATCATTATGTGGTTCAAGACTGTGACCCACTATTGGTAGGTGGGGTCAGTTTATGGAGTTGGTGAGTGGTGTGTGTGATTCGCTTCGGTGACTCATTGTCTATAGGTGGTGTCGCTGAGTGGCATTGTTGACTCACATCAGTGAGTAGAATCAATAGGTGGTGTCAGTGGGTTGGATCAGTGACTCATTGTCCATTGGATTCCTAAGTGTCATCAGTGAGTCGCATCAGTGGCTAACATTGGTATCTTGCATTTGTGACTTGAGTCGGTGACTCATCCATCGGTAAGTCATTTCCATATTTTCTTTGTCTTTACAGTTTTTCAACTCTTAAATTTTATTTGAAATAAATCATTTTTAAAAACCTATTTGACCCTTTTTAAATTATTTTCAAATTAAATAAATGATATATTTTATATCCTAATGCCCTATGGACTTTCTAATGGCTAAGTCGTATAGTGTTGATGACGATCTGACATTAATGTTCGTTGAAACCATTTTGTTCCAATGATATAGGATATTGAGTATTCTAATGCTTTGATTATCTCTTCCATGAAACCTTCTATTTTCTCATGGTTCCCCTAAAACATTTCTTCTCTTATAATTCACACTTATGGTATAGATATTGGTCGAGATTTCCTTTGGAGTATTTCTTACGGCTGTATGGACCCTGTTTTGGTATAATGAGGAGTTGATGATCGTCTGTTATATGAGGTCAGGAACCCCTTGTTTTTATTTATTTGAGTATCATGTGGGGTTGGTAAGCTAATGTATCTTTTTTATTATGGCTGAATCCAAACATTTAATTAAGGTTGTTAAAATGACAATCTATCCTGATATAAAGATAATAAGACTTGTAACAATATCGTGTTCTGTTACAATTGTAATAAACGAGGGTGGGAATATGATGTTGATATATATTTTATTTTATATATTATCATTGATCCATGATGATAATAGTGTTGTTTTTATTCCTTTTAAAAATCATGGTCGTTGGTGGACTTTGTTTGCGCAGCGAACTCATTAATACTTGTTGTTAACCTTTTATTGAATGGCTATGAACATAAAAACCTTATTAATAACATATATTTGGTCACATAAATGGATGACCCAAGAACCAAAATGTTCTGTGATAACCACTAATTTAACAAAGTGGTATTAAACAACAATTATGTTTAATATGAATACACCTTGTCTTTTATGGTGTGGTTCTGTACTGTCTATTTATATTTTCTGTCTAGTGATTCATATAGGTTGGGTTCTAATACATTGATTTATGTGGTTTTTTAGTTGATAGAAAGGTAGTGTGTGTATTGTTTGAGGGTGAAATGGTACATTAGGACGAGAGATTGATTTATTCTGGAATAAATCGACAATTGGTGGGAAACAAGGCAATAGATTCGGGTTGTTCTACGTTTATGTTACTGGGTATGGTGTTTTAATGATGTGGGGTTTCCAAGTACATTTATAATGATGTGTCCAAGGGTTTTGATGTAATTTTTTTATTTTCTTATTGAGATAAAGGATCGGGCAACATGAATTTGAATAATTATAATGGAAGTGGTTTGTGTGGGTGCTAAGTGGAGAGGAAGTGTGATGTGGGGTGTTTTATCATTTTTTTATTCTTATATCTCTCATAGTTGTAAGGATGGTTGTGTGATTCGGTATTTAGTTACCTGGGTAGGGATCGAATAACTAGTAATTTTTTAAAAAAATAAATATAAATCGGTGTTAATAGGCTTTCTTTTATCAACTATAGAAGTGGTCATCGTTCATTCAGATATGTGCACATAGAGGTAGTAGCAATGGTTAAAGTGTTATGTGTGGTTGTTTTCTTCATAACTCTTAGGTTGGGTTGATTCTTTGATACCTATATATAAAATTTTAATTTCTTTTGATTCTAGACACACCCCCACCCAATTTGAGAACTACTTTCCAATCACCACCACTGTTATGGGGGAGGGTGTATTTCCCAAGCATCTTGGTAGGAGGATGGATAGTTGGCCACCCACTCTACCCTGATCCATCTTCTAGGTTGTGATATCCCCAGGACTCCTAAAACAGGCTGTGGTTTGTGTGTACCTAGAGTGTGCAGGAATTGTTTGTTTCCCAAATTTCTTTGGGATTAGATGTGTTGTGGTTCCCTTGTGTCCTTGGGATGCGGTGTGGTTTTTGGACTTGGTGTTTGTGAGTGGGATGTGGTGTGGTTAGTGGCCCAGTTGTTTTCATTTCGTATGAGTTGTGGTTGTGAGGCATAGGATTCTATGGGTTGGATGCTGTGTGGAATGTTTTGAAGATGTGGGAGCGCCAAGACATCTATCGTTAGAGTGTGAGAGTGGCTAATCTGTTGAAAAGTGGTGCGAGGCAACCTATAATTGATTTTATCTACAATTCTTTAGTTCAAATTAATTATTTTTTGAGTGTTACTTTCGTGATGTTGGGTTATCTAGTGTACCTTGTAAGGTGCTTTTGGTTTCTATAGTTTTCTCATGGGTCATTAGTATGTCTCCCCCACTTGTGCATGAGAGACTTTGGTTTTCTTACTGAGTATACTTTTATGCTCATCCAACATGTATAAAAAAACTTTCAGGTATCTAGGGGTGTTGCATGGACCATGCTATGTTGTACAATCTTGGGGAATGGGGACAGTTGTTGTTTCATTGATTATCTTTTCTGTTGGTATTTACTTTGGAGATGTTTTCTTTTATATCAGTTTCATTTTCAACATTTATGTGGGATGGTTTGAATTTTCTTCTTGAGGCGAGACTGAGGGGTCATTATCTATTTTCCTTCATTTCCAACTCTGGTGGGGTGTGATTAGAGGGAGGGAGTTGTGATGAATTCTTATTTGGAATAATTATAATTAATAATATTTAATACATACAACATATTTTTTTCAAAATTACTAATAAAATAAGTAAAAAACTTCAATCACAGTTATGGTGAAAAGAAATTTACGAGTCGGTAAACTGAATTTATAAGGGTTAGAATAACTGAAACACTTCTCTAAATCCTATATTTTTGACATATTTCAACCATATATCATATTATATTTTTAAATTTTCCTTTTTGAATCTTTTTTCTTGACTAAAGAATTCATATATTTTAATCATTTAAGAAATACTATGTTTTTTCTCCCCAACATTTATAAAAAAACACCCTCTCTCCCCTCTCCTCTACACACTTCATGGTCATTTTGGTTCAACCAATATATATCCAAATATAATACTAAAATATCTCCCCATGACTTAGAGTTTTTTTTTCATAATACCAAACTTATTGGGATTAAGGGGTAAAGAAAATGAGGTTATATGAGTAAGAGACATAACATTTAACTGATGGTCTTAATTTTATTTCTTAATGTAATTCCTTCAAAAATCCTATAATAATTTTCATATAATAAAATTGGTGAACCCCATATACAGATATGTTATTGTGATTATTTTAAAACTATGATAAATCTCCATCATCACCTAATGGAAAATAAAAAAACATTCATGTGTATGGTGTACTATCGCCTCTGGAACAGATGAAATTCATTCTCCATCACCTCCTTGAATGGATTGTGTTTATTGGTAGAATTAAATACATTACATGATATTTCAGATATAATTTCCACTCAGAAATGATCAAATTATACTTATATCATAATCCACATATCCTTTGGAAAATGATAATATAACACATGCGTATGTGTGGACTACCACCTCCACAAAGTATTGTGATATCTTTTTCATCACCCCCTTATTGTGATGGTTATTATAATAGATTAAATATTTATATATATTATCCAAGATATTTTTATTATTGTATAATGATAATATATTACTTAAATTCTCACGCTTCCACCCATTGAAAATTTATAATTTCGCTCTTGTGTACATATGGATTATCACCTTCAGGAAGGGATTCCATTCTTTTTTCACACCCGCCTTTCATGGTTGATTATAAAATTGAATTTGAGAAATAAAAATTATTATTATTTTATTATTATTATTATATATATCATACAATGCTTACCCCTTTGACCATGATCAATTGACTAAAGAAAAATTTAAAATATGAACATATTGACCACGAAACACTAGTCAAAGACAAAACTGATAATGTAATTAAATAAATAATTATAATAAGTGAATTAAATGGTTTTCGGTTAATTTAATAATCCTTTGAAATTTTACTAAATTTTTTAATAAATTCTATAAACTCATTATAAAGTAATGTATTGGGAATATATAGCAATTATTGACTCGAGGTAATTCGTTTATTAACTTAGTTTTTTTTTTAGTGTGAGGGACTCTGAGCGGCGTCTTCCCGAGCTTCCGCGGCGGCTAGGGTTTCACCTCCTCTCCCTTTCCCCTTCCCCCTCTAGCCTGGATCGGCTCGGCTCTTTCGACCCCCGGGTTGGCGTGGCGTTCATGTATGACGCGTCTGGGTTCCGAGGGTCCTTCTCCGGCTCCCGCTCCCGGTGTCGCCATATCGGTGGTGTTCCGGAGTGCGGCTTGGCGTGCTCGTGCCTTCCGACGACGACGTGTTCTACGAAGTCTCTGTGGTGCTTCGCTCAGATCTGTCGAATCGTCCACCGGCGACGAATGCGTTCCGTCTCGGTTCTTCCGTCGCATCCTAGTGTCGCCACGAGTGGTTCCGGCGGGTTTCCGTGGGGCGCGATGTCGATCTGCAGTTCCGGAGGGGGGAGGTTTTTTATCTTGCTGCTGTGTTTTTTCTGCAGGGTTTATGCTTGGCTGATTCTGGATGTTGTTGGTTTGTGGTTTGGATCTGGGTTTATGGTTTGCGATTGGACTGTTCCGGCGTTGTGGCGGCGACATGTTCCGACAATAGTGGAGCATGATGGATGGTTTTGTGATTTTTTGCAGTTTAACGGAGGAGTTGCAACTGTGTACCTGTTGGTTGTTTGTGTCAATTTCAACGGTTTTCTAGTTGATGTGGATGAGGTCGTTCGACTCGCGGCTGACTGTGGTTTGACGTCGCAGATCGGGCGTTTTGGTGGATCGTGGCGCTTGATGTCGACTGTGGTTGTTTTATGCTTTGATTTTGTTTTTATGGTGGGATGTGATGAAGATGGCGGTCTGTCGTTGTACCGGCGTTTCTCACTGGCGATGTTTGTAAGGTTGGGAGTATCTCGGATTCACGGTGATTCCAGAGGGGGTCTCGCCGCCGATGAACAGTCTGGTTGGTGATGGTGAAGCAAATGGGTTTGATGGCTGGGTGAGTTTCGAGATGTGAGCGGCCCGAGGAGGCATGGAAAGGTGTGCGGTAATGGCATGCTGATTGAGGACAGCTGGATGGTTTTGTGAGTTTGAAATTTGAAGGTTGTTTTGAAATGTATGGCGCGTGGATGTTTTGTAATGGGTACCGAGAACCCTTAAACCGGTGTTCTTTCTCTTTTTAATAAATGGTCAGAGGGTTATCCTCTGGCGGCTTTTCTGGTAGCTCAGTTCTTTTTTATTTGTTATAGTTCCATGTCATTGACTATATTAAAAAATCATTATGTGTAAAATTAACATTGAATTTAATTTTTAGTATTTACCCTTTGTTCTGATTTTAATTTGTATAAAAATATCACTTCAAGGATTTATTCTATGTTTGATGGCGTGATCTTTTTAAGGTATTTCATCTCAGTTTCCACTACACTGAGATGTATTTGGTATTATGCAATTATTTTTTATGTTAATTATATAATTCCCATCTTATTCTTTAAACATGAGTATATATTTTTTAATGGTGATCAATGTTTCAATTCATGTATACTCATTTATGGTTGTATAGTTTTAATGTTACTATTGAGGTGACAATATATTTCACAATCTAATTTTTAGAGTATTTTTTCATTCAGGAATCTAATAACACATCCTTCCTAAAATCCATCTGATTTATAATCCTATAGATATTTCAGTCATTCCCATTTCTTCTTATAATTTTTTTATTTTACAGTATAATTAAGAAAATAAACATTGAATGAAAAAACTAATTTTATTTCTCTTCTCAATGATAATATTTTTGATCTATATATATATATTTTTCCATATCGACTTAAAAAAGTCATAGGTATTTACCAATATGATTTTTAAATAAGAATTTAGGTTATGATTTTCATTTTAAAATTCCTAAAATAAATATTTCTAATTTTTTTAATGGTTTATTTTGTCTTTCTTTAAAAAAATGTCAAAAGAAATGTTTATTTTTAATATTTGCAATGTTTATGGTTTTTCAAACCCCCATTACTATTTGACACTATTTAGCATCAATAAATACTTTTCAATTTTTTAAAAAGGAAATTATTTAGTGAAAATTTAATATAAATGTTTCACATCTATTTTATTCTATCTTCTAATAGGGATAGTATTACTAAAAAGAAATTTCTTGTTGAATTAATGGTAATCTATTATCTCTTGATTAATTTTTTGGACATTAACATTAGATTCAAACATTAAATTTTTATGATTATTATTTTTATCCTTATTCATTGTATCATTGTTATTCATATTTCCTAAACGATACACAATTTTATCAGACATTGATTTACATGAATGTTGTATGATTAACTACACAAATCATATTATTATTTATTATTTACTCAATATGAATAATTTATAATGTCTATAGGTTTAATTTATCATTTAGTATGTGAATAATGATTTAGGAAAAGAGAGATCAGTGAGGTCTTTAATTTCTTATACCATTGGTGCATTAATTGGTCTCATGAGATAAACTTGTTGGTCAACCATCTTAAATTGGTATTTGGTGTATACTGTCCAATAGATAAAAAATTATTTGATCAAGGATGTGACAGTAATAATATCATGATATCTATGATCATGAGTTCAAATATTAATCATTAACTTCACATAGTATTTAGTAACTATTATCTATGATATTTCAATATTGATATTATATATAAATTAATTTTATAATTATGTTATTGATTTCATTTTATGTATTTTCAATTATATAATTTTAAATAATAATTATGAATTAATTAGTTAGGAGAGATTTTGTTGTTTTAACCCTTATTAAGAATGTTATCTCACCCTTATTTTGTTTATCCATTCCCCAGGTTATGTGGAAAGAATCATTTTATTATTTTAAGGAGAAAAATTATTTTATTTTACTTTGTTAAACATTTTAATTAACATGTGAAATTTGAATCATTTATATATGTAGTTATATAAGGCTAATAGATTAATAATTACATGGGTATTAGACCCTATATATCTTACACCAATGTAATAATGTACACTTCAATTATAAGTTTCTAGAGTCGGGTTTGATTAAAATTTCCCAAAAAAATATATCATAGAGAAGTTTTAGACATGGAATTCAACAGTCTCACTATTTTTAGTTTTCAAATATAGTTCAATATATTTTATTTAGTCTCATTAGTTAATTCTCAAAGTATATATTCTAGATAATTAAGAGTGGATAAAACATGAGTCAAATATTAAATTATAAAATATTATGTTATTGTTGATTGTTCCTTTAGAATCATATATTTCATGAATAATTTTATTAGTTTTGATTTCATCGATATTACCTTTTACCATTTTATATTATTTTGTTAATGTCTATTATCCACCATATCCATTTGATTGGGGAATAAATTTGTATAATTCAAATATTACATACTATTGATGAATTTATGCGTGGGTTGTGAACTAGTTATGTACATCATAACCATGATTGTAATTACAAGGTTATTTATCTCCTGTTAGAAATATATTTCTCAATGGCTAGTTTATTCACATAAAAAAATTTCCTCCTCCTTTTATTCAATTTACTGAGTTATTTCTCACACATTTTTGATAACTATGAAAATTAATTTTCTTTCCTCTTGGGTCCTTATAACCTGAAAATCCAATAAAATCAATTTTTCAAATACTTTTATTTTGAATATAATACATTTTATGATTTTAATAACAATATGATATATCATAGTAATAAAATTCACTATATTTTTAACACTAGCTCTTATCCAACATTTTTCTCATTTGGATAATCGATTTTTTTGTCACACTCATGGTTAAGAAGATTCTTCAATGTTTCAATCATTCCATAAGACAATAATGGTTAATTTGAATATCATAAAATAATACTAAGAATAAGAAATAATTTTATAAGGAAACTTGTATGTATTCTTTCGAATATTTTTACATCTTAAATTTAACATATGACATTTATGTTTTTTCTTTTTCAATTTTCATATACCATGGGTTTTCCAGTGTTAAATTCCATTAATATTCATAAAAAAGTAACCAAAATAATTTTACTATAATATGATATGTATTGAGGTAACCCATTCCAATATTCATGGATCTAGTGCTAGAAATAGAAACATCAAACATATTATTTGATATTAAGTGAGATGACACAACCTTAACATAAATATGTGTTATATTTTTTTAAAAATTTAAACATTAATTTCTTTTTAGTTCTCATTATCAAATAACATAAATTTTAACACCCCATGATTTTTATATAAATCTCATTTTAAATAAATTTTATCTCAATGAAATCTTTCTAAAACCCCAACAACGAGCTTTATGTGATTTTTGATATACTATTATAAAGTAATATTATTTAAATAAGAATATTATAACACTTCCACTAACTTAGAATGTATGAATAATAATAAAAAAATTATGGAAATTATTTAGAATTTTTTTAAATAATTCATAATATTTATTTATGTATAATAAATAATTATTCAAATTCTATTGTTGTAATTTTATGGTAAAAAAATATAATTATAATAATATATGGTTTTTATCTTTTACGAGGAACTAGTATAATTAATCTCATCAACAATAAAAAATTTATTTAAAAAAATTATTTAATTTATAAAATCATCATGTCAAAATAAACATGATGTGAAGTTTTGGAAATTTTCTGGAAAGTTTCATTTCTCAATGTATATGGAAAAATTCTTATTTTCAAAATGAATTGTCTTTTTATTTACATAATTTTAAATGATAAATTTTATTTAAAATGGATTCAATGTAACATTATTCTATGTTTTTAATTATAAAATTATGTTAATTAGATTGAATTTAATTTTTTGTTTTACTATAAATACATATTATAAATAAGAAAACATTTCTTTCTGAAAAACATTTTTCATCATAATTTTTGGGAATAATATAAAATTTAATTATTTCACTTATATTAATATAATATATTAAAATATGATTTTTTTAATAAAAACATAATATAATTCATTTAGGACAAATAGTTTTTTGGTTGGTATGAATTTTTTCCAAGGTAAATATTTATCAACATGGTTGAGGGAAAAATTAGTTTAGAGTGTTACAATAAGGGGTAGGGATTCACGAAGAAAAAAAATTAAATACCATTGTTTGGATTAATTTTTACCATTAATATATCACTTCCTCATAAAAAACTATTTTGGAGCAACTTTTCATTAGTAATACATTAGTTTGTTTAATACTTTAGAAATATAACAATTTTGTCACCTCCCCCACTTATAAAAGGACACCACCTCTCACAAATTATGTATACTCAAGGATACTATTAGTTAATCCCATCCCACAAAAATTCCCAAAATAATTCCCTCAAATAAATTATCATGTCTGATAGGTTCTATTTAGATCATTATACTAAACTTATAAGTATTTTCATATACACCAAAAGAGGTTGTCTGAAGAAGTGGTATAGTTTTTAACTGACTGTTTTCATTTTATTTCCTAATACACCACCTCAAAATCTTATATACCATAAAAATTTATTGATATAATTACATGTCATATATATTAATTTTTTTATGTTTTTGGAAAACACCTTATTCATCTCCATTCAATCCTTAAAAAAACAACACTCAAATGTATCTACTGCCAAACGTCCCAATACAGAGGTGTATATTTTTTTCAACACAAATTACATGGATTGTTATAGATATGAGACTAATAAATATATATGATATTAACAAATTAATTATTACTATTTATAAATAATATATAACTTATTTGCTTACCAATTTGTACATTAAAAAAAATAACTCCACTTGGGTGTAAGTGTGGACTACCAACTCCTCAAAGTGATGTGATACATTTTTCATGTATTCCTTTAATATGTTAATAAAATATGTATATAATGAATAGATATTATGTTTAATCCATTATTAAAACTTTAAATATGATTTAATAATTAGTAATTTTCTATTACTGAAGCAATCGAACAAAAAATTACTTGAAAATTGGAACAGTTAACACATAGAAACCATAAATTTATCACATAAATATTAATAAATCGCATTTTGAATGTTACGTAGTTTTTCTTAATCATATTATATATATATATATATAATTATAATAAATACAAATTTACAATAAAAGAAGTTAAAATCTATTATGAGGAAATACAAACATTATGTAAAGGATTTATGTTTGAATCTCAAATTTAAATAAGTTGATTTGTACCTGAATTCCCATTAAGGAAGATTAGATGTTCCTTATCAGATAAACCCCTAGTAGTTTCTTTTCCTTTGGTTACTTGTATAATTCTTGAGTAATATAACCATTTTCCTATCTTCAATACATGAAATGATAGAGTAAATAGATTTAATAAAAATCAATATTATTTCCTCATTGGTCGATGAAAATTTCCCCCATGTGTATATTATATTTTATTTACATTCATGAATGCTCTTAATATTCTAAAATTGTATAATAAGTTCATTTTTATACCCATTTAATTTGGTTAAAATGTATTAAGGAAATATTATTTTCATTTTTTGAAATATGTTCTCTTTAAAAAAACTGTGAGTGAGAGCTTTATTGTAGTCTATGCAACACGAATGTCTTTTTATGCCATCATAACTACACCTTTCATAAAAAATTAGTTTACACATTTTCAGTTTTTTTTGAAATAACATTATTTTTCTAAAAGTTTCCAATTTTTTCAGATCTTTTATAAGTGATTTAAAAAAAAGGAAAGGGGAATTTTCCATTAAAATACACCAATTATATTTTAATGATATTTTCGTATAAGAAAACCCCCATTAATATTAATGATGACATTGTCCAATGATACAAAAAATTATTCATTATTTGGATTTTTTATTATGACTTTGAAATAGATATGCTCCATAATCTTGATTAAATATATGAAACTATTTACATAAAAGTTATTCTTAGAATGAATTTTATTAATCATTCGAAATGTTATTAATAAATAGCACATGTAACAGATGGGTGTGGAATATTTTTAGATACCCCTGAACACATTGAAAGGTATCAATGGAAAAAATATTATGCATTCTATATTAAATGGGTATCTAGTTTATATATACCCATTCATTAATAATGAAATCTTGTTTTATAGGACTTAATAATGAGATTCATGATATCTTGTTTGAGAGGCCATGTCCATGAAATTAAAAAATTAAACATTTTTCATCATTAATAAGTTAGTTTTCATTATACATGTGATTTTTATGCAGATATTGTCTATGGGTTATAATTCAATGCATGTTTTAATTGAATATAATTCGTTTTTATTATCAACTATTCTATATTGATTATGCCTTATTTACTCATAATATCTTCTCATGTATGTAACTATTACTTAGAATCTGAGCTCATCATATATTTTCCGTCCATTCCCCAATATATGCAAAAATATTTTATGAATGGTATTAATAATGATAGAATTTTTTTTCTATCTTTCATATTTATAATTTAATATGTTAATCATCTATGTAATATGATTTCTAATAGTTACAAACATATCAATACTACATGATGACATATCAAGTGTCTTATACTAATTTAATAAAGTAATCACCATATTTTGGATACTAGATTAAATTTTTTATAGTAAATATCAGATAAAGATTAGTAGGAACATTTTCAAATACATTTTTAAGTAACATGGCTAACATAAGAATTATGATAATCCCTTATGGAATTTATGAAATTTTACCATATTGGTACATTTATTATATTTTTCAATATTCAGGATTATTATGAACTAAATCAATGTGTTCCAATTTATAGAGATGGAACCTAATATAATAATGGAAATCAATACTCATATTTTATGTATTAGTTTTCCATTTTTATGAAATCCAACATATATTGTGTGGGAATTGAGTAGATTATGGTGATATCAGGGAAGGTCACTCTGGTTATGAAAAATCATCCTCCCTCTGTCAAGTAACATGTATCTCCATAGCTCTCACGACCCGTCCCCCGGGGCTTGTGTTGTGACTACCCCAAGCTTGCCTTCCATAGAACAGGGTCTGGAGACTAGCACAGGAAAGGCATATCCCTTAAAAGAGAAGTAATTACCTTTAAACCTATATAAACACTCATAGTTGAATGAAAAAAGATGAAACCAGAAAGTAAACTACTATAGTAAAAAAATTAGTTCTAAAAGTTAAGGGTTCGGAATACAATCACAACTGTAAAAGTACACGTACAATTGAAAGATACAATACAAATAAAATGTGGAAAATAGCTCTTAGGTTGTCCTTTGTGCATCTTACCTGATGGGTAGATATATATCGCCTCCACAACACTCCACATCTTCCCTTCTCCCCTGCGTAATGGCTGGTCACGACTCCCCCAAATCTCGATCAATGTTGTACGCCATCTGCACAAGACACAACACAGTGTAGAGGAAGACTGTATAGGGGTGAGTATAAGGACACTCAGTAGGGACCCCGAGACCCTGTAGGTCTCCTAATGTTCCATGATGGAAAAATGACAAAGTAAGGCCCAATAACAAATCACAAAGTAGTCAACAACCCTACTTAGGTATATTCCCATATATAAACCTATGTTATAAATATATACTCATCTCATACATGAGGGAATAATATCACAGTGGTAAAACCACGAAGGTAACACTATGACGGTAAAAGTACCACATAGGTAACACCGCGAAGATATCACCATGAAGGTAAAAGTGCCACCAAAATAACACCATGAAGATATCACCCTAAAGCTAATAGTACCAAATAGGTATCACTACGAAGATACCTCCATGAAGGTAAAAGTACCATGCATGTATCACCACGAAGAAATCACCCTGATGATAAAAGTACCACAAAGGTTAAATACATAGTTTAAATAGAGACTTAGCTCATACCCAGTTTTCTAGTGAAGTATAGAAGTACAGGTGATTAGTCACGAAGCTAGATCATCCTATTCTATCAAAATGCACTACTTCTGACCATATGGAGTCTAACCCACATAGTATCGATAGGTTCTAACCCCACAATGATCCACATAGGATCTGACCCACCCGGGGTCGATAGGTAACTAACCCTCGCTCACCCACAAAGGATCTAACCCACATAAGATTGGTCTATGTTGACCCACACAATATCGCTCAGTGCTAACCCACACAGTATCTATCCCAGAGAGGATCGGTATGTGCTGACCTACATAGGATCGTTGAGTGCTGACCTTTGTATGGTATGTCTCCAACATCTACCTCACTACCAGCCACTGGATTCCACACACTTGGTGCGCTCGAGATCAGTATAATTTTCCCTCGAGATATCAGTGGTACCTCTAATTCCACTAAACTCTGAAAATGATTAACCCAAAGAACTTCCTTGTCGTTAGGGTTCCAACCTGATAAACCGTGCATCAATCGGACGCCCGGTCTGTGAGTTATATGTGTTTTCATTCCGGGGCTCTAGTTAGATTAGGGTTCGATCCTACCTGGACGTACACCAACTTTTACCAAAACTCAAGTGGAGTAAACCAAAATGACCATCTTCAGCCAAGGATCCCAACACTATAGACAGTTCGTCAGACAGACGTCAGGTTCTCAGGATATTCCCTTTTAACTGTTTCTGGGTCCGGTGGGGCCCGGGTCCGGTCCCACCCGGTCGGACCGACCCGCTTCGACTTGGTCTGGGATGGGCTGTGGTGGACTCGGTCCCTAGGCTGATGTCGGTTCCAGCCCGCGATAGGGGTGGCCTATAAGGACCACCCAGCAAGAATAGGGTGTCCCGCAATGGCGGTGAACCAATTCGGGGCGGCAGCCCGCAAGGGCAGTGGCCCGGTCTGAGGGAGGTGGCCCGATCCTAGGGAAGTGGTCCACTCTGAGGGTGGTGGCCTGCTCCGAGGGAAGTGTTCTACTTCGAGGGATGTGGTATGGTCCGAGGGCGGGGGCCTGGTGTGAGGGCGGCGTCCCGGGGCGACGGCAGCGGCCCGATCTAAGGGCAAAAGCCCAGTGTGATGTGGGTGGCCCGGTGCAAGCGTGGTGACCTGGCTCGAGGGTGGAAGCCTGGCTCATGGGCGATGGCCTAGATCATGGGTGATGACCCGCTCCATGGGTGGTAGCCCTCTCCAAGGGCGGCGTCCCGGTTTGGTCTGACGTGGGGGGTGTAGCCCCTCAGTCACCTAGATTCCTGAACGGCCCGGAGGTCATTCAGTTGGCGAGGTGGTGGCGCTGTGTGGGCACCGCTCGGTCATCACGGCCCCCATCGGAGGTGGGTTTGGCCTTCCTTGATACTTTGACCACGACATCAATTCGTCAGTGTTGTGGTGGTCACGCACCTTCCATCCCGCAGCCATTCGTCCTGTCGACTGCCTCCTCCATTCGTCGCGGATGATGAACTGGGGCCCTTCTCTTGTAGTGTTCGTCGACATGATCATGATCTTCCAAGGTGGAGCAAGGATATCAAGATATATGAGGGTTTGGTCTGGGTTCATTAGCCCCACACCCTCCATGGTAGCTCATAATATGGAGGATATTAAGGGAGTTCAATGAACAGTTGTATTGAACACAATATTTGCCCCACAAGATTCCCTACAATAACCTCCCACATTGATGAATGAATCACATGTCAACCCGTTAGTCGGTTAACCAGAGTTCTTCATGTTATTGAAGAACTGAGAAGAGGAAAATCATTTGAATGCATAAATGAAAGGAACCCCTACCTATTAGAGATGTCTGTTGAGGACAGTCCACGGAACCACCTTCATCATTATCATTGGTTCATGACTCAGTAGCACTCATCACCACTCATTTGAACAAGTCTCATCCTCTAGGCGGTTGGATTTGTGGTACTTTTCTAGGGCATTGTCTCTTGGTGAAGCCATGCCAACACCCCTCCCTGAGATACATATAAATAGAAGCGGAGAAGGATCATTCAAGGCTCGGGGAATTAATGTGGTTCATTTAATTAATAAACCTCTTGATTTTCAAATTGTGCAGTTATAGGAAAAGAAGAGTCAAGACATTTTTTAGCTTGAAGCATTGCTGGTCCTACCAGGGTCGTTTGTTCGTTGGTGGACAGAAATAAAATAAAATAACAAAACATGTTATTTTATTAATTTTTCAAAACTCCACAAAAAATAACTTTTTCACTTGACCTACTGCGGTCAAAGTTATTCCTCCCTTAAGTAAATCATGGTGCTTTGGATTTACGGTGCCCTTGGATTTTCCATCCAAGAAACAGTTCAAAAGGTAGAAAACGCCACTCATGAGTTTAGTGAATATACCTAAAAAAATGTTAGGAAAATTATTAATAGTCACCCTCAACCCACGTCGGTCGAGGTTTAGATCTTCCTAAGTGAAACACGCCCCAACAAACCCAATGGTACATTAGGATTTCCAATCCGAGTTACAATCTAAAATTTATGAATTTAACAATAAAATAATTTTTAGGTAATTTTTTTATTTATGGGGAAAACTCTCCTTCACCGGTGGCTTGAACCAGCCAAAGTTAGTATCTGCCTAAAGAAACCAAAACCACTGGAGTTCCGTCGTGGTCTAAGAATTTTAATCTGGGTTACCATTTTTGAGTTATAAACATTTAATATTAAAATCACTTTATTTAATTTTTTTATTTAATGTTATACAATTTTTGGGTTTTCTCACATGAAGCTTTCACCGACTAAACTTTAGTCGCGCTTAGGGTAAACCTGCCATCATGAGCACAACAGTGCCCTCAAATTCAATATCTAGGTAACCATTTAAGAGTTATTCCAATTTTTCATTAAAACTATTTATGTATGATAATTAATGTTTATCCAAACTTTTATGGATCGTTCCGTGCAATCCGGGCCTCAGAATCATGTGCCTTTAAATTTTGAGGTCTTGAAATAATTCCATATAATTAAAAAAATTATACAGAATCCTTGGGACATTAAATTGTTCCCAACTTAGGGTTGTACATCCCGGAAATCCCCAAACTAGACTAAGGAACCAAATGGGGGTACTATGTACGGGTCTGAGCCTCCCTCTCCCTAGTTCTCTCCTAGAGGATCTCGTGCTACCTTGGAATGTGCACCAGAGGTATCAACTACCCATGAAGGAACTACTCCTATAGATCCTAAAACTCCACCAGGAACTCCCTAAAAGACACCCCATCATCAAAGTACAACTCACCCTAGTTAATACCGTGCGATGGATCTTCCACGCATCTCCTCAGCTATAACCCATGGACAACATTATGCACATGGTGCATCTGTGTGGAAAGAGATAGATGGTACACCACCTCACCCACTCTACAGAGAATCCAGAAAGGACTGATTAACATCAGAGATAACATGCCACCCTAACCAATTCCCCTTAAACCACGTTGAGGTGTGACCCCTATGAAGACATAGTCTTCCTCCTCCTATCGGCTTAAGAATTATTCCTGCTCTGAGCAGTTATCACTTGCAACAAGTGAGAACACATGATAAAAACTATGCCACTGCTTCGTTCATCCTAGGCTATTAGTACTGATGTCAGAGTTCATTGTAAATCATTTCCACTACAGGATTTACTTATAGAGGGAACGTATAGAACTCCCTCAAAAACACTTCACATAGCACTACTGGTACCATGGTACGTGCCCTGATGAGCACGATGTGCTCCCCACCTTTAGAAAATCCATTTGGTTCCTATTCTGAGGATATCTAAACCTATCGAGGCACGTAGTCAGTGTCCCCAAACTATGGCTCCCTGACTAGATGATGGAGTGGGGGTGTGACTGTCATAGACTAGAGGTATGTATCTCCATCTATATCTATGAATAATATCTGCAATGCAGCTAGCTTCTCTATCGCCTCACATAGAAACTACAGGCCAGACCTCCTGCTATGTGCATCAACTACCATGTTCCCCTTCCCAGGAGTATAGACTTTCTCAAAGTCATAGTCCTGGAGGAACTCTAGCCATCATCATTGTCTCGTTCTTAATTCATTCTGAGAGAAGATATACCTGAGACTCTTGTGATTATAGTATACTGTAAAACGTTTGCCTATTAAGTGGTGCCACCACAAATTTTTCCCAAAGACCACTTCTACAAACTCCAGGTCTTGGGTAGCATAGTTCTACTTGTCTGTCTCTGTCTCAGTTGTGGAAAGCTTTTCTGAAACTTCTCGGTCCACAAGAAAGGCCCTCCCTTTTTTGTCAAAGCTGAAAAGGGTGCTGCAAGCCTGGAGAAGTTAGGTACAAATCTCTGGTACTACCTAGACAAAGCATACATCCCTCTCCCTTCTAGGAGGTAATCCTGGAAATATCTATGGAAATGATGTCCCCATTCTCTACCACTCCTGTTTGGAACTGAAAATGAAAACCTCACGCTACCACAAGGGTATGTCTAGCAGACGCAACAGTGTTCGGATGCACCCTCCTACGCATGAGTTTATCATATGCTGTTTGGGATTCATTTTTTGCTGACCAAGGAAAATTCCATTCTAATGTTTTAGGTAAAACATAACCTTTCTGCCTAATACAGTCAATCTGAGTATGAATTGTGGATGTCCAGTCCATACCGAAACACACTTCATAAGTCCTCGACACTACCACCAAGAGGTTCCAACCGAACCTCTCACCTCAATAGTCAGATCACACCATCGTCATAAGTATGATTTTCGAGTCTCCTCCCAAAAACGTCTCCAGGCGTGTTGGTCAAGTCCAAGGCATAATCAGAAAATCTTGGTCTTAGACAAGATTCATGGAAGCATGGAATTATTGGTACCTATTTTTATTAATACGGAAGCTAGTAGTTGACACATACCATTCATCGAATCATTCCTAGAGCCCTTGGGTCGCACTCCTTATCCATATGCAGCTACTCCCTTCCCCTATCCTCTACCACCCTTAGCCTTGTGGTGAACACAAAGGGGGTGGTTATAAAATGTAGAAATTTACCCCATCTCATGATACTCTCGTATCTATGCTTCCACGTCTACAGCCCTGCAGATTCATCTATCTCAAACACTTCATCATCCTGAAATAATTTTACATAGCCAGATCTCTAAAACTTGGTCCAGTTTACTATATTCCCACTACTAACATTCAATGGATGTATCCGCTCATCCAAATAATATTCAACTGCAATGGTTCTCTCTAGAACCCTAACATAGGTAGGAATACATAAATAAATAGTGCTAGCTCTGATGTCCTTATACACAACATGATAGGATGTCTGATCCATGAAGCACTGATCATATTGTATTCATTGAGTACCAAGAATGGTTGGTATGCCTCAATGAATACGCAGCTACCGACATGACATCCTATCAATGTAGTAGAAGCTCTAGATAACTCTATGCCACCTCCTCTGGCTAGTCCTTAGATGTCTGTGAGTCGTTCTTTCCTCGGAACCTGAAGGGTATCTATTAATTAAACTTGTGTAAGGCACTAAGCATAAATGTATCCTCTACTAGAATCGCCAATTGTAACTACTACCCAATGGGTGGTGGTGCTTCTGGTACACCACCTGAAGGTTCCCACGCATTATGAGAGCCCTGCACCGGAGCCTCATCGCATGGTGGCCCATCAACATATACTCTCCCGTGAAACTTTGGTGGCTATCATTTGTGGAAGCATCCAAATAAGGAATTGGAGTGCCATGGTAATTAAGATATACTTGGTGACCCTACTCTAATGAGACCAAATAAAAAAATAAAAAACACACGGAATCAGTATTTTTGTGCATTGAGTCAAAAATCATAAGTCAGGGTCCTGGTGTATGGATACGTCGGCCACCACACCATCAATAGATTCCCCAAACTGAAAACTACACCCATAACACATAACACTGCTTCCATATAAAAAATATGAGATTCTACGTTCTTCATTAGAATTAACGCCTTTCATACCACTTTTTCACGACCCGTCCCCCGGGACCCATGCCATGACAACCCTAATGCCACCTTCCATAGGCCAGGGACTGGTGAGTAGCACCGGAAAGGCATATCCCTAAAACGGGAAGGAATTTCCTTTAAACCTGTACAAACACACAGAGTAGAACACAACAACATAAAACAACAAAGTAAACTGCTATAGTAAAAAAATGAGTGTTGAACGTAATGTGGCCGGAATATAAGCCCAACTGTAAAATTACAAGTACAAAGGAAAGGTAAAATACAACTGAAAAAAGGGAAAACAACTCTTGTGTCATCCTCCGAGGATCCAACTTGAAGGGTAGGTACAGATTGCCTCCACAACACTCCATGTCCACCTGTTTCCTCAGCATAGTAGCTGGTCCCGACTCCCTCAAATATCGATCAATATTTTATGTCATTTCATGGCGGTGAATTGTTGATCACGGGTGAAAATCTAAAATTTATAACCTACATACTACTTAGAATAGTGGCAAGAAAGGGTCAAACCACAGGGAGGCCTCATGTTGTGTTTGGTGATCTAAAAAAACTAAACAAATACACACACAAGAACTATCAAAAAAAAGTTCATGGTGGTGAAGTGGAGTGATTGAGGATTAGTGTGTGAGGAAGTGAAGGTGAAGAGGTGAGTGAAATGATGGTAGACAGAATCAGCAAGGGAAATTGTCGTGAAAATAACCAACAGATGAATAGAGGGAGAAATTACACTTGATGGTTTGATATTTCTTAGCCTAGTTCATGCACTGAAGATTATGAAATATGGATCTAACATAAAGTAACTAGCTAGATTCGTCATCTGGTCAGTTTGCAATGAAATAATTCTTACAGTCCATTGACTGTAAAATTCATTCCATCCAATGGCGATAACATGTCTGATGCCACTAGGCTCAACTTCTCAGTTGAGTTCAGTGTGTCTCTCTCATTTGAGAACGAATCACTTTTCAGTGAGTTCCTAAAATTGAAATAGTTTTTATTATGGTTCCAAAAATATCGGTTTTCCTCAACCTTGTTTTTTTTGAAAATAAAATTGTTCTTCAAATAGTGAGAGAGACATTCCAAAAAAAGATGCAGTGCATGAATAAGAGAGAACAAAATATAACCAGCCAGCTTATTCCCCCCGAAGGATGTTAGCTGGACGTAATGGTTGGTTTTAAAGTAAAAATAGGATTAGAAACAATGATATTCATTTTGAAATAAGATACATAAAAACGTGGCACAAGGAAAATAAATTTTTTTTGTCCCTGCTTGATCTCTCGAAAGTTCTAGTTCATGGCGCTCAATGGTGGATGCAACACTAGAGTTCACTCAATGTCCCACCCTAGGAATCGAGGTGTGAAATGCTCTAATCCTCTCCAATATTCTTTCAATGTAAAATATTTTATGTTCCTCTTGCTCTGCTTTTCTAGTCTGGATCGCCGCCCCTTCCTCCGGTGTATGAATTATCTTGTGCTCGTCATGAATGCTAATAACTAGTAGAAGTCTCTGTAATCTCTCCTGAGTAGTTCCCTGGCCTCCACATAGAGCTTTCACTGTGCACATCACCAGCTATTAAGTGACCTCACTATAAGCGCATAAAACCCCTGCAACGAACTCGCGAACACTCTCGCGTCTTTCCCGCAAACAGCTTTTTTCCTTTGCCCCACTTCTCTGAGTAGCTCCCCCTGCATGGAGCAACAGAAATACCCAAACAAGCACGTGATTAAAATGAAAAATAATATGAAACTATTATATTCTACATATTAATATTATTACATAGATAAAAATATTTATTAGTATATGTATAATACTTAATTCTATTATTACTATTATATTTAAATATAATTATTATATTTATTCAATAACGTATATTATTATGACATACTATTATTATATATAAGATTTTATACATTTATTAATAGGACTATAATTATTATAATATGGTATATGATATATATAACATAATATATATATATTATATGTTATAATAAAATTAAATAAAAACAAACAAAAGAAAAATGTAAAATGAAGAAGGGGGAGGATTGTTTGGCTAGAGGGAAGCACAAAAAGGGGAGAGGAGTCAGGGATGATGGCGACAGTGTCTATGCGGGTGTTCTAGTAGGGGTGATGGAAAGGCGGTGCAGGTTCAGTGTGGGACGGTGCAGGAAGAGGGCTTGGATGGAACATGGGAGCATGACAGGATAAGACGTGTTAGGGTTTCAATTGATGGTCACAGCGACTGGGGAGCCGAGGGATGCACGGTCAGCCAGAATGGGAGGTCAGGCCGCGGAGGGGGCTTGCAGTTATTGGTTCGAGGTGAGCACGGAATGGCCAGAAAATTGGGGAGCGGTGTAGTGGATCCTAGTTTATGTAGGCTGGTGGAGATGTGGGAAGGTCGTGCATAGGGGAGGCAGTTCTGGTGACATGGGGCATGGAGACTTGAGGTTAATAGATATAGAAATGTGAGGTCCTTAGCAGGTGAACGTGCTTCTGTTGCGGGTTGGGATCATTTCGGCGAGGTTCAGTTTCAACAAAAAGTGCCCTTCGGAAAATCCAATATTTATTTTTGAGATTTCAAAGTGGTTCTAAATTTTTAATTATTTTGAATTCAATTTTCAATGTGTGGGTGGATGAATTTGATTGCTACTGAGAGATTGATTTGCTATGATGTTGTGTCGTTGTTGTGTTGGTGGTGATATGGGAAGGTGGTGGGAGTAGAGGGGGAGAAGAAGGGTCTGTGAAAGGAGATGTAGGTTCCATCATGAAGAAGTGTGGCTATAGGGAATGGTATGTTGTTCCACCATTTCCATTTAAATGGTGAGATAATTTAGATGGCAATGGTGCCACCGTTTTGTGGTGAAACGGTGGAAAGGGGTGCGAAGTGGTGAAACCATAATGCAGTGAGACCGTTTGGATGGAACAGTAAGATGTGAAGGAACCAGTGCTACCATAATGGGATGAAACGGTGGCATAGACACCAATAGTGGGAGATATGGTGGCAGCTTGAAGCGGCGTGGAATGGTAAGACGTGCCACTGTAATCTTCAAAACAAAAATTAAATAAATTAAAACTAAATGAAACATAAATACAACAAAAAAATGGATTAGTAAATAAATCAATTAAATTAAAAATAATATAATTAAAAACTAAATAAATAAAATTAATAACAAAATTAATTATGCTTTATTGAAAAGAATAAATAAATTTATTTTATAAACAAATTAATTCAAAACAAATTAAAAAAGTTTTTGTTACTTGCTTAAATTAATTAACCAATTAATTAAAGAATTAATTAAAGGAAAAAATAAAAATTTTAATTAAATAAGATTAAATTTTTATAAATAATTCAATTTTTAAAAGACTAAAAACTAAAAGGAGTTATTTATTTACTATTTAATGAATAATTAATTAATTAATTAAATTAAAAAATTAATAAACTAACTGTAATGAAAAATTTGTAAAAAAAGAATAAATAAATAAAATTCAAATTCACAGGACTAATTTAATTTAAGAATTATTTAAAAACACAATAATTAATAATAAGAACACATGATTTGAACTAAAATTGAATATTACACACACAAAATTCAAAAACACAATAATTATCAATTATTTAATAAAAAACAATATTATAATATACAAAAGTCAATAAAATATACAAAATGTACGTGGTAAAGAGTATAAAAACACTACCACATCAAACTCCCCCACACTAAAACCATGTTTGTCCACAAATAATTACATGCCTTTGACTTTAAAACAGGAAGATGATTTGTGAGTTTAAGTTCAAAAAGTGCATGATTAATCATTAATATCCAGAGGAACTCTACCAAACAGTGGGTTAGGATTTTTAATGGTGTTCAAGAATGATGTCCTTCCTAGATTCAAAAACTCACTCGAAGTCAAATGAATCACAAATTCATACACCGTCAAGTATGTGATGCCTCTAATGTGTATTCATTAACTATCCTACATCACATTCCATTTCTAGTTCCAATCCAAGCAGTGTTGACAGCTTAGATGACATGGAATTTAATACTTAACCAAGTGTACCTTCCATTCTCACCTTCCCCCATGTTCCTAAAATTATTGTTCCCTAATTTTATAACTTTACTGATTCAACTCACATGAACATTAACCAAGTCAATTGCTCCCTTATTCATCTGGGTTCAAAATTCACCTCACCTTAATGAGCTCATTTTTGACAAGGGGACTTTATTTTAATTTTTTCCGAGCCATATTCAATGTGAAAAGTAGTATGCATAGACTTATTAAAATTGAAATTGGATTTATTTATTAACAGAAATACACCCAATGCACCTTGTCTCATATACTCATAGTGGGATCACATTTTCCCATTTTAATCCAATTAAAAAGGACTTAATTAATAATCCATTGAGTCAACTTCTTAAAGTGATTGAATATTATTATAATTTTCAAAATGTATGAGTCTCCAAGATCCAGTGAGAACTTCAAGTTACTCTAAGTCATGATGATCATCCCACAAAACCTATCCTATCACACTCCCATTTTTAGTTCCTAAACAGAAAGGTTTATAGGGAAAGAGAACGATTCCACTCAGAAATCAGTCATGCTTAATAGTTTTTGACATAGTTCCACTCTCAAAAACTAGTGAGTAGTTATCCACTAGTAGGACATAATTGACATACTATTGAACCTAAAATGGCCATAATGTGATGAAAGAATTTGATTTAAAAAAAATATATTGAACAATTTTAGAAAAAATTTGACCATTTTTTCAAACACAAACTTCAGGTTCAAGAAGGGGGAATTTGAAATGACACTTAAATGACCCCCTCCCCCACACTTAAAACCCAACATTGTCCCCAATGCTTAATTTTAAGGAGGAAGACCGTTGAAGTTCAATATTGATGGATAGTTCACCTTATATAGGATATGAAAGGGAAGCAAAGATGGTAAAAAATTATCTTTTCTACACAAAATGAGAGAAAAGAAAAACACAATCATACAAAAACCAAATATTCAACCCAACCAACAATCACCAACAAAAAGTTTAGTGTTATTCCTAAAATGTTCATGCATTGGATTTAGTAAAGAGAAGACAAATTTTTTTATCAATTTACTTCAAATAATGGAATGATTAGCAGTGATGTGTAGTAGCAGCATAATGAAATTGAAAGCAATGGGTGCAAGCATGTTTCACAAATTATCTCAAAATAATTTTTCCAACTTTCTAGATACTAGTATCTAAACACCCTTGCAAGAGAACATGTTTATTTTTAATTAATTAGGGGAAATTACCATACGCTTAACTCACAATGATGATTAAGAAGGTAATGAAATGTGAAAAAGGGCATAACAACACTTCCCTAAATTATTGGATATTTAACACTGAATTCCAAAGACAGATCCTGGTCAGTAGCACTAGGTTGTTACTCCGCTTCATTTACTTGCATGTGTAAATAAGTAAAATATTATTATACATTTTTATGTTCAAAATAAGTAACCCAAGGGAGCGAGAAGAAAGTGATGTCATCTATATAATGCAGTTGATTTCTCCCTTGGGTTTTTATGGCCAAGTTTTTGGAAGCAACAAATCTCTCTCTAAAACAGCAAAAAATCATGAAGTACCATAAAGAAGTTAAGAGATTTAACAAGAGAACAAGCCGCAGGGATTACTTCATTGAAGAAAAAAAATAAAAGGAAAACAACGATGCGGTCAAAGGGTTAGTTCACATTCTACAATGAGATTACAGTCCTCAGTTAGACTTGAAACAGCTCATTCATTAAATAGTGATATGGAAGCCAGTCTATTTGGATTCCATTCAAATAACTGCTTAATCCTTTGACCATTGACTATGAAAGGTCGATTTTCTTCTCCAAATAGCTCAACAACTCCATTAACCAAGACTCTAAAAATGGTAAAGGGTCCTGAGCACTTGGACATCAACATTACTAGAAACAACTTCAATCAAGAATTGAAAAGCAGGAACCTCTCAACAACATTGAAATTCCAATTTTGAATGATTGAGTCATCAAAAACCTTTGTTATCTCTTTTTAGATTTCATCATTCTAATTGGAATCTCTTCGAATCCCCTCCAGCTAACTCAGCTCTTACAGTCTCCTCTCACCAGAAGACTTAAAATCAAAGTTAAGTGCCTTCACGGACCAGTATGATATCTGTTGTAACTCAATAAGTAGATTACATGTTTTCCCAAAGAGTATCCTATATGTTGAAATCACTATTAGAGTCTTATAAGAAGTTTTTTCGGCCCATAGGGCCACATCAAACTTCCTTGACCAGTCCTTTATAGAGCTAGACACTGTTTTCACTAAAATCTATTTGATTTCTTTGTTTTAAATATCTTCATTCCCACTGGACTGTGGGTGGCAAGTGGTGCATGTCCTATGTGAGCACCCATACTTCTCCATCAAACCATAGAACATATAATTCTTTAAGTGAGTACCATTATCAGTGATGAATGCTGAGGCACACCAAATCTAGAAAAGATGTTTTTCTTGATGAATTTCACAACACTAGCATCTAAATTGTTAGGAAATGCTACTGCCTAAACCCACTTGGACACGAAATCCACTACAACAAAAATGTACTCATTACAATAAGAATATGGGAATGGGCACATGAAGACCAATCCTCACACAAAAATGATTTCAATTTCATGAATACCTTTTTGGGGTAGTTCCCGCCTTCTTCCAAAAATTCCTAATATTTGAAAATTTTTACAACCAATAACCAGACTCCTAGAATCATTAATCAGTGTTGGCCAGTAGAAGCTAGCCTATAAGAAATTTTGAGTAGCCTATTCTCCTCCATGGTGGCCACCCCAAGGTGATGAATGGAATCTCTCAAGTATGGGAATATCGCATCCCCAACCACACATCTTCTCAAAACTCCATCAACACACCTCCTAAAGAGAAGTGGGTCATCCCAAAAATAATATTTAAGTTCAGATATAAACCTCTTCCTCTGGTCACGTGATAGATCCTGGGGCATGAATCCTGCTTCCATAAAGTTTACATAGTCTGCGGACTAAGAAGACTGTTGCACAGAGGAAACAAACAATTGTTCATGAGGGAAAGAATTGTTAATCTCTTTTGGTTCTTTACTTAGGGAATTGCGTAATCGAGACAAGTGATCGGCGACTACATTCTCTACCCCCGTCTTATCTTTAATCACTAAATCAAACTCCGGTAACAGCATGGTCCTCCTCATGAGTTTGGACTTTGAGTCCTTTTTAGCGAGCAAGTAATTAAGAGAAGAATGATCTGTGAAAATTATGATTCTTTATCCTCTCAAGTACTGCCTGAACTTTTCTAAAGAAAACATCACAATATCCAAATCCTTTTATTGGTAGAATAATTCTTCTGGGCATCACCCAATAGCTTGTTGCATAGTAAATAACATTTAGTTTCTAGTCTTTTCTATGCCCTATCATAGCTCCTACTACAAAGTCACTAGCATCACATATAACCTCAAAAGGAAGATGCCAGTCAGTAGCAGTGATTACAGGTGATGTAGTCAACTTTTTCTTGAGAATATTAATGTCCTCTAGACAAGTATCATCGATGAAAAAGGGTGTGTCCTTAACCCACAGGGATAACAGTGGTCTAGAAATCTTAGAAAAATCGTTAATAAACCTCTTGCGAAACCCAGCGTGACCCATGAAACATATTATTCCATTAACATTTTCTGGTGGGGGAAACTTTTGTATGTCATCAATTTTAGCATTATCACCCTCAACCCCTTCTTAGAAACATTGTGTCCAAAAACTATGCCTTCAGTGGCCATGAAATAGCACTATTCACAGTTTAAGACTATGTTGGTCTCTTGGCACCTATCTAACAATAGTTCCTGGTTCTCCAGAGAGTTCTCAAAGTTATTACCCACAACTGAAAAATCATCCATGAACACATTAATTATCATTTCAATCATGTCTAAAAAAATTTCCATCAAGCCCTGATACAAAGTTGGAGAGGAACCACACATGCCAAAGAGCATCCGCCAGTAGGAAAATGTCCCAAATGGGTAGGTAAAGGTGGTTTTATCTTGGTCCTCCAGTGTAATGGCAATCTGGTTGTAACCAAAATAACCATCAAGAAAGTAGAAGAATTCATTGCTTGCCAATATCTCAAACATTTGATCCAAAAATGGCATGGGAAGGTGATACATTATTGTGGCATCATTCAACATTCTGTATTCTATACCGAATCTCCATTTATTCACTTCATTTGTTTGGATTTGCTCATTCATTTTATTAGTGACCACTGTCACTCCTCACTTTTTTGGTACCAAATGTATAGGACTGACCCAGGGGCTATCAGAAATGGGAAAAATTATTCCATCATCAAGCAACCTAATCACTTCTTCTCTCACAACTTGCTTGAGGTTGGGGTTGAGTCTTCTTTGGGCTTCTACTCTAGGCTTACACTCAGGTTCGATGGGAATTTTCTGCATGTAGAAGGATGGACTTATCCCCTTGATATCAGCAATCAATCAACCTATGACTGACTTATATTTCATCAAAACACTAAGCATATTTTTCACTTGACTCACCTCCAGGTTGGATGAAATGATAATAGGAAGGGTAGAACTATCTCCTAAAAAGGAATATTTGAGATGAACAGGGAGGGGTTTGAGTTCAGGGGTGGTTGGTGACTGGCTTGAGGGAAGACACTTGGGCCTTCGAGGACCAAGGTATTCATTCTACCTCTAGAATAATGCTGTAGAGAAGGATTTTTCCCATGTTCTAGAGCATCCAAAAGATTTCTCTTCCAACTTATACTCCTGTATCTGGGTAATAATGTGCTCCAAATCAAACTCATCTATGTTCTCCAAGAATTATCTTTTGTACCCATCATCAAATTCTCTCTCCTTACATGAGCTAATCCACGTGCAAGTGGTAATAGGGATCTTAGGCTCACTATTGATTTCGGCTATCATTCTCAGAAACTCTTCTTCCTCCTTATCAAAATTACTCTCAGCAACTAACATCTCATCTTTGGGGATGGATGGGATGGTGGGGGTTCTTGGATTTTGTTAAACTAATTGAAATATTTTTTCTATTCACCCATATTGAAAATTAGTTTCCCCTTAGACACACCTATCATAGCTCCCATTGTGGTTCGGAAGGGCCTACTGAGAATGATAGGAACCTTCTGGTCACACTACATATCAATGATAACAAAGTCAGCAAGAAAAAAGGTGTTTTCCTACTCCCACTAATAGATCAATGACCCAACCCACTGGATGTGTAATTGACCTATCAGTAAGCTATAACACAATAGTGGTGGGTTGGGGAACTCCTAATCTTAGTTTCTAAAAAAGTGACAAGCGATTTAGATTGATACTAGCACCCAAGTCACAAAAAAATGAACTTACCACCTATATCCCCAAAAGTGCAAGGGATGAAAAAGCTTCCTGGTTCCTGAAACATAAGAGGTATCCTATTCTACAAGACTCCACTACACTCCTCTGTTAATCTATAGGTGGAAAATTCATCAAATTTCTCTTTGTTTGAACATGTTTTCTTAATTGATTTTAGATATTAATGGCTTCGAATCAAGTCTTCCATGAATGGGATATCGATTTTCATCTTTTTAACCACTTTTGAAAATTTCAACAGTTCAGAATCATGAATTGTCTTATTAATTATTTGTGGGAAAGGGATTTTAGGGGAAAAAATCCTCACAATTGGGGGAATCTTTACACCTTCCTCTTTAAAAAATTTCTTCCCTTTATTGTATTTTTATTCAGGCCATTTTCATTGGGTTTTGAAGTTGGAACAACATGAACTAGAGGGATTCCAGTGGCGGTGTCCAGTTTTCCAGATTCAAGTTCCTATAGATTTAAGTTTACAACTTCATCCAGTTTCACATTTTTTGAATTTAGGGGTTCTATCCTAGACTCTTGGTGAGTTTGGAGACCACTTCTGGTGGTCACATCCATGGTATTCTCCCTAGGATTGGCATAAGTGGTGTCGGGCAGCCCACCCTTTTCTCTATTACTAGCCTCCCTAGCCAATTTCCCCATTTGAATTTCCTCGTTCGTCATTATAGATTCCATTTTATGTTTATCAAAATATTTTTTGTTCTTATGTTCATCAAACCTCTCTATCAATTTATGGAACATTTCTCTCACCTCATCTCTTGAGTTGGATGACTCAGCCTTAGGTTGGAGTTGGGGAAGGAAATGTTGTCTAGGTGGTAGCTGGAATCCAGGAGGGGCAGTAGGTCGGAAGACACGCTGACCCCTCCATGATAGGTTTGGATGGTTCCTATACCCCTGATTTGAGGTGTTGGAAAATGGATCCTACCTAGTTTGCATCTTGGGTCTATAGACAGCCAAGCTGGCACTCTCAAGAGGCTGGACAAGCATATCGAAGTTTGGACAACGGGTTTGAGAATGGACATACATGCCACAGTGGTAGAACTACTCCTTAAGGGTTTGATGTGGGTTCTCATTAAATAATCCAGTAGCTTGGGCTTCATCTATAGGTGCAGGGGAGGTTTCCTTTCACAAAATGTTTCCCCTCCTAGAGCATTTGTGCTGGGAATTTTGAGATATGGTATTAAAGATTTGTTTGAGCTCCTCAGTAGTCCTATCACTAATGTCTCCTCTAGAGGACTGATCCACCAAGGTTTGGGGTAAGGGGTCAGACTATTATAAAAGGTGTCCACGAGGAATTGGAGTGTACATTGATGGTTTGGACACTGCCTAAGCAAACCAGTAAACCTATCCCAGGACTAATGAAATTGTTCTCCATCATCCTGAAGTAATCATGTAATTTTGTGACTAATTTTAGATGTCAACCACCTAGGATAGAACATCATTGTGAAAGAATTATAAACATGATCTCAGTTGACAAAGATTTCGTCTTCTAACTATTGGAACCAAGACCCAGCATCCCCCTTGAGGTAAAAGGGGAACACTCTCAGTTTAAGCTCTTCCTCAGTGAGACCCCTAAGAGGTAGTTGTTGGACACTAAAATAGAAGGCTCTAATGAATTCAATAGAGTCTTCACTAGGAATTCCATTGATGGTAGGAAGTTCACTAAGCATAGATTGCTTGATCTCATAATTCCTGGACCTAGGAGAGAGTCTAATGAATTAAGGGTTACTAGACACAAAAGGTAGAAAGAAATCTCTCAAACTAGGCCTCTCATCTATCTCATCATAAGGTGGAGTTCCCTGGACTCTATGTGAAACTTCCACTATGCACATCACCATAATTTATGTGAACTCACTCTAAGTGCATACAACCCCAAAAACGAACTCGCGAACATTCTCACTTCTTTCTCACAAACAACTTTTTTTCCGTAACCTCGCTTATTTTAGTAGCTTCCCATGCACGAAGCTACAGATATACCAAAACAAGCACATGAGTCAAATGAAAAATAAAATGAAACTATTATATTCTACATATTAATATTAATAATTAGATAAATATACTTATTAATTTATATTATAATTAATATTATTATTACTATTATATGCATATATAATTATTATATTTATTCAGTTACATATATTATTATGACATACAAATATTATATATAAGCTTTTATACTATTATTAATAGGCATGTTATTATTATTATATGTTATACGATATGTAACAAATAATATATATATATATATATTATATGTTATAATAAAATAAAATAAAAACTAAAAATTAAAAATTAAAAAGTAAGAAGGGGGGATTGTTTGGTGAGAGGGTAGCTCGCAAAGGGGGGGTGTCGGGGCATAAGGAAGAAGTGGTTGTGTGGGTGTTCCAACAGGGGGTGATGGCAAGGCGGTTCAGGATCGGTGTGGGATGGTGCGAGGAGAGGGATTTAATGGCACAGGGGAGCTCGACGGGATGATACAGGTTAGGGTTTCAATTTAGGTTCGTGGTGACTTAGGAGACAAGGGATGCGCACTTAACCGGAATGGGATGTTAGGCCGTGGTGAGGGCTTTCGGTGGCTTAGAGTGCGGTTTCTGGTTCGAGGAGAGCAGGGAATGGCCAGAAAAACGGGGTGCGATGCAAGAGATCCAAGGTTATGAAGGCTAGTGGAGATGTGGGTAGGTCATTCATAGGGGTGGTGGTTCTGGTGACATGAAGCAAGGAGGCTCGAGGTTAACAGATCTGGAAATGTGAGGTCCTCTGTAGGTGAATGGGGTTCAGCGGTGGGGTGGGATCATTGTAGAGAGGTTCTGTTTCAACCACAAGTGGCCTCTGGAAATCCAAAATTTAGTTTTAGGTTTTCACTGTGGTTCTAAAGTTTAGATTTTTTTAATTTCAATTTAAAAATTGAAGGTGGATGAATTTTATTGCTGCTGAGAGATTGATTTGTTGTGATGTTGTGTTTTTGTTGTGTTGGGGGTGATACGGGAAGGTGGTGGGAGCAGAGGAGGAGCAGAAGGGTCCGTGAAAGGAGATTGAGGTGCCATCATGAGGAAGGGTGGCTGTAGGGAATGGTAAGACGTGCCACCATTTCCTTTGACATAGTTAGACCTGTTAGATGGAAACAGTGCCATTGTTTTGCGGTGAAACGTTGGCAGGGGGTGCGAAGGGGTGGCACCATGAGGTAGTGAGACCATTTGGATGGAACAATAAGATGTGAAGGAACTAGTGGCACTGTAAGGGGATGAAACATTGGCATAGGCACCATGAGTGGGAGATACAGTTGCAGCATGAAGCCGCATGGAATGGTAAGACAAGACACCATAATCTGCAAAACAAAAATTAAATATATTACAACTAAATGAACCCTAAATACAACAAAAAAATGAATTAATAAATAAATCAATTAGATTAAATAGAATATAATTAAAAACTAAATAAATAAAACTAAGTTAAATTATATAATTAATTATTCTTTATTTAAAAGAATAAATATATTTTTGTTATAAAAAAATTAATTCAAGACAAATTAAAACAATTGTAGTTACATTAATAAATTAATTAACAACTAAATTAATGATTTAATTAATGAAAAGAATAAAAATATTAATTTAATAAGATTAAATTTTTAAAACTAATTAAATTATTAAAATACTTAAAACTAAAATTTGTTATTTATTTATAATTTAAATAATAAAGAATGAATTGATTAAATTAAAAAATTAATAAACTAACTGGAATGAAAATTTTGTAAAAGTAAAGGAATAAATAAATAAAAGTCAAATTCACTGGACTATATTATTTTAATAATTATTTATGAAACAATATTGAATACTTAAAACACATGATTTAAATTAAAATTGATTATTTACCCATAAATTTCAAAAACAAAATAATTATCAATTATTTAATAAAAAACATTTGAAAAAAAAGGTCAATAAAATATACAAAACGGAAGTGGAAAATATTGTGAAAACACTTCCACACCAATCGTCTGCACCAGACCCATTACGTTTCGGGAGAATCCAGTTCATGGGTGAGTATAACGATACTCAGTAAGGACCCTGAGACCCCATAGGACTCCTAAAGTTCCACGAAAGAAAAACCACCAAGCAAGGCTCAATCACAAAGCACGATGCAGTCAACAACAGTACATAGGTATATCCCCACATATATTCCTATGTTATAAATATATACTCATCTCATATATGAAGGAATAATATCACAAAGGTAACACCACAAAGGTAACACCATGAAGGAAAAAGTACAGCACTGGTAACACCGAGAAGATAACACCATGAAGGTAACAGTACCACAAAGGTATCACCACGAAGATATCACCATGAAGGTAATAGTACCACGTTGGTATCACAACGAAGATATCACCATGAAGCTAAAAGTACCGTGCTAGTATCACCACGATGATATCACCACAATGATAAAAGTAACACACGGGTAAAAGTCTTAGTTCAAACAGAGTCTCAGCTCAAACCAGGTTTTCCAGTGAAGTATAGAAGTACATATGATTAGCCGCAATGCTATATCATGTTATTTTGTCAAAATGCACTACTACTGACCATACGGTGTCTAATCCACATAGGATTGACATGTAATAACCCCTGCAATGATCCACACAGGATCCGACCAGCCCAGAGTTGATTGCTATCAAACCCTCATTGACCCACACAAGATCTGACCGACAGAGGATCAGTAAGCGCTGAACCACACAATATCTGACCCACACAGGATCGGTATGCTCTGACCTACACAGGTTCGCTGAGCGCTAACCTCCGTATGATCTATCTCCATCATTCATCTCACTGCCTGCCATTAGATTCCTCGCACCCGGTGCGTTCGAGTTCTGCAAAATCTGCCAATGAGATATCGATCATACCTAGACCACCACTATGATCTGAAAAGGAGTAACTCAAAGAAGGGCCATGTCAAAAGGATTCCAACGTGATAAATGGTGCATCAATCAGATGCTCGGTCTGTGAGTTATAATCATTTTAGTTTTGGGGACCTGGTTAGATTGAGGTTCGATCCAACTTGGTCGTACTCCAACATTCTCCCAAACTCATGTGGATTAGACCAAAACTACCATCTCAATAGAATAATCCATATGCTACAGAAGGTTAATCAAACAGACATCTGGTTTTCACGATATGCCTCTTTAAGTGTTTCTGGGACCGGTTGGGGCTAGGTCCGGTCCGACCTGGTCGGACCGGCCCAACCCAATGGTTTGATGTCTAGTCTGACCAATAAGAGGGGTGGCTCACAAGGGTAGCCTAGCTAGAATAGCGCATCCCACAAGTGGGGCATCCCATAAGGCTTTCCCGGCCAGAATAGGGCAGTCTGTAAGGGGGTGGCCTAGCCCGTGTGGGGTGGTAGCCTGGTTCAAGGCGGTGGCCCTTTGGGGCGCAGCCCGCATGGTCAACAACTTGGTCTGAGGGAGGCAGCCCACTCTAAGGGCGTCTACCTACTCCAAGGGTGGCAGTTCACTCCGAAGGTGGCTGCCTACTCCGAGGGCAGTGGCTTGGAGCAAGGGCAGAGGCCCAGGGCGAGGGCGGCAGCCCGGCTCGATGGTGGTGGCCCAGCCACTGGGTAGTGGCCTAGATTGTGGGTGGTGGCCCGCTTCGAGGTCGGCGGCCCGGTTTTTTCTTACACGGTGGGTGTAAATGTCTGGTCACACAGATTCCCGAACGGCCTGGAGGCAGTTCATTTGGCATGGTGGCAACGCCGCGTGGGCGCTGCTCGGTCGCTACGGAACCCACTATAGCAGGGTTTTTCCACGGTGGGGCGGTCAAGCTGCTTTCCTTCCCGCAGTCGGCCATTGTGTCAGCCGCCTCCTTCGTTCGCCGCGGCTGACAAGCTGCGGCCCTCCTCTTGCGGTGTGCCTTGACATGCTCGCGGTCTTCAATGGTGGCATAAGGAAAGCTAAATAGTATAGGGTTCAAGCTGGGTTTGTTAGGCCCGCACTCTCTGTGTTAGCTCATAATATGGAGGACATTACTATAGTTAAATGAATACTGGTATTGAAAACAATATTAACCCCACAAGATTCCCTACAACAACCTCCCTCATATACAATGGATTTAAGTGTCAACCCAGTAGTCGGTTGACACACATTCTATCTCTTATTCTAGAACGGAGAAGAGTAAAATCATTTGAATGCTAAATTAAATAAACCCCCTACCTGGAAGAGATGTCCACTGACGACGGTCGATAGAACCTCCTTCATTATTTCCATCAGTTCATGACTCGGTGGTGCTCATCACCGCTCGTTCGAACCAGTCTCGTCCTTCAGGTGGTTTGCATCGCGGTATATTTCCATGGCTTTGTTGCTTGGTGAATTTGTTCCAACACCCCTCCATGAGCTCCATATAAATAGGAGAGGAGAAGAAGTGTTCAACTCCCAGGGAATTATGGAGGTTCATTTAATTAATGAACCTCACAAATTCCGAATGGTGCGGTTACAGGAAAAGAAGAGTCAAGACATTTATTATCTTGACACGTCGCCGGTCCCACCAACTTCATTCGTCCATTGGTGGAATGAAAGAAAACAAAATACCAAAACAGTTTATTTAATTAATCTTTTAAAAGTCCACAAACATATTCTTTTCACCCGACCTACTACGGTCGAAGTTATGCCTCCCTTAAGTGAACCCTAGTACTAATGAATCAATGGGGCCCTCAGATTTTTAATCCAAACAACCTCTCAAATGTTATAAAATGCCACTCACGCATTTACTGAAGTTAGCAGAAAAAATGTACAGATAATTATTATCAGTCTCCCTCGACCGGCGCCAGTTGAGGTTCGGCTCTACATAACTGGAACATGCCCCAACGAACCCAACGGTACATTAAGATTTAAAATCCGAGTTACCATTTAAAATTTATGAATTTTACAATAAAATAATTGTCACTTAATTATTTAATTTATGTCCAAAAAGTAACTTTAACTAGTGTCTTGCGCCGACCAATGTCAGTATCTGCCTAAATAAAGCATACACTCTTGAGTTTAGCGGTGGTCTCAGATTTATATCCCGAGTTTCTGTTTATGAGTTATAAGAATTTAACAAATAAAATAACTTTATTTAATTAGTATATTTATAGTAATGCCATTTTTAGGATTTCTCACAGGAGGCCCACGCTTACTAAACATAAGTCGTGCCTAGGGTAAACCTGGCATCCTGCGTGCTACGGTACCCTCAGATTTCTTATTTAAGTAAATTTTTAAGAGTTAATGCACTTTTTCAATAACACTAATTATGCGTGGTAATTAAAGATTTACAAAACATCAACTGATCATTATGAGCACTCCGAGGCTCAGAATCGGGCGTCGTTTGATTCTTCGGTCTCAAAATAATTTCAGAAAATTAAATAAATTATAAGGAATTTCTGGGACATTAAAATAGATTTATTAAACTATGTCTTATTTCCCCATATAAAATTATCCTCACATTTTTCCTAATAAGGTTTTTAATGAACTTGATGGATTTTTTGTCAGACATCCTTCTCGTTATATAATTGTATCCATGATCACGGTTACTTTTATGTATTGCACAAAAAATACTTTTGTTCTGCACCCTTGTGTGTAAATAATTCTTATGAATTATGTTTTCTCCTCATGTGATTCAAGGTGGATAATTATCTAAGCAATAGTGAAATAAATCCAAGATAAACATATAATAATATATTTATTGGTACAACTATAACAATCATGGTTTAAGGATTTGATTCCATATTCTCAAGGTTTGGGTTATCATCTACTATAAAATACACAAATTATAAAATATCTAAATCATACCAACTATTTTTAAGTTCCATGTTTAATTATATATGAATTCATTATTTTGATAAATAAATAAATAAATAAACATGTATACAAGAAATAATTTTACTAAATTTGTTTATTTGTATATTTTTTCAAAGACACGATTAACTCATATGTAGAATCCACTAAATATTGGAATATATTGTAATTGTATAAAATGGGAAATTTATGAATAAAGATAAAATCCACTCAATTATAATATTTTGTTTTTATAGAATTTCATTACATAATTTATAATGGAACCAAAAGATCATAAAATTTTCCACTCCCTACTTAGGATAGTTTCCTCAATATTGGAGTTTTAGACAATTTTTTTTGGGACAAAACCTAGTTTATATTGGGTTTAATGGACTTCATCTTTATGACTCCCCTAAATATCACCAATATATAAATACTAAATAAATGATTGATCCCTGGGAATTTTACAGTGTATTGGTGTGATGTTTCTAAAATTAAAAAACGTTTACATGGCCGCCTAGTTTTTTCATGCTTTGGAAAACCATAAAGATCAAACCGTGAAACCAATATAGTTTTTAAGAGAGGTAGTCACACAATTACCACACATTTTTATAAAATGTGTCATTAACACATTCAATGAAATTGTATTTATATATTTTAAATTAATCACTATCCATTTAATTGGGTAATATCCAAATATCATCACCCTTTTGATATAATTTGAAGAGGAACCTCATTTTCCAAATTCTCCCAAAACCAAGACCATCTATTGAGGTTTCTTATTGTTTTCATCACCAAATATCATAGATAGTTCCTTTTCCACCTATTTTTCCTTCTTCTGTTTTTTTAAACTACTTTCCCCATATTTAACCTAAATTTTCATTATATTTGATTTCCCTGGCTAAGGATGTCTATGATATGGGGATATTTTATGCTAGTAATTTTGGGATCTGTTTTATGAGTAATTCAGGTGGTATTTGTTGATGGAAACATAACTTATCCAATCAATTTAGGTGTTTCCAAATCATTCCTTTTTATTAGAGGGTTCCTAAAATAATGGTATTTTTTGAATTTTTATGAACATGTATAATAATATATATGATACATAGTATTGTTATGTAGAATATTCCTTATGATTTACCTTTCAATAATGTTTTAATTTTATAGTTCAATGTAACATTAATTATTTTATCTTTTTTATTCTTATTTTATATTTGATAAAAAAAATATGTTTTCCCTATATTTAAATGGTTTATTAATGGTGTGTTGGTAAAAAAAATTATAATGTGGAATTATTTAATATTATAAAATCCATCAATATTTTGAATGGGATGTGTAATATATTTATTTTATTATTTGATTGTTTTTTAGAGCATGTTGGTGCCTTTATATATTATAATAATTTCATTGAAGTTGTGTTATTTTAATTAACTATTAAAAATGTTTTTTAAAATGTATGATTATTGGTTTGAAAACAACTTCCTATTTCAAACAACAAACAGTGGAATTTCATTGCTCATAAAAAATAACCTTATTCACAACCATTTGTATCATTGTGGATAGTTTTTATATTGAAATATTATTTAATTTTTCTTCATAATTTTCTCATCTTTGAGGGGAATCATTATTCTGGGGTTTTTGGAGGTGGTATGAAACTTAATATTGGGAATTTTGAAGTGTAAATATGAATTTTAAATGATTCATGTATGATTATTTATTATCCCACCCACTTTAGATTATTCATGTACAACTCTAGAAAACTATATGGTAAATCAAGAAATATATTCTTTATAATTTGATATTTTTCACTGGAATTGAATGATATAACATAATTTTTTTTATTTAGCATGTTAGTTTCTTATTGGTTGGATGGATCGTGTTGTGATGTATTGATCCAAAATTTTTATGGTCTTCATGTATCTGGTTTCCACCAAGTCATGTTAATCAATACACATGAATTATATGGAATTAATTGACTACATGGTTTCCCATTTTCATATACAATTAGTTAATAGTGTAAAAATAATGTTTGAAAATGGGATCATTGGATTAAAATGTAAATGGATTGGTGGAAACTTTTTTAAATCAAACATTATTTTGGGTTTTGTATGTGGGATGTTTTATGAAATATATAAATTGAAAAATGGAAATTCTAAATCAGGATTTCAAGGGTAATAATCTTCAAAGATATTATTCAACTATTGATAACTTTCAAATAATAATAAAAATACCAAAGAAATGACTAAAACATACAGTAATCAGGAGTGAGTAGTTTGAATTATAAAATCATCCATCAAATTATAAACAAATAGATGTATTATTTCAATGAAGGTAAATATTTTATGGAAGGTATTTTGACGTGATTCTTACTTTCCTCCAATAATTAGAAAAAACTATGTCTTATCATTAATTTTCAAACTATATTTATTGGATTATATTTTAAAAAGAATTTAATATGGTCATTGTGGTATCCTATTATGTGTTTGTTGAAACCCTACATAATCATGTTAGTGGGTATGTATCCCTCATGTTTGAATAAGGAAAACCTGCTTTCCTATTTTAGGGATTTTTTTTGCAATAACTCACCTTTGAGGTCTATGTGATTCTTGATTATTTTTGGTGGTGTGGAGACACATGATATTCTGTAGGTGTTCCTTAGTTTCATTAGACCAACTAGGTATGTACTTGTTTTAGCCTCTCTATAATTTGCCTATTATTTTTATTAATTTTTTTGTTTTTAAAAATACTTAAAAATGATATGATTTATATGTAAACCACATTCAAAATTTTTTTGGATTATTATGATTAATTATTCCATATTTTGATGAGTTATAAATATCTGTTCAAAACATAATAATTATAAAGAATGATCATCCACTCTATAAAACCCTCAAGTTGGTATTCTAGTTTGAATCATTAGGTACGTTTATTTTTTTAGAGGTTTATATAATTCCAATTGGTTGTGATTTAACACGCTTAGTGCACGTCACCAATCCCAGTAATTCTGGAACGAACTTATGGCCTTGTAGAGTGAATACATGGTTTATGTATCATTTACACATGGGAACATTATTTATAAAATTTAACTACATCACTTCTATTATTTGAGAATTTGTTAGGCTTGAGTTAATACCAATGGTATATGATAGGTATGTTTTAGGGAGATACTGTATAAATTTTCCTCATTTCAAACATTTAGTTTTCTTGGGTGGTTAACAATATCATTATGAATTATTGTGGCTTGATAGGATAATTTTTAGTTTTTCTAATGTGATTCATCATTACTCTATGTTTTAGTAATATATCAAGAGTTTAATCAATATATTACTCAATTATTCGTAATGATATGAATAAATCCCTGGTTACTTGGTTAATGTGAATAGTCTTTCATACAATTCATTCAGCCTTTGAAATAGTTCGTATCAATATCAAATAGCACTCACATTGTTGTCCTATATATTTATATAAAACATTAGATTAAAATATAAACATAAAAACTTCAATTTAAAGAAATGTAATATATTCATTCATCTACACATAGGTTAAAACTAGTGTTTTCAAAAGGATTTATTTTATTAAAAACTATGTTATTATGACTGTAAATTATTACATGGGATGTGTTGAAAATTATCATAAAATCATTTAGGACATAGTAGTTTTCAAGGGTAAAATATTCATGTTTTTAGAAATTTAATGAAAATGTTCATGAAATATTATGGATGATTTATCATGTTTTAATGAGAAAGTTTTTTACTTTTTAATGGGAAATATTTTAAAAAAATCAACTATTGATATATTAAAAACCTAGGTGTGTGGTTTTAGAAACATTAAAAAGTATATTTTGGAGAGGAGATAATTTTTTCTGAAGTTGTTATGTATTATTACATGAAGATTTGTTCTTTTTAAAAAATAATTTCTTCTATTTTAATTTGTGACTTGTTATATTTTAAGGATTTTTTATTGTTTATCTTCCATAATTAAATTTTTTTCCTTTCCTTTTTTCAAATGGATTATTTTATCATTGTATGGAATTATTAATTGGTTATTTATATGATTTTTGGTTATTTTGGAAACATATTAATGGTTCAAAAATAAAAATTATATTCAGGAAATAAGATTCAATTACATTTGGTCACTTGTTGTTTTTAATGATTTTTAGGAAAAAAATAGTAATTTTTAGGATACTTCTTTTTTGATTTATGATTTTATATGTATTTTATTGGGAATTTGGATTATGTAATTGATTTTTATAGTTTTATGGTATTTCAAAACGTCTCCATGAAATGTAATTTTTCATTCATGAAGGAAATTTCGTGTTAAATTCTTATGATGACCCAAGAATGCTCTTCATAGCCCCAAATTATACCTTGTCTCTTGGAAGATATAGAGGGCCATATTTATCATTACTTTTGGATCTTATTACATTATTTATAAATACCCCTCAAATAATTTTTTATAGTTTTCTTGGCCTAAAATAGTTAACTATGTTGATATATATGGTAAATGAGATCCTTAAATATTTTGTAACCCCATGGACATTAATGTTGGAGATCACAATCTTAATTTTTGAGGGATCAGGTATAGAAGTTGTGAATTCCAATTTCCATTCTTAGTTAAATTTAATTATGTATTGTGAGTATTTAAAGAGTAATTTAATCCATTAGTGTTATCCAAAGTATGTGAATGTGTTCAAAATGTTAATGTTCATAAAAATTTGTTAAGGTGACCGATCCGGGAAAAAGTTTAATTGAAATTTTCCTCAAGTTCGTAATGGGTTATGTGTAAGAAATAAATAATAGATTCAATTTATATAAAATTTTCATCTATATTTAATGTTATAATATAATCTTATTATATATGAACTCTCGTATATTGGAATATTTTTAGAATTTATTTTATATTTGGTATCATTTTAAAACATATGATATTTATGGAAATAATAAAAATTTGATAATATTTTTGAGTTTCATTGAAAAACAAAAACAAAATTTCTATAATCCTTATATAAAATTTTAAAATATATTTGGGAGTATACTTAATAGTTTTAAATTAACTATAATGTAATTATAATGGTTATTTTTGAATGATATATAACTATTATTTATGAATTAATCATAATGTATAGGAAATAATTTGATAATATATTGAATGGGTATGATGGATTAGGATTATAAAAATTTTAATATGGGTATGTGATGATTTTGTAAGAGTTATTAACACTGATTAAAGGATATCATGCGTCATATTTAATTATATTTAAATTAGTATTGTTTATTAATATTTCTGAATAATTTCTAGATGATGGGTATCCCTAACACAATGTTTTATATGAACAATGTAATGGTTAGTGATGACAAGGAATTATTTATTTAGTTATGTTTATTTTTTGTTCAATGGAATTATAAGATTCAAATAACTTGATCCATCACTATGTGAGGATTATAAAATAATGTGAAATGGTTTGGAGAATTTATTAAATGGTTTGAAACACATTTTCATATTCTTATTATGATATATAATAACAGATAATTTTAAAAATAATATAATTGAAATCCATTAAATAAAATTAGATATTCAATGAAATTATATATTGAAAATATATTTAATGAAATATAAAATACCATTTATGGGAAGCTATTATAGATAAAAATAAAATTAATTACAGAATCACCTAACATGGAATAATGTGATTATTAAAAAATGTGCACCATGGAAAGAGATTCAATCAGCATATATTACATTAAATAATCATTGAAATATTCATATTTTAATATTACAAGGACAAATATGATTAGGATAAAAAGGTATATGATTTTATAAAATGAAATAACGAGAGAAGGTATAGAGAAAAATATTATAGTTTGAATGGCGTGTTTTTAATATTCACCTAGTATTGCATTTAACTCAGACTAATTATAGAGTTAAAACAATTTTTGTTAATACAAAGGATGATAAACATGATTCTTTCTGAGTTCTAATTTATATTTTAAATTATAATTCTTTTATATTTAACTTTTAATGTTATTGATTTATTATTTGAGTTAGATATTGATTAATATTAATTTTTCTTTTAATATTATTTTAAAAATTAATTTCTTCTCTTTAATCTTATTACATACATTCTGTTTCTCAATTTAGGATTATATGTGACAGAGTGATGTCAACCAATGGGAGAAGAGATTTATAATTTTAGTAACTTGGTTGGAATGGATATATAAAAATAATATGATCAATGTATGATATCCATGATAAGGAGTTGTTTTTATTACATGAGATCAATTGTTTCATTAAATTTATTTATAAATTATTTAATAACTTTTATGGACTATTATTGGAAATAAATGTTTCCATTCAAATTTGATCAATGGTTTTTGATACATATTTTCCCAGAATAATGAGAGGTTATCAAATATCATAATTATGGGTTTGGTCATCCGAGTGAGAGAGAGAAAGAAGAAACCTAATATTAATTTTATAATAACCCATCTTTGTAATCATCAAAGCATCAACTATAATTCCATCTAGTAATACTAATATTTTAAACCATTGTAGTTTATTTATATTTAGAAATTAATTATAAAATTCTCATTAATTATTTTATGTCATTTATATTCAAACATGAATATAATTTATTCTATCGAAAATATTTATTATCTTGGTTACTTTAAATATACATAGAGAAAGAAAATATTTTTATTTCTGATTGGATTTCAGTGACCCCATCAATATTCCAAATTCCCTGTATGAAACCAAATAATAGATATAAATAGAAATTATATAATTTTAAATCATATTTATTAAATAAAAAGAATCTATAACTAATATGAGACTAATTAGAGCATAATATAAAAACAATATTAGAAAATTTGAACACAAATTAAGTAAATATGTGTTTAAACATAGAATATAATACATATATAATGAAAAAATATGACATAATATATAATTTACCTAATTATTAAATGGATGGGCCTAAAATGGAAATAAAGAATCTAACATATGGTCACATCACACATGTGACCCAAAAAATTATCTCCTCCGTACACGAGATAACTATAATATTCATAACAAGAGAATCTAATCTAAAAGTAAACAGGTGTACACATAAGGCATGGTTTATTCAAATCTCTCCTTTATTTAAATCATATAGTAAAAAGAGAATATATGATCAAATTACCCAACCACCCCACCCCCACCATAAAAATAAGTGCTTATTACCAAATCATCATTTAGGAATGGTACCCTATCCCTCCACATTATTGGTTGAGTTCGATACATTTATGGTATGCCCAAATTTGTGGGAATCTCAAGAGTTTGTCTCTTATATATCTATTCAGAAAAATATATTAACACGATACGAAATTATTTTGTCATTTTATTTTAAACCAATGTGGGATAACTAGATAAGAACATAAATATTTCTAGAATGGAAATATCTCGATTCATTTTAATATAATATATCAAAAATATATAATAATATGAAGTGTTCATTTATAAGAACTCAATAAGAAATTAAATTTCCAAAAACCAATCTATTAAAAAAAATCCAAGACTAAATATTATGATTTAAAATTTAAATAGTTCATAAGACTTTAAAACAGATAATTTTGTAAAATATTATTACTTACCCATCAACTAATCTCTCTATAGATAATTAATATATAATATGAAATTAATATTAGTGATATTAATGTTCACAATGAATAATTATTAAATTTTTTTAGTAAATTAATCAATTTATAAACCATATTATATTAAATAATTAGATATAAAATCAATCTGTATAAAAAATAATCTTATTTTATTTGGTCTAACATAATTTAAAAAATAAATTATATAGAACCAACTACTTACATTGGCTTAACAACAACATTCATTCAAAATCAAGATTTCAATATCCCCCCTAATTTATAGATAATGAAGATAGAAAATATAATAAACTAAAAAACTCATTTCACTAATACATATTTGTTATAGGGTGTCAAAAATATCAATATAGTCTTATAGTTTCAACACACACTTTGATAGTGTGTTTATATCAAGCCTATACTTTCTCAGGCTCTAAATAAAAAATAAATATTTAAAATTAGGACGTTTCACCATATTTGAAATATCTCATCATTACATACTCCCCAATAGAGAGTGGTGGGGTTGGTTGTTGTTGTTCCCATACATCCTAAATTTTTTATTCAATTAATTATTAAAATAATAAAATTATATTAATTATTATTTTTAACTAATCCACAATAGAGAGTGGTGGGGTTGGTTGCTGCTGTTACCCTACCAGCTACTTTTTTTATCCTTTATAATCCAATAATCACATTAATTTAGAATGATATTAGTTTAGACACAATTTTTTGTGGGAAACTAATATTTACCTGCACCCTTCTGGGGTGGCCAACGGATCTCAAGCAGACGTCCTTATTGCATGGTGAGACAAGGGAAATGTCCCTGTGATTTATGGTAGACTTTAGAAGGAGTATGCATAAGGGGAATAAAAATGATTTTCGGTCTCATTTTGGGGACTTTTTTTGTTTATTGTTTTGGTGTCCTTTTGTAAGATTAATCCTTCATGACGTGATATATTTATTATTGGTTAATTGGTACATCCCCATTATTGGAATGTCTAATTTCATGTGTGGATAATTAATATAGTTGCATGTTTTTTCATCTAATTTATATTGTTGGTTTAATTTGGGAAATTGGATATATCTTATACACATTATACATTATACCCTCACTACTAGTAAATAACCTCTATAATATTGGGAATCACACTTGAGGTCATGTGGTGAATTTTCATTCAGAATCATTTCAGTAGAACCCAGGCTAGGACATTACAAAGTTGTATGAGGGCATATTCTTTTCATTATTCATAAAATTTAAAAATTTATAAGTGATGTAAGTGTGTTTCCATCGTTGGAAATAAACCCTTCCTTATATTATCTAACCCACGGGTGGAGAAAATCTATGTATATATGGTTGGACTATTGTTCTTTATGTATTTTATTATAGATAGATGTAAAATCACCTTGGTTGATACACCATTTAGTGATGTTAATTATTTGTGGAATTTTTTTTGTGATTTATAGTGGAATTATTTTGTGTATGAATGCATGATTTTATGTTATTAGGTGGTTATAGGACATGAATCGCGTTAATAACATACAAAAAACACTGTTTTGGTTTAATTTATTAAAACAGAGAAATTAGGTTTGTGGAGTAAAATGATTATCTAGATCATGATTAAATTTAAAAACGGGTGCCTAATAAAGTTGAAAAAATTGGTGAATAATTATGGTCAATTTTTTTAAAATACTTCCCGAAGGTAATGTTCTATGTTTTTTAAAAAATTATTAAAGAGAAATGAAATGGTTAGCATGATTTCTAATGTATGTTTGGTAATTTGGAAGTTGTTTAACCCTTTGTTATCCATGAATCATGAGAGGGATGGTTTGGGTCGTTAATATTGTTTGGGTTGTGACCGTATAGATAGCGTATATTGTGCGGCTGGTAGATATATAGTTTTGGAATATACTTTGTATACAGTGGAATGTTATGTTTTGTGCCTTGAATATGTTTCTATAATTTCAGAGATATGATAGAATTTTATAAGACGAATAAACTCGTTTTAGGATGTTTAGGGAGAGAGTCATTGGGCCATGAATTCCAAACATGTTTTATTAGGAAAAGGGCTTCTATTGTAGATCCCACTATTGTTTTCATGGGAGGGTGAACCTGAGGTGGTAATATTATCGATTGGGTCTTTCTAGATCATTATAGACAACATTGAAACTCCCACGAAGAATAGGGTGAGGTCTGATGATTACTTATCACAAGGAATAGTGAACCACCATTGGGATATTCAGGCTCAGGATTAGAAGTCATATGGAATATTATGGATGGAATTCCATGGAATTTTCTTAGAAAACAATAACCAGAAAACATAAAATCTGAGTTATTTATGGATTTTATATATTTGACCCGTGTGAAAATGCTAATGATGGATTATGTTGGATTCTTTTCTAATTTTTAATATATATTTTCCAACATTTCCCTTGGAATAAGTTACTCCAAAAATATTTTTTTATTATGGTATAGGTGTGAGATTATGTTTCAAGTAAAAATCATTTATTTAAAAGGTTTTGAAGAGGTGGTGGATGAAGCTCTTATGTATGAGGGCAACCACATTGAGGCTTTTAGTGGATGAGATGTGGTTCTATTTGGGTGATCTGGTGGTGCATCTTTAAATATTAGGTAGCACTACTATGGGAACATTCACTAGGGTAGTGGAGAACCAAGAGTCCTAGGGAGAATAATTGCCTCTAACGGAGGAATTTTAGTCACCTTCTATTAGTATGATAGACCTAGTCATATATGTGTTTTGTAAATTCAAACACCATTAAAATTTTTATCTTCCATCATGGTGAGGGATATGAAGCCTTGGAAGATGAGTGGTGTCGTAGAATATTGGCTAATACATTGCACCAAAATGGGCACTTCGATAATATATCATTCTAGTACTAGGAGTTCCACTAGTTGTAGTGGTTGGGGTGGAATTCATATTACATTAGGACAATAATTTTTGAATATGTAAAGTTGTTTCATTCAAGGGACTCATATGTGATCCTAGGGTAGATGGAATGTCTTTCTACATGCAGTTCAACCTACAATCGGTGGTGGAGAGGTTAAACCACTAATTTTCCAATCTATGATTCATATTTCCTTTATTCTTTTTATCACTTAATTTTATATAGGGTATTCATATTAATTTATATCATCTAGTTTTGTGAATGTTTTTGGTCTATTGGTTGTGTTTATGTATTGAATAATGTTGATTTACATATCATTATGGGTATGGTTGATGGGTATCTAAATTTCTTAATAGTGTTCTATTGACATTGGTGGGTATCGTTTAGTTTATGACATGATAATACATGAGATGTTAGGATTTGACATAAAACATGAAATTGAATAGTTTGTTTCCTATCAATCCCATATTCACTTTCTCCATCGAAGATTAATGATTATGTCTCTTGTGGGAGACACATATGTTCATTATGGGGAATGTTGTATCTAGGAAGGATGTATAGGGCCATTTTTTCAATATTTGGTTAAACTCACTACCTAGATTGTGAGCCTCATGATTAATGATGTGGGAGAGGGTGCATATGTATTCCAACCTATGGTGGATCATTTCCAAAACATCTTTTCCTAGCGGTCCTTAGGACATCCACCTAAGACATAGTTTCAATTTATGATTGATCTTATGTGTTGAGTAGAGTGAGTTTCGAATCCATCTTACTGAATGGAAACATCAAAACCATAGGAATTCAAGATTCAATGAATACAGTGGGAGGATAAAGTGTTTATCCATATATGTTTTCACCATCTATATATCATCTATTATTTACCAAGAAGGTTGATAGAGCATTACACATGTGTATCAATTATAGGATGTTTATCTAGATAATGATTAAGAACATATATCATATTCCATTTACGAATCATCATTATGGCCAACATAAGGGTGCATGTGTATTCTATAAGATCTATTTGAGATATGGAAATCATCAGCTAAGGTTGAGACCATATATTAAACCACAAACTACTTTTATTTGTAATTATATATTGTATGATTTTTTATATTGTTTGGATGAAAAAAACATCAACTATGTTTATAGACATGGTGAACTTAATATTTCATATATACCTAGATTGGGATATGGTTTACTTTATAAATAAAATCCTAGTGTACTCCTAACCACATTATAATCACACAAAACATCTTCACATAATCTTATGTAAAATAATATAACCTTTGTTATAAGCTGAGCTATCTAAATGTGATTTTTTATTTTCTAAGGTAAGTTTATTTGGTCACATATTCTAGGAAGATGATTTGTTATTGGACACTAATAAGGTTTTATAGGTTATTTTGTGGGAGTATTCTAATAATGTATATGATTTATGAAGTTTTTTGGGTTGGGAATTTTACTAATGAAAGATCACCGAATTCATTCCCCATTTCGAAATGATTCTCTCTTACCTAACCAATATGGGGGTGATGTTTGAGTGGTTTAAGGCATGTGATAATTATTTCTAATAACTAAAGAAGAATATTACTACCACAAATATTCTAATTTTTTCAAAAGTAGGTGAGGATTATACTATGTTTTGTGATGAATCTAGGATTAAACATGGGTATCTGTTGATGTAGGGATACCAAGTCATGGCTTATGGATCAGGAATGTTGAGGCCTTATAAGTAGAACAATCCTACAAACAATCTCATGTTACCCGTAATGGTATATGCCCAGTTCTTTTGTTGGTATTATATTCTAGGTGATAATTTTATTATTCTCACCAATCATAAATCCACAAATATAGTTTTTCCTTCTGGTATTAAAAGATAGAAAGTTAATATAGATTGTGAATATTTAGTCCATTGATATTGAGCATGCTTATTCACTAGGAAAAGGGAATAGTGTATATGATTCCATGAGTAGGTTGATATCGACTAATGCTATTTAAGAGGCTAGTTATGATTGGAATGTAATGGATTTTTCATTGAGATGTTTAAATATGTTCGTGAGAAAAGTGAAAAGGATGAATCTTGAATTCTTATCTAACACACCCTCTATTTTGATACATATTATGATGAGATAATATAAGGATATTGAGTGTCTGTAATTGATGGATAAATTTGATGCTGGGGATATACCTCCAGATTAGACCATCAAAAATGAGATGGTCATACTTGTTTTTGGACAAGTTATTATGACTAAATCTATATGGGAAGATATGGTGTATAATTTTCATGCCTCAAAGTGAGTGGTGCACCAAGGTTTGAAAAAAAATGTTTCATAACCTTCATAGGCAGTATTCGTGTTCCTAAATGATAAATCATATTGCATCAGCATCCTATTGGTCTATTACAACCATTACACATTCTGAAAATATTTTTTTATGATGCTATTATTGTTTTTATGGGATTTCCAATGATCCTTCAAAATAGTGAAGTGATATAGGTTCCTATGGATCTGTTGAAAAAAGTATCCCATTTCATTCTAATCAAGAAATTGTTCACCATCAATTAATTGGGAAATTCATATTTCTGGGAAATTTTTTGTTTTTATAGATTAATATGGACTATAGTTTCATGTACTGATCAACATTTGACAACACGTTTCATTAAAACCATATAGTAGACACCTATTATATAGGAATTTTTTAGTAACTTTTTCCACCGACAAACTGATGGGAAATCAAAGCATAATATTGGGATATTAATGGATATGTTGAAATCATGCATTCTCAATTTTGACTGAACATGGCAGAACCACAAAGAACTTATTGATTTCACATATAAAAATAGTTATATGTGAAACTATTTAGATGAAACCATAAAATTTCCTCTATGATTGGATATATATATTTCTATTGTGTTGGATGGAAGCAGGAGAATCGTAGTTATTAGAGACAGTCCTTGTATGGGGATGTTTGACCATGCTTACCTGATTTGAATGTGTATGGATATCGATTACTGTAGATATAAGTAATAACCCAATTGATTTTCATTACCACTTCAGTTTATAGTGGGTCACCATTTTTTCCTCCATGTTTTGATTGTATTGGGACACAATCAGATTCAAAAACTGAGATATATGGCACCCATGTATGATGGGTCATTTGATATTGTCAAGAGAATTAGACTAGTGGTATACCAATTGGATCTACCATAATTGTATAGTGAAATGTACAATGTTTTCCTTGTGTCATATCATTGGTAGTATCCCTCAAACCCTTCTAAAGTGGAAGAGGTTGATGTTGTTGGTCTTGAGGCTGATACATCCTTTTAGGTGAATCTGATGCTTGTTTTTTATCACAATGAGAACATTTTGTGGGTTATGACTAAGTAGTTCGTTCATGTGTTATAGTACTATAGCCACGTTCATGAAGATTCTTATGAGAGGGAAGATGATATATGGTCTTAGTGGCCTGAAGATTTTACCTGAGGGGATTAGTTAATACAAACCATGGAACATAACCATGTTTCCATGTGGAGTGTGGTGCATAGTTACAAAACCATGCATGGTTTTCCAGGAAACTATGTTGCTAAAGTGACCTCTTCGATAGAGGAAACCTCATAGTTTTTCAAACACTATAGGAGGCCCAATTAAATCATATGACACAATTTTCTCTTAAATAAAAGGAACCACATTCAGTTCATTGTATGACCAACTATGTGGCCAAATCATTCACCACATATAAAATTTGTAGTCTCATGATTTTTACCTCCCAAAACATATACAATTTTCACCCAATTTATTTTTAATATACTTCTATTATAAAAAGGGTTACAAACCATATCATCCCAATATATCCAAGGATAAATCTCATTTTATTATTGGGTATTTAGAGTGTTGTAAATTGGTAATAAAAAGATTCATGTAAGCCTATAAGTCATGTTTCTTATATTTTATTGAAGAACCCTGATTACTATCTTTATCTTCATCTGAATATGATAAACCCTAATTTTTCTAGCAAGTTCATATCATTGGTGTAAGTGGTTTTTTAGCCAAGAATCAAGGGACTTGTTTTAGTGAGATTCTTTTTAAAATATTATGGTTGGTATTATACACGTTATATCCCTTATTATTGATTTTTATTTATGTGTATGTTGTTTCTATGTTTTTTTAATTATGCTTCACACTTGGTTATTTGTTATGGAAGGATAAATTGGGGTGTGTGAATGATATTTTTTAGCCTTCAAGTACCATTTATATTCCATTAACTAACCTAAGACTAAGAAAATGGATACCCTTGAGGTGTAACACTCCCATTATAATGGTAATCTATGTGAGAAATGGTGTGATAAATAGTTAAACATATTTAAACTGATTATACTTGATGCATAATTTCAATAAAGGTATAAGGGTCAATTTTTCATGATTTGGGAATTAAATGGACTATAACATAATAAAGGGAGGATGATGGGAAATGTTTAAAGGGTAATATTCAATTTGAAGATAAGTTTTAATGAAGCTCAATGGTTGTGTTATATGAATGAGTGGTCAAAAGAACACATTATGATATTTGATACTATAAATGATATTAATTGGTGTTTTTTAATAATGATCAGTTAATGAAGATACATGGTAAACCAAAAAAACATATACTATTTTAAAAGAGTTTCACTCTTAATATATTTATTCACTAAAAATTTCAAGTGTTACACCTTTATAATAGCTTCTATATTAAAAAGTTATGGATTTTGGACATGCGGATCCACACCCAGGTAATGATGTTGGTAGGGTGAGTCCCATCATGGAATGGGTGATGGTAATCGAATTCGGTTACATGGTAATGATGTTAGTCATGGGGTCCACATCTAGGAATGGGTATAGGTAATGTTTTCCAATACATGGTTTGGATACCCATATCGATGCACCCTTTATGAAATTATTTGACCCCTAATGGATTATGGTTCAAAAATCAAGTGTGGTTTGAAGTAAGATTGGATGGTTAAGAGTTAGTATAGAACTTGAGAGCCCACAAGGAAAATTGGATACTATTTAATTATGAAAAATATATTATAAACTATTTATTATTATTTGTTTTACATTTTCATACACTTTTTATTAGACTGGATATTTCTTTAACCACTATTGGTGGTGGTCTACTAATTTTTTTTCACACAATGATCATTAAGCTAATGGTACTATAGCGAACGACCTCGTTAAAGTTCAGGGAAAGGAAAATGGCCCAATGATAGATGAATGACTTGTAATGGATCATATATAAATGGACCTAACATTATTTTGTGTTTGGTTTCGGAGGTTATATTTTCTATCATACTATGGTTACCTTTGGTCACCATAGTCCATTAATACATGACATATTTTTTGTATTGGTTTGTTTCTACATCCATATTTTTGGAATTTTTTATGTGATATACTAATATTGGATTTGTTTCAGGAAATTTTTATTGTATTTCTACAAATGAGTTACTCTAGAAAAGTGTGTATTGTCTCCCTATGTATTATATTTTACCCTTACTAATAATTTTAGGCTCTGGAATATAGGGAGGCACGCTTGAGGTCACATGGTGAACTATCTTAGGGTATCCCTTTAGTGGAACCTAGTACAAAACATTAAATTTATTCAATGATCATTTTTTCTCATATTTTTTTGATTTATCACTAGATTAAGTGTCAAAGATAATTTTCCTTTATAATCATTTAAGTTCACTCCTTACATATTTTTTATTCTAATAGTTATACATATGGGTAAAACATAAAATGATTATAGAAGGTTGACATGGGTTTTTTAGTTATCGAGAAATGTTTAAAATACTTTAAAATAAGTATATTATGTTACTGGTCCCCAAAGACACTAAACAGTCCCTTCGTGGTATAATGTTATTATTTGATATAAATAATGTTCAACTTATGGATGTAATGTTAAATAATGATATATTTATCTTATTTAATGACACTTATAGTCGAAGCCTATATGTAAAGTATGTGTTATTATAGCATTACCTCATAGTGTGGTTATGGGTAACCTACCAAAGTATTGGATCCCATGAGTAAAATATTTGTTATTTTTTTCATTATAACTAAAACTCTTGTCTTTTGGGTACCCTTGTGTGGGAGTTGAGTTAACTAATTAATCCCTGTGGGGGATAGCAAAGGACCCTAGACCTAGTGAGGGGAACTGAATGCTTTTATCCGTGGTTGGGGATACTTGAAATGAATATAATTAGAGTGGGGAAAATCTATATTAAAATGTTATAGGGATATCTTGAGTTCTTTCCCTTGTACATGATCAAAAAATAGGGTTCTCCCTAGTATAAGGCCATTGAGTGAAGACTCCCCTAATAAAATATTCAATTTACACTCACCCAAATGAGTAGTCATATGTGAATGGTCACCCATGTGAATGTTCACCCAAATAAGATAACTCGTGTTTCACTTCTCTCTATAATGTGTATACATGTACGATACTTGAAAAAATGAGATCACGCAAGTATGTGAGAATAGGTATGAGACATAAATAAACCAAAATATTATAAAAGTAATTCCTTTCCATTATTTTAATTATTTTATATTCTATAATACAAAAAAATATCACACAGATATCTCAATAAAAACATTATTTCTTTAAATTATGTACAAAAAAGTTAAATTCCTAGAAATTATGGAAACTATACAGATTGAAGAGAAACTTCACCCCTGGAATAGTAACATGATCATTAAGAATAGTAATCTGGTCAATAGAATTGTAACATAAACTATGAAAGTATAAATTAAAATTTAGAAATCTTATACATGAATATATTATTTAATTTTATCATTTTATAAGTAAATAAATGTTTTATAAATGACGATTCAAGTGTTGGTAACTTTTCAAAACATAAATGTTTTCTAAAATATTATAATTATAAAAACATTTTAAAATAAAATTTATTTTGATTTAATTTATTAACAGATGAATACTTTTTTGACTTAACACAACATTATAATTTTATGATACCTTAACTAATTTCCCAAAGTGTCATAAAAACTGTTATAAATTGAGAATCAGAATTTGCGAATAAATGATAAATTTAATAAAAATATAAATTTCACATAAATAGAAAATTATTTTCATAAAATGGTGTTAATTTTTGAAATATATATGTTTGAAATTGGATAGGGTGACTTTTTGGTATTTTTCCAAAATTGATTATTTTTTGTGAATATTGAAATGAGGTAATTTAAGGTATTTAAAAAATACATGAATTATTGAACCATAGATGTAGTATGGAAGATATTAGCCCATAATATCAAAATATATTTCATTATTTAATATATTTTGTCATAAGGTTCAAACTATTGGTCATATTTAGCCAAAGTAATAAACTAATGAATATAATAATAAAAAAGATGTCTTTCCTCCCCTATAAATACCACCACTCAAAACCTCTTCTCCTCACAGCATCCAAGAATTTAAGCATATCCAAATTCTTCCAAATACACCTTCCAAGAACCTCCCCCACATCCATCATCCTTTTTTCTCACCAAAATACCCAATCTAATTGCTTTTATGGATATTCTCATGTAGAATTATTTAAGAGGTAAAATACCCATTTGTTTTTACTTAATTTAATTACAATTTTTTTATTTTTTTTATTATCTCATCAAATCCCATTATCTAAATTTAAAAATAACTCTTTATCTTATATATATTGGATTTTTTTTATTTAAATGGAATAATCTATCATTAAACCTCTTCTTCTATCCCTCTTCCTCTAAATATAAAATCATCATAAATGTGTTGTTGATTTATCATGTCTAGGGAAAGAATGATTTCATTTTTATTAACCTCTTTCAATTCCAGTCATAAAACCATTATAATAATATAAATATATTTTAATATTTATTTTATTAAAAAAATCTTGTTTTGGAACTAACATATAGACATAATATTAAATAATAAAATAAAACTTATTCATGATGAATGAAAAACCACCAAATTTTCCTTAATGATTATCACTAAAATTTTATCTAATGAATCATCCTAAAATATATAAAATATAAAATATTATACCATTTAAACTTATTTATGTTCATTAATAACAAATAATTTCAATTCTGGATAATTATTATCATTTTACATGACTTTCCGGACATATATACAAGTGAACCGGCCACGAAAAAAAGAAAATGAGCACTCAAAAATGATGAAATTGTACTCAATAACTCATCAAAATGGACATAAATGAACACAATAAAATTATAATCAATATAATACATGTATAATAGGATCTTTATTTTGTAATTTATGTATCTAAATTTATTTTCTAGGACCATAAGGTTAATAAATTGTGCATACATAATGTAAGGGGATTCTCAAACCCAATTTTATTTATTTGGGTTATTCATATTTCATGGGAAATTTTAGTGTGGATGTTCTTTTACTATTCCTAAAATATTATTTATTTGTTCCTAACATATTAATTTATTTTTTCCTAACATATATTTTTTGGTATATAAATGTTTGTAATCTCTTTTTATGACTAATGTGAATAATTTCCTTGAAGAACTATTTTTTGTAAAAATATATATTTTACTTCTCATGTGATTTTTTCTCCTTCACTCATGATTGATGACTCTTATAGAAAGTATTTTATTGCATTTTTAAATTTGGAATACCAAATATAATTCATTAATGTAATATTTATGAAATTCTAATGAACCTCGTTTCTATTCAATGGTGTTTTTTATGATTACTCACTCCATGTGGCTTGAATAATTATGCAACTCTTATGATTTGACGGGTGAAAAATAAATTATATACCACTCAAATGAATTGGGAAATGTGATTTATCTCATGAGATAATTTGAAATGTTCATGAACATTAGGTTAGATTTTTTCACAATGATAAATATGTTATAATAATGCACATATGATATGTGTGAACATGATGCTAGCTTGGTTCACAACAATGTGTGGTATTTGACCACAAAGACATGATGTTTAATTTTTTTTAATTTACACATTTAAATTACTTCTCTATTTATTCCAATCAATAGTATGATGACGACCCTTTTATTATGTTATGATGATGAATATTATGCTCACCCACATTATATTGATTAACATTCTTATATATCTTCTTACTGGGATTTTAGCTCTCCCTTTTCATTTATATATATCCTCTTGTGATTACTTATACTATGGATAAAATGAGGACCAAACAAAATCTTTTGAAGAAGGAATTAAAATAATGTTTATTTTTAGTTAGGTAAAAATTTTCCATCATCCTAATTTTTCAGGAAACCCAAACATTTCATCCATGATTTGTAATGCTCTTATGTTTTTAATAATTAAATTGATATAATAGTAATTTAAGAAAATTAAGGGTCAGTATGGTTGGTATAAAATAATGGTATAGTTAACTAGAGATTTATTATGAGATAAAATTAGTGAAAATCTGTAGTATGATAATAAGTATATGTAAGCAACCATGAATCTTTATTTTAGAAAAATTATAACAAATGGGATCCCACTAGATATTCATTTTTAGTTAGTTTTAGAATTTAATAAATTATTTATTCATAACTTGTTGACTTATGGTTTATTCAAATAGTTTCTATTTTATAAAATGGTTGGATCCTAGAGAAACCGAGCCAAAAATACGTTTGAGGGATAATGCATTGAATTCCTGAACATTATCCCAAATTCAATGGGATGTGGAGTTCAAAATTTCATGTTCAATATTATAAATTTCTCTAAAGATATGAAAAATAACATGTATAATTTTGAATCTACATATTCCCCTAATAGGGAGAAACTAGCTACAGATTCGTTTATATAGTAACGATCACTGATGTTTAGTGGATCTTCTGATTTATAAGTCGTATAATAGTGGGTAAACTCAAGTGAGAATATATTTTCTATTCTTAAATATTCTATGCTTTAGAAGGTGACTCTAGACATTTTTAATTTAGATAGAGAGGTTGACCAGTAGTGGGAACTGATTAGAAACACCAATCCATGATATGAAATTGAAGATTTCCACTAAGAATATACTTAGAAAATATTTCATAATAAGTATTTTCCTCTAACTCTACATACAAAAATGGAGAGATTATTCATATACCAAAAGAAAAGGTAATGTGAACCTATCGTGTCTTGAGAATCAAATTTCACATGTCATTAATGTTTCACCTCGAAATTTGTTTTCAACAATGATAGAAAAATATATAGATTCTTTATTGTTTTAAAAAAATACTTCTCAAAGATATATAAATTCAATACATTATATGTTATGAATAGTTAGTTCAATGTGCTCTCAAAGTGGGGATGGATTTTTTAGAATGTTCCCATGGCTATAGAGAAGATAATTTTTTTTTGTAAAGCTGGAAGATCTAATGAAAAAAAGGGAATTAAATCTCAACCACTGACATGTAAAAAATGTTGGAAGAAGCGTCATGGAAATTTCCTCAATGAAACAAAGAAATACTACATGATTTTGAGATTAGGACAGAAATCTCATGAATGTTAAATAGATATGAAGAATCTAGGCAATGTGATGGATGAAAGGAGATCACAAACCGTTGTTCAATGATTCAACTTTACTGGTTAATTTCACTATGGAAGCCATTACACAACACCTTTATTCCTCAAGGATAATCAACATTTTTATCCACCATATCTAAAAGAGAATGGGGAATATTATTTAATTTCTATTTTGGAGGTGCATCCCAAAATTATGTGGTAATATATATGCTAGTTATTCATTCATGAATATAAAATGTAATAGTTTATTATTGTTCTATTAATTTATTAATATATAGCATTTTTAGTAGAACAATACAAACACCTCCTCAAAATTTAGAGGTTGAGTTATCTGTGAGAATAGTAAATGGGAAAAAATTTTCATCCAAAGTATAGAAATCCTTTTGGATTAATTTTTGTGGATTGAACATCCATGAAAATAGAGTATTACATTTTTTGGTTGAGTTTGATGCTATTTTGACCATGAATTAGAAATCTTTATACATAGACAACAATAGCTGTCAGAAAAGGGAGATCACTCTTCACATCCCAAGGATTCTTCTGGTGTTGTACAAGTATAAGTAGGAGGATTAATCTCTATTAGAATCATCATCTCAATTTTCTATATTATTTCCTTACAAGAAAAAAATTTATCTCAAATATTTGAGAAAAATGACACAATCATTATCGAAGACCTTTCCATTGTGACAATCTTCATCGATTTGTTTCCAAAATAATTTCATATTCCTCCTTATGACTATGAGGTTGAGTTCTCAATTGAAATTATTCCAATATCTCAACCTATTTCAATGACTCCTTATAGAATAGCCATTACTGAGGTGGAAGAACTAAATAGGAATCTATAAGAGAATCAAGAAAAGAGTTTTATATAACCAAGTGCCTCACCATGGGGTGTGATTGTTATCTTTATAAAAAAGAATAATGGATCAATGAACCTCTACATTGATAACTATGGGCTCAGAAAAATAAAGATAAAGAACATATATCCCCTTCCCTAGGTGGATGTCTTTTTCCATTATCTACATGGGGCCATGTATTTCTTTTTGTTGGATCTTCTGGCAGGATATCACCAAATAAATGTGAAGAAAGAAGATATTACCAATACAACCTTCCGAAGTAGGTATGGATCATATGAGTTCATAGTTATGCCTTTAAGACTCGCTAATGATCATGTAATATTCAACAAGTAATGAATAGTATCTTTAGATATTAAATCAAAAAATGGTAGTATTTATTGATTTAATTCTGATATACTCCAATAGAAATGAGGAAGTTGGATAGAATTTCAATTCTATGCTAAATACCTTTCCAATGGAGAATCCATTTTCCATGTAAGGATAATGTGAGTTCTGCACAAATGAATTATCATTAATGGGTATTGTTATCACTAGAAAATGAATATCTATGATCCCTTTCATGACAAAGATAATCGAAGTGTGGCCCATGATAACATCATTAATAGAGATATGTAGATTCCTTGGTCTATTTGGGTATTACCAATGATTTTGTGAAACTCTATCCTGAATTTCAATCCCACTATCCTTTTTGACCTTGAAGGGGGTAATATTTGTATGGACCATTGAATGTGAGTCTACATGAAATAGTTGAAAATGTGGCTAATCACGGAACCAGTACTCACACTAATGATATATGGGAACTCTTTTGGGTATAAATTATTGCTTCAATTATGGTCCTAGTTTTTTTACTAATGAAAAATGATAATGTGATTGCCTATGACTCAAGGAAGTTAAATATTCATGGTAAAAACAATCTCCTACTTGATTTGGAGTTGGAAGTTGTGATATTTACATTGAAAATATGGTGGAATTGCCTATATGGGGGGAATTGTAAGACATATATTATTCATAAGAGCCTCAAACAAATATTCACATATATGGATATGAATATTCTCTCGTGAAGATGGTTATAGATTAGAAACTATTACAAATTTTCTAACCCACATTATCTTATTAGGGAAAATAAATTGGTAGATAGTCAATGTAGAAAATATTATACAACATTATCAATGATGACAATTGATAAGGACCCAATATTCATAGATTTGAAAAGGATGGATATGGGAATAATTATGGAAGGAATATCATCAATTATTTCTCAAATGATTTCTCAACCATACCACAATGGGAAAATATAGGATTCACAAAGAAATGATAAGGAAATTCATAAGAAGGTAGAGGATATCATAAAGGATAAGTCCTTATAGTTTAAAATTTATGATATGTGACTTGTGATATTTGTGTCAAATCTCTTTGTACTGTCATATAAAAATATAGAGAATGAGCTTCTTAATGACGCACAGAGCTCAACTTTCTCTATTCACCCTGGAAGCATAAAGATGTATTGAGGTCTCTGAGGGAACTATTGGTTGAAAATGATGAGTAAGGAGGACACTGAACATACATATTTGTGCCTTGTAAGTTATAAATTTATGTCTAAATGGAAAAATTAAAAGGGGATGATGAAACCATTACACATACCAATACGGAAATGAGAAAAAAAACACCATTGACATTGTCACCAAACATCTGAAGACAACTAGTGGGAAAAAATTTGATATGGGTTTTTGTGGATCATCTTTAAAAGACATCTCACATTATCTTAATTTGATAGGAGTTATCACTAGATAAGATTTCACAGATATACATTAGATAAGTGGTTATGATACATGGAGTACCACTATCGATTTTATCTAATAAATATCTGATATTCAGCTTCATGTTTTGGAAAATCATCCAACATTATCTATATAATAATCGGAACTTCAGTACGGATTATCATCTTCAAACTAATGTCAAATCAGAGCAGACTATTCAGAAAAGGGATTACATGTTGATATCAAGTTCTATTGGCATAAATGGATGATGGCACCAACATCTACTTCTGGTTATGTTCTCTTACAATAACAGTTTCCACTCAAGAATCCATGTGACTCTATATAAATCCATTTATGGGAAAATATGCACAACAACAGTATTTTGGGATTAGGATGGTGAATATAAGATTTTAGGACATTAATAGCACATGTAAATGGTGTAGAAGATAAACACCATTCAACAACACATCAAATTATCCCAAATTCAATAGAAGTGATATGTATAAAATCAGTGATGAGACAAGGATTTTAAGGCTGGAGACATGGTATTCATCCCTATATCTCCATGGAATATAATCATGAGATTCGGGAATAAATGAAAGCGATGTTTTAAGTACATCTTCCCATTCGAGATTACTGATCATGTCAAAGTTTTGGCCTATCAAATATCAGTTACATTGACTATGCCTTAAGTACATGATGTATTCAACATATCACTCTTGATAATGTACATACCATATCCCTCGAATGTACTTAATTCAGATGTCATATTGTTGGGAAATAATCTCACAAATGTGGGGAAGCTAGTGAAGATATTGGACTAGAGAGATAAAATCCTACCCTAGAAGACTAATAACCTTTAAAAATTTCTATAATGAAACTAGAAGTGTCATGAGGTATCATTGGAACATAATGAAGTAATGAAAGATAAGTACCATCACATATTATCATCATTGTATGTAAAATGAAATTTCGAGTGTAAAATTACAAAAGGGGGGAGAATGTAACAACTTCAACATTTATCAATGGAATTATTTTTCCCCTATTGTGATTAGGTTATGTGGTATAAAATAAATTACTAGAATATATAGCCCAATAAAAACATTTTTTCATGAATTAATAATGAAATAACTGAAATTCAATGAAAATAAAGAACTTATACTGAAAGAATAGTAACATGACCCTTGGAATAGTAACATGATCATTAGGAATAGTAATATGGCTAATAGAATTGTAAGCTTACCAATGAAAGTGTAAATAAAAATTTACAGAAATGAAAATATAATATATTAATATCGTAGTATAAATAAATAAATGTTTTAAAATAGGTAAATTATGTATTGGTATTTTTATAAAAAATAAATTTCTAATAAAAATTTTATAATTAAAATAATGACTTAAAAGAACACTTATTTTCATAAATTAGATTGATAAATTAATATTTTTTCTTATTATTATTAGAAAATTTTATGACACCTTAACAAATTTTCCAAAGTGTCATAAAATGAGTTATAATTTTGAAATCAGTGTTTATCGAATAACTAATGGACTTTATAAAAAATTAAATATCGCATATTAATATAATTATTGTCTGAAAATGGTTTTAATTTTTTAATTACACCCATATAAAATTAGTAAGGGTGAATTTTTTCTAATTTCTAAAATTGCTGAATTTTTTGTGAATTGTGAGATCCGGTAATTTATTATGTTTTACAAATACATAAATTATTGAGTTTGGGATGTTGAATGGATCATTTAATCCCATATTCCCAAAATATGCAAAATTATTTATTATAATTATTTATTTAGTGAAAATAATCTAATGTCCTACTACAAAATATTAAACTAATGAATAAAATATTCAAAAAAAACAACTCTCCCTCCTCCCCTATAAATAACACCCCTCACCACCTCTTATCCTCACACCTTCCAAGCATTAAATCATGTGCAAATTTTTTCTAATCCACTTAAAAATATTCTCCTACATGTCTAGGTTCATTTGGTATCAATTTATATCCAAATCTATTTTCAAAAGGAGGTTCGCATGGAAAACATCATGTGGTAAAATCCTCTTTCTTTTTCATTTAATTTTTTCCAATTTTTTTCTATTATTATTATCACCTCACCCCCAATTATCTAAATATAATTATAAATATAATTTATTATTAATAATGTTATTTTGTCATGTTAATAAAATAATACATCATCAAACCTCCTCTTCTATCCCTTTTATTCTAAAAATGAAAACACCATCCGTGTGGCGTTGATTGCTCGCCTTCAGGGAAGATCTGTTTTCATTTTCCTTTACCTCCAATAGGATTGGACATAAAACCATTATGATAGTTGAAAATTATTTTAAAACCTATGTTATTACTCTTTTAAATGTTCTATAAATAACATTTATGCATAATATTATATAATAAATCAAAGCAGGTTCATGATGAATGAAAACCCGCCAAATTAATCTAGATGATTATCATTTCGGATTAAGATTTTTAATCATCGTCATATCTCGAAAAAAAATATATAAGATCTATTAAACTTTTTTAAGTTCAATAATAACATATAATTATCACAAGTGACATATATACAAGTGAACTTATCATGAAAACCAAGTATATGGGCACTCTCAAACAGTGAAATCGAACTCTAAAACTTATCAAATTTGACATAAACCAACATAAAAGAGTTATAATGAATGAAATAAATGTATAATAGGTTATTTATTTAGTAATTTGTGGATATAATATTATTATATAGGATATTAAAGTGAATAATTAATTCACACATAAGGTAAGGAGATTCTCGACCCGAATTTTATTTCATTCAGATATTCATCTCTCATACCAACTTTTATTGTGTATGTTATTCTAATATTCCTAAAATAAATTTTTGTTGTTCATAACTTTTATTTTCATTGATACATATGTTTTCATTATAATTTTATTAACAAATTAAATAATTTTCCAAAATATCTCTTCTTTCTAAAACCACATTCTATTCTTATCTTGAGTTCGTTTCTTCTTCACTCATGATTGATGACTCTTATACCAAATGTGTTATTCAATTTTTTATTTTTTAGAATCCCAATTATTATTCATTATTTTCTTTCTTATAAAATAATAATGAAATCCATTTCCTTTTAATGGGTTATTGAATGAATAAAATTGTTATATTTTCAATGTGGAAGTCATGATTATGTTAATGTTAGGATGTGATGGGAACACATATAATAATATTTCACTCCAATGCATTAGGTAATGCGATGTATCTCATGAGATAAAATTAAATATGTGTGAAAATGATTCTATATTTTTTCAAAATGATTAATATGATATTATTATGCACATATGATATGTGTGGTCCTGATTCTAGATTTGTTCAGAACTGTGTACAGTATTTGGTCAATAGGATATGTTGTTTCATTTTTATGCATTTACACATTTTTATTTTTCATCTAATGAATCATCTAATGGATATGATTATGTATCTATGATTATGTTATGAAAATTATTATTATGATCAATCATGTTATATTTATTCATTTTCTTATTTATCCACTTACCGGGATTTTAGATCACCCCTTTCATTTAGGTATGTCCTTAGTTGATTACATATACTAAAAAGAAAATTGGGAAAATATTAATCTATAGAAGAATTAATAAAAACAATTTATTTTTTATTGTGTACAATTTGTGTATGGTTTTAAATTTCCATCGATAATAACCTTTGGATCCTAGTTTTATAACACTATTATGTCGGTTATCATTATATTTATGTAATTGTCAAGTAAAGAGTCATAAGGTAGCTATAAAAACCTATGTGAATGGTTTACTTTCACTTGTATGATGGATAAGTGAAAAGTAAATCTTTATAATAATAGAGGAATAAATATATACTTTTCTTTTCCCATGTGAGATTCAATTTGAAAATGTATTTTCACCCTAGCATGTTGTTTGGAGACATATTTTTTATTTACTCAGGTGAAGGATCTCCACGACGGATTCTCCATAGTAGGTTGTTCCTTGGTTGGATTCTTTCTAGTGAATGGATATGCATGGATCAACTCAAAATACACATTATATTACAAGTGTGTCTGCATACTATATGTTTGGGTGTGTCTTTACTCATAATGATCCAAGTAACCCAAGTGTTCTTCTCTAAAAGGCTCTCTGGTATTGAAAAATCTATTTCTATCCCTAGAATATGATCCACAATATTACAGTGGTGAATATTTCACTAGTGATGGAAATCCCAATTCCCTTGGGTGGTTAGAGATCTCATCATGGTTTACCAACTAGAAACCCTTTTGTGTTTGATATAATTTATAGTTGAGTGGATATATTTATAGGTATTGGGGCATCGTCATCCAATTGGGGAGCTATAAAGGGAATTAATACTAATTCATGGTTGTATAAAAATAGGGTTTACATTATTTGTCATGTTTTACTAGTTAGATGAAATTTATTGGAGAAAATCATGGGAGTAAATATTAGTGTTCAACAGGGGCATGATGTTAGAATTAATAAGGGAAAATGATTAAATTTAAACACCTATGAAATATAATCTATAATTATAATTAGTCTCTATGCCCAGTAAAATATAATATAATGAAGAAAAATATTCCATTGGGGTCTAAGTTCCACCATATATGGTATTTACTAAGGATACATAATTCCTAGAACTATCATAAAATGGATTTTATAGTTTATAATACATTTTATTAGAAATTGATGAAAACCATAACCTACTCTATAAAGGGGTTTCTCACAACCAATTCACTAGAATATGAAATTTTATTTTGTAATATTCATCACATAGTGTCTGACACAATCAATAGGTGCAGAGATAAACCATTTTTTTCTCAATTGGTCTTCGAGATAATATTTTACTCAAAATCTACTTTTTTTATGAGTGAATATCACATCATTAGTCCAAAGGAAATGTTCTTGGGACACACATTCTAGTTGAAAACAATTACACATCCCTAGTAGTTGATTCATTAAAATTAAAAAACATTATAAGGAAATGGTTGGGATCATTGAATCATTCCCTAACATGTGGTGAACCATTATATCCACCTCACATATAGGGCATTTTCTAAGAGAAGTGTCTCAACTCAAGGGTACATATATTTTAGAAACATTATCTTAACTCAATGCATTGATCTCCTGAAATGTTAAACATAACAATTTATAATGAATTGGATTCATGGAGGGTAGCACATTTCATTAACAAAGATAATTTATTTACATGTTAACACATATCTTATGAGAAAATGAATCATTAAACAAATAGTTCGTAAAACACTCCGACATTAATCTAGACCATGATTATGGGATAAGAACAAGTGACATCATAATATTAGGACTATTGTTGATAATATGGTGTAGATTATTAGATGGAGTCATTAAATCATTATATTTTTATACTAGATTAATATTATGTTTATGGACACAAATATTTCTAATATCATGCATCAAGAATACTATAGTGCAATAAAATTAGGTCATATAGAATATACCACCTTAATCAGTTTAAAACATCATTAATGATGGATGATATTCTGTTTAGTTTTATGTCATTCAATGAGGACTATATACCATCGAATGGTATACTAAGACACAATAAAATGGGAATAAATTTTTTCTATAGATTCATTCTAGGTTACTAGACCTAGAAAGAATTTCATGATTTTTACTAGGTTGGAATTGATGTCCCTATAAGCTTTATATCCTTTTATATTTTTACCTAATTGTTTTCTACTCCATTGAGAGAATATTATCTTTAAATAAATTGAAAATTTTGAAAGATTCAATTTTGTGGGTTTTTAACCTAAAAGTACCAAATCCATTCCTTCATAATTTTTTTAATGCTCAATATTTTTTCTTTATTTGTGAGAGTTATATGCCTAGATAATAGAGTCCCAACTTTTAATCAAGATAAAATTTGTATGTTTTAGACCATTGGAGTATAATGACTTCATCCATTGGATGTTTTAAGTTATAAAACTCAAAGAAACATAAATACAGTTTATGGTTATAGGGATATGAAAAAAATGGGTGAGATAGTATACAGGGTGAAATGGGTGAAGAGAACATAAACTGAATGAGAACCAAATGTCAAAAATGTAGAAAACATCAAGGAATGGTGTTATTTGATTAAGGCTTATTGAACTCGAAAAAAAGGATGATGATGTTTTTGGTTGACCATATTTATGAAAATATGGTTGTAGATTATGGTTATATAGATATGGCCAAATTTTTGAGTCAATATATCATGAAATGGAATGTAAAATCCTAATCTGAATTATGGGCCCATTGATTTTATAGTCTATACTAGAAAAGGGGGAATACGTATTTTGTGATCATGGTGATTAGATAATTTTTTCAAGACATTTAGGTTTATTTTATGATGGAATGATTCTAATTTGTAATCCCCAGAAAATTGAATTTTATCTTACGGAATTGGTATCTCCAATAGAAAAATCCAACTAATAGCATTTTGGTCATCACAAGGGGACCCCAGCTATATTTGTATGGTTATAATAATGGAATGTGATAATCTTGTTTTTGAAGTTGGAATAATGTAAATCATAGTATAACCAAGGATATTCAATCCCACATGAATAGTAAGGTTGAGAATGTTTTAAATAAAAACATAAGAACATCTGAATCATTGGGAATAGAGATAAGGCGGAGTAGGATAACCATTTATAGTATTAGAAACTAGTATAGCACTTTCATGTAATATCTCTAAAGGTTAATTTGGAAATTACATTGTGGAAAAAAACATAAACAGTGTATTACATAAAAGGATAAAAGGGAAATTTTATACTGAAAATAAAATCCATAGGGTTTATTTCATAAAAATCAAATCCATGTAACCAATATCTCTATAATTGTGAGAACCGAGAGTATTAATCAAATAAAGGTTATGGGAATCCAATAAGAGTGTCTCAACACAATTAATTAGGATGGTGAATATTTTTACATCAATGATATTGGGTAGTCTCAAATGTATTGGCATATCCAAGAAGGTATCAGGAATCTAAGAGTTATTCCATAGCATATTGAACATAATACCAGAACATAGAAATATTTATTGACTACAAAGTCACCGAAATGGGTATTCACCCAATGTGAGAAGATGGTTTTGTTTTGTATAAAAATATTACCATAGAAGAAAATAATACCATCTATGGTGACAAATAATGTGAAACACCCTATGATTTTTGAAAAGAAAACAATCTCTCATAGTGTATTTGATAAGCAACATCGATTATAAATGACCTGTGATATATATAACCGTTATAAGATTACTCTAAAATTAGAGGGTATAAATAGTATTAACTAATTATGATATATATATATTTATATATTTATATCCTACTGAATATAAATTTTATCAAAATTTTTAGTAAATAATCAATCAGTTTGGAGTAATGTAATTTAATTCTTCAAAATTATGCTTTCAAGAGAAATAATTATTATTAATTTTCATGTGAAAATTATATATTAATATTGGGAGATTTTATAATTTGTTAGAAAAAATGAACTTCATTTTAGTGACAGTAATATCAAAATATAAATTTGATAATGCTTGGGAATTTTTGAAAAATATTGAATTTTTGTACAACAGTGAAAAATATAGATTTTTCTGAAAATGTATATTATTTTCAATAAATTAATAAATTTAAAAATAAATTATTTTATGGATTTGATTTAATGTTAAAATTTTTAACCAACTTAATTACTTGTGAATAAAATGCATATTGGTTTTCTGTCTATGTTTGTTTTTGGTTTAAAAATATTTTTCTGAAAACTCTGTTAATGTGAACAATGTTTCCCTATTTTAATTAATTAAAATAATCCATAGTGATAAAAGTTTTAAATTAAACTTATTGATTATATATAAATTGATATTAAATTATATTCATAAAATTATAATTATTATAAATGAATTTAATATAAAATCATAGGTTTCTAGAAAAACACACTTCTTGGAAAAATGATTTTTCATGGCTTCTGCTGGTTCTATTTAAAATTACATTTTTATAATTATTTGATATGAATTTGGAAAAAGAATTCCATAATTATAATGTAAATTATTTATATTATCTATACATTTTAAATTAATTTTATGAAAAATTGAATTTTGAAATTTGAAAAAATTAATTACCAATATTAAGGTAAAAATGGGTTTACTACTAGTTAAACTAATATTATGAAGGAAAAATGACATAAAAAAGATCTAAAATCTATTTTATCGATATATTTTAACATTATATAATATAATAATATTTAATCATCTATTTTTGTTCCTTTTCTAATATAAAAATTTTGGGTAAACCTTTTTCTTTTTAAAAATTACAACAGTGCTACTCACATCACTTATAAAACATCACCTCATCTCCTCTTTTATTAAAAGCTTAAAAAATTTGTTTTATCCAAGAGCTACCAAAATCACAAAAAAATAATTTACTTATTACTAGGATATTTTATTTGTCATAAATTGATTTTAGGAATACTTTATTTATAATACTAAATATGTGGTCCTTGAAGATGTAAAATTTTTAACTATGACATTTTCTTTTATTTCATCGTAAAAATCTATGAAATCATATTCATCTATGATAATATGATATAAAAATTATATAATATATACGTAAATTCCATAATTTTAATTAAATAAACTAAATCCATGTAATCTTCTTTAAAATGGGATACTAAATCATGATTCCTGTTTTTGGAGAACTATCGTCTCTTAAACAAATGACATTTGTTTTTCATATTCACCTATCATTCCATGTGGTAATTATGTATTTATATTTTATCTATTATATTTTTATCATATATATATTATTATAGGTTTTTGACATCCCATATACCTTATTAATTTTCCATTCTAAGGAGTATTTGATACTGTCACTCGTGGGTACAGTATACTACCGCCTCGTGATGCAATATGATTCTTTTTTCACTCTCTCTTTACATGTAAGTATATAAGGTTAATGTTAAAGAATATATTTCTTATAAATAAAATAATAAATATATTCTTGGGATACTTATGATTATTAATGTATAATATGTCATTTTCATTCTTACACTGATAAATGATAAGTCGTCCGTGTACGTGTGGACTACCACCTCTATGAGGAGTTGTGATTATGTTTTCATAACAACATAATTTTAATTATATATATAATTATTATAAAAATAATAATATTTTATTATAAAAATATAAAATAATACAACCATTCTTTCAAAAATAATCACTAAAAAAAGAAAAATTACAAATATGTACGTATGACCTACAATCTCCATGATCCTAACAAATACATTTTTCATAATCATGTATAATAATAGTTTTTAAAAGTATAATTTATGAATAAATATTATAATTATTTGATGGAAACTATTATGTAGATTTTTGAATAACAACCTCATTGACCTCAATCAACACACCAAATATGTTTTGAAACAATGAACTAATCATCTTCAAAACACCAAAAGTGAACATATAAAATATTCGAATATTTAATTAAAAAACTAAATTGCGTAATTAAAATTTATTAAACTTGTATATGGATAGAAATAAATAGAATAGGTTATTTATAATTATTATATAGTAGTTAAACTAAATACCAATAAAATTTGGACTTGAGGTAAAGGGTTTTTTCACTAACTTTTTTACTTTTGTGAGGTACTAACCACATTCACCCCTAATTTCTTTTCTATGTTGAAATTATTCCTGATGAATTTATATTATTATTTCCCACTATAAAATTATTTCTATTAACATATCTATTTGAGGAGAACTCATTAATGGGGTTTACATTTCAAAAGTTACCAATTCGATAATAAATGTTTTTCCCAATTTTCATATTTGGGCCATAAATTGTGTTATAAATATATATTATTTTATTAGATACATATAAATCAAATTTTAAATGATATATATTTAATATAATTTTTTAATTATATGATATATTTAAATTATTTTTATTATTTCATGGGGTTTATGGTTGACATGTTTCTATAGTGGTATGTAATTTTTGCCTCAATTATCCATCCTTGATACATATGATAGGTTATGAACCTATCTACATTTACATGGTGTACATAATGAAACATTGAATTGAAATATCCTTAATCTATTTATTATCATGATATTTTGTGTTTCCTTAATTTGTATTCCTTCATGTGGATTAAAATTCAATTTTACCTAACTTGTAATGATTTTATGTCACTCTTTCATCATTTATCTAGTTTTTTATGATTATATTTACGATGATAAAATATTATGATTAATCTCTAAAGACACTCTGGAATTTTCTTATACTCTAGTTTTGTCATAATGATATGTTTTTTATTTGTTTTCCCTTATATACTCAAGAATTTAAATGATTTTTTTATTAAAAAGAAAATTTGATTCTATCCTCTTTAAAAACCCATTTTTATTCCAAAATCATGTTTTCAAAAAATATTTCAAATTTTTTTAAAAAATTAATATATTTTAATAAAATCCTTTTTACCCATGTTTCTTATTTTTCAAAAAAAAACAAATTAATATATATGATGTTTTACAAACAATTCCTATTTCTATTTTACTAAAAATGTTAATGGAATCCTTGTTTTAATGTGTATAACATGAATAGAATTTCCCAACTTCATGGACATTATTTTCATTTAATATTTGTTTTTCTTTTCAAGGTTATTTTATATGAAAATTATTTTAAGGAAATTATTTTTTAAAATAGTTTCAAAAGGAAAAGTATATTTTCCTTAAGAAATTTTTTAAAGGATTTTTCAATATTACATTATATGTTTTCAAGGTTATTTTAAAAGAAGATGAAATTAAAAATGTTTTTTGTTTTAGAAATAGTTTTATAACCGAAACAATTATTTTCCTAAACAAATGTTTTACATGACTTTTAATAATTTATTTAGTTGTTTTCAACATTATTTTAAAATAAATGAATTTGGAATAAAATTTAGGTTTTAAAAAAAATTCCAAAAGGGACAGGATATTTTCCTTATAAAATATTTTAAATTATTTTTAATGTTCAAATTTTATATTTTCAAGGGTGGTTGAAAATAAATAAATTCCCCTAATATTTTAGTAATTATTCATTTTAAACTTATTATTTTTCAGAAAGAAAATTGTTTTTCCACCAATTTTTTTTAACAATACTTTAATAGTATTCTCATTCAACAACATAAAATAACCTAGTTTCTATTTATTCTCCAAAGGTGATATTTTTTATGATACCATCCACATTCATTCCCTCTATCGATTTGGATAGTTTCTATGATATTGTCATGGAACCCATTTGTTTTCCATTACTTAACCATGTTTCATGGAGATTGACATGGAACCCGTTTCTATTTCATGGGTTAATCATGTAATGAAATCAATAAAGCATAATTTATGAGTTTTATGATAAAATAAAATATTTATGTGTGTTAATTATGTGTTGGTTGTTTGAAATTATATATAATGGGTTCACCCATATATCACAGGTGATCCAAACATAGATTATATTAATTGTGTAAACCGATAGTTCTCTAAAGCAAGGGGTAATGATTTCAATATTGTTATAATTATATTTTATATTTTTCTTTTTATTATTATATTTTCAAGGATTTAGTAATTGTTTCATGATATTGGTGTTCAATGATACCCATATTTTGTGTCTATTTTTTCCATAGGTTTATTATTTTTCCTTTAATCAAAATTGATATCGCATTGTTCTTGGTTTTTGATTTTTATGACTCCATCTGTTTTTAAGACGTATTACTTATTTAATGAATAATGATTCATGAATTCATGTGTATGAGTTCTTTTATGATTCTCCCATGGACTCTGATTCTGTAACAATACCCATATGGAATTTTTATGCTCATTACTGATTCCCAATTTTTAATAATTTTTTACCGTTACTGATTGTTTTACCTCATCTTCTTTTTGTTTCATTTTCCCCAGGATATCAGGAATTATGTTGAATGAATTATGTTTATAAGTATTTCATATGTATGATGAGGATGAAATCGTGTTAATTGTGAAGTGTTGGGTTAAGTGGCAGAAATTATCATTTAAATACAAGGGTATTATTTATGTAAGAGTTTTTTTAATTATATAAAACACTAAACCTAAAAAATTCCTTGATAATATATGTGATATAATATTTCGTTATTATTTTTTATGTTTTACATAGTGAAAATTAGGTCACCATCAACGGTTTCAAAGCCTGAAAATTAATGTTTATTATTTAAGCATCAGATCCATGAGTGAGGTTTTGTGACTATTTTGGAATGTATTCCCATATTGTTTCCTATACCAAGGATTCTAGTGACCATATAATTTATTTTGATAGAGGTAAATGATGTTCCCTTTATTCTTTCTAACATTTTAGTGTTTTATGAAATATTTTTCCTAAACAATGATGTGAATTGGATAATAAAGCTTCGAATGACTTTTCCCTCCCTTTGTGTCTTTTCAACATAATAAGAATTTGTGCATCCTTTTACATGTAGATTATTGTCATATAATTTGAAACATGAAGGTATAGGGTTTAGAATCATACAAATTTTACAAAATATTTCTAGTATTTAGGGTCATGTTTCTTGGATTAATTGATGTGATATTATATATAGGATGGGAATGTAAAAAAATAACATATATTAGTTACACAATGATAGTATACTATTACTCATTAATATGTTCTTGAATTTTTAATTTCATCATCCATGGACCCAATAAAAGGATTTAATCCTATATAAGGGACAACTATATAAAAATTGTGCACATCTATGTATCCAAGAAAATAAGTATCAAGCCTCATGTAGTTCATAAATATAGTACTTATATAAACAATACATTGATAGTTCTTAAATATTTTATCCTTATTTAATGATAAAGGATATGCTCTATAAGATGAAATACTTCATGTTGTTTAATGGCTTGTATTATGATCATTATGTTATGTATTTTATAATCATGTGATGAGGATATAGATGTTATACTCTTTATGCTCAAGTGATGATGAATTAATTCTATATATTTTGAGCATCATAAAATAGTTTAAATTTTCTTATATATTAACATCAGGTGATCATAGAATTTTGAACTAATATGAAGATCATGTTATATATCAATTTAGAGAACATAAAATAGATGTAAGTGTTAATATGTGAGGTAAATTTTCATAATTTCATAATCTCATATATATAGAACTATATGTCAAGGGTTATTAAGAATATTTGATTCCTGTGTAAGGAATATGGGGCCCATGGATGACAGTACTCTATGTATTTTAGGTTTATTCTAGGTTGTGTAAATCATTACCCAGTCTATAATCATGTGATATTGAGAATCCATTATGTTATTTATAGAGTATTATATAATAAAACACAAAATCATTCATGCTCGTTTTGAACATTGGGAAATGGATGAATTAAATAACCTCTTTAAATTTATAAATTATAAATGACAAAAAATTTACTAATTTGAGATGGTTGACACTTATTAATGTAACAAAACTAGTGTCATGAAACTATTGACCAACTTATTTATATTAAGGGGGATCATTCCTTCAAGAAAAAAACATCACATATGTGCTATATCACATATTTTTTATAAACTACTCTATTCACAATATAATCCTAATGGGTTCATTTCTAGTAAATAAAATATATATTATAAATATTGAGATAAATGTAGAATCTTATTGGATCTTATCATGGTTCTAAAATGATGACTATAGTATCTATACTAATGATTTTAGGTGATTCAAACATAAAACCTAAGAAGTCAGTTAGATTGAATATGTTTTTTAAATTATTTGGAGTATTCAACATCTATACCATCATATACTAGTTATGATATTTAGGAAGGATGAATAAACCCTTATTGAAGAAAACGGAAAACTAATTCTCACAAGAAATATATTCAAGACTCAAGTTCTAATATTGGAATTATTTTCATTATTTGAGGTCATCATTTATTGGTCTCACATAGTAGTTTACGGATATACATGATGGACTACATATTATTTCTTTCTATATAATGTAATGTGGACAAACCATAAAAGTGAAAATCTTATCCGGGATTGGGGTTGGCATATCATGTGTATCTATGTATCATTTTTTAAGTATGAATCAATCCAATTTTTTTTGTAAATTGGAATAAATTTATAGTTTTAGTGAACATGTAGTGAATATGGGAAATTTTTCCATGTTAATTTTACAAGAGATGGTAGAAATAATTATGAACTGAGATTTATCATATTTGTCTGCCCATTATACAATGTGAAAATAATTATTAATATGGAAGAAACTAAAAGGCATTTTATATCCATGAATGGTAGACCATGGTCTCGCCTAGTTCAACATTGCAAAGTTGGGACTAGTTCTGTGTAGTTTATCATCATGTAGTGAAGTATCTATATAGTATAATTTCATGTGGAAAATTCTACTATCATTTAGTCTATAATCAAGTAAAGAGGATGGATATTTTAGTTAGTTTAATGATATTATACGTAAACCTATTTTAAGGGATTTTGACATATCTAACTTATGTGTAAGAGTAATGTGTGGCCTCTTATAGAGTCATATTTATCAATGATCCAATTAAAATTAATTGGACAATGTATAATGGGAATTGTTAATCCAAAGTATGCAGTTTAAAGCCTATTATGGAATGATCCCTTATGAATGGGATGTCCCACATAATATTAATTTATTCTTTAAGTAGGGGGATTACCTCTCAGTATAGTATTTTGAATAAAAAACTTCATTAAATTGGTTTTGTATATATTGATCTGACTCATGTGTGGGTGGTGTAAAATAGTTGTGTCTTAAAATTTATATATTAAGGGGAAATATTTAATAACTAGGAATGTCGAGAAAAAATATTATACTCATACTATTCAACGGTAATAATGGTGAGACCCATGTGTGGGTAATGTTTTTAAATGGATATAGATATTATGTAAGGAATAAAGTCCATGAATGGTATGTTGTTCATATAAAGTAATGGTCTTTTAGGATGTATATCATGGGTTGTATAGTTTGAATTTATATAAATATGATTAAAATGTAAAATAGTTTAACATCATACAGTATGTATAATATGCCATAATTTTTAATATAATTTCATAATGATATTTTATTATGAATATAATAGATGTTAAATATGGATATGATTCTCCTAGATTTTTGGGTACAATGGATCATTATTGTGTAAAAAGAAGTGGTGAACAAAATACTTTTAGATCATGTTATACAATATCAATCTGAGAAATGAGGTAAAATTTCAAAATTACTCATATTTAAAAAGATTTCATAATAGGTACTAATGTTAATAATGAAATTTAGTATCATATAGTGGGTAAATACATACATTATAGTTTATAGTCATGATGCACAGACTTTCGGATAGCATTTCAATAATATAATTCATAAGAAAATGTAAAAAAAATCATCATAGTACTGGGTGAAGGTTCATTCCCAGATAAAACGTTTGGGAATTAATTTTTCTAGATGGACCCATGTAAGGAATTATGGGCTTCACTACATATCCTATAAATAGGGAAATCAATCTATATGTATTTTTTGATTGAAATCCCAAGAAATTAATTTACCTTATATATAGATAAGGAACCTTTTTTATTTTGATAGATGATCAGAATTTGGATAAGGATCCAGCGTTCCATGTGGGATTAGAACAAGGATATAAAACCATATTTATTACTTGGTTTATCATAAATAATCAAGAATTCACTATATTTCTTTTGAGGATAAGAATCAATCCATACATCATTTGGGAAAATATATAGATAATATGGTCATTTTGTCTTATTGTATGCAAATTAAAGGAACCCCATCATGAATAGCACAAAGGTTTGTTTCACAAAGTTATAGTGGGGCAATATGCTGGATTGATCCTATAGATGTGTCCACTTTTTTGGATATCACAATATATACTATAATAATTGAAATAAATCAATATATTGTTTTAATATATTATTATTTATATAGACTATACAGTTATGTTGTAATATAGTTATATCATTTTCTATAAAAATACAACTCATGTTTCATGAATTTCCAATAAAATGGATAGGTGTACAAGAATCAGAATGATGTAAATGTGATATAGATGTGGTCTCAGTTCTAGGAAGATATGATATAGATTCTTCGTAGAATATTTTTATTTATGAAAATACAATACATGTTTGATAATAAATACCCTATGATCCTTCAAGATAGATCTCTCTCATATATGAAATAGAAGGATTCTCCCACAAAATGATTTATGTTCATGTAGTTTAATAACATATTATATGGAATTTATTTAATTATTTTAGAGATAATTGTAATTTAAACTGTCCATATAATAAAATTTAATGCTTCTATAATGATATGTTACACATTTTCAATCCATAAAACTCTGAAATATGGGGTGTAAATGTTGTTTAATTTAATGTATCTCTAATGATATATATTTTTTATATTTATACCTATATGAATATTCTATCCTCTATATTAACATAATGTGGAAATGACATGGATGACTGTAATAAACCACATTGAGGGAGGATTTTTATTTGTAGTGATAATCACTCACATGCATGTGATATGGGTCCCAAGATCCCTTGACACTATTAGGGATTAGATTAATTTCTCCATGATCCAATCATTAAATACAAATAACCTCTTGATTATAATCCTTAAAAATCAATTATAGGAGAAATAATATTAGTGGTCCCCCAAATATGTCTCTTAAGGTCTCTGAATCATTTGTATTTTAACCAAATCATTCTCTACGGAATTTGAAAAATAATGACATGAATTATTTTGTTAAAAGTAATATACCATGAATTAATTATTATTGAGATACATAAAATACAATTATTCTTCCCATGTGTGTGATATATTTTTCTATCAACATGGGATCATGATTGAATTTGGAATATATTATGTGGCTCCTTAATCTCTGTGAAAGAAAATTGAAACCAAAATCCCTTAACGATTTGGTAACTTTTGAACCATAAAACCTGTGAAATAGGGATCTTAAAATGGATATGTGAATCCCAATAATATTCAAGAGAATTATAATAAAATAAATTCATGAAATGTGTATAAACTATATAAAATTAATAAGTTATGAATATAGAATGTGACTCACATAAGTAAAAAGTGGGATGTAAATCCCTTATTTCTTTAGTATTCTTTTGAATCATATACATAAATAAAGAATAAAAACAATTGAAAATTTAAATATCCTAAAAATAAGTCAAATAATGATATAACAAGTCAAAGTGGTAGTATATACACCACCTAAAAGAAACGAGTGATGAATATTCATTTGTATGCCAGAAATAAATTATAGACTTAAAGCCCCTTATAGTAAGTCTCTGCATCCTTCAAACACGTCAAAACCTTATTTATTATAAATATAAGTATATTATATGTAACGCCTCGACCCCAGTTACCTGGAGTCGGTGCATTATTGTGTAACATTGTCATGATCCCAAAAGATCATGTCTCGAAAGACCGATTAGTTTAGTAGTATTGGAAACACTAGATACATTCATAAATGTTACATTACATCATAAAGTGAAAAACTAAAATAACAAAGTCTCCATAGTCCACACTCATATCCTCTTCTGAATATCCCTGCAGGTCATTCATAAAATACTTCTTCACATCCTAGAAAAAATGAAAACATTGAAAGGGGTGAGCTCAGATGCTCAGTAAGGATAACAATATAGCAGAAGCTTTTATAAATAAACATAAACATTTAAGGAAATGTATAACTAAAACAAAAGCCTTTTAAACTTGAACTTCAACATAATATGGCAAAAGTAAAATGAGATAATTCCATTTACTTCTTCACATGGATATTCTACTGGTCGAATAATCACATGCAATATCAATATCCACTTTCATAATGATGTAATGCATAATGCCAGACTATCATAACCACGCAGCCAATGCCTCGTGCCAAGACTACAAATAATATTCTGTCAAGTCCTCATTCCAAGACACTAGTTTGTCTCATGAGATCTACCGATGCATTGAGGAGCTATAGCGGGCTCCACCTGTCACTTATTAAGTCCAATTCATTCCTCATATGAACATGTTTAAACATATCATAAACCATAACATAATCATATGACATAAAACATGCATAAAGGAAACACAAAATTTCCACATTTCAATCACAAGATATCAATACAACGCATTGATATATTAAAAACATTATCAAAACCATTTTCAATACCAAAATAAAAGAAATTTAAACCTTGGTATTTATTTTTTATTTAAAAAAAGCTATGGATTCTAGAGGAAGCCGAAACTCAAATAATAGTCACGGTGGAGGAGAAGTTATTGTCGCCATATACGTACGAAAAAAAACCTTCCCTTTTATCATTTAGTAAAACTCTTTCTATAAAACATATTCCTTTCGAATAAACCTAAAATTAAAAGGGTTTTATACACTGTATAAATGAAACTTGTGTATAAAACCAAATATTCCTCAATGAAAGGAGATTGAGACGAAGCCCCTTACAAAGATCATTTTTTTAAATAAAATAGATCTATCATGTTCATTCACTATAAGTACACATAAATAAAGTACAAATACAAGATAGGACATAATAATTTCATGACATAATTTGAAAGTAAAATATTTACCCAAAGAACAGAAATTGGGTTTAGAAGTTCCCTTACCTCATGTCCGACTTGACTCGACTGCTCATTAACCTCCTGAATAATAAACTAGAGTTAATCTATACCTTCTTAAGAACCTTTTTCAAGTTCATTATTCCTTTTATATCACTTATTACCATGTTATGAACATTATGTAATTATTTAAGTTAATAACGGTCATTTTGTCGATCTTAGGTACTTGAGTCAAAAATAAACTTCTTATAATTACACTTTGTTCATGTGGTAAAATATCCATTATATCCATAATTATATTCAGGATGTAGATATAATATACATAATATATATCCATTATATACATTCATTTATAATATTACATAACATTTAGAGGTAAGAAATGAAATGCGCCATTCATGGAGACGGTAAGCCGTATGTACGCAAGAACGCTACTTTCATTTCTATTTCGTATTTAATGGAATGAAGTTATAATTACATAAAGGCATAATATAATTCCAGTATAATATAATGTATAATACCATTTACTCCATCCTTTATACATCCCACATATGGCCTTAACGATTCTAATCATTTTGAGGGGGCGGTAGTCCGCACTTCCTAAAATGAAGATATCATGTTTACCCATAATGGAAACCATAAATGTATTCTATTAATTAAAAATACAGAAGCTTTATTAAAACATAAACATATTATATATCATATATAAATATAGTGACATCTTAATGTCCACCTTTGAAGGTGTTATATGAGTGTTGAAGAATCATCGTTTCGTGAGGCAGAAATTCGCCATCCACAGAAACAGTAGGTTCTTTAACCATTAGACGTAGGTGTGTGTAAGTGTAGCTCAAATCATTCTTATAACAATATCCTAGTATATTTTGGATACTGGAGTTGTTACAAAAGAAATTAATAACAATAGTTTAGGGGGATGGGGAAGAAAAATAAAACGAATTAACATAAGAGAAGACATTACCTTAAAATAGGGAGACTCTTTTTTTTATTTGAGCCAATGGCTTCCTTAGGAAGAATTATGCCCAAAGTGAGGCTTCTAGGAGTAATAGAGGGAAGTTGAGAGAGTATTTGGGTAGAGTTTGGCTGAGCCAAATGGCTTTGAAGGTGTGAATAAGGTGGTAGTGGTGGGGGCCTTTTATAGGAGGAGCGGAGGGGCACTCTTGGAAAGTCGTGAAATGTTACTTTATTATATAATGAGTTTCGGATTTTAAAGGTCCCACACTTATATACTTCTAGGATAAGGTGATAAGGTTTCGAAATATACTCATCCAATAGGTTTTTGACAAGTGTAAGTCTTATATTTTACATTATCTTTTTATTTTATTTAAATCTTTAATTAATGAGGTAATCGTTGCATCATCATGGTGTCATAAAATATTTAATTTATATAATGTCTAAAAATTATAAAAAAATATCATGATGTAGGAAATATTTTTGGCTTTCTAATGAATATTTATAGTCCAAAATATAACTTTTATAACCCCATTTAAAAATTGTTTTAGTAAAACAACTCATGTTTGTGACATCTTTATTTTAACATTAAATAAGAAGTTTTTAGGGTCATTTTCCTACCAATGTGGATCCATGGGGTCCCCAAGTTGTCACATGGATTTTCTTGGACGTACATGACTCATCCAATAGGGGTAGGACATGTGTAACGGTATTTTTATATTTTGATAATATCATTTTCACCTTAAATTTCACTAATTAACTTTAATCGCGATTAATTAAACATAAAAGTTACTATTCACCAAAAATTATTTTAATCCCATTGAACCACATTTTACTTCCTAATGAAATCTATGTATGTTGGATTTTTGAAAATAAAATCACAGAAATGGTAATGTTTCATTTAAACGAAAAATCAATTTTTTAACTGTCACTCAGTGGTTTCACTATTCATCAAAAATTGAAGTTTTTCAGACCAATGCCAAAATATCACCCTAAGCTATAATTGATATTCTGAATTCAAAAATGTTGTCTATTTTAAAAAATATCAAACATATAAGTTTCATTAATTAATTTTATAATTAAATCCCGATGTCACAACAAATAGCGTGTTTTTAAGAAACAATATATATCAAAAGATTGACAATTATTTATATCCAATTTCAAAGTGAAATTAATTCTACTGACCAACATTGGATAAAATGGTAAAAATATATTCTAATTATACTTTAAAACAACTCAATAGTATAATTTATCACTATAAATTATTTTGATTAAAAAAGTTGTTCTTAAGTATTTTCTCTATTCATAGAAAATTGGAAGTTCTTAGAAAATTACAAAAAATTCAACTTAGGATAATTTCGATATTCCGAATACAAAAATGAAGTCCATTTTGAAATATAAAATTTATATAATTTCAAAAAGTGGGTATTACTATTCATAACTGCTACTTTGATTGGTCGCGGTGTGTTAAAATATCAAACTTGCATACAATGCAAGCTATTGCATTATTGAAAGAGAAGTGTATCATGAAAGCTTGGGGTGTTACATTCTCCCATCCTTAAATAAATTTCCTCCTCGCAATTTGAAAATTCTCTTCGAAAATAAAAGGTTGAAAATAGAAAATTCCTTTGTGGAAAACCCACATCGGATATAAGGTTAAAAAGAATATAACATTAAAAGAAAGAAAGAGATGTACAAAGGTCACCCGAGATAGCCCATACTAGGATTCTAGGAAAACATGGATATGGAGGAGAAACAAACCATCAAGGTCTGATGGAGAGTTGTAGAAAACAGGATTAGGAGAAATTTAACCATAAGAAAATACCAAACTTGTGATTGGTTAAACGGTCATTTAATCCCTAGTTGGAAAAGTTGACCGACAACGTTTTTGTTTTAAGTTACCTTTTATAATGTTGAGGAATTTATTTAACAGATTTTCTAAGAACATAAGGAAATATACATACTTATCATGTAGGATTTCATTCTTTAAAAAAAATTACCACGAACCCATCTTTCACTCCAAATGGTAACAGGACTCAAAAATATTCTATTTATCCTTATTGTATAAGGTTCCTAATATTACCACATACCATTTAGATTAGGAAAAATATTTTGTAATAACAAGGGACTTCCTGTAGGCTAGTGGTAAGTAATAAAGGCATGTCACAATATGGTTGTCGGATCGATTCCTACAGCTTTGTCCGACACGACGGGTTATCACCCAACCTGCAGGTTGTCCTTTTCCTAAAACTATAGTATTATAATATTCCAAAAATAATCTTCAGAAATGTTTTTACCTTAAAAAATACTATCCAAGGTTCAACTTAATCCATTCCAACCTATATAGTTATCCAAAATACCTCTTTCCAGACATTTTCTAAAAGGTCTCTAAATTCCAAAATCAGTTTTAACATCATATTCCCCAAACAAATTAAAGTTTCTCTTATTGTCACATACTAAAAATATGATTACCTTCATCATATTAAACCCTTAATAAAAAACAAGTACTGCAGTACAATCCTTATATATATCACATTATTATTATAACCAAAATATAATCCTTGAGTCCAAAAGCACCAATACATTAATTATTCCACTTCAACTGTAGTAACAGCATAAGATTGTACTTGATCCCTTGGCCTTTTCTGAGGTAAGTTTCCTTGACGCTTAGGACATTCATTTTCATAATGCCCCATTTCCCTACAATTGTAGCATTCAACATTGATAGCCTCTTTATTTCCCTTGCAATCACAAGCCTGGTGTCCTTTTTCTCCACATTTATAACAAACTCCCAATCCTATTAGGCAAGCACCGGGGTGATTCTTCCCACACTTATCACATAATGTAAAATCCTCCTTTCCCTTTTTCCCTTTATCTGTCTCTTATTCCACCGTTCTGTTTTTCTCTTACTTTACTTTGTTGTCATAAGACTTAGATAATTCATTTTCTGTCTTGATATCACACGAGACAATATCTTCGTATGATGAGAAGGATTGTGATACTAAAGCTTGACGGAGAAATGGTTTTATCCCATCAAAGAAATGATCAATCTTAATTCTTGGGATACTTATATAATCTGCAACATACCTTTCTAACCTTGTAAAGTTGGCCTCATACTTTGTGACATTATCATCCACCTTTTGTCTCAGACTCAGAAATTGCCTTTCCATATCTTCTCGATGGTCACGAGGAAAGTATTTTTCTAGGAAAGGATCTTTGAACTCTCTCTATTCCATACTTGATACTTCTTCATCTTCCTTTGTATTTTGAATCAATGACCACCATTGATCAGCATCTCCAGTAAGGCGGTAAACTGCCATGATAACCTTTTCCCTTTCACTTCTCCCCAAGGCATGGAATATTTTCTCTAAGGAAATTATCCATTGCTCAGCTACTAAGGGATTTTTAATTCTATTGAATGTTGGCGTTTGATGCCTCGGGAAACGATCTAACATTGATCCTCCACGTTGTGGATTAGGGTTCACCTTACGAGTAAGGTTATTATTCATAACCTGAGTGAGTTTTCCCAATATGGTAATAAGTTGATCAGCCCCAGTTGTATCTCCAGCTCCACAATAATTATCTTGAGCAAAAGGGAAATCCCTACACGGAGTGCGTGCATTGATACAGTTTCTATTACTCCCACTAGGCGCCATTTCTAAAGAATGGCATAAACTAGATTAGTTTATGAATCAAAATACATAATTCTATACTTGTAAATCACTTAACATAAATTAAACAATTTATGGATATAATCCATAATCATAAAAAAATTTCCTTTGAAGAAGTATATACTCATAAACCCTTCATAATGGTTTGTAAAGAAAATGAGAATTATCATAAGCATATCCCCCGGGAGTGTCGTAACCAAGAGTGCAACAAGGCCCGTTGTCATGCACCAGTTCCCGTTCGAGTCTAGCTCAAAGAGGTGTTTTCAGGTTTTACCCATAGGTTCATATGTGCCAGATCCACCTATACATGCGCGTATCCAGACAGGGATGTATTGCTTGGAAAACTCATAAAATATCTATGATACCAAAATTCTAGAAAGTTCATCTATACTAATCCTCAAAGTCTATCATTGGACTATGTGCTCTAATCAGATTTTATCTAAATATAGCTTCCAAGGTTAGTACTAAGATACCTATGATACCAACTGTAACGCCCCGACCCCAGTTACCCAGAGTCCGTGCATTATTTCGTAACATTGGCAAGATCACAAAAGATCATGTCTCGAAATACTGATTAGTTTAGTAGCCTTGGAAACAGTAGATACATTCATAAGTGACTCATTACATCATAATGTGAAATAAGAAAATAACAAAGTCTACATAGTCCACACTCATATCCTCTTCTGACTATCCCTAAAAGTCATTCATAAAATACATCTTCACATCCTGGAAAATATTAAAACATTGAAAGGGGTGAGCTCAGATGCTCAGTAAGGATAACAATATAGCAGAAGCATTCATAAATAAACATAAACATTTAAGGCAATGTATAACTAAAACAAAAGACTTTTAAACTTGAACTTCAACATAATTTGGAAAAAGTAAAATGAAATAATTCCATTTACTTCTTCAGATGGATATTCTACTGGTCGAATAATCACATGCAATATCAATAACCACTTTCATAATGATGGAATGCATAATGCCAGACTATCATAACCACGTAGCCAAGGCCTCGTGCCAAGACTACAAATAATATCATGTCAAGGCCTCGTTCTAAGACACTAGTTTGTCTCATAAGACCTACCGATGCATCGAGGAGCTATAGATGGATCCACTCGTCACTTATTAAGTCCAACGCATTCATCATATGAACAGGATTAAACATATCATAAACCATAACATAATCTTATCACATAATACATGCATAAAGGAAACATAAAATTTCCACATTTCAATCAAAAGATATCAATAAAACACATTGATATAATAAAAACATTATCAAAACTATTTTCAATACCAAAATAAAATAAATTTAGAACTTGGGATTTATTATTGATTTCAAAAAAGTTATGGCTTGTAGAGGAAGCTGAAACTCAAATAATAGTCACGGTGGCGAAGAAGTCATTGTCACCATATATGTACGACAAAAAAAACCTTCCCTTTTTTCATTTAGTAAAATTATTTGTATAAAAAAGATTCATTTTTAATAAACCTAAAATTCAAAGGGTTTTATACACCGTATAAATGAAAGTTGTGTATAAAACAAAATATTCCTCAATGGAAGGAGATTTAGACGAAGCCCCTTACAAAGATCATTTTTTTAAATAAAATAGATCTCTCATGTGCATTCACTATAATTACACATAAATAAAGTACAAATACAAGATAGGAGATAATAATTTCATGACATAATTTGAAATTAAAATATTAACCCAAAGAACGGAAATTGGGTTAAGAAGTTCCTTACCTTGTGTTCGACTTGACATGACCGCTCTTTAACATCCTGAATAATAAAATAGAGTTAATCTATACCTTCTTAATAACCTTTTTCAAGTTCATTATTCCTTTTATATCACTTATTACCATGTTATGAACATTATGTAATTATTTAAGTTAATAACGGTCGTTTTGTCGATCTTAGGTACTTGAGTCAAAAATAAACTTCTTATAATTACACTTTGTTCATGTGGTAAAATATCCATTATATCCATAATTATATTAATGATGTAGATATAATATAAATCATATATATCTATTATATACATTCATTTATAATATTACATAACATTTATAGGTAAGAAATGAAATGCACCGTTCATGGAGACGGTAAGTCGTACGTACGCATGAATGCTACTTTCACTTCTATTTCGTATTTAATGGAATAAAGTTATAATTATATAAAGGTATAATATAATTACAGTATAATATAATGTATAATACCATGTACTCCATCCTTTATACATCCCACATATGGCATTAACGATTCAAATCACTTTGAGGGGGCAGTAGTCCGCACTTCCTAAAATGAAGATATCGCATTTACCCATAATGGAAACCATAAAGGTATTCCCTAAATGAAAAATACGGAAGCTTAAGTAAAACATAAATATATTATATATCATATATAAATATAGTGACATCATAATGGCCACCTTTGAAGGTTTTATATGAGTGTTGAACAATCATCGTTTCGTGAGGCAGAAACTCACCATCCACATAAACAGTATGTTCATTAACCATTAGATGTAGGTGTGTGTAATTTTAGCTTGAATAATTTTTATAAAAACATCCTAGTATATTTAGGATACTGGTGTTGTTACCAAAAAAATTAATAACAAGAGTTTAGGGGGTTGGAGAAGAAAAATAAAACAAAATAAAATAAGAGAAGACATTACCTTAAAATCGGGTAACTCTTTTTTTTATTTGAGCCAAAGGCTTCCTTAAGAAAAATTATGCCCAAAGTGAGGCATCTATGAGTAAGAGAGGGATGTTTAGATAGTATTTGGGCAGAGTTTGGATGAGCCAAAAGGCCTTGAAGGTGTCAATAAGGTGGTAGTGGTGGGGGCCTTTTATAAGAGGAGAGGAGGGGCACTCTTGGAAGGTCATGAAATGTTACTTTATTATATAACGAGTTTCATATTTTAAAGGTCCCAAACATACATATTTAGAGGATAAGGTGATAAGGTTTCTCAATATAATAATACAATAGGTTTTTGACAAGTGTAAGTCTTATATTTTACATTATCTTTTTATTTTATTTAAATCGTTAATTAATGGGGTAATCACTGTGTCATCATGATGTCATAAAATATTTAATTTATTTAATGTCTAAAAATTATAAAAAAAATATCATGATGTAGGAAATTGTTTTATCTTTCTAATTAATATTTATAGTAAAAAATATGACTTTTATAACCCCATTTAAAAATTGTTTTTGTAAAACAACTCATGTTTGTGACATTTTTATTTTAACATTAAATAAAAAGTTTGTAATGACATTTTCCTACCAATGTGGCTCCATTGCGTCCCCAAGATGACCCATGGATTTTTTAGGTCATCCATGACTCATCCAATAGAGGTAGGACAAGTGTAAAGGTATTTTCATATTTTTATAATATCATTTTTACCTTAAATATCACTAATTACCTTTAATCGTGATTAATTAAACTTAAAAGTTACTATTCACCAAAAATTATTTTAATCCCATTGAACCAAATTTTACTTCCTAATGAAAACCATGTATGTTGTATTTTTGAATATCAAATCACAGAAGTGGTAATGTTTCATTTAAACGAAATATCGGTTTCTTAACTACCACTAAGTTGTTTCACTATTCATCAAAAATTTATGTTTTTCAGAACAATGCCAAAATTTCACCCTACGCTATAATTGATATTCCGAATTCAAAAATGATTTCTATTTTAAAAAATTCCAAACATATAAGTTGCATTAATTAATTTTATAATTAACTCCCGTTGTCACAACAAATAGCGTGTTTTTATGAAACAATATATATCAAAAGATTGACAATTGTTTATGTCCAATTTCAAGGTGAAATTAATTCTAATGACCATCATTGGATAAAATGGTAAAAATATATTCTAATTAAACTCTAAAACAACTCAATATTTTAATTTATTACTATAAATTATTTTGATTAAAAAAAGATGTTAATAAGTATTTTATCTATTCATAGAAAATTGGAAGTTCTCATAAATTTACAAAAAATTCAACATAGGATAATTTTGATATTCTGAATACAAATATGAAGTCCATTTTGAAATATAAAATTTATATAATTTCATAAATTGGGTATTACTATTCATAACTGCTACTTTGATTGGTCGCGGTGTGTTAGAATCTTGAACTTGCGTACAATGCAAGCTATTGAATTATTGAAAAAGAAGCGTATCGTGAAAGCTTGGGGTGTTACATTATAAATATATTTCAGAACCCTAATTGTAAATATCATACATATATTATTTACTTATGAATATTGTTTGAACTTTTATTACCAATTCTTTGTTAAAATCATATTTCAGGTAATAATGGTTTTGTTATTTGTATACGTTCTGATTTACTGTTTTGTTCCTCTTAATTTCATCATGGTTATAAAATATCCTAAACATTAATCCAAAAATAATTATCATATCATTACATAAAAAATACTTTTAATACCAATCATGAATTATATATTTGAGAAAATAAGTATGTAACAATCATGGAGACAGTTGGACGTACGTACGCATGAGTAACATTTCGATTTTTGAAATATAATTATGGAAAAGAGGTATGCTATATATTATCCATAAATAAATATCATATTATCATAAATAAATTTTATTTATTAATATATAAATATGAATATCATAGATTTTGGATGATAATGAAAAGAGAGTAACATAGCTTTGTTAAGGTGGTAGACCACACGTACATGAATGACATTATCATCATCCAGTGAGTGAAAAGGTAAAAAATAAAATTATATATTAGATTTTCATACTGATAAATAATTTATTAATATAATAATTATACCCTCTATATAATATATTTTAATGATATTTACATTATAATCTTCCTTGTAAAGCATTAATGAAAAAAAATCTCATCGTTTAGGGAGGCAGTAGTCCATCGTACACAAGCGATGTTAATGTATCCCCTATAGAATAGAAGGTAAAAATCATTATATATGATTTAATGATTATATAGATATTATTATTTTATAAATATCATATATATATTTATTACATCCATCATAACAGACAACTATAATAGGTGGTAATGGAATAAATATTGATATCGGTTCGTGAGGCAAAATTTATTGAACACATAAATGATGATTTCATAACAAATTTAATGAAATTTGGGATGGTTATAGATCCTGTATATAATAAAAATATCTATTTTTGTGGACAATACTATGTTCATTATATCAGCTTGGTTAAATATTAATTTATATTGGTGGAGGAATAAATAAAATACCAATTTCACGATGAAGATGGTTACCTCTTTATCATATAACCTCCATAGTTTTGCATAAGAATCATTCCAAGGATTGATTTATAACCAAAATAATGTTTCTAGGATAATATTATGGATGTTTGGATGATATTTTGTAGGTATTTTCCTATCTTAAAGGGTTTTAATATTTATTGAAGATAAAAGAGTTGGTGGCCTTTTATAAGTAAGGTTAGTGGAACACTTGTAATGTATTAAGAATAAAAAGTTATATACACATTTTTATCATTCCACATGGATCCAAAATGAATTATTAATGATATTGAGACATTATAGGGTCTATATATGTACATGAGATTAATTTTAGAAAATATTTTAGTTTATTTTGATGCGAATCGTTTTAGACAAACCCCTAGTAAACTCTTATTTCCTTAATTGTGGTAATCAATTTATACAATTTTCAGTCTTCATTCTGGTAAAAAATTAATTTGGCCATATTATAAAATATAAATAATATGGATTTCAAATATTGAATATATATTTCAAAATTCAATTCATAGAATTGGAATGTTTTAAAAATTAATTATTCGTCAATATTCTATGAGAAATGGAGTTTTCAAAGAGGAAATGATCAAAAGTTTATAATGTATTTATATCAGAAATATTTTATAAAATGTTTCAAATTTCCAAATTTATATTAATAGATTAATAATATTACTAATTTTAATTCAAAAACATTTTAAAATGTAATTTAACTTCATAAATAATTTAATTAAAAATAAATATTTTAATTACATTTAAGTATTTTTACTATTCATCATGAAATTATTATTTATCAAAAAACTCCAAAAAATTCATCCTTTGCTAATTTTTACATGAATATTTAAAAAACTAACATTATTTTATCTGATAAAATTCGTATAATTTTACGAAATTAATTTTTTTATAAGTATACAAAAGGAGATGAAGTTTCTTCTTTATAAAGATATCATTTTAATAATAAAATAGGATTAATTATTATCAATTCTCTAAAAACACATAAGAATAATTATAAAATTTTATTGAATATATTATATAAAAATTTTCAATAAAATAAATCACCAAAATTTATTTGTTTAATTTATTTTGATAAAACATGTTTTTGTGCATATAAATATTATCAAAAAAAGATTTTCTTTAATTTTAAATTGTTGTATTTATTATCATTTATAAGGAATTGGTAATAATTTAATTTATTTTATATCAATGGGAAAATTTATTTTAATAATTTATTTATTCTTATTCAAACCCACCATTTCAATTAATATGTGACAACTATCATATTAAATAATAATTTCTCAATAGTAAGTCATGTTTCTTATATACTCGACATTATGTGGAACACAGTTTAAACTCAGTACATCATTTAATATAAGATAAAATGGATGTTTCATTTAAAATACGATATATAAAAAAATTAAATTAAATTGAAAAAATATATATATCATAAAATCTCAGTTTATTTTATTTTTCCCCAATTAAAATGAATTTTATCATCAAAATGTTTTTTCTCCCAAATGGTTTTACATTTGGAAACTCTGTTATAGAAAACAACATTATAAAAAGTGGTAAAAACATTTTCTATAAAAAATATAAATGGTTGTGTAAGGGTTATATGTAAAAAAATTACAGGGTTTAAAAATAAGATAACATGTGTTGGAAGTGGAATCATGGACATAGAAAAGAAAACTAACACACAAATATTGATGGAGAGTCATAGAGAACATGGTCAAAGGAAATTGATTTAGCACAAAGCTGTAAAACAGTGGCATTAAAATGGTTATTGATATCTTAAAAATGATGATAAAAGTATAAAATTTAATTTCATGATCATTTTCCTAATGTTTGGGAACAAATTTTACATATAGAAAGAAAATATATGAAAATGTACTTTCTTAACATATTTTTATTTCATAGGTAGAATTTCACCATTTGGTTATTCCTTGTTTATTTTCCACTTAATTTATCACTCTAAGGGTACAATTTTTTTCTTTTCTGAAGCAGTAAATAAAATACATATAATAATCATAAGTCCTCACTTTTATCTCTAGTTTAAAAAAAGGGTTATCATTGATTATTCAATATTGATAAATATTAATATGGTTAATTAATACGATAATATCTAAAACATCATCCAACTTTCATCATAAACTATTACCTAAATAGTTAACCATAAAACCCTTCCAAAATGAATATTTTATAAATGGGGTCAATAAATTTCTCAAAATAAACATGTCATTCATCACCCATATAACATAAATTAGATATTGATTGTCATATACAAAACATTTGAAAAACTTCATCATGTATACTCATAAAACATGGCGATAACCTGAGTTACTAAAAAACATATTGAAAACATTCATTTTCCCAATTCCTTATATAAAAAATATTATTATATATATTCCTTTACTCCCTAAATGTTATAAACTCTATCAATGGAAAAAAACTACATTGTAAAAAAAATCATCATTTAGATCCAATGTAAAATTTACTTGTTTATATCCAACATGTCATTATCCAAAAATTATAATCTCAATATCCAAAAATTATTAAGGGTTATCTTCTATTTAATAAAAATATCAACCTAAAATTAAATTATTTATCTAGGTCATCAGTATCATTCAACATATTACTGAAAATCCATAACGAAAAACTCATACAAACAATCATTAAATATATTCACATAACATAATTCAGTAATTGCAACACATAAACACTTACATTATTACACCTCATCCTTAAGATATTAACTAGAATCCATTATTTTAATTATTAATACATATTTCCTTTCATTGGTTATACTTAGTTTCTTCATCATCGATAGAAAAATCATTATTCTTAAAAACTTGATAATTCTCTTTACAACCACTCCCCATAGGATATCAATTATCTTAATTCTCATAATATCTAGATTTTAATCATTCAGAAGTTAATAATAAATTTGGATTATGATTATTATAATCCATTTAATAAATCAAACATTTTATTTTTCCCTTTTTAGTTACTTTCTTTTTTGCTTTTTCTAAAATAAAAATATCTTCTTGTTTGAAAAAATTAATTCCTTTGAGTTCTTCTTCCCGCATTCTCAACATATAAAAAACAATATATACATTTCGATATTGTATCCACTCTCTTGGATCATAGTGAAGTATATCTTTATCTTATTTATTTATTCTGATAGTTGATCAGGGATCACGTTGTTCATCATGTTCTATGATAACTGATTTGGAATAACCGTAATAAACTTCACTATAGTCATTATCCCTTTTAGATACATATAAGAAAATATTATATCACATTCAATGTTAACCATGTTCCTTATATTTATGTCCATATAATAAAACCCAAAATCACAATGAGGGAAATAATAATCAATGTGGAAAACCATATTATCATGAAAATATCACTTTTAGGATGTTTAAATCGCATCCCCTTCATTTAAATCTATGACACATTTAGTCAATCCTAGGTCATTTATAATTGTAATATATTTAAATAATTCATGATAGTTTTCAATGTTTTGTGAATTTCCATATCATATCCCCATTGAGTTTAAAAACCGGTATACAGCAAGACCTATTTTTGTGCACCTGATGAAGATTAATTCTAGATAAATGTACCATTTTCAGTGATATTACAACTAGGTAACTCCATTTTAGATCCACATCCAACTATTTTATCCGAAGAAAAAATTAATTTCTTATAAACCACTCACACTATCCTATAACAATTTCTAGGTTTACTATCAAGATAGATATTTATTTTCTTACAAAACAACTTAATATATACTAAACAAAACATAGGTATGTTTTCATATAAATATTCACATCCCTCTATATTTTTGAAGTGTTTTATAATCCTTATCCAAAAAATTACTAAACTCATTCTATGATACCAACCATAATAAACCTTCTCTTTATTATACATTAATAAAAAATTTATTATATATAATTACAATAAATACAACCTAAAATATCGATAAGTCTATTATATTTTGAAATTAGGTACATCACATAAAAACTTATAAAATGGGAAACAAAAATATCATTTAACACTTCCTTGACGAGATCATAATTTTCCAAAAAACATAAAACATATTGGGATATACTAGGAAAAACATAAGAAAGTGGTGATCTATAAATCTGTGTAATGGAATAAATAAGGAATAATATTAATAATATTGTACCTTTTAGAAAATTGGAATATCAATGGATCATAAATGGAACTCGAATAATCAATCATGATATAGAATGATAATCATAACATGAGAGATATGGAAACATCTTAGATCATTGGGTCATTAACTTATGTTAAGGATAAATCCACCAAAGACTCGTGGTTAAAAAATTACCAGGAAGGAATATGGTACAAACCTATCCCAAAATTATGTATCATTATAAAAAACAATACCCAATACATTGGACCTTTGTCTGGGTGCACCTGTCACAATCATTTCGTTCTCATTCTTAAGTGTGACACATAGATCATACAACACACATTCATTCATCAAAATAATTTATTCCACAACCATGTAATTTGTTATAAATTCATTAACATCCCCAATAAGTAATTATATGTTCAATAAGGTGAATACCATTGACAGAAAAATTGTTATGGTATTAACTACAAATTTTTTTTTCCATGGAACATCATGGTGAAATTTCTACAACATAGTGATGTTACTTAAAAATTCATAAAAAGGTAGGTTAGAGCCAAAGGGGTGTCCAATAATTTGATCAAAAAATGATCAGCAATATGTAAATATGAATACATGATAAAACATTAGCAAATGTTAATAGAATGCATAAGTTCATAAATAATCTTGAATAAAGAATAGAATTTGAGGACCCCTTATAGAATTTCGACATTGTAACAGGTGTACATAAAGGCTTGTATGATGGTTAAATAAGAGGGAAATGGGATATCATCATATATAAATCTAATGAAACTTAAGGGGGACTTAGAAGAGAATATCTTAACCATTGAAAATGGATAGTAAAAGGCATAACATAAAAGGATTTCATGATAAGAGTTGAAAGTGGGTGGTCCTTAACAAAATTTCTGCATATTAATGGCTTAGATAAGGTTAAAAATTATTGATGATAAATGATATCTAATTAAAATAACATAAATTTTATATTAAGGGAATAATTATAAATAATTTACTTTATAAATAATCAAAATTAAGAAGGATAATTTCCAATAAGGTGCTTGAATTGAAAGAAGGAGAGGAAGGTAAGGATCCCTAACATGCGTATGTGACTCCTAGGGCTAGGTAGGGGATTCTATAAATCATGTGGCTGATTGGATGGACAATAGGGAGTGGATGGAAGAGTTTTGATGAGTTAAATCTAGTTTTAGTGATGATAAATTGCATATTGGTTGGGTTTAAATAAGAAATGAGGGGGAATTTGTTATTAGTTAGGTTTTGGCCTCTACATAATAAAATATCCCCACCAAAAACAATACCATGGTTTTATCACATGGTTTCTAACAAATAGTTTAATTTTAAATTATTTTTTAATGAAAATGACCGAAATTATTAAAAAAAATTATTGGGGATATGGAGTTGAGTCACAATCATTAAGAAATTATTTTAAAATCATAAAATATATTATAAGTTGTGGAAGATTCAAATTGTCTATAAATAATAATTCAAATAAACATAAAATAAAATTATTTTAAAAGGAAAATATAGTTTCTTAGGGATCCTATTTAAATTTCTTATTATAGTACTTTTGGGACACTTTAATGTAATAAAACAAAAATTATATTTATATGGTATTTAATTTTTACCTGAAAACTTAATTGTCATGAATAATTACGAAAAATTAACCATTTGAAAACATCAAGGTACTGATTCCAAAATATATATTCATTTCCTTTAAATTATTTAGAAAATATGTGAATTTTCAATTTTAAAATAATGGATGACTTTTAATAAAAATGACTTGTGTTTTACAAAAAAATGTTTTCAAACCCTAATAAATATTATATTTAAAATAATAAAAATTATATTATCATTTATATTTGATAAGTTTTATTTTATAATAATAATAAATAAAAATATTTTTTATTAAAAAATATATTGATCCATAAATTCAATTTTCTAATTTGAATATTAAACAAAAATATTATTTCTACTTTAGGGTATCAAAATAAAAATCATTTAAAAAGTAACAATAATGGGATGAAAATATATTAATTTTTATTTAAAAAAATAATGTTTATAATATTATTGTTATGGTATTGATACATATCCCTTTAATACACAAGCATATTCCCTAATAGTAAGGTGTGTGATGGTGGTGCTTTTGTGGGTTCATTGGGAAAACATGGTTTGGGTCATGATCCTGATGAGTTTAAACTTCTCATGTAAATGATTTTTCTCATTGTTATGTTATTTAATGTTGTATTTTTATTGGTCTCGGGTAATTCCTATAAATTCTATATTTCATGGATGCTCTGATAAATTATCTTCATAGGGTGTGATTGTATTGGTTGAGGTCATCACTTCCTTTGTCTGTATCAATTGGATTTGTTAAATCCCTATATCTATACAAGTCAGGTTATCAATATTAAACTTCTATGTTATCACTGGTAATGATACAAAATAGCCATTTTAATCTAGTTGTATATAATAAAAAATAAGTTTTTTTCATAATAGTTCAGGTCATTTTAAGGGAGATCCCCAAATATATCTAGAGTCTATATGATAGTGAAAATATACCATTACCACTATGAAATGGCCTCTCGGGAATTTGTGGCATATGTTTGGCATGATCGCTACCTATGTACTATGAATTAAGGTGTCATAGCGGTACTAATAACATATCCAAGGATATTTGAATTACTTGGTGAATTTGATGATTGCATTTATATTTTTGGGAGTTATAAGGTCTATAAAATTAATCAAAAATAAGAAAACTATCAATGAAACAAGAAATTTTAGATAGAATGTTTGATGGATTTCTTTAATTTTCAAAGTATTTACATCGGTTTCACAATTTTTTTAAAATCAAAACTCAATTTCATGACCTACTCTATGATTTTTTTGACATAAATCATTATGTTAGAACTATATCATCGAGTTATATAGTTTCTAAGGGTTCTTGATAATGATGATATAAAGAGACTTGGTCTAGAGGGTGGGTGCGTTCGAAAATCACACCCTTTATAGGGGATTCCTAATTACTCTAGGACACTATTATAGGTTTTTCATATTTTTTTTAACCTTCCAAAATACTAGTTTGGCACTTGATACCATTGTACAAATGAACTGAACAAAACAATGTAATGATATTAGAATTTTTGTTGCTTATAGGCTCTTTATCTTTCTATTATTATCTTTTAGAGTTATTTTTCAAGCTACATAACTTGGAAATATTGAATTTATTTCCATTAAAGGACGAGTTTGGTGTTGTTGATTTGGGACCAAACCAATATATAAGTTCTTACATATCCCTATCATGGTCATCAAAATCCTTATAGTTCTATGTTGCCTAATATTAGACATCAATAATTTCACGGTCATGTAATAATGGACCAGTCTAGAAAGTTTAATGTCATATAGTATAGTCTAAAATATATAAGGATTTCATGAAATGGTTATTGTTTGACATATATACTATCATCTCTTTTTGGTTATCCTTTTTGATGGAAATGTAATAGGATACGGTGTGGATCATATGAAACCTTTCACTTGTGTGATCCAAATATTTCCACTAGATGTGGATTATTATCCCTATGATTTTCAATAGAAAATAATTCATATACTCATAATAAATAATGTTTCAAGATAATGTTATGGATAACACAAAATAATCATCACACTTATCTGGACATTGAGGATTATCTCGACTTGAGGTACATTGTAGAATCAAGTGAAAAATCTCCACTCATGTTTTAAATTAGGAAATCCACATAAGTATCTCAAATCACCGTACATATGAGGGATGCTAGAAGGAAAATATGAAAATTACTAATATGATGAATTAATCCATTATTTTACAAAATGTGAAATTAATGTTTCATAATTTTTTGTTTTAACTAAAAAATGCATTGAATATTATAGTGATGATAGTAATAAAATTTGACATATATCAAGTTGATGAGTTTATTTTCATTTCAAAAGGCTATTCTATGTGGTCTAACCTCTTGTGTAAATGGAATGTGTTATATAGTATAGGGTTATACAATTAAAACATGGTGTTCCCAACTTTAAACTATAATTTTTAGCATCTATGATAATGAATAGATCTACTAGAGACCCTTAAACATATTTGAGTTATGAGTGGTGTGAAAAACTAGAGATGGTAGTAAATGAACCATATATTTTGAGAGTGTATAACAGGGGAATGATTGGGGATTAGGATTAGTCTTCCATTTGACTTTAACCTATATATTTGTAATAACACTAAAATTTTTATGTCAAAGGATTATAACATAATTGATTAACTATTATGAGAAATTATGTGCGATGAATATAGAAACAATAGGTGGATGAGTAGGAATTATTCATTTGGTCTAATAGAAGATACCTGGTATAGTAGGTGAATCAGGTGAAGGTATTTTTGTAAAGACCGGGAAATTTCAAGGGAAATTTTTTTTTCTCTAAATTTTCTTTGGGATTTTATAAGAACGCAGTTTCTGACGGCGCCTGATTCCGAGGCCCGGTGTGCCCGGAATCATTTTCCGAAGTTTAGCTCGGGTACGTTCAATGAACGAACGAGCGGGTTTTTCTAACTTCTGAACCGGTGCTCGGATTCGAATTCTGAGGGAACCGATGGAATCGCAGTGCCGGTATTTTCTTAGAAACACCTCTTCCGAAGTTGCATTTTCTCGGGTGTGGTTTTTAATTTTTGGTCTTTAAGTTAAGAAATAATATAAAGTGGTACGACAACTTTATTTTTATTTCACATAAAGCCACTTAAAAGCCACTTAAAGCTGCTTAAGCTAAGTTAAAGCGGATAGGGTACAATTCAAAAATATCCAACCCTCTTAGTAGGATATTTGTGAGGTGGGTCCCACACGAGCCCCACCGTTTCTTTTCCACTAAGTAACGCACCCGCGAAAACCCTTTTTAATGAAAGTCAACTGGGGCGTTTCTTAAACAATTAAACGCTCCTATTAATTGGGTAGTTAAATTGTTACAATTAATTCAACTAATTAATTGTTCGTTCCTTATATTTTGAATTTCAAAAGCTTAGGTCAATAATAATATAAGGTTTGAACTTATTTTATTTAGTTGGACTGGTGGCGTGGAGAGAATTTGGAGGAAAGAGTTCTTCTTCGATGAAGAACACGAATAACGCTCCGACCTCCGACGAAGAACGCCAAACCCTCAGAGATCGACGGCGCGATGCCGTGTACCGCGAAGTCTATGACGCTTCTTCCGCGACGCTCCTTCCGTGACGCTTTCTTCCGCGACGAGAAAATCCGCGACGAACCCCCGCTCGATGACGCTTGAGGTGGGGGATTTTATTTTTGGTGTCCTATTATCTTTTGAGAAAAGAACGACGAGCGCGGACCAACCAATTCCAGGTTGATCCATGGTTCGTTCGTTCATGCGGATTAATGATGAGGGCTATTATTTAATTTGTTCGTGATTATTACCTTGACGATCTTCGTGAAATATGACCATTTGCTATCAATTAACGAGAGGGGGCTGGACCGCACAAACACTGCAGACCCACCTCCTTATCCTTGTGGGTTTCTTTTGTTGATTGAAATGGGGATGGTGCGGTACCGTCGCACCGCGCGGAATTTGCGGCAAGGAATGCGCGGCGCCATCGCGGCATGCCGGAGAACCACGAAGACGGTGCGTTTTGTTAATTGACGTACGGATTGTCGGGCGACGACGAACGGGGCCGCAAGGGCGATTTGAGGGCCTTGCAGTGAAGTTCAGGTCCCGGGAGGACCGTTGTGAAGACGGCAGGAGAAACAGACCACCGGAGCGCGTCCGGTGGTCTGCGAAAGGCGGTGGCGGTGCGCCCCGCCGGCGCGGCGGCACCGGCGACCGGCGGCGGCGGCGAACGGCGGCGGCGGCGGTTGCCGCCGACCCCAATTAGCGGTGAGGGTGGGGGAGCCACGCACCCCGCCCGCGGCTTCAGCCTGGCCGCGCTGGCCGAGCCACGGCCGGCCGGTCGGGCCGGACCGAGCCAGCCAGGCCGGGCCCAGCCAGGTCGGGTCGACCCAGTTTGGGCCGACACAGGGGGGGTCGGTCCGGTCCCAGACCCCCCGTTTTCGGACCCCTCACGGTCATTCGCCCATATCTTGAGTTGTAGACCTCCGATCGATACACCGTCAGCGGCGATGCGATCCTTGGATCGAGAAGGTCGTTTCGGTATATCGTACTCAAGGTTTCAGAATACTTTGTGTTTGGCCGGGTTGGTTCGGATACGAAACCAACCGGGCTCTCGGAGCGGAAACACTTATATCTTGAGCTCGGGACGTCCAATTGACGTGCCGACGACCTTGTTGGATTCCTCTAAGTGAGACGGATTATTTTCCTTACTCCGCTAGAGGTTTGGATGTCGTCAGAGTGCAGTCATGTTGGTTCGCTCACGAAACTAACCGGGCCCCTGAAACGAAAAAGCCAATAACTCACAGACCAGGCGTCTGATTGACGTGTCGTCTGTCTCGTTTAATTCCTCTTGATGAGACGGAACTTTTGGCATACTTCACCCGAGTTTTGGATGCTGTTGGATAGTGGCTGGGTTGGATTGTACCCGAAATCCAACCGGGCCCCTGGAATGGAAAAACTGATATCTTTCAGACCGAATGTCCGTTTGACGAACCGTCAGCGGCATTGGTGATCACATTGAGAATTGATCCCTATGAGTATACCCTATGAGAGTTCTGGGTATATTTGAGAGTTCGAGGTATAGTTGAGATACGGCCGGGTTGGTTCGCTCACGAAACTAACCGAGCCCTTAGGACGAAAAAGGCTAATAACTCACAGACCGGGCATCTGATTGATGCGATGTCTGTTGCGTTGAGAACCCTATGATGAGGCGGTCCTTCGAGATATACTTTCGTCGGACTTTCAGATACTTGGAGTATCGACCTGTAGCTCGTGGAGCGGACCCTCCCGGAGACGAGCGTACGGAGTACGGAGACCGTGTGGACGTCTGAGACCTGACGACTGCTTGACCGACTCGACTTGGAGTGAGTCGACTAGCCCAGTGGACAGAGCGCCCGGTATTTGGCGGCAGACCCACGGCGGACGGAGCACCTGGAAGTTGGCATCAGACCCGCGGTACTAGATTGGGGGAGTACCTCTATAGGCTATTAGGGGGAGCGCCCAGTATTTGGCGGCAGACCCACAACGGATGGAGCGCCCGGTATTTGGCAGCAGACCCACAGTACTCGACTGGAGGAGTACCTTAGCAGTCTTAGGTTAGTGAGCAGTACCTCGAAGTCATGACAGGACCACTGTACACTCCAGAGACGGGGCTCTTCAGCAGTTACGGTTTCAATAATGAAAATCCTGGTTTGAGTTGAGTCTTTTGACCTTTGTGTTTACCTCATGATTGAGATGGGTCACTTGATAACTTAGGTATATGTATGGGCATATACCTGGGTAGTGGTTATCCGTTGATTTCATAATCTTTGCGTTTCCTCATGATTGAGATGGGTTATTTGATAATTTAGGTATATGTATGGGCATATACCTAAGTAGAGGTTATCTGTTGAGATATTATTTATGGTTATCCTTGTTGGTTTTAGTGAGACCTTGAGGGTCTCATGGTCCCTACTGAGTATCATTATACTCACCCCTGCACGGGCTATGCCCGCACATCGTTGTGTTGGTTGCAGACGATGGGCAGTGCTGACGGAGGCCGAGTGTTCGAGGACTGAACGGTACCCGGAGGTGGACTACACGACGAGTCAGTATCCGGAGGTGGACTTCACGGGGAGACAACACTCGAAAGAGGTTGACGGGCGAGAACATTGAGGTGTTGTTTTATCTGTACCTACCCTTCAGGTAGGATTCGTGGTGGACGATCCAGGAGTTGCGCCATCTGTACCTACCCTTCAGGTAGGATCCGAGGAGGACGACCCAGATGCCGCTTCCTTTCTTCCAACTATTGTCTTTTTCTGTTATACTATGTTCAGTTGTAGTTGTACATTATTTTGGATTTGTATTCTTCCCCATTTACCTTTCAGCACTTCTCTTTGTACTTATTGTTTTACTTCCGCTTGTACTCTGTGGTGTTTTGTTTACTTTTATAAAGGCAATGCCTTCCTAGTTATCGGGATTTATGACTTAGGTGCTAGTCGCCAGCCCCTGGCCTATGGAAGTCGGGCTTGGGGTAGTCATGGCACGGGCCCCGAGGAGGGGGTCGTGACAAATTGGTATCAGAGGAGTTCGGATCTACCGTAGAACTCAGGAATCTGATCTTTTTCTATGTGAATGAATAGTGTTAAGGTTACCGAGTGTGGTCTTCAGTTCAGGGAGTCCAGTGTTGGTCCTGCGGCCAACGTATCCGTACACCAGGAACCTGACTACGGATTTCCGACTTTGTACACGAAATCACTGTTTTCGTGTGTGTTTCCAGAAGTTTTTAAATGGCAGCTCAAACCAGGTCAGCTAACCAGGTATAATCGTTTGATCGTGTCATGTTGTTTCTTTCAGGATGCCTCCCCACAGATGACCAGCTAGAGACCCGAGAGTTGTTCGTACTGATAGCCCGCCAAGCGACGTGTTCTCAGTACAGGGCTCTATTCTAGTTGAGGAACCAGCAGAGGCACCAGCGGTACTACAACTTGTTGGGCCACCGATGCCACCAGCCCCAGCAGTAGAGGGTGCACGTCGCGAGGGCGCACTTCACGAGTTCCATGCCAGAGGCCACCCAGGTTCTTGGGAGAGACGGACCTGCAGGCGGCTGAGGATTGGCTGGAGGCTGTGGTTAGAGTGTTCAGGCTAGTGGGGACGCCAGCAGACTTCATGGTGATCCTTGCTGCCAGCCTTCTTCTGGTAGCAGCAGACAGATGGTGGAGCCTGATGATCCAGATGCATGACGAGGCGACACTCCTTTGGGAAGACTTCGAGAGCCTGTTCCGTGCAGAGTTTGTACCGGCCACCCTTCGAGTGGTGCGTATACAGGAGCTACATCAGCTGCGTCAGGGAAGCATGATAGTGGCACAGTATTCAGAGTGGTTTACAGACCTCTCGCGCTACTCCACAGATATGGTACGGGACCCGTTCTTTAGGGCCCAAACCTTCGAGCAGGGGCTCTGGTGGGATATTAGAGCTTCTGTTGTTTCTCACAGCATTCTGACCCAGACATGGGTGATGGAGAGAGCCCTCTTAGTGGAGAGTTTCCTTGCTGAGCAGTCTCCAGCAGCATGACCCACCACTAGCCGGATTGCGGCAGAGTCTTCTCAAGCAGACAGTAGACAGATGACGCAGAGGTCCAAGAGGACCATACCTACCGGTGGCCAACTGCACGACTCAGGTTCAGTTGTGCGGGGGAACCGGGGTGGAGTCAGAGTCAGTCGTGCCGAGAGTGGACAGTGTTACTCCTGCGGTGGGATTGGTCACATGGCACGTGAATGTCCAACCCGCCATGCAGATGACCCGCAGTTAAATGAAGAACATCCCAGGCAGAGGCAGAGGTTCGATCAGGGAAGACCACAAGGAGCAGGTGGCCTTGGAAGAGGAGCTGGCCGTGCAGCTGGAGGTGGACGACGCTTCGGGGTGTTTCCACAACCACCACCAGGAGGCCCACCCTGACTGGAGGGGACATGGGGACATGTGAGAGCTTAGCTTTTGGAACCTGAGGCCTATCGTCATGGAGCTCCGGAAGCAAATGGACAGGAGTGGGAAAAGCTCCAGACCTAGAGGCTTTTGATCATGTTTCTTCTAGTTTTGTTGTTGTTACATTTGTGTCTTTGTACTATGAGCTGCAATAAGGAAAAGACACTTATCTTGTTAAGTTTCCTTTCCTATCCTTTTGTTTGGTTGATAATGAGTGATCCTGGTTAAGACTGTTGACTTGACCCTCACATTCATGTTTTCTACTGGAGGAGACCCAATGACTTCACACTGATACTGACAGTGTGACTCGACCCTTGGAGGCGAGAGTGATAGTTGGATCTCTTGGTAGTTACGTCGAGGCCTTATGACGTCATCCATGGAATGAATACATCATTCATGTCAGGATTGACTGTATTAGGCAATGAATGTGGTTCATCCAGGGGATGAGACAGAGTTTCTCTTTTCGGCAGAGGAGAAATTTTAGCAGCTCCTTCCGATCATCCTGGAGCGGATGAAGACTGCACAGTGCAGTAAGAAACAAGAAACCGGCTCCAGTCTTAGAGACTCGAGCTGGTTAAATGTTTAAAGAAGAGAAAGCTTTATGGAGAGATGAGTCTGCGGAGCAGAAGACGTGGAGGCAGAGATAGGAGAGCAGAATGAGGTGGTGTACATCTTAACTTGCTACAACCACCTACCTTAGTTATCCCCACCAGGCTCAGGGATCTGGAGGTCAGAGGAAGAGTGCGGCTGCATGCGGTCAAGGAGTGTGACCCAATGGCTCTAAAAATGATTCAAGGCACAGTCTGTGTCCACTACTAGCTGCTGTAGTAACAGATGTCGATATGAATCATTCCGCGCTTTCACAAATCTTGTCCTAGACATATAGTTTCCGGTAGGCCGTGGACTTGACCCTCACATCTGGAGATACCTTGGGAGGAGACTCGATAATCACACTTACGCCGACGGTGTGGTCAGACCCTCGAGGTGAGAGTTTCGGTTGGAATCTCCTAGTGGCAGCGTCGAGGCCTTACGACGTTGATTTGAGTATGGACTGGGAATTCACAGTTCATACACAAATTGACAGTACTAGGAAAAAAGGTTTTGGTTTAACTACGACGTCGGGATGGGTTTTACTTGGTCGGCGAAAAGAAACCCTAGGAAGCACAGGATAAACTCATGCACAAGAGGGTGCGACCGATCACTTTTGAGTCGATCAACCTTACCCACGTGGCAGCAGTCGTTTTGAGTTTCAGTTCTAATAGGAATTGGAGGCCTCATGAGTTCGAGGATTACGATCATGTCCTTATACGGTTCTCGCCTCGACGAGGTTTACAGAGATGTGGCCAAGGCGTCAAGTTATCTCCGAGGTTCAACGGACCTTTCTAGGTCCTCGGCTGGGTAGGCGGGGAGGTTTACCGCTTGACCCATCCACCGCAGTTGCACCAGGTGCATGACAACTTCCATATATCTCAACTGAGGAGGTACGTGCTCGACCCTTCGCATATCATAGACCATGAGGAGCTGGACGATGGCGATGGGGTGCCTTTCACGTAGTTTCCAGTGGTGATCGTGGATCGACAGGAGTGGATCCTACGAGGACGATCGATTCCTCAGGTATACTTTCTCTGGTAGTACGGGAACCTCCAGGTGATCACATGGGAGCAGAAGTCTCAGATGCGTGCTCTGTACCAGTTTGGTGACCCTAGTTTGTGTTAAACCTTTACGAGGACATAAAGCCCTGAGGTGGGAGTAATGTAAAGACCCGGAAATTTCATGGGAAATTTTTTTTCCCTAAATTTTCTTTGGGATTTTACAAGTACGCAATTTCTGACGGCGCGTGATTCTGATGCCCGGTGTGCCCGAAATCATTTTCCGAAGTTTAGCCCGGGTACGTTCAGTGAACGAATGAGCGGGTTTTACTAACATCTGAACTGGTGCTCGGAATCAAATTCTGAGGGCACCGATGGAATCGCAGCGCCGGTATTTTCTTATAAATTTCTATTCCGGAGTTGCGTTTGATCGGGTGTGGTTTTTAATTTTTGGGCTTTAAGTTAAGAAATAAAATAAAGTGGTGTGACAACTTTATTTTTATTTCACTTAAAGCCACTTAAAAGCCACTTAAAGCTGCTTAAGCTAAGTTAAAGTGGATAGGGTAAAATTCAAAAATATCTTACCCTCTTGGTAGGATATTTGTGAGGTGGTGCCCGCACGAGCCCCACCATTTCTTTTCCGCTAGGTAACGCACCCGCGAAAACCCTTTTTAATGAAAGTCAACTGGGGTGTTTCTTATACAATTAAACGCTCTTATTAATTGGGCAGCTAAATCGTTACAATTAATTCAACGAATTAATTGTTCGTTTATTATCTTTTGAATTTCAAAAGCTTAGGTCAATAATAAAATAAGGGTTGAACTTATTTTATTTAGTTGGACTGGTTGCGTGGAGTGAATTTGGAAGAAAGCGTTCTTCTTCGACGAAGAACGCGAAGAATGCGAAGAACACGAATAACGCTCCGACCTCTGTCGAAGAATGCCAAACCCTCGGAGATCGACGGCACGACGCCGTGTACTGCGATGTCAATGATGCTTCTTCCACGACGCTCCATCCGCGATGCATTCTTCTACGACGAGAAAATCCGCGACGAACCCTCGCTCGACGATGCTTGAGGTGGGGGATTTTATTTTTGGTGTTCTATTATCTTTTGAGAAAAGAACGAAGAGCGTGGACCAACCAATTCCGGGTTGATCTGTGGATCGTTCATTCATGCAGGTTGATTTTGAGGGCTATTATTTAATTTGTTCGTGATTATTACCTTGACGATCTTCGTGAAATATGACCATTTGCTATCAATTAACGAGAGGGGGCCGGACCGCACAAACACGGCCGACCCACCTCCTTATCCTTGTTGGTTTCTTTTGTGGATTGAAACAGGGATGGCGCGGTGCCGTCGCACCGCGCAGAATGCGCGGCAAGGAATGCGCGGCGCCGTCGCGCCGCGTCGTGAAAACGAACAAGGGCGTGACGCCGTCGTGCCGCATCAGAGAAACCCGAAGATGGCGCGTTTTGTTAATTGACGTGCGGATTGTCGGGTGATGCCGAATGGGGCCGAATGGGCGATTTAAGGGCCTTGCAGTGATGGTCGGGTCCCGGGAGGACCGTTGGCAAAGTCGTCAGGAGAAACGTACAACCGGAGCGCGTCCGGTGGTCCGCCGAAGGCGGTGGCGGTGCGCCACACCGGCACGGCGGCGCTGGCGACCGGCAGAGGGCTGGCGGCAGCAGTTGCAGCCGGCCTCCATTATCGGCGAGGGTGGGGGAGCCGCGCACCCCGCCCGCAGCTTCCACTCGGCCGCGCTAGCCGAGCCGGCCGGGCCGGGCCGGGTCGGTCCAGGCCCTGACCCCCCGTTTTCGGACCCCTCACGGTCATTCGCCCATATCTTGAGTTGTAGACCTCCGATCGACGCACCGTCAGTGGCGATGCGATACTTTGATCGAGACGGTCGTTTAGGTATATCACACTCAAGGTTTCGGAATACTTTGTGTTTGGCAGGGTTGGTTCGGATACGAAACCAACCGGGCCCTCGGAGCAGAAACACTTATATCTTGAGCTCCGGACGTCCGATTGACGTGCCGTTGACCTTGTTGGATTCCTCTAAGTGAGACAGATCTATTGGCTTACTCCACTTGAGGATTGGATTCCGTCGGAGTGCGGTCGGGTTGGTTCGCTCATGAAACCAACCGGGCCCCTGGAACGAAAAAACCAATAACTCACAGACCGGGAATCCGATTGACGCGACGTCTGTCTCGTTGAATTCCTCTTGATGAGAAGGAACTTTCACCATACTTTGCCTGAGTTTTGGATGCTTTTGGATAGTTTCCAGGTTGGATTGTACCCGAAATCCAACCAGGCCCCTAGAACGGAAAAGCTGATATCTTTCAGACCGGACGTCCATTTGACGAACTGTCAGCGGCGTTGGTGATCACATTGAGAAATGGTCCCTATGAGTATACCCTATGAGATTTTGGGTTACAGTAGAGATATATCTGGGTTGGTTCGCTCACGAAACTAACCGGGCCCCTAGGACGAAAAAGGCTAATAACTCACAGACCGGGCGTCCGATTGACGCGCTTTCTGTTGCGTTGAGAACCCTATGATGAGGCGGTCCATTGAGATATACTTTCGTGGGACTTTGAGATACATGGAGTTTCGACATGTAGCTCGTGGAGCGGAATCTCCCGGAGATGAGAGTACGGAGTACGGAGACCGTGTGGACGGCTGAGACCTGACGACTGCTTGACCGACTCGACTTGGAGTGAGTCGACTAGCCCAGTGGACGGAGCGCCCGGTATTTGGCGGTAGACCCACGGCGGACGGAGCACCTGGAAGTTGGCAGCAGACCCACGGCACTCGACTGGAGGAGTACCTCTGTAGGCTATTAGGGGGAGCACCCGATATTTAGCGGCAGACCAACAGCGGACGGAGTGCCAGGTATTTGGCAGCAGACCCGCCGTACTCGACAGGAGGAGTACCTCAGCAGCCTTAGGTTAGTGAGCAGTACCTCGGAGTCATGACAGGACCACTGTACACTCCAGAGACGGGGCTCTTCAGCAGTTACGGTTTCGATAATGAAAATACTGGTTTGAGCTGAGTCTTTTGACCTTTGTTTTTACCTCATGATTGAAATGGGTCCCTTGATAACTTAGGTATATGTATGGGCATATACCTGGGTAGTAGTTATCCGTTGATTTCATAATCTTTGTGTTTCCTCATGATTGAGATGGGTTACTTGATAACATAGGTATATGTATAGGCATATACCTAAGTAGATGTTATCTCTTGAGATCTTCTTTGTGGTTATCCTTGTTGGTTTTGGTGAGACCGTGAGGGTCTCGGGGTCCCTACTGAGTATCGTTATACTCACCCCTACACGGGCTATGCCCGCACCCCATTGTGTTGGTTGCAGACGACGGGCAGTGCTGACGGAGGCCGAGTGTTCGAGGACTCGACAGTACCTGGAGGTGGACTACACGACGAGTCAGTATCCGGAGGTGGACTTCACGGCGAGACGACACTCGGAGGAGGATGACGGGAGAGAACATTGAGGAGCTGCGCTATCTGTACCTACCCTTCAGGTTGGATCTATGGTGGACGATCCCAGAGCTGCGCCATCTGTACCTACCCTTCAGGTAGGATTCGAGGAGGAGGACCCAGGAGCCGCTTCCGTTCATCCAGCTGTTGTCTTTTTCTGTTGTACTTTGTTCATTTTTAGTTGAACTTTCTTTTGGGTGTGTATTCTGGCCCATTTACCTTTCAGAACTTCTCTTTGTACTTAGTGTTTTACATTCGCTTATACTCTGTGGTGTTTTATTTACTTTTATAAAGGCAATTCCTTCCCAGTTATCGGGATTTACGCCTTTGGTGCTAGTCTCCAGCCCCTGGCCTATGGAAGGCGGGCTTGGGGTAGTCACGACACTGGCCCCGAGGACGGGTTGTGACAATTTTTGGCTATTGATAGGAGTATCTGAACTTGATAAATTATAGGAAACTTTGAAAATAATTTCAAATCGACCACTGTTTTTGGAAACTTAGAGGATAATATTGACTCAAGGTTCATATGGACTCCAATATGAGTATCCCAAATTATGTTTATTATGTGAGGCTAATTTTTGTATGTTTCTAGAATGTATTGGGGTGGGTCCGTGAATCCAGAAATTAAATGATGGTTTCTGGAATATATCTAATCATAGGCCAAGGGAGATGATGGGAAATTCACATGTTAGGTTAGAAGGAATTAGTATCTAGTTGTGAGACCTTTGTGAATTGGTTACCATTCATTGAAAATGTAGTGTTCATGATACAATCCTACTATTGTGGAATAAATTAGATCACAGTAGTGAGGGATATACAAGGTCATTAACCCTATTAATGGATAGCTAATGTGATTATCCCCAGTTAGGTCAAGCTAAAAAATAACCGTATTATTAAGAATGGTCGATCTATTTCCCTTGTAAGCTATCACAAAATAGGATTTTCCTTTGAATAGGTTCCATTAAAGAAACTCACTGTTTTGAAATGACCAGAGAAGGATCAACAATATGAGTAGACTGAGGTGAATAGACACCCATAAGAAAGACCTCCCATGTAGTAATGTTGAGGTATAAGTTCAAAATAGTATTAATGCCCAGGTATGAGATCTGGGAAAGAGTGTTCTATCTAAAAGGACAACTATGTATGATACCATGATGAATGATTGATCATAATCCCTATTAAAGACAAGTGAGGGTGTTTCTCTATCCTAGTATAGTGCTATGTGAATCAGTTTCTCCATCCTAATGTGATTCTATGTGATGATAGATGTTTTAATTGTTATAGGGTAGGGAAAAGGGATTTTTATTTTCCATAATGAAGGCTCCCTAATGTGTTTGTCCCTTTTCGCGATTTATGACATTGATGAGTATGGAATAGATCGGCTCAAAAGGTGGATAGGAGCTCAAGATTTTACCCCCAAGGGCTCTATAAGTGTAACAGTGGAGAGTGAGCCAATATTATATGATCCAAAATATTAATGTGGTTCATTGTCCCAATTATGGTGATATAAGAAGGAAAAGTGAAATAATAGATGTTTCCATGATTCTATTCTTGAAATTTGACCTCATCAGTATAAATTTTGAGGATGTGGTGTTTATTTATAGATGTAGGGTTACCTAGGAAATCATTCATTAATTATTAAAGGGGGTCACATAGATATCTAGGTACATATTACATGGGATCACAATATTAGGGTGTGTAGACTTGGCCATATTGGCCTATACAAATGGAGGAAATATGATAATGATCTTGTAAAAATATTTTTGTGATGACATTCCCACAAGCTAGGATTTCATAATAGAATATTACCAAAATTTGTGTAATTTTGTTTATCATTATTTTTTTTGGGATCAATGGCCTATAAAAAGAAATATTATTAAGAAAATTGGGAACCATTATATAGGGATTCCTGATATAACGAAATTATGAAGGGCCTATTTTTTTAGAAAACCCTCATAATAGAGTTTTCAATAATGAATCTTTCTTATTATCGATTAGCCAAAACTGAAGCTGACTCCTTGAAGGTGGTTCTCCTTACAAACTAAACATATGGGATTAATTCGTGAGGAATATCCATTACTCTGTTTGAGAAATCATGTGACACAAAAATAATTCATTTACATATACTCTTGGTATGGATTTATGTTTTGGGTAAAATGTATCTTTTATTTTTATAGTGAGGATAAAATCATTATATCAATGGAAAATGAAATGGAATATACATTCTAATGGAAACCATGTGAACCCCTTATAATTGGATACACTCTAAATGAATGTAATCTGGTTCTATGTTAAATAAAGGGAACTTTCAACATTCCATAACAACGGGTGGGCCTCTGTAACTGGATCACAAGATGGAAGTGTCTAGAATCAGTGTCACAATTGAAGGATTTAGAGTTTCTATGAAGATTATATCATCTAATGGAATTTATTTCCCATAATGGTAAATGTCCCAATTTTTAGATAACATAGGGCAGAGTTGAATAGGTGGTTATATCAAAGATAATAGGTCTTCATGTCTCTGAATATCTTATGGTCATATGAATAAGGCTACTCATATTTATTAAAACACCCATTACACTAATCTAGAACAAATGTAGTAGAGAAAATATAGTCTTCTCTTTGTGTCAAGTCTGTTGTTAAAAATATATTTTAGATGGGTTCATCACATTGGAAATGGTGGAAACTTATATACTATCAGAAAACTATTAATACAAAACCATGTATTTATGATGTCATTAATGAATTTAGATATCTTGAAAGGAAATTAAGTTAAAAATAATAGACCACTCTAATAGGTTTAAAGGGTCAGTCTATATGGACCACATGCGGTAAAATTTAAATTCATTAAACATGGACTATATACCCTTGTATGGGTGAACTGAATAAATATATAATTGGAATATAGGTGTTCTCTAAACTCATATTAGGTCACTAGAACTAATGAGAATAGCTTGATTTATTCATGGTCTATATGGGGTGTTTTACGTGAATTGTATATATTGTATCATTCACCCTTACTCCTTCAAAATCCATTATGAGAGGCCTAGAATAATGGAACTCAGATTTTGATAATGTCTCCATTTATTTATTTGAATCCATTTTAGTTTTATTACTTTCTCCCTTATTTTTTTGATTCCCAATATTTTTCATAAGATATGTGTGGTGAACCCATCCAAAAAAATACTTGACTATTTCCCGGGTTTCCCTTTCTGGGATTTTAAACTAGTTTATATGATCTCACATTAAATTTTTTATTTAAGGTAATTAATGTTAGACCAATGTATCTAATTTCTACGATAAAATAGATTTGATCAATGGGTGAGATAGTTCTCTTGGAAACGTAGATGGATAAAACCTTGAATGGAATAACACTAAATGCCATCAATTTAGACAAAAATTGGGAATGGTGAATGTTGTTTTAAGGTGTAGTGCTTAGGCCATAGGTCTTACAGATTTTTGGTTGAACATCATTGACCAAGATTTGTTTTATAATAAGGTCCGATAGCATAGACTAAAGTTTTGGGATAGTCTATCTATAAATTTCAAGGAAACTTCTAATATAAATAAAGTCCCCATCATTAAAATAGTCTTTAATTTAAAAGGGGAGTCTGTTTTCTCTCAAGAATATTAATTTAGTGTGCCATTTGGTTTAAGGTTATGAAATAAGGATAAACACCAAACATGTTATCTCTAATGTAGATTCCCATCATAAGGATGTGATAGTTCCATATGGTCTAATTATATCAATGTGTTTTGATTATCACAAGTTGTAAACTCCATGATATGAAATGTTTTGGGAATAGGATTTCATAATCATATATTAAAAGTGGGAATAGATAAAAAATGTCTAATATTAAGTTTTCTTGAACCCAAAGGATTATATTGGTTTTGAAATCTATAAATAAACTAATAAGAATTTCTAAATCAATGGTAAATTTAAATATGTGGGCATAGTTGGACAATTAGTAGTTGTGGAATCCAATTCCACACCATTAGTAAATAGCTCTTGGTGTCATGGGGGACCATTCCTCCCAGAATAAAACTTTTTCTGGGGGTTACATCATAAACTCCATGGAAAATATTTTCTCTCCAGCAATTCTGGGTGGGGATCTTTTAAATCGATGAAATATTTATTAAAAACGATGTTATGAATGCATGGACTAAGATTATTAATCATCTGAATTTTTTAGGATTCCAAGAGGATTATATCGATTTACATAATTGGGTTGGTGAGTATTTGGACATAAAATCAATAATATAATATGATATAGTAAAGGAAATTAAAGATTTTTTTCATCACTGTAAAGGTAATTACACCATGTATTAAACCTATTTTAAAGGCAAAGACATTTTACAAGATGTTCTTAAGTACGTACTCACTTAAACGGGTGGTATACGCAATGTGAAGTGGTGGTCATGTCATGAAAAATAGTGTACTCGTGGTATAGCTTAAACCCATTTTAAGAGGATAAGGATATTCAGTTATATATATTCCCTAGAACATGATATCAACCATGAAAAGAATGTATTTTTCAAGGGCGGTATGGGGGGCCTCATATCTATTGACACTTTATCATTTTTTAAGCTATCATTTTTCATAAATATGAAATTAAATGGCCTTGTGAATGATGAATTGGCTCAATCCGAGGTTCCACATTACATGCATTCACCATAAAAATATTATGAGTCTCCTTGGATTCAATGTTTAACATCATTTAATTACAAACATGAAAGGATAGTGTTTAAGGCCACAAATATTTTACCAAATTATTTTTGGAGTTATGGTCAGACAAACTAGACCCAAATATGAGAATTTCTATATATAAAGGGAAAAGAAAAGGTAACCATAATTAATGTCCCATTACCATAAAATAATTTCTCAATGATAGGGGCACTCAGTTTTAAGTTCATGATTCTACGAGTGAATGATTGGATGTAATACTACATATAGTTCATGTATAAGAGATCCTACGACCACTAAATATCCATGTTCACATGAATCAAGAACCACAAAATTATTTAATACAATCCCTTCATTGATCTATCTCATAAAGAATTAAAATATTAATTTACCTTAATTTATATATCATATTAGGTGGGAAAATGAACACATTTTATTTTTTTTACATTGTTTTGTCCTTCTATCAAGTTAATTGTTCTGATTTGAAACATAAGAATATTAATATAGGTTATTGTTTTATTGGATGGACCACATGTTGTGTTGTTAAATATCTTGGGATGAGGAATTGGATGTTCTATAATTTAATGTCATCTGATTAGGATGTATTTTTTTATAGTTTCATTATCATGTAAGTATTAAAAATGTATTCTAGTTTAACAGCAAGTAACTAAGACATTGTAAACTGAGTAGAATATTAGTAAAGTATCATTTGGTAAATCTTCTATTGGTGATAAGAGTTTAAATACGGGTAAAATTTTCAAGCATGAGAAATATTATGAAAAAATAACCATATTATTAGTATTTGTGTGTAGATCTATTTCATACATAGGGAAGAGGGTTATCATTAAATAGACCACTCTATACAGTTTAGGATCTATCATGGTGGACCAAAATAATTAATTTTTCCCTTATGGTTTGACATATATCCTTATTTATGGAATTTATTGAGTATGAGGTAACAAAACAATAGTGTTATTAAACATTGTGAATAAAGGAAAATAGATTATGTACATCATGTCTTCAATTTTTATAATGATGGATAATGGAATAAATATTGGTGAGATTATTTTGACCATTAGTAATGGTGACGACTAGTGACACATAATTAGGGATTACAACTTGCATATTTTGGGTGTCTTTTCATTTTGTATAAAACATCCCTTATGGTTTTCTTTCCTGGATAAGAAGAAACTACGGTATTTACTGTAAATTCCTAGTGGGGTTATTTCAAATCAATCAAATACCTATGACCAATATTTCTACGAATAAAAAATCAATATTATTTTCTAAAGGTTTGTTAATATTGATAATATTATTTAAACTCATGTTATTATATTATTTTGAAAAAAAGGTATAATTTTTTTGTATAGAAAGGGGATTCCCAAATTTTTTTCGAATATTCAATGGTTATACCATCATATGATTGTTAATATATTTGGGTATGAGGAATAAAGCCCTATTAAAGAGGATGATAAACGCATTCTCACATTAAATTTGGTAAGTAATAAAAATATATTTGGGGGACCTTGCCAATCGACTAATTTCATCACTGGATAGACTCTCTAATCAGTTTGTTGTTAAAAAGATATGACATATTTCATGGAGTTCAAATCATTAAACTAGGATAAACAATGAGAGTGGAAAATTTTATTTGAATTGGGATTATAGAGAGAGGAATCACTATATATTCTATTTGAATAGGAATTAGGTGACACATAGTTCATTAAAGGGAATACCCACAAAGAGATATCCAAAAAGTAGGAATTTAGGGGGAATTTTCAAATATCATCATAGTTGACCAGGTATAAACATTCATAAACTTAGAGTTGTCACACTATTATATCCCTCATATAAGATAATAACTGGTCTCAAAATTATGGGCCACTCTAAGTCATCTTAGGATCATGTGGAGTTGACTGAGGGGTCATATAGATTAAGGTCAAAAAATAAAGGAAATATCTATGTTTGTTAACATAATTTATTGAGGATGTATTCTTTGGAGTTCAATTTTATTTATTAAGGACATATTTAATTTTCTTTAACATCAATTGATGAGGCTGATTATGACATGTTGTTTATGGACCTTAAATTATGAACATGGAGATTGTATTACATAGATCTGGATTATATGAAAGGTAAATATATGCACAGATATTAAATAATGGTTATTAAAGGGGTACTTCTTTATAATGGGATACCTTGTCACTATAGTAGAACAATGTATGATGGTATATTTTCCTCAGTTTTCCATAATGAAGTGTCTCCGTTAGGAAGATCCATACTGAATGGGAACGCCTAAATATTAGGGATATTTTTCTAAATATGGGGTAACTACTTGTCATAAATGGATAATAAAAAACAACATACTAGAGATTTCCCATGTAAATCTATCTCATATGTGGGAGGGGTGAAATTGATGAATCTAATCATCAAGCCATGAAATTGGGAAGGACCCACTTCTGGAGAATTTAAGCAATATGTAAATTTTCATATTCTTATATTGGATTATAGGTGAGACCCCCAATTCGGTAGTTGTTTAACATTGATATGGATCTTATGGGTGGATACTAGGCCATGTAGAGTATGTTGATATAGGTAGTTTGAGTCCTAAAGGGAGAAACTATAAATGTGTTTTAGTTTAAAGTTATATAGATACAACTGAAATTTCATGACATTTACTGCCATCCATAATGGATTTAATTCCATACAATATTATATCAAGGGAAATGATTCCATGCTATAAAGTTCATAGTCTTGTAATAAGGATATTTATCTCCCTTAATTTATGTATGATGAATATCAATCAATCTAATATATGTTATCAAAAAAACTCTTACCTCAAGTGAGTCATTCTTAGTGTGATAGACAAGGGGATGCATTAGTGTGCAAAATTGGGACTAAAATTTAAAATTTTATTTTTGCATTAGGGGGTGTTGATATATATTTTCTGCAGTTTAAAATTATGTAGTAAGGAAATTTGATTATTTTTTTGTATATATAATTCAAATAATAATGTAAGAAACTCATCATACAATATAGTAAATGGTAAGGGGGTAAGACACGAGGGATAATTATTTTTAGTGGGAACAGCTAGTTTATGATTTCAGGGTGTCTCTATGTATCGTATAGATATAGGAATCATTTGAAAAAAATTTCATGATAAAAATATTTCTATAGATATCTAGATCATAAATAGGTACTTGTGTTTTATTATATTGTTAGAGGATCAAAATAATGGGAGGGATATATTGTTCTATCTTAGAAAGATAAATTGAGAAAAAATGGAAATTTGTGGCTCTATTTGACATAAATCATCCAGAAATATCTACATATCCTATGGGAATATTAGTAAAGCCATACATAGTTATTTTAAAATACTATAAAAATTATAAACATGCCTTAGAAGAAGGAAATGATACGGAACCCATCAAAAATTCGATGAAGTTTCTTATCCCCAAGAGAGAGTGGGGGAATATATGTGATTAGGCATTATGATGGGTCTTATTATTCAGAAATCACAACATATCATTTAATTAAATCTATCAATCCATTTATAGTTTATATAACCTTGTACCTATATTGACAAGACTCGTATATAAGGATGAGGTAGTGTCATTTTCTATAAAAATTTGTATCATCTGTAGTGAAGTTGTATGGTGTATAATAGGTTTCCTAGTTTAGAAGGATGGAAACCCAAAGTGAATGATGTCGCAATGCTAGGATGAGGTGAAATAGATCCATATCAATGGAGAGTGATAAATAAAATTCAACATTATATATAAAACCTATATATTTCAATCCTTTTATGTTGATCAATCTCATATATAAAAGGGAAGGAAAGTCCCATAAAATAACCATATAGTGTTCAATTTAATGTTATGTGAAAAGGTGTAGTCTAAGAAATTTAGATACAAATAGAGTGAACACGGTTTGTTTAGTATAACAATAAGCCATTAGGATGATATTGATATAGTTTAATTTCCTAAAACTATGAATTATTTAATGGATATACTATTTAATGTTATCTAGAAAGCATGTTATGCTATACATTTTAGAGTAACATAGTCAAGATTGGGATATTATTGTTTAATGTCATGTGTCATGTCAGTGGCGACTAAAAAATTTAGGATCTTGGATTTTTTATTATAGTGAGAATATCACGTTTACATTACACAAGGATACCAAGATCACCATACTCTATTTGTAATTTTTATATTTGATACAAGATTCAATTATTATGGTAAAAGGACCACTCAATTATATTCCTTTTCAGTCAAATATTGGGGCATTAATATGGTTTTTCTCTAAAATATTCCACCTGAGGTCTCTTAATAATTTGGAGAAAGGAAAAATCATTCATTATAGAATAGAACAAAAAAATTGATTCTTGTTTTTATTGGAGGTAAAATACCATTATTTTCATACTATTAAAATACGTACAACAACATGTATTCCCCCATGTGACACATATGTGTCTATCAATAGAGCATCATAGTGGAATTTGGTATTAGGGAGGTGTTGAATTAATCTATGTCAATTTGGTGGAATATCATGAAGATACAAAATGATATGACAATGATGGTGTATTTATAGGATTGTAAAACTCCAACTATCCTGGGGACTACATGGTGATCACCAATGTCAAAAAAATGTCTTCTATTCACTATATGTGGGAGAAAGATATAAAAATTATCCTAGGTATATGTGATGGAATACTTCACTACATGTAAGACCTCTACACCACAATTCATGTATTTCACCATCAAGAAAATATCAGTAATGAATCATTTTAATTATTTTATAATGTATTTAAGTTTAAACACTAAAACAGGGTGATGTGATCATCTATAGAGATACCATTTTCATCTGTATGGGACCAATAAGTATAATAATAAAATGATGGGTGGATGATGGGTAGATTTTTTTGTGGTTCCATATGTGGACACTGATGAATGGAAATTTTTCTAACATTAGGCTTAAAATGTTTCAACATTTAACATTGAGTAATCAATAAGAAAAATAATTCATTCTTTATAGTTAGTTACGATATCATAGAGCCTTTTTTACAAATGACGGGAGTATTTAATCGGACAATCTGTTATGTCCTAAATGATATTAGATGTGTTTGATAATCTATTGCATGAATTCACTCATCAGAACAAGGGAAAATTTATTCAATCGAAGTTGATAAAATTTCCTAAAAACATTTTTGAATGTTTGTTCCTCATTAGTATAGTATCTTGGCTTATGACACCCATTCTCTGATTTTTTTGGGAAATTACTCTATGAATATAAGGACTGGTGGTGGAATTGATGATGGCTTGGTTGAATTTTATATTCATTTGTTATTAATGTTTCATATCATCAAATCATGAGAAATATAAGGTACTATATTCAATGATGTAATGGAATCTTTGGGGTCACAAATAATTTATTTGTTCATTACCTAATAATGGACTTGGAATGATCTATGTATTTCCAAATATTCCATTCCCAAATGTTTTTTTACCCTACATGTGGAATTTTTATATTAATCACCCTCATATTTAGATAAAATATAAGACACCTAATCCAAATGTGCCATGGTACCACCAAATAGAGTATTTCCATTATTGACCATATTTTTTACAACTCCCAGAAGCTTAATATTTCCTTGATCAATTGACCCATCATATAATGAAAAGGGAAGTTATTTAGGTGAAAATTCAATGATTAATCCAATGGATAATTGATTTAGTGTAATTTGATCTTCTTATTATCTTATGAAACAATGAATTGTCTCACAGCTTAATCATCGAAGATGAAATAAATTTTATTTGTCCAAAAATTTTGGACATTTCTCCACATCTATTTTTCATTGATAGTAATAGTGGAAGTTTCATCTTTTATTGACATCCCCAACTATGATGGTATTAAATGATAATATATTTTCATTATTTTATGTATAGTATACTCAAGAAGTGGTATTATATTAACAACATTGAAAAGGCTACCAGGGTACTTTAGGGGGATGTGTATAGGTGAGAACGCATCCTATATATTCACTATATATATATCCATAAATTATACATTGGTAATCCGTGTTTCTATAGAGCATGAATAAAATACATCATGTAATAAAATAAATGATTCTATCATTATTATCCATCGTTAAATTATAAAATTCATGGATATTTGTTTTCCTAACATAATGCTTAATTAGAAGTGTAACAATTGACTTAGATCATCATTTTTTGAAGCCCTCTCAACAATATGGTTATTGAATCATGTAGAGGAATGAAAATCTATTTCATTATACATGTATATTATTATAGTAGCCTGTTATATTGTTAGGGATCTGAAAGACGAGACTCATTAGGAACAAATAACAGTTATATTCAACTTTGGGTCTAACATTATAACGAATGTTCATAAGCTTATTTTCCCAAATAATGGTGGTGGTGGAGTCGAATATATCCATACAGGATATTAAATCTCGTATGGCTTCACAAGTGTACATTCGCCATCAATAGAATCCATTTGATATGTGACAGAATTTATAATATATTGGTAAAACTATAACACCCTAATATTTTGAAATAAAATTATGTTCTATAGATCACGTTTCATGTAACACCTAGCCTAAACGAGCCATAGAATATTATTATTTAAATAAGATCATTATAACATATCATTTAAATTGGATGGTGTAAATTATATTAATAAAATTATGAAATACATATATATAATGTACCTTATCAATAAAAATGGATTTATTGATTCTTATCAAATAAGTATTCATTTTCTGTAAAGTTGTCTTATACATCAGAAATACATTTTCAGCAAACATGGGTTTTATTTCATTTCATAAGTGAATATTATAAATAATTTTTGGAACTTATATAAATTTTATTTTATTGAAATAATTTTTCTTTTTATGTCCTCATACCAGGATTATATTAGGCTGAAATTTTAATATTTTTCTGAATAGATTGATTTTCCAGTGAATAATGAAAAATAATGATTTTTATTGAAAATTGTACATTGTTTCCACAATTTCTGAAGATCCATTTTATTTTAATGTTATTTAAAATAAAAATATGTTCAATTATATAATGAAATTTTTAATTAGTTTTATTTGAATCGATTTAGTATTTAATTTTTTATAAAATCTTTTTTATATGTAAATGTGGATTTTTAAGAAAAACTATATTTTTTCTAAAAAAAAGTTTTTCTCTCTTTTTTCAAAATTATTTTAAAATTAATTCCTACAAATAATATGGAATTATTTTCACTGAATAGAATATTTTAGAATTTTTGAATCCAAAAATAACCTACAATTAGTTATTTTGTATTTTTATGAAGAAATTAGATGTTTTTCAATAGTAAAAAATATTGTTTTATGAAATGTTGTATCATTTATGATATATCAAATAAATAATCATAATATAAAAATTTATAAAACATATAGAATGATCAATGTATTAAAAAATTCTAATAATAAAATTCCCATGTAATTAAAAACGTGGTGATTGTGATTTATTCTATAATAAATATAAAAATCATTTTCAATGATGACCCAGAGCCTCTACAGCACTAGAAAGGTAAAACATTTTAACCCTAAAAATAATAATTTGGATGAGATCTTTACATTACTGAATTTTATATTATATATTATGTATTATTGATTATTTTTATAATAATAATTGAATTTTATAATATATTACAAATTGATTATCCAAATTCATGTGCAATGCGTTCATAAGGCCATAAGAAAAAATAACACATTAAATATGTTCTCATAATATATATGAGACATAAAATGAATATTGAGTTAATATAAATTGATATTTTAATTATAAAATACATATTCTCGTGGTAAATTTTTTTTATAGTTTTTATAAATTATATTACTAACTTATATTCTTACGCAATGCCAATACAATGTTTATTTAATTAACAAACAAATCAAATAAATGATATCAAAAATATTAAAAAAATGAATTTAGATATATTTGATCGGATTCAAGAATTATATAGACTACCCTGACATTTTAGTATATATTAAAATATATTTTTGTAATTTAAATTTTTTTCTTGATGTTTTTAAAGTCAATGTTATGAATAGTTTCAATGTTGATAATAATGATATGTTATGAGATTAATATTTTATTAAATTATTTTAAAATCATATAAATCTAAAATAAGAACAAATGGGATATGATATGGTCTAAAATATCATCCACTATGCATTTATATGATATTTTTAAGCATTTTCCTCTTGAATAGTCTTATTATAATATTTTTTTGTGAACATGAAAAAGTTATCCCCACATCAATTATAAATGTGTACATCATCCCTCACTTATTCAAACCACATTGAGATATATTACTCAAACAAGTATGACTCAATCCTCTCCTATACATCATTGTCCATATTCTAGAGGCCATTGGCATTCCAAAATACCAACCCTATATCCCTTATGAATATAGGTAAAGAGCTTCACCAATGAAGACGAGGTTAATTCACATTCAACTAATGAGAAACGAGAGGTTAGGGATTTTAATCTCACTTTTATTTATATGGAACATATGTCGTATTCACTACTTGCTTCATTTTTGTGGAGTATATACCTCCTACTTTTGTCATTTATGATTCTTATCATGAAAATAATGGGATGAACATTTCTATATAATGTTTATTCTTTCATGTAGCTATGGTTCCAAAGTTACCAATGCGCTAAGTTTTTTATTTCACAATACCTTCATTATTTAGGGTTGTTTTTGTTAATATCCCCAAGGATAAATATTTATCCTGAAAAATTAATTTTCTCTAAAAATGTTTTCAAAAAGGTTTTATTCTACAAATATATTTTCAAGTCATTTTGTTCCCACGTTTACCATTCTACAAAAATATTTGAGATGATTTTTTTCATTTTCTAAATGCGGAACATTCCTACTTTTCCAATAAAAAATATGAAAGGAGTTTTTTTTATGTTATACAACAAGAGAGTATTTTCCCATATTCAATATTCCATAAATATTTTACGCTTCATTTCTATGTCGGGAATTTTATTTTCAAATGAAGTATGTTCAATTAATATTGAGCTATTTTCTTAAATGGAAGTTATTATAAAATGGAAATGTTATTTTTTCCATGATTTTTTATAAAGTTCTTTAAAACAAATTTCCATATATGGGGATATATTTTGATGATGCGTAAAATATTTCATCAAAATATGATCTAGGGATACCATATTTATTCATTTTCTACAGGTATTATATGTTTTTGATGAGGCCTGTTCCATTTTCCATAGGTTATACTTCAAGGAAATGTTTATTATATTCATTTATTTTCATTAGATATGAGATGATTAATGTTTTTTTATCATGTAGAACACATATGTATGAATTTATTTATTTGATGGGTGGGACCTATATCTCCCTCAAATTCATTAGGTAAAAAATTTTATCACATGAGATAAACAAAAATGGAATAGTGAGTGAACCTAGCTTAGTAAGGGGTCTGGTTTGCCATGATTTTCATGGTTGTAAGCCTTGAATACTAGGATTTTTTGGGCAATGAACCCATTCTAAAATGATAGTATTGGGAGTTAAAATTGATTACTATGATGGTTTTGAGAGTGGATACATTCCACGCTTACTATATTGGGACTAAACCTTGACTACTATGATGGTTTGCGGAGTGAACTCATTCCACTATGATAGTATTGGGAGTGACCCATGACTTCAAATAATTATTTTCGAGTAAACCGATTCCACTATGAAATTATAGGAAAATCCATAACAACTAAGGAAATGATTTACTATCTTTATGTGTATGAAACAAATTCCTTTCCTTAGGCCAATGTTATTATCTCATGGATAATGATTTCTTATGATTCATATCATATAAACTACCTGGAATTTTTAAATGAATCAATATTTGGATCCCTATTAAGTAGGGTATAATTTTCAAATGTTATGTCCTTGTTATTATTCCCATATTATAATTTAATTTGTATGTAATCATTGATATATTTCTTCCTTACCCTTACTAGGAATCTAAACACCCCCTTTTATTATCTTTCCTTTACACATGTTAGGAAGAATTTTTTTAGGTAGGGTGGGTCTAAGAATTTTTCTAGATGTGAAGAAATTAAAGGGGATGATATAAATTTTTAAAACATTTTGTATATTTTTCCAAGTTATTTACATGTTTTTATAAATTCTATAAAATTATTAACCAAATATATTCTTATGTATGAAATTTATCAAATATTTACCTTGATTTTGTTTTGTGTTTTTTGATGGTTGAAATTTTTTCACATTTGCTGGTAACAAATAGATAAATGTAATGATTATGTCTTTAGGATCAAATCTAGGAGAATGGGTTGTTGTCTGTTTTAGTTGGTAATAGTAGTTTTTTTTTGGAAAACTACAAAGATTATGAGTTTTTTATTATAGGTTATATTAAGTGTTCTGGATACCATCATGGGTGTATAAGTTTGATGGTGACATTATGTTTGGAGTCTTCAACATCCATTTTGAAGTTTTAAGTGACTTAATTTTAAGGTGGATGATGATATTTTGTGATAGGTATATGTAACCCCCATATTTAATATAATTTATTATTTTAGGAAGAATTATATTACTTTTTTTAGTTATTTTGAAACATCATGGTTTATTTGAAATTTTATATTGAAATAAGTATGGTTTATTACTTTTTGGATGAAAAATGAAAGTTATGGGATAACGTTTAAGGTTAAAAATTTTATTTAATGTTGACTATTTTAAGGATATTTTTTTGTATGTTTATCACATTTAAAATAATTTTATTTTTTATTATATTAATAAATTTTAAAAAATAAAAAACATTGGGTGGGAAAAACATATCACATCTGGAAAGACATTGATATTTGAACCCCCAACCAAAGGGTGACATGGGTGAATCTCATTCCACTAGCCTACGTGATGTCTCATTAAATATAAAAGTTATTAATATATTTAAAATAACCAATAGAAAAAATTTAATTCCATTCTTTTATAATATTTTTTTCGTATAGATAACCCAGGGATTTCAAATTGATTGGGATTTAAGTGATTAATGTTATTTTGGAAGACTTTCACTATTATTTGATCCCAGTATGATTAATTTCAACATAATATAAAGGATTTTTATTTTGGGAATTAATATTGAATTTTCTTCTGGTGGAAAATATTATTTTATTTAGTATTTATAGTGGTTCAGGTTTTTTATGAAAATAGTTACCATTTCATCAAGATTATATGTTTTTGACATGCATATTTTTGGGAGATAAATGATAAATTTATCTGAGATGATAGTGTGATAAAATCCAAAAAAATTATGTTATTTATTGAATGATATCTTTTGAACTTTGGGTAGTACAATTTAATTCTGGAGATTAAAGTAGTTTTCCTCTTATAAAGGTTTGTTATTTTTTTGATTAATCATATCATGTTTGATCGATTTTTTTAATTCCTAAATACATTGGAAATGATTTTAATTCTAATATGAGTTATAATATCTTTTATAATTTTATTTTAGTGCTTTCGGAATGGAAAATTCATCTAAAATTATCATCATTTGGAGAAAAAGATTATATTGTGGTGGAAATAAATTAAACAGTGAAACTATAAATGTCCCTTAAGTATGATTAAAACATTTATTATAAAATAATGTAAATTTATTCCTAAACTCATTGAAATAGGATCTTGAAGTAAAAACATCATTTTTTTAATTGTATTTAGAAAAACAATCAATGGCCTTTTAATCCATCACCAAATTATGATTATTTTTATAGGCAACTTTCATGTGATAATGTTAAATATAACTCTTTGGATTTCATTGGGAGTTATTTTTTGCTTCTATATCCATTTTCCCCATCCTAACAGTTTTTTCCTACATTTAAACCAATTATGTGTTATTTTAAATGTCTTTTGGGCTTATATTTTTCTCCATTAAAATGGATGTTTTATTGACCCATTTTATGATGTGAGATATCAAAAAATGTATTTTAAAATGTGAAAACCTTGTAACAAAAAAATGTTAAAAAAATTGGATGTAATTTAAAATGTTTTATAATATATCACCATAATATTCTAAAATAACCGTATGTTTGATATCTTGTGTTACATATAGAACGTAGCCTAAAAAACCTCAAACTCTTATTATTTAAATATAAAAGTTTTCCCCTATCTGTTAAATTGGTAGGTATGAATGATATTATATTAATTATGAAATTTATATATATAAATTAACTATTCATTAATAATTATTTTATTAATTATTAAGAAATTTTTATACAATTTTAAAAATTATATTTTAGTATTTAGAAATACATTTTCTATAAAAGTGGGTATTCATTATTTTTAAGGTGAATATTATAATCAACTTTTGGAATAACAAAAAATTTATTTTCCTAAAATAATATAATTTTTGAAATTATCATAAAAAATTATTTCATGGTGATTTTTTATTTCTAAAAAGATTCTTTTTCCAGTGAATAGTGATAAATATTGATTTTTATTGAAAACTATATTTTTGTTTATACCATTTATAAAGTTCAATATTATTTTAAAAAGGATTCAAATAAATATTATTTATATTATATTATTTATATTAAAATTATGTTAATTTTAATCAATTTTATACTTTAATTTGGTATAAAATCATTTCTAGACATGAATGGGCACATTGTATATATACTGTATTTTTTCTAAAAGTGGTTTTCATCGTGTTTTGTGTTTTTATTTTAAAAATATCATATATAAATTATAGAATTAATTTCATGATATTGAATTATTTTTGTATTGATAAAAATAAATGTATATAATTATTCATTATTTTTCTATTTTTATGAAAAATTTTAATTTTTAGTCAATAGAAAAAAAATATTATTTTAATGATATACCGTATTCTTTATGATGTCCCTAAGACATAGAAATAATTTAAAATTTTACGAATCATGTGAAATAAATATGTTATGATAAAACATTTTAAATATCATTAAAATATAAATGAAAACAAATACATTAGACTTTATCAGATAATTAATATAAAAATCATTCAAATTGATGAGACAGAGCCTGTGCGGCACAAGCAAAGTAAAATTTAATATCATAAAAATAGTATTTGTGGTGATATAATAATATTATAGACTTGGATAATAAATATAATATATTATTGAATATTTTTACGTTTATACAAGAATTTTATAGTTATATTACATGTGTATTATCCAAATTATCGTGTAATGCTTTTGCAAGGCTAGAAAGACAAAATAACACAGTAACTGTGTTGTGATGACATAAATTTGAGATAAAAAATATTTCATGAATAATAATATATATTTTAATCATAATAAAAAATTTTATATGGTATAAAATTATTTACAATTTTTATAAATAATATTATTACCTTATATGGTTTGCAAACACTAGTACAATATTAATTTAATTAACAGAATATTCAAAAAATGGTATAAAAAATATTAAATGTTACATAATTTCTGATATTTAAGTTCATTAAAAAATTATACTGTTGATCACCACATTTTTATGATTTAATAAATTAATAGGTTCTAATATTACTTGTTTTATGCTATTAAAGTCAAAATAATGAATAGTTTCAAAACTGACAATAATGATATATTATGGGATTAATATTTTATTGAATTATTTAAAAATCATAAAAACCATAAATTATCAAAGAAAGGATAATATGTCATCTGAAATGTCATTCCATATTCAATTATAGGCCACCTGTAATAATTTAGATCTAGAATATTATTATTATTATTTAATTTTTGATAAGTTCCAAAAGTGGTCTCACCTCAATTATAAAAGGGAGCCTCCTCTCTCACTTATTCACACAACTATGACCCCTATATCTCAACCAAGTCCTTCTCATTCGACTTTTGAACTTCCTTATCCCTGTTTTATAAGATTTGGTCTTTCCAAAAGGCCATCCCTATATCCCTTAAAACAAATAAAATAAATTTTCTCAAGAGAAGATGAGGTTAAATCATGTTAAACAAAAGGGATGTGAGGTAGTAGATTTTAAGCTCACTTTTATTTTTAGAGGACAAATTCCTTATACACTACTTTATTATTTTATGTGTTTTACATATATATATACCATGGATTTATTTTGTCATTATTATCATGAAAACTATTTGAAATACATATCCTTATAATTTCCTTTCTTTCATAGGCTTATGATTAAAAATTTACCAAAGTGGTAATGGTTTATTTTTTAACCACATTATTATTCTGGATTTTTTACTTTTATGCTTATGATAAGGAATATTTCTCTTTTATATCTCTAATTTTTGAAAATGTGTTCAAAATGGTTTTTATTATTCTCCAAAAACTATTTTATGTCATTTTTACCCATTTTTTAATTTTCAAAAAATAGTTTAGAATGATTATTTTCCCTTTTTCCAAATGAATTACATTGTGAATTTTCCAAAAAAATGAAAGGAATGTTTTTTAACATTTATGGATTGAGTAGATTTTTCCATCATTATGATGTATTAATGTTTTCTTAATTACTTTATAGGTTTACAATATTATTTTCAAATAAAATTTTTTCCATTAAGATTTTGTAGTTTATTTAAATTAAAATTGGAATGATATTTTCCTAAATAATTCATCCAAGTGATATTTCAAAATAAGTTTCCATAAAATATGAAATATTTGTATGATACATAATATTTTCTGGGGAAATGTTCCCAGGTTAACATCGTTATTCTTTTTTTGTATGGTTTTTTATTTTTTATTGGACTCTTTTCCTTTTACACAAGTTATACTTTTATGAAATTTTAATGAAATTCATTTAATTTCATTAGTTTTTTGATGATGGATATTTTATAAACATTTCGCACACCAAAATATGATTTTCAGTATATAATGGGTGGGACATATATCTCCCTCAAATTCATAGGGAAAATGATGATATGTTGTGAGATAAATAGGATTGGAATGGGGTGTTAACCCAGTTCAGTAAGGGGTGTTATCTACCATGATATTCTTGGAAGTAAACCTTGAATACTAAAATGTTTTGGGGAGTGGACCCATTATACCATGATTGTTCTATGATTGAACCTTTTTTACTATAATAGATTGGGGAGTGAACACATTCAACTACGATACTCTTGGGAGTGATCCTTGAAAAATACAACGATTTGGGGAGTGAACCCATTCAACTATGTTATTCTTGGGAGTAAACCCTGACTACTAAAATGGTTTCTGGAGTGAACCCATTAAACTATTTTTGTCTAGGAAAAATCCATTACTACTATGGAATTTATTTTCTATGCTTATGTGTATTCCACAATTCCATTTCTTATTCTATTGTTATTCTCTCATGGCTCATATTCCTTTATTATTTATTTCATATGAACTAAAGCGATTTTCTCCATTTCTTGTTATTTGATCAATGATATGTATGGAATAATTTTAAAATTTTATTCTTAGGTTTTTAAGACATTATGCTCATTTTTTTCTAATTTAATCATTGATATATCCCTCTTTTGCCATTACTGAGCATATAACCTAACATGATTCTTATTTTTTCTTTAATTGGGTTATGAAGAATGTTTTAAATTAGGGTATATATAATAAGTGGTATATATGAGATTTAATGTTTGGGGGTTATGGATATTTATATGAACCAGTTGATTATTTTTCCATGACATGTGTGTGTTTTTCCTATTTCTCTAAAACTCTAAACATAAAAAGACCTTTAGTGTTAATGTGGTCAAATATTTCATTTGATTATTTATTTTTTAGATAGATTAAATTAGGTTCTAATTATTTGGTATCAAATATAGAATTGTAAAAAAAATCACTAGATCTAAGAGTGTGAGTTCTTTAATGTAACAATTACAACAATAGTGTTATCATATGATGACTTTTCATAAATAGAATTAAATTCATCCATAGTGGTGGGTACTATAGAAAATAAATCTATACAATGATCACTTTAATAGTTTGATATGATGTAATTAATATAACGTGGCATGATTATATCTTTTTGAATCATCAAATATCCTCTAGTCAATGTATGTATCCTAAAGACACCATTGATGCTTTATCCAGAGATCCATTATTAGTGGTTTTTTCCTAAAAAACTCATCATTAATATACTCAATATTAAAATTGTATCTCCAAACTAATAATTCTTATCTTGTTTTATGATTTCAACACCATTATCAAGTGGTGGTAAGATAATGGATGTATCCACCATTCTTTCAATTATGACTATTTCATACATTTCATCATCAGTTGGACCAATTATGATGTCATTTAATGATTTGAACATTGAGGTTAATACATCTCTTACTTTAAATATGGTACATCATAAATTTGGGTCTGTTCTTATTCGAATGATATTACTAGATATGACCATTGGGTTAAAAATGAAACAAGAAAAAAATAATTGATTGTTGGGTTTCTTGTTGTAATGATTCAACAACTAAGGACTATTATCATGTGGTCCAATAAATATATATATTGGAAAAATTTAATTAACTTTATAGCACTGATGTGATACCTTGATTGGACTCAAGGTTATTGAAAGAAGTTCTGATATGGGTGTTCTCTTTAGATTCAATGGGTGGATCCCCCCTACGGGGTTTCTATAACATACCTTGTAATGATATATTTAGTCATTTAATTCATTTAATATTAATGGAACAAGCGTTAATATTACCTTAAAATGGATTCAATTATAAATTTCTTACATGAAACACAATAATGAATTTATCTGAAATATTTCATTTCACGCAAGACTGAGTTATACTGAACAATAATATATTGTTATTATTATTATTTAATATGGAATTTATTTTCTAGTAATTTATCATTGATAATGAATAGTAAAAACTTTATTATGTTTACACATGTTTATAAAAACAATTTCATTCATCCAAAATATTTTAACGGCTTAAAATATTAATAAATCCAATTTTAAAGAAAAAAATTGTATATATTTAAAAGATAGTTTTAAAACCTTTTAATGAGGAACCCTTTTTAAACATAGTCTTTTAAAAAATTTTGATTTATATATGACAAAATAAAATTCATTTTTAGAATTTAAATATAAATATTTACATTAGGTGAATTTTTTCTATTTTTCAGAGATGTTTCATATTTTCATTAAAAATAAATAATACTTAATTTTAATTGAAAACTGATTCTCCATATAATTTATTTATTTAGGTAAATTATATTTCGAAATGGTTTTAAAGTATAATTAGATGTATTTTATTTAATTTAATCCCATTTAGTTTGTTGGAATCATTTTAAATGTGATTTTAGATATAAACCCTTTGGAATAGTTTTTAAAATTTCTACTCTAAAAATCTTCTTTGTCATCCCATCTATGGGATTAATTTTAAATTATTTTCTTCGACCCTTCTGGTGGTAATTTAGATAATTTTATTCTATATTTGAAATAAAAATAATTGAAATTTCTAACAAATTAAACTTTTTTTTCCAAAAATATTATTGATTGTAATTGAAATTAATTACAATGATTATGGGAAAGTGTGATTAATAAATGAAAAACTAGGAAAATAAGGTGTACAAATTACCCTACACAGGTATAAAATTTATTTTTTGGAAATATTTATACCATGAAACAAATAATAATATCTAATGGTTTAATTTCAACCCATATAGGACATATAAAACGTGGGGATAACTCAAATATTTTAAAGAATACCTATAGCGTCTGTTTCTCCACTTATAAAAGGCCTCCCCTCCTCCTCACTACTTCATTCCACTAAATACCTTTTGTATCATAAAAACCTTCCCCAAATAAGCTCCCAAAATCCATACCATAATTCTAGAGTCCTAGGGTGGGGTATCAAAGAACCAAATAAGCCCTTTGGTGTACACTAAAACGAGTTACCGGAAAAAATAGATAACCTTATTCTACATGAATTTATATATTATTTCTATCTAACCCCTTTGAATAATTATTATTAGATGATTATATAATAAAATTAGTATCCTAAATATACTGATATGTTTTTTTGGTTATGGTTTTAACCTAAACCTACATACACTTCCATCAAATGGTAACAAAAGTATCATTTCTATACGTCAAACTATCACATCGCAAAATAATGTCATTCATTTTTGTTTTTCCACCTATCATGGTTTGGAATTATTAAAGAAATTATATTTTCATATGATATATATATATATATATATGTATGATATTCCTGTTGTATTTTTAGTTATATAACACTTTTATAACACATACATATTTTCATTCCATTTTTTCAAAATTCAATAACATTGTTTGTGGATGTGTGGACTATCCCCTCCTCAAAACGATGTGATGAGTTCAAAAATTACATGGAATGTCTTAATGATGGGTCAATTTAAATCTATGTGACACACATAACATCTATATGATATTAAACTCATAATTAAATTTTCTCGCACTGAAGTAGTGATAACGCCCTTTCTGGATGTGTGGACTACAGCCTCCTCGAAGTGATATGATTCTTTTTACATCACAATTTTTGTATTTATAAGTATTTATGACTACATAATATGGTATATATGATAGAAATATAATTTTCTAAAGAAAAATGTAACTTATTTTATTTCCATAAGAATCATAAAAAAATTGGATTATTACTCATGCATTTGTAAGACCTACCATCTCAATGATTATAACATTGGTTCATTATTATTGACTATATTTCCTGATTGTCTTTAAGAGTGTTCATGATGTACAAATATGATAATAATTTTATGTTTATTATTCTGTATTTTTTTATATAGCTACCTCATTGACCATAGTCAAACAACCTTTATTTTTTACACAAAAACTGAATGTGGTAACAACACCCAAAGTACAAAATATTCTTTTTGTAGTTGTATAAAATTAAATAGTAAGTGAAATAAATGTAATGATAATCAAGAAAAAAATTTAATAAATGAAATAATTATCATTTGTTAATTATTTAGGAGGATAAGGACACACTTGGCACATTAAACTCACAATAAGTGATTTCATCTCAATTTCCTTTCATTAATGTATTTCATGATGATATGCACATTCATTATTTATAAATGTGTATATAAAACCCCTTTAATATTCTAGATCCATATTCAATCTATTATATAGTAATTTTTTATTTTGATACAATTTATAATTTTATTGGGATTAAAATTTTAATGTTCAAAGTGGTATGGGATTATTTTAATGTTTATGGATTTAATCCTTTCCTCCATTTCAATATTCATGATATTATTTTACATATTTATTTATAAGGGTATAAAATGATTATAATGGAAATTTTATGTATATTTTTGTATTTTAATTTTCCTACAAAACTTCATGTTTTTAAATAAAAAATAAATTCCTATTTCTATTTTTTCTTTCTAGGTATTTTATTATTAAACGTTAGTTTTCAAAATGGATTGATTATTTCAATATATTGAAAAGGATATTTGAGATTTAAAATGAAATTTTTGTATTAAAAATGTAATAATCATTAAATATTAGGTTTTAGGATTATATAACTGTACTTGGACATTTGACGAGTGGTTCTATGATAAATCAATGATGGGTGATTACATGATAAATAAACTAGGGGTGGCTCCATAATATCCCTCTAAATATGTCATATGTCTATTCCATTAGTAATAGTGACATATATGGGAATATACTGCATGGTTATGCCATTTTTAAGATTGAAAAGTATAAACATGTCCCAAGACACCTTTATATACATTCTATTATTTCAATGGGTTTTATGGTACTCTAGTGTTTAAAAAAAGGTATGAAATGATATTATTTCCAAAAGAAAGTATTTACTACATATTAATGGTGAAAAATATTTACTTTAGGAAAATATTTTCATGCATTTCTACACTTTTTCAAGGGAATAATATTTTCCTTATTTTTATATCTATTACTGATCTTTTTATGCCCTTCTCAAATTTTTGTAATATTTTTCACAATATTTATAGATGATATATGGATTGGGGGAGTTAAATTTTAAATACATGAAGTGATTTTATAAAATAAATCATTCATTATTTGAAAAATATATATAATTATGGGTAAAATGGATACTATTAAGACGATTCAACTTTCAATTTTATGGTTTTTTATGTATGAGTTATGGCCTAATTATCTAAAACTTTAAACCTAAAATGATCCTCAATGATATTAAAGGTAAATTTATGACATAACTCTATATAATGTAGTGTTTAATGATGTTTCCTTATAGTTGGTATCAAATAAATAGTTTATATGCCATTAGAGGTTAGGGTAGTGTTAATAGTATAACTTTTGATGATTTAACATTATGGATAAGTTATAACTATATAGCATTTAAATAATTTATGTTTCTTCATATAAATTATTCTTGTTTATAATGGGTTTAATATAGATAAAAATTTGAAGAGGTGGTGGGATGTCCAGAGAGTAAAATATCATTCAGAATCAGTATCCCTAGATGGTTGGAATTCGAACTCAGTAGTTAGTTGTAGTTACGGCCCATTGAAACAATATTTAAATGGTGGTGGTGTCCCTAGAAGAGATAAAGTAGTTCTATAATAGAGGAACATAATTATGGTGTAGAATTTTTTTTTGAATCATCCCCCATAATTCAAATTTTTATATAACCTCATTATAACTGAAGTATTGATTAAATCACAAGAAAATATATTTTAGGTCTTGGGTTTTTTGGATCACCAAATGGAAAATCTAGTAATTTATCATTTTGTAGATGATGTCAATTAATGGTGGTAAATGATTAGGAATATTAAATAAAATAAAAATATTGATTTCTTTGAATGGGATACAATTCAGAATATTTCTCATTGTATGTTCGACATAAGATTAAAATAAATTATTCAATAAGTTTGTGGTTGATTATAGGGATGATATTTGGGTTTATTATAAAATCCATTAGGTGCCTAAAAGGATGTTAAGGATTTAATTTAAAACCTTTAAATAATAGAATCTACATTAATAGTTTATTAAGAGTGAATTTTTGATGTTAAATATTTATTTCCATGGAAATATAATTCATAAAAATGGAATAATTGTAGACCCTAATAAAAATTGTTTTTTGAAGAGTGGCCAAGACATACCAATGTAACTGAAATTAGTTGTTTTCTTTCATTACAGTGTTATTACTGAATTTTTGGTGAAAACCATTATGATATATCTAAACAGCTATCTATGTTAACACAAAAAAGAGTTAGGTTTATCTAGACATGAGAATGTGGTGTTTTTTTACTAAATAAAATGAGGATTGGACAATGCTCAAATTTTGGAATTTCCTTCTAGAAATGGGTAATTCTTCATCTATAGTTATAATTAGTTAAAAATACATGGTTTTGTCCGAATGCATAATAAAAAAGATAATTTCCTATTTTGCAAATTATTTGGAAACACATGAGATAAATTAGCCAACACAAGAATTTGAATTATATTTTGTTGCTTTGAAAATTTATAGGTATCATTTATATTGAGTGGAGTGTGAAACATATACTGATCACAAATTTTTGAAGTATATATTCACTTAGAAAGTGTTTAACTTGATATGATGAATATGAATGGAATAGATAATGAATTCTGATTTCATGATTCGTTATCATCCTAGAAAGGAAAACAAATTTTTCATGATTAGAGTTAAAAATTAATTCTACATTAACCATGTTACATTTCTAATGTGACCCTTTGGACAATGATTTTAAAAACAATTTCTTAGAAGTTGAGGATGAAGGTATATCCATATTCTACTTTACGTATCAATGAATTTGACATTTTCATAAGGAATTAATATAACTCAGTAGGTGGATCAATATTTTCAAGAAAATGTAGAATCCGTTAAGAATGGTATGTTTCTTAATTTTAATATGGATGATAAAGTGTTATACAATTTGGGAAAAGATTCTGTGTGAATTTTGACTCATGGTAGAGGTGGTATTTATTGATTAAAGCTCATAGTTCTCCATTTTCCATTCATCGTGGAAACACTAAGATGTATACATACCTTTGGGAGTACTACTGGTGGGAAGGATTTAAAATATACATTACCAACTTTATAGGTTAATGAATGCGATGCTTCAACAATTTCTAGTGCTAGATTGGAAGTGGGGAAATATAACAATGGATTTCATTATAGGATTTCTATGGAATTATCATGTTAATAAGTTGATTTGGTTTATTAGTGATCTATTAACCAAATCTATAAACTTCATTCCCATTAGAGATAGGATTTATTTAGATCAATATTCCAGAGAGTATTTAAAATAGAATTTTAGTTTACATTGAGTGCCTCTCACCATTGTATCAAAGCATAATCTTAGGTTTACATCTAATTTTTTGAAAGTAATTCCAAATTCATTGGGTGGTGAATTAAATTTCATTAAATTGTTTCATCCACGATCTGATGGAAAGACTATGTGGATAATTCTTGACATGGAAGAAATTATTAATTCTTTCTCATTATATTAATATGTATTTTTTTATCTAAGTATTTCATTTTTTATTTTCATATAATAACAGTTTTCATTCTTATATATAGATTGTGCCTTTTAAGGCACTATATTGAATTTTGTGTCGGACAACATATTTTCAGGAGGATATAGGAGAAAGGATGTCACTGGGAGAACATTTGGTAGAGAAAACATAAGATAAATTTATGTTGATTCAGTTTTACCTGAGAAAGAATCAAATAAGATAGAAAAGTTATGTGGATAACCATAGAAAATATCTCTTTTTCAAGGTAGGTGATCAATCTTTCTTAAATGTTTTTTCAAGGAAAAGTGTGATGCATTTTCGTAAGAATGGGAAGATGAGTCCATAGTTCCTTAGACCACATGAAAACCTGGGGAATGATGGATCTATTTCCTACCATGTGTATTTTCCTCTGATTTTATCATAGGTATACAACATTTTTAATGATTCAATTTTATTGAATTATTTACAAGATTAATCACTAGTTTTGAGTGATTAGGTAGTTTATGTCAAAGAGAAGTTTTATTAAAGGGAATAGCCATTTTAGGTTCTTGATTATAGAGATCATGTGTTGTAGAATAAATTAATTAACCAGGTTATGTTTTATAGAAACACCATATGGCTGAATAGATAACATTAGAATCTGAAAATTCTACGAGGGAAAAATACCCACTCATATTTGATAGGGGATTTAAATTGTGAGGACACGGTTTTTAAAAAACAAAAAGGATGTGACATCTCAAATAATGATAGAAAAATTACTTTCAATATTTATTAACTTTTTTCTTTAAACTATAATTTTACCTTAAAAGTGATGTTATGTCCAATAGCATACATGACACGCAATAATGATTTTCTAGAAAATCTTTTGTTTCCCACAATATTGAGTTATACCGAATAATAATATGTTGTTAATATTATTATTTATTATGGAAGATATCCAATAGATGTTTTTAGTGGGAATGAATGGGGATAAATACATTGTGTTTACACAAGTTTATATAATGTTTTAACATTCATACAATAGATTTTTCAAGCTAAAAAAAAATAATAACTTCGATTTTAAGCATAAAAAGGTAGTATATTGTTAAAAGATAGTTTTACCACCTTTTAAGGGAACACTTATTTTAAATATAAATTTTCTCACTGTTATAATTTTTATAGAAGAAAATAAACTTCATTTTTAAATTATAAATATCAATAATTACTTTGGGTGAACTTTTTGTACTTTTCTATGAAATTTTGTATTTCGATGAATAGTAAATAATTATGAATTTTAAGGGAAAATTTCATTTTCATCTAATTTATTAATATAGTTAAAATATATTTTGAATTTGTTTTAAATTATAAATACTTTTAATTTATAAAATGTAACCCAATTTATGTTATATTAATCTTTTTCATTGTGATTTTAGATATAAAAACACTATAAACATTTGAAAATTTTCACTTTAAAAATTTGCTTTATTGTCCTCTCTATGGGAATAATTTCAAATTACATTTTTACACATCTATGGTTGGAATTTAAAAAATGGATTCCACATTTAGAATTGGAAAAATTAATAATTTATATTATTTTCAACATTTTTTATCAAAAATATTAGTGAATGTAATTAAAATTAATTAAAATAAATAATTGAAAACAAGCTTAATTAATTACTAAATTTGGAAATTAATGTATAAAAAAGGCCCTACAGTTGTATAAAAATTATTCCTTGTCTATAGTTACATCATTACACCTCTAAAGATCAATCATTTTCTATTTTGAACACATGGGGTCGAAATTAAAAGAGGGTTGTACTCAAATATTTTCACGAATACCCATGTATAATTTTCCCCATTTATAAAAGGCCTACTCTAGTCCACTCTTCTTCACAACACTCAAGAACATTTGTCTCATTAAATACCTACACAATTAAGATCCTAACATCCCTACACTAAACCATGATTTCTCACTTTACGCTGAAATACAACCATGTAGTCCCTTTAGTGCAAACCAAAAGGAGTTACTAGAAAAAGACGTAAGATTGTTCATCTTGAATTTATGTTTATTTTATTTATCCACAAATTAAATATTTCTCAATACAAAATTATATGATAAAATTATTATCAAAGACATACTGAGATGTTTTTAAGTCTTTTACCTACACCTACACACACTTCCATCAAATGGATAACGAAATTACTATTCATGTATGGAGAACTACCCCATTGTGAAATGATGTTGTTCATTTTTCCTTCACCACCTCCCATGGATGGTAATTATGATGGACACACAATTTTTATATGATATATATATATGATATTTATGATGTATTTATACATAAATAACTGATATATAACAAATTTTTTCATGCTTTCCATTTTTTTGATAATACAATAGCATCATCTCTACATGTATGGACAGTTGCCTCCTCAAATTGATATGATAGGTTCATAGATTACATGAAATGTATTTTGGATTTATTAAATTAAACATATGTGAAATTTATAACATCTATATGATATTAAATAAATAATTACCTTTATGTAAATATTATATAACATTTCCTTTATCACCTTTTCATTCACTGAAAAAGTGATAATGTCATTCGTTGAAATGTGGATTACAGCCTCCTCGAAGAATTTTGATTCCTTCTAGATTACAATAATTGTATATAAAATTATATAGGATTAAATAAAATTTTATATATTATATAATTTCCGTTCTATAATGATAAATGATACTTATCTTCATTCCATAACGATCATTGAAAATTGTAAATCACATATGCGTTCTTACATAATACTGTCTCCTAGATTGTAATGTCGGTTCATTTTTCATGACCACATTTCCTATTTGTTTTTAAAAGTATGAATCTTATATAAAAATGATAATTTTTATATGATGATTATTCTTTAAATGTTTATATAAGGACCTCTTGGACAATAGTCAACTAACCTTAGTCGTTTTAATAAATAAAGAGAATATGGTCAAAACACCCTACATAGATATAATTGTTTAAATATTTGTATAAAAAATTTGAATAAGGGTAATAATAGAAATTACAAACTTTAAAATGGTAACAATTACATCAATAATTAACATAAGATTATTATTTAGGAAGATAAATTTTCACATGACAAGTTGTTATCATGGTATGGTATTTCTTATCAATCTCCATTCATTGAGAAATTTCTTGATAATATATATTATTTTTGTTTTATAATGTGTATATACTGGTCCTTTTCATTATATATCCTTATTTTATCTATTAAAATTTTATTTTATCTTTTATTAAAATTTATTCTTTCATATGGCATATAATTTAAATATTCAAAGTTTTATCAGACACTTTGAATGTTTAAAGATTTCATCAATTCCTCTATCTCAATATTCTTGATATTATTTTACATATTTTTTTTTATCAGTATAAAAAAAATTTATGTCTATTTAGAAATTTGGATCCATCTATAAAAATTCATTTTTTCAAAGGTAAAATAAACCCATCATTCCATTTTTTTATTTTTAGTGTTTTTTATTGAATGTAGGTTTTGAGGATGGATTGATTATTTAGATAACATAAAATAGTTCCTTTTGATTGAAAATTAATTTTAATGATTAAAATGATTAAAATTTTAGTCTTGTATGTGTTATTAATTTATAATGGTACTTGGATATTTGAGAGGTGGTTCTATGATAAACTGATGATAGGTGGTTCCATGATAAACCGGTGATGGGGGGTCGTTATAGCCCTCTAATGCATTTGGAAAGAAAGTCAGTCATATGACTATTACATTTTTAAGAGTGAGATGTATGAAATTAAACTGCATGGTCATTCCATTGATAAGAGTGAAAAGTATTATGTTGTTTCAAGATACATGTATGTGTTTTCTATGCATTCTATGGGTTTTATGGTACTCTTTTGATTACAAAAATGGTATGAAATGAGATAATTTTCAATGGAAAGTATTTACTAATTATTAAGGGTTAAAAAGATATTTCTTTATGATAAAATTTCATGGGTTTTAATTTTTTATCGACGAAATAATGGATTCCATATTTTTATATCTATTTAGAGATATTTATTCTCATCCCATAATTTTTTATGTTTTTATCAGAAATAAATATGAGTTAGAGAATGGAAGAATTGATGTTGAAATTCATGGAGATTTTTCATAAAAGAGATCATTGTTTATTTTAAAAGTTTTAGATCATAGGAAAAATTGATACTATTTAGAAGTGTCCACTTTTTATTTAAGGGTTTTTTTCTGTATGAGTTTTTGAATAATTCTCTAAAACACTAAAACTAAATAGATACTTAATGTAAAATCAAGTAAAATTCATGATTTAACTCAATATTACATATTTTAAAATTTCAGGTCCTTAAAAGTTCATTCTATGAGTCTTATCTCGGATGACTTTTGATAGAATAGCTTCTACTACTATATCTTGTGAATTTTTTATCACATGTAGATGATGGTGATCATTATAATTATGATCTATCCTAGGTAAATTATTGTTGGGTTACCAATCATTGTAGGTTTAACCCATCACTTTTTAAATATAATAATTGTATGGGTTAATGCACTCTAGGGACAAGATATCGAAGTAGTTAGATGTGAGAATCAAATCTATAATATTCTCTATAGATTATCTTTTATAGAATGAACTTATAGCTTTATCAATTATATGATCTCCTGATATATATCTAATGTTGTAATGGATTAATTATCATCATACAATTTCACTAGGGTAGTCACTAATTTGTTCTCCAAGTATTGGGTTTGTGATAGTATATAATGGGGTCATGAAATCCTACAATGCATGGTAGATAATTCATATTTTTTCACATCAGCTAGTTCCACAGAATTCCATTATATGTCCCAAGATTATCACATTTATTTCATATTAAATTTTAATTAAATGGTTATTTTTTTTAAAATTTTTATTATAAGGTGTTCATATTGTGTTTAAAAAGAAATAAAAATTAGTTATATATTAGAAAATCCAACTAAAGAAGACTATATGTTTGATCAATCACTTCCATAGTTAAATAATTTATGTAAGTTTTTACTTTTTAGTTTTTTACTGATACTCTAACACATGGATAAATCTATAATATTTTGGCATGAATTTTCAATGGAAACCTTGTTTCCAATGATATATGGCCATTGGTTTTTCATACTAGTGATGCTAAAAAATTTGTGATGGTGGATGGTGTGGGAGGTTGGGGTCAACACACATTTTTTATAGGATAAACCCTACTAATAGAATCTATTTATATTTATTTTACACTCATGGATTCAATACAAAATCATTTCATGGTAACAATTATCCATGTGATAACGATATGATCAAAACCTTGTATCAATGCCAACATCTATTTATGTGAGAGGTTCTTTATCTTTATTTTGTTAATTCATGTATCTTATATTAAATATATATATCTATGTACTCATGAAATTTATACCATATTGGGGAAGTTTTGGTTTTGTTAACATAATAAGATTCCCATGAGAGAAATTCTTAAGTATCCCAAGGAAGGGAATTAGAACCCACATAGTTTGGTTCCACCTAAAAAGTCACATCATACCTCTTAAGGCTATGTGAAAATGACCATTTAATGTAGTTTAATTTCTTAGAAAAATAATTCGAGGAAAATTTGTCCCTATAAAAGGATATTGTGGGATTTTTGCATAACTGACACAATTCATAAGCACCTCTTAGTCTCCAGTTGTCTCCACTTCCATATATTATGAGTCCTCATTCATAGGGATCATCCATGGTATATGTTCTCGAAATAACATTGCTTATGAATTTTAAAATATGAGAGTGTATCAATGAACCATGATATATATCTTGACTTATGATATATATAAGGTAATAAAGAAAATGAATCATAAATTTATCTATAAGGAGAATAAATCATATGACCATCACATTTAGAAATTCCATTATTGAGAATGTTTTGATGGAATCTCATGGAGAAATCTTTCATAACCAGTGAATATGGGAATCAATTCCCATATAGTTTTATTTTCATTATTTAATATCACATGATAATACTAGTTAATGTTTTTTAACATCATGTACTAAGGATATTGGAAATGGAGTTCAGGATTATTTCACCAAGGTTATTGTGTTTCCAACTTCTGACTATGATCCAACTCAATATTTTTATTTAAGAGAACAACTAGTTTCCTATAAGTTAATTTAATTTGTTCTCTATGAGAGATGATTTTTAATCAACCATATAGCATGGGAGTGTATAACAAGGCATTAATTGGGGCTTATGCATAGGACTCCCCTTGAGTTAAACATGTCTCTTGATTGCTAAACATGAAAAGATATGTGTATAGATTATACCTTAAAGGAAGATAAGGTGTGATTACATCAGTTATATGAAATGGCGATAATATATATTTTTTGTGTCTTATACATTGGAAATACCCTGATGTACCAAAACAACTATGTGGATAGGTTTAATGTAATTTTAGGCACCAAGGGAAGTGTATAAACTTGATGCATTATAGAAAAAAAATAAGATTATCGTAACTAGAAGAAATATTGAGGAAACCAAGAGGATAATATAGACTCAAGGTGTATATAAATGATAGAATGCCTATCACATAATTGGTTAGATATGTGGGGAATATGAATGTATGATACATGAATATATTAGTAATCTTAAAAGAATACTTAAAATGTAATAGGATTTTGGGATTATAGCTATTATGTGGCTCATATAGATTAGTGGGAAACCACTTTTGAGGTCAGGGATAATCTTTATCCAGGTGTGAGTCTTGAGTGAATTAGTACCTTTTCACTACAATTATAGTGTTCATGGTACACTCTTGTGGGAGTATTATAAATTTTTTCTCCATAGTGTGGTTAAGTAGAGGTTCTTATCCCTAGTTAGACTATGGGGAAGTTGTTGTCCATAGTGAGGGATAAAATAATTGTTTGTACCAAGATAATTATATCTAAGTATTTAAATTATAGAGGTATTGGGTGATATCTCACCCTTGTTAAGGCCCATAAAATAGTTTTCACCCACATATATGTTCCTTGAGCAAAATCACCCCCATTATGTGTTGGGAAGTATGTCTCCCAAAGGTCATAGATTAAGGGAATAGTTTCCAATGTAAAGTCACACCATAGTAGGGTGTTGTGGTATGATATTTGTAATGTGTGGGTTCCCCGGATTGAGACCTATTAAATGGATTCATAAAAGTAGGGGTTACTTCATTTGAGACCGGAGTCAATGGTTGATATTTTATGTATTGGGGACTATGAAAACTGTGATGAATCACCCTAATAGAGGGCTAATGAAATGTGGTGATCGGAACTTGTGTGGCGATAAGTTAAGAGATAATCTCCCCTTAATGATGGCCCATAAAATATGATTAACCCTATCTAGGGAATCCTATGGAGACATCATGTGTTTGAATGGATGACAATGAATCTTCTATAATAGAACCTTATAACTAATTTTTTTATAAATGTGGAGGGATTGGTATTAGTCGACATGAAATTAGACTAGGTACCCAACTATTTTTTCCAAGTGGTCTCTCATAGAATAACAAGGTTAGGTGGCACCCTAGTGTATTATTGATTTAGAGGTTAGGGAACATGGAACCCTGAGGATAGGTATCCAAGATGACTAGTGAGTGCAGAGTGTAGACCATGATTCATCTTCTAGTAATTGATCAGTGTGTATTGAAATAAAGAGTTTAGAGTGTTTTTATAGACATAGGGGGAGATTGGAACACCAGGACTAAGTATTAAATATGGTTTTTACTATTTCATTGGAGTAAGGTACATGTGATCGTGACACTAGGGATCACAGACTTGACCATGGAGGCCTCGATGAATGGAGGATCTAGGAAAATGAGCTGAGAAAAAAAGTTGCGTCGAAAACTTGAGTCTAAACATGAATTTCTTCATGAGAAATTCCCACCATTATAAGTCCATAACTTTTGAAACATATTTCTATTTAGGGTCCAATAATAGACAAATTTTATCTAATAATATGAAATATTCCATCAAATATTGGGTTCAATAATGATAGGTTTTTTAAGAGAAAAAGTGGCTAGAAGAGCCTTAAAATGAATCATTTTGGGTCCCAAAATCTTTTTTATTGAGAATAAATGAATATAATTGCATAATAAGGGATGGAAGGTACCTCTGCCATGTTAATAAACAAGGAAAAAAAATTGGGGAGTCTACAGCCCTTTGTGTGAGAATTCATATGTTATATGGACAACTAGATTTATTCTTCTTTACTATTAGAGATAAAATTATAAAAAACATCAATGTATATTGTGTGAATGAGTATCAAATACTGAGTTTCATAAAAAACTAGAACACAAATTCATGTGGAAAAAATTACCCCATAGAATATGATATATTTAGAATAAAAATAATATAATTATAAGGTAAATAAAAAGACCATTTTCAGATTCTTAACATCAGGTTCACCACCTGAGAATTCTCCCCAGTGGTGAAGTTTCCAGGAGAAGTGTCTCAACATGAGAATTTTGTGTTTCAATATGAGTATATTAACCCAATGAATTTATTTTTATAAATTCTAAACCTCTAAATTAGAGGATAATAACGGGATTAGAGTGGATTTTTTTCTTGATCCATGATAGTAGATCTATACCTCCCAATGAGTCAAATGAGAGCAAGAATTAAGCTATATAAAGTTATTTAAACACTCTTGACACAGATTGTAACATTTCTGAAAAATGAGGAATAATATATTTTCATATTTATTAATATTTTTGAATTAATTATTAATTTTACTTTAAAATGGTTTCTATGTTCGGTAGCATTCTTGATACGCAACAACGGGTTTCTTTGAAATCTTACGTTGCAAACGAATAATAAAATAATATTATTTTAAATGGTAGATAACTCATAGTTGTTCTATTGGAAGTAATGAACAAAACTAACTACCATGTTATTATACATGTTTTATAAATGTATTTGAATTTATCCAATAAAAGTTAGAGGCTTAAAATGTGAATGAATCTAATTTTACGCATAATTTACATTAAAAGGTTGTTTTACTGCCTTTTAATGGAGAACCCTCTTTAGATATAGATTTCTTCACATTAATACATTCTAATTGACCAAAAAAAATCATTATTTATAATGGGGACATCAAAATTTACTTTGTGTAAATTATTTGAATTTTTCGGATAAAGTTCATTTTTTAATGAATAGTGATAATATTGTATTTTCATTCAAAACTGAATTTTAATCTAATTTATTTATATAGGTATATGATATTTTTAATTGTTTTTAAAGTCTAATTAAAATATATTTTTTCCATTTAATCCAATGTTTTTCATTGAAATTAATTTCACTTTGAAATTGGACATAAACATGTATCAATCTTTTGATAGTTATTGTTTCTTAAAAACACCCTATTTGATTTAACAACGGGAATTAATTTTAATCTAATTAAAACAGCTTATATGTTTTGAATTTAGACAAATAGAAATTACTTTTTAATTCATAATATCAAATACAGCTTAGGCTGAATTTTTGGAATTTTTCTGAAAGACTTCAATTTTTGATGAATAGTGAAACCACTTAGAAGTAGTTAAAAAATCTAACTTCTTCATTTAAATGATATTTTACCACTTCTATGAATTTAATTTCAAAAATTTGACATAAATGGTTGTTATCAAGAAGTAAAATTTTGTTCAGTAAGATGAAAATAATTTTTGGTGAATACTAACATTTTGACTATTACTTACTGCGGTTAAAGGTTAATAGGGTAATTCAAGGTAAAAAAGAATATTAAAATAATAAAAAATTACTTTAGCACTTGTTATAACCTTATTTGATGAGTAATTGCCAACCATGGTCATCCTTGGGTCTATTTTGGGGCCCCATGGAGACACTTATGAATGATAATGAAACTTTAGATTAATTAAATTAATGTAAAGGAAAAAAATGACATAAACAAAAATATTTTTAGTAAATTAATTTATATATGGTGTTATATGAGTTATATTTTCTAATATAAATATTCATTGGAAAAATAAAAATATTTGCTACAACATGTTATTTTTTTTATAATTTTGGACATCAAATATATTAAATATTTTATGATACAATAATGATGAATTATTTACCTCATTAATAATTGATTTAAATAAATAAGATTATAATGATTAAAATATTATCCAAAACTTGTAAAATTCTGATTTTATGATTTTATTTCGAATAAGATTCATCTTATATTTTACATTAATGATTATTGGAATTTTAGAAACTGATTATCATTATACAATAAAATATTATTTTCACACTTCCCTAAAGAGCCCCTCCTCTCCCTTATAAAAAGAGACCACTTATAACCAATTCCTAACACCTCTCAAGCCTTTTGGATCGTCCAACCTCTTACCAATTAATCTACCTACATCCCTCTCTTCCTCCTAGAAGCCTAACCTTAGGCAGGAGGAACTTCAAGAAGTCCTTTTGGTTCATACCAAAGGAAGTTACCCAAATTAAAGGTAACAGTTTCTTTTAACCTATTTTCTATTATTTTACTTCTCCAACCCCCTAAACTCTTTTTATTCCTTTCATTTATAGCAACAAAAGTATCCTCAATATACTAGGATGTTGTTAGAATAAGGATTTTATCTACACTTACACACACCTCCATCTAATGGGTGAAGAACATACTGTTTTTGTGGATAGAAAACTAACGCCTCATGAGATGATGATTCTTTTATTACCTCCAACTGCCTCTCATTGTGTCCATTATGATGGAACTGTATTTATATATGTTATATATTATTTTAATGTTTATTTATTATTCTATTTTTTCCATTTACATCATACCTTTATGTTTTCCATTGTGGGTAAACACAATAATTTCATTTGAGGAAGTGCGGACTACCGCCCCCTCAAAGTGATATAAACCGTTCATATCATATGTGGTATGTATAAAGGATAGAATTTATGATATTATATATGAATAAATACTGTAATTATGATACTACTTTGTAAAATTATGTTTTAATTCCAATAAATATGAAATATAAATGGAAGTAGCATTCATGTGTACGTACGGCTTACCGTCTCCATGAACAGTGCATTTTATTTCATACCTCTAAATGTTCTATAATATTATAAATACATGTATATGATAGATATATATGATATATATGATATCTAAGTCATTAATATCATTCTGGATATAATGAACCTTTGACCACATGAACAACATCTAATTATAAGAAGTCCTTTTTGACACAAGAACGAAATATCGACAAAACGAACATTATTAACCTAATGATTACATAATGTTTATAAAATGGTAATAAGTGATATAAAAGGAATAACAAACTTGAAAAATGTTCTAAAGAAAGTATAAATTAACTTTAGTTTTTTATTCAAGGGATTAAAGAATGATCGAGTCAAGTCGGACATGATATAATAGACTTCGTCTCAATCTCCTTTCATTGAGGCATATTTTGTTATAATACACAAAATTATTTTATAGGTTGTATAAAAATACTTAAATTTTCTAAGGGAATATTTTCTAATGAAGCATTTTACTAAATGATAAAAAGGAATGATTAATTTAACATAAGCGGTGACAAAGACCTTTTCTGCCGCCGTGAGTATTATTTTATCTTTGGATTCCTCAAAAGGCCATAATGTTTTTAAAGGAAAATAAATACCATATACTCTTTTATGTATTTTGGTATTGAAAATTGTTTTGATAATGGATTTATTATGTCAATATATTTATGTTATATATGTTGATTGAAATGTGGAAAAGTTTTCTTTCCTTTATATTTGTTTTATGTCTTATGATTTTATAATGGTACTTGAACATTTGATGGGTGGTTACGTGATAAACCAAATGACGGGTGGTTCCGCGAATACCAGGATGGGTGGTTACGTTACAACCTCCAATGCATTGGTTATGGAAGTCGGCCCTATGGCTATTCCATTTAGTGATATGTGTGGAAGTTGACCATATGTTTATTCTATTTATGTATGTTTATGTCCCAAGTTACCTTTATATGTTATATGTTATTTATATTGGTTTTAAGGTTATGTTTTGGTTACAAAAGGTTAAGTAATGATATTTTATTTAGTGAATAGTATTTACTACTTCATAAAGGTAAAAATTATTACTTATGATAAGGTATTCATGGTTTACCTGATGTTTTGAAAAACTAACAGTTTTCCTTCTTTGTGTATCCCTTACTGAGCTTTCTATGCTCATCCCATGTTTTTGAAATGTTTTACTTAGGAAATAATGTGGAATATGGTCAAGGATGGGATCAAGGAAAATTCATGTTGTCGTAGACATGGAACTCGGCATGGCACTTTTTTAAGAGTTCATGTTTTGTAAAAAAAATGGAAATTGTGTAGAAGTGTCTACATTGTAATCTTTTGAGATGTAACAGTTATGTCCTAATTCTCTAAAAATTTAAACCTGAAAAGATCCTCAATGTGAATTATTCATTTAATTCAATATTACGTATGGTTTAAGGTCGGGTCCTTATAGTTAGTATCAGTGGTCAGTATAGATAACTCTAAGAGTTAGGGAATTGTTAAATAAATGTCCAAAATTTAATTTATGGTAATATTGAAAAGATATAGCATTTACAGATTACCATGTTGCTTTGCTTAAGATATTTCTGGGTTCGGAATGGTTTTCCGCAGAGGAAATAGGGCTGCTAAGTTGGGACGACATCAGGAGGAAGACAACCTTCCAAATCAGCAACCTGAGATGGTCAAATTCGGAACGGAACAGTCTGTTTCTATGATGGAATAGTTAAAATAAGCTATAAATAGTGGTGGTATCCATGTACGAGATCATCCAGATCAATGACAGAGGAACATGTCAGTTGTGCAACATTTCATGAGGCAACATCCCCCATCATTCAGAGGATCATCTGACCTGGTGCTAGAAGAAGGGTGGATTAAAGAACTAGAGAATATTTTTGATGCCATGGGTTGTTCATAACATCAAATGGTTACTCTCGTTTTTTACCTTTTTGAAGGTGAAGCAGATCAGTGGTGGTCGATGGTGAAAAATATCAGGGATAGTGAGGAGATTTATGCTCTTGATTGGGAGGAATTCAAAGGTATGTTTCTTGAGAAATATTTTCCTAAGGTGGTTCGTCTTAGGATGGAAAAACAATTCCTAGAATTGAGGCAGGAGGATGACTTAGTGGCTACTTATGAATCAAAGTTCACTCGACAGGAAAGGTATGCACCAAATTTAATCTGAGATCTTGATATAAAGATAAATAGATTTTACTCAGGACTGAAGTCACGATATCGAAGAGCGTTAGCCTCTTGTGAGTTCAAAAGTAATGGAAAACTTTTTTGATGTATAGAGAAGGTGAAAGTGGAGTTTGCAGATGATCAAGTGTTCTTTGAAAAACAATATAATTAGAGGTCAAGTTGGCAGTCAAAGGGGAATAATTCATCAAAGAAGCCTGGAGGTAAGGAAACTAAATATCCATCTTGTGATAAGTGTGGTAAAAAGCATTCCAGAAAATGTTTATCAATGTCTATAAACTACTTCTGGTGTGGTAAGTTTGGTCATATTTTTTGTAACTGAAAGATGATGATGAAGTATGCAATTAAAAGACATTGGTAAGATGTTTTAAGTGTAATTTAATGGGTCATCATGCAAATGAGTGTCCAGAGAAGAACTCAACTGGGGGAAAGCAGCCAGACTACAAGCAGAAAGGTGTGGTGAAATCCTTTGCAACTACTTTAGTATATCTTAGGCCATCAAATGAAGTAGTATCAGGTCCAGGGAGATCAGTATTTTTCAAAGATTTATTTGAGGTCAGGGTACCATCAGTTGAAATTAAAGGAAGAAGACATTCTGAAGACCGTGTTTCATAATAGATATGGCCATTATGAATTTTTAGTTATGTTTTTTGGATTAACCAATGCACCTACTGTATTCATGGATCTTATGAATAGAATTTTCCATGAGTTCTTGGATAAGATTGTGGATGTGTTCATTGGTGATATTTTATTTTATTCTAAATGTAAGGAGTAACATGAAATTCAACTAAGGGTTGTCTTAAAAACCATAAAATAAAGGAAACATTAGGGGAAATTCCGAAAGTTTGAATTTTGGTTACAACAAATTTCTTTCCATGGACACATTGTTTCAAAAAATGTCATAACTTTTGGTCCTTCAAAAACAAAATTTGTTGAATAATGGCCTAGACCAATAAATATAATAGAGATTTGATGTTTTCTTGGTTTTTCAAGTTATTACAAGAGGTTTGTTGAAATTTATCATGGTTATCTAGTCCTATGACTAAGTTAACTCGAAAAGGTGTTATGTTCATTTGGATAAAAGAATGTGATGATTGTTTTTAGAAATTTAAAAGAAGATTGGTGAATGCTCTAGTTTTAGCATTACCTTCCGGAAATGGTGAATTTATTATCTACAATGATTCTTTGTTGAAAGGACATGGTTATGTCCTTATGTAGAATGATCAGGTAATTGCTTATTATTCGCATCAGTTGAAACCCCTTGATTTAAATTACCATACATATGATTCAGAATTAGTCGATATTTTTTTCATTAAAAATTTGGAGGCACCATTTGTATGGAGTGAAGTGTGAAATATATACTGATAAGAAAAGTTTGAATTATGTATTCACTCAAATAGAATTGAACATGAGACAGAGGAGATGGTTGGAATTAACCAAGGATCATGATTGCACAATCCATTACCATCTGGGAAAAGGAAATAAAGTGGATGATGCTTTGAGTTGAAAAAGTAATGCTTCATTAACCGTGCTATGTCTGGAATGAGATCCTTTGGTTTTTTGTTTGATAAAAATTGTCATAGAAGTTGTTGGTGTATAAAATTCTTCTATTTTGTATCAAGTGTCACTAAGATCAGCTCTATCAGACAGAATTAATCAAGCATAAAAGGAAGACAGTGAGTTATAGAAAAATATAGAGTTGGTTCATAAGGGTTAGTTTCCTGAATTTCACATTGATAATGATTGTGTTTTGATATTTGTAAAGAGAATATTTGTGCCTTATGATTCACAGTTTAAGAATGATTTGTTATGTGAAACTTATAGTTCCCCATTTTCAGTTTATCCTGGAAGTACTAAGATATACAGAGATATTCAAGAGTATTACTGGTGGGATGGAATGTAAAGGGATATTTCTGATTTTAATATGATGTGTTGGACTTGTCAGTAGGTTAAAGCAGAGCGGCAGTTACCGAAAGGGATGCTTCAGCCACTACCAGTGCCAGAGTGGAAATGTGAAAATATATCCATGTACTTCATTGTAGTTCTACTAAATACATATCAAGGTAATAATGCAATCTAGGTTATAGTTGACCAATTGTCTAAATATGCTCAATCTATTCCTATTCGAGATACATTTTCTCTAGATCAACTTTCTCGGTTGTATGATAAAGAGATAGTCAGGTTTCATGGAGTTTCCCTCTCCATTGTATCTAATTGTGATACCTATTTTAATTCTAACTTTTTGAAAGGCTGTCATAAGTTGTTGGGTACTGATTTAAATTTTAGTACAGATTTTCACCCGCAATTAGATGGGTAGTCAGAACGAATAATTCAGCCCTTTGAGGATATGCTACATGCTTGTTCACTAGATTACCAGGGAATTTGGGAACAACGTCTTTCTTTGGTTGAATTTTCATATAATAACAGTTTTCATTATAGTATATAGATGGCTCCATTTGAGGCATTATATAGAAAGCATTGTCGAACTCCATCTTTTTGGGATAAACTGGGTGAAATGAAGCTGATGGCACCAGAATTGGTATAAGAGATGGCAGAGAAAGTTCAGATGATTTAGAAGCACATGATAAAAGATCAGTGTAGATAAAAAAGTTATGCATATAACTGAAGGAAGGATCTTTATTTTGAGTTAGGTGATCATGTCTTTCTCAATGTTTTTCCATGGAATATTGTGATACATTTTGGTATGAAGGGAAAGTTGAGTCTGAGGTTCATTGGACCTTATGAAATTCTGGATAATGTTGGATCAGTGGCATACATGGTGGCTTTACATACAAGTTTGTCTCAGGTACACAATGTTTTTCATTATCGAAGTTAAGAAATTATATGCCAGATCCATCTCTTGCTTTCAGCCCATAGGTAGTTCAGTTGGAAGAGAATATATTTTATGAAGAAAAACAAGTCTAGATTCTTTACCATAGAGAGAAAGTGTTGCGGAATAAGGTAATTTACTAGGTAAAGGTTTTGTAAAAAAACCATGTGGTTGAAGAGGCAACATGGGAATCGAAAAATGCTATGATGGATAAATACCCCCACTTATTTTGATAATTAAAATTGCGAGGACACAATTCCCAAAAGGGGGGAAGGATGTAACATCCTAAGTAAACGAAGAATAATAATTTTTTATATTTATTAATATTTGTGAATTAAATATTAATTTTACTTTAAAAGGGTTGCTATGTCTGATAGCGTACCCAATATGCAACAACCAGTTTCTTTAAAATCTTACGTTGCACACGAAAAATATAATATTATTATTTTAAATTGTAGTTAACTCCTAGCCGTTGTATTGGATTGAATGAACAAAACTAACTAAAATATGATTATACATGTTTGTTAAATGTATTTACATTTATCCTATAAAATTTCGAGGCTTAATATGTGAATGAATCTAATTTTTAGCGTAATTTACATTAAAAGGTCGATTTACCACCTTTTAATGGTAAACCCTCTTTAAATATAATTTTTCCAAATTAATATATTCTAATTGACTAAATAAAATCCTCATCTAGAATGGGGACATCAAAATTTACTTTATGTATATTTTTTGAATTTTTCTGATAAAGTTCGTTTTTTTAATGAATAGTGAAAATATTGTATTTTAATTCAAAATTGTGTTTTAATATAATTAATATATATAGTTAGATTATATTTTTAAATTTTTTTAAAGTGTAATTAAAATATATTTATACCATTTAATCCAATTTTGGTCATTGAAATTAATTTCACTTTGAAATTGGATTTAAACAAGTATCAATCTTTTGATAGATATTGTTTCATAAAAACACGCTATTTGTTTTAACAATAGGAATTAATTTTGAATTAATTAATGAAACTACTGTGTTTTGAATTTATCAAAATAGAAATCATTTTTTAATTTGGAATATAAAATATAGCTTAGGCTGACTTATTGGTATTTTTCTTAAATACATCAATTTTTGATGAAAAATGAAACCACTTAGTAGTAGTTAAAAAACTGAATTTTTCATTTAAATGAAATTTAACCGCTTTTGTGAATTGAATTTTTAAAATTCAGCATACATGGTTGTTATCAAAAAGTATAATGTAGTTCAATAAGATGAAAATATTTTTTTGTGAATAGTAACTTCTGACTTTTATTTACAGCGGTTAAAGGTAAATAGGGTAATTCAAGTTAAAAAGAATATTATAATAATTAAAAATTACATTAACACTTGTCCTAACCTTATTGGATGAGTAATGTCCGACTATGGGCATCGTTGGGTTGATTTTGGGACACCATGGAGCCACTTATGAATGATAATGACACTTTAGATTAATTAATTTAATGTAAACGCAAAAATGACATAGAGAAAAAGCTTTTAGTAAATTAATTTTTATATGGTGTTATATGAGTTATATTTTCGGATATAAATATTTATTGGAAAGCTAAAACTATTTCCAAAATCATGGTATTTTTTATAATTTTTGAACATCAAATAAATTAAATATTTTATGACACAATAATGATGCAGTATTTACCTCAATAATAAATGATTTAAATGAATAAGATTATAACGATTAAAATATTGTCCAATACAGGTCCAATTTAGATTGGATGATTTTATTTCGAATATGAGTCATCTTATCTTTGACACTAATAATTTTTGTAATTTTAGAAACCGAATATCATTATATAAAAAAAAATATTTTTACATTTTCTTAAGGAGCCCCTCCTCTCCCTTATAAGAATAGACCACTTTTAACCAATTCCTCACACATCTCAAGCCTTTTGGCTCATCCAACCTCTACCCAATTATGCTCCCTACATCCCTCTATTCCTCCTAGAAGACTTACCTTAGGCAGAAGGCACTTCAAGAGGTCCTTTTGGTTCAAACCAAAGGAAGTTACCCAAATTAAAGGTAACAGATTCTCTTAACTTGTTTTCTTTTATTTTACTTCTCCAACCCCCTAAAATCTTTTTATTCCTTACTTTTATAGCAACACTAGTATCCTCAATATACTAGGATGTTTTTAAAGGAAGGGTTATAACTACACTTACATACACCTCTATCTAATGGGTGAAGAACATACCGTTTCTGTGGATGGCAAACTAACGCCTCATGAGACGATGATTGTTCGTTTACCTCCCACCACCACTCATGGTTTCCATTATAATGGCTCTGTATTTATATATGTTATATATTATTTTTATGTTTTCATTAGGCTTCTGTAATTTCCACTTATATCATAACATTATGGTTTCCATTATGGGTAAATGTGATAATTTCATTTGAGGAAGTGCGGACTATCGCCCACTCAAAGTGATATGACTCATTCAAACCATATGTGGTGCGTATAAATGATAGATTTAATGATATTATATATGATAAAATACTTGAATTATAAAAATAATATGTATCATTATGTTTTAATTCCATTAAATATGAAATGGAAATGGATGTAGCATTCATGCGTACGTGCGGCTTACCGTCTCCATGAACGGTGCATTTCATTTCTTACCTCTAAATGATATGTAATATTATAAATACATGTATATTATGGATATATATGATATATATTATATCGAAAAAATGAATATCATTTAGGATATAATAAACCGTTGACCAGATGAACAACATGTAATTATAAGTAGTCCATTTTGGACTCAATTACCAAATATTGACAAAATGAACATTATTAACTTAATTGATTACATGATATTTATAACATGGTAATACGTGATATAAAAGAAATAATAAACTTGAAAAAGGTTCTTAAGAAAGTATAAATTAACATTAGTATATTATTCTTGAGATTAAATAAAGATCGAGTCAAGTCGGACTCAAGGTAACGGACTTCGTCTCAATCTCCTTTCATTGAGGCATATTTTGTTTTAATTCAGGAGTTTTTTTATATGTGGTATAAACACCCATGACATTTCAAAGGAAAATTTTTTCTACAAATAATTTTACAAAATGAAAAAAAAGGAATTTTTCTTTTAATATATGTGGTGAAAACGACTTTTTCCATTGCCGCGAGTATTATTTGATCATTGGCTTCCTCAACAAGACGTAATGTTTTTAAAAGAAAATAAATATCATATACTGTTTTATGTATTTTGGTATTGAAAATGTTTTTGATAATGGATTTGTTATGTAAATATATTTAAGTGATATATTTTGATTGAAATTTGGAAATGTTTTCTTTCCATTATATTTTTTTTATGTCTCATGAATTTATAATGGTACTTTGACATTTGATGGGTGGTTACGTGATAAACCAAATGAGAGGTGGTGTCATGAATTCCCAGACGGGTGGTTACGTTATAACCTCCAATGCATTGGGTATGGATGTCAGCCATATGGATATTCCATTTAGTTATTTGTGTGGAAGTCGACCATATGATTATTCCATTTATGTATGTTTATGTCCCAAGTTACCTTTATATGTTATTTGTTATTTATATGGGTTTTAAGGTAATATTTTGGTTACAAAAGGGCACCTAATGATCTTTTATTCAGTGAGTAGTATTTACTACATCATAAAGGTGAAAAATATTACTTATGATAAAGTATTCATGGTTTACCTTATGTTTTGAAAAAATAATAGTTTTCCATCATTGTGTATCCCTTACTAAGATTCTTATGCTCATCCCAAGTTTTTGAAATGTTTTTCACTGGACGTAATGTGGAATAGGGTCAAGGATGGGATCATGGAAAAGTCATGTTGTCTTAGAGATAGAACTAGACATGGCTCTTTTTTTAAGAGTTCATGTTTTGTAAAAAAAATGGAAACTGTGTAGAAGTGTCTACTTTGTAATCTTTTGAGATGTAATAGTTATGTCCTAATTCTATAAAACTCTAAACCTAAAAATATCATCAATGTGAATTATTCATTGAATTTAATATTATGTAAGGTTTAAGGTCGGATCATTATACTTATATTCCTCATTTTCATGTGAGAATGTGTAGTCTAATCCTTATATCAATGTTGTTAGAGAAAATCCAATGTAGATGAGGATATCACATCGTAAAGGGGGATATTTCAATACAAGCATAATATGTGGTATAATGAACCGCTTTTTTCAAATATTTTCATTGATCTGGATATCGTGAAATAAAATTTGGAAATATGTAACTAACCTCTATTAATATAGTTAAAGGGTCATTTAGTATAGACTATATGATTTGTTCTATTATACCCAGTAACTTGGAATATGTTCTACTACTGGTCCTTATGAGCATTATAACTTTTTTTATATTTACCCGAACTATTTTCTAAGAATGTATGTGAGGCTTAGTTGGTTGGTACTAGTATTTTTCTCAAGTATCAATTATTGAATTTTAAATATCTAGTTTTTTTTAATATTACACATATTTTTTTAACAATAAATGGTTTCCTAATATGTTCCAGGTGCATGACTAGTGAGTAGAGACCCAAAAGTATCTCTTGCAACCAATTCTAGTTTTACATCCTGTTAAGTATGATTTCCCATTCCAATGGTAGTTTAAGGTAAGGGAAATCAGACAAATGAAACTATAATTTTCATCAAACATATTTGAAAAAATGGGGAGGTAGTCTACACCACATCATGGATGAAGATAATATGGCATAAAAATTACCTAATGTGGAAAATTTAAAAATTATAAACCTCTTATTACAAGGTAAAAAAAGTTAATTACAACAGGATAACAACTTTTAAAATTTTTCATGAAGACGTAGTGGTGTATGGTACACTCATAAATCATATAGAAACAGGATCATTACTTTTTACTCACTTTATTCCCACTTAATCATATTTGGAATGACTGAAAAGCGTGTCAAATCACCACACCAAAAACTAGATATTGAATTATCAAATCAAAACTAATTATTGTGTTAAAAGTTACACCAATTTATATAAATCCACTATGATATACTTTTTGGGGAATATAATTCCTACAAAATATATTACTCTATATTTTGTAAAATTCAATGTCATATTATGAATGTTGTATCCCAATTTACAGTCAGATCATTAAAATTAAAAAAACCTAATTTTAAATTAAAAACTATCCATGATCAAGTGTGGAGTAAACTATATTGATATACAATCATTGACAATAAATTCCTTAACATATGTATTGTTGTAGAAAAATAATGGATATTCGGATCTATTGGTTAGAGAATAACTCAACATCAACTTCATGATAATTGTTTCTTTCAATCTGAAACCATTGGATTATTTTTCATAATCATACAATCATTATCTTTGACTTTATTCCAAATTATATAACTGTTTTTTATTATATTTATTTGGTATTGGACTATGAAAATGAAGTTGTAAAAGATAATTCCCTAGAAACTCAAATGTCTTCTAAAAAATAAATGAAGCACATTTTTCTCAAATGGTTTAGATAAATGAAAATAAATGTCTATTACAATTGTAGGGGAAAGATGTGTTTCTTAATCATTAAATATATATAAAGGAAAATATATCTATAAAGTATATATCTTCATTCATATCCATCATACAGATATCAAATATTGATCCAATTAATGAGAGATAATTAAAATTATTACGATACAATTCCTTTGTGGGTGTATGATGATCCAAAATTTGATTTTAATATGAATTTTCCATTAAATAAATATTAAGGTGGAATATTTTATCTCAAATCAACCATAAAACTGAAGAAAAAAAGTTCAATTTATTGTGATAAAATATTACAATAAAAGGTATAAAAATAATACATTATGACCACAAATTGTGTAACACCATTAAGAAAAGAACAGTTCAAATAAATCAAAAGTAAATTAAAATACCATGAATAAAATATATTTATCCTCAAGATTTTTCATGAAGATCATTACTATGATTGAAACTATGAAGATAAGGAAAAAAATTAAAAAATAATAGAAATGTTGAGGATGAATTTTATATGTTTAAGTATTTTAGTAATGATTTTAAATATATATATATATATATATTAGAATGAAATTAGATTATTGTCTATATATCATTGGAAAAATGGTCATGGATATATGGTTACATGGAATAAATGTATAAAATACATATATTAATGATGTGTAATTATTATAAATAATTTGAAAAAATAATTATTATTAATAAATCATAAAAAATTAAAGAAAATGAAAATGAAAATTAGAATGTTGTTTTATAAAAATATATTTTTGTATGTTTTATATTTTTATTATTAATAAAGTATTATTTGATATATTTCTAAAAATTAGAGAATTATATTGATACTAATAGAGCGGAAAAAATTAAATTTTATAAAAATAATAATTAATTTAAATTAGACTTTTTTTAAAATTATAAAGTGTGAATTACTGATATTTTTTCAATAACTATTTCTTAATGTGCTGTAAATTTTTATCTAAATAAACTAAATTTATTACATCAAAATTACGAAACAATTGAAATTATTTAATTTATTACAAATATATTGACACATATTAAATTAATAAGTGATATGAAATATGATTAATAACATTTAATTTTTTGAAAAATTTATATAAAATAATTTGTCTAATATAAATTGTGTTTTAATTTAATAGTTAAATTTATCATAGCTAAAAATTAATTATATAAAATTTATTAAAAATTTGGAATTAGTGTGTTGAAATTATATTATTGGTTTCATCAATTATTTTTAGAAGAAAATATAATTACCCCAGTAAATAATTATACAACAGAAAATTTTGGAAAATGTTGGAAAATACGTAAGTTATTGTGGATAAAAATTAAATTTATTTACACTATATTTATAAAAATTAAAAGTCATCACATTGGTGTGGTTACCAAAAAAACATCCTAATAAAATTTCCCCACCAAAATCCCATGTGATTCCTTATTTTTTCATCACAGAACTCATGTTTCCGAGGGAATTTATGTTATTTTACCTTATAAAAAGTACTCTCATCTAAGCCTTTTTAATGACTATATTCCATTAAATATAACATGAATCCAAAAATATCGAACCTTAATATTTTTAATACCCAACAATCATGAAGGTTTTCTAAATCTTCTATTTCTAGGGAAACCATGTGTATAAGGAGAAAATTCTTCCAAGTAATTAAATAACATTTATAGAAGTTGAGAATAAATGTACATTGTTTATCATCTCAATTTTAATTCTTATAGATATGTTCTATATTCACCATTATAATTATTATTTGAGAGAATATAGTACTAGATTAATATATTTGTACCACATAATTCATGTTATTAATGAGTTATACAAATCCATATTGTGTTCTTTCATTTTGTTGTTTGGTATTCAAAATATACAAAAGTTATAATAGTTTTCTTACCAATGTCATTTTAAAATAAATATAATTTATTTTAAATTTAAATTTGGTTAATTTATGTATAATTTTACTATAAATGTCGACATATTTTATTCTACTTTGGTTATTAATGATTTTTATCATTTATTCCTAACATTTCACCTCTCATTTATTGAAAATTCAACAAAATTGATTTTTTTTAACATCATGAACCATGTTTAAAAGAAATTTCCTTTAGAATAAATATATTTAATGTTTAGAAAAGGATTTAAGTAAAACTCATTATCAATATATCAAAATTATTTTTGAGCACTATGATGTATCCATAATATTACTTGAGGGTATAATGAAATTTTTACATCATAATAATTGGTAATATAGTTATTAGACACGGACAGTTGTGATTTTTATATTTTAGGGGTTATAATAATATCTAATTGATACAGAAGAACAAACTAATTGCCTCAACCTTTGGGATCCTACCTAATGAGGCTCACTTATCAGAGCTTCCCTGGAAAATTAAATCACAGGGTTTCACCCTCGACCAAGATAAATATATGACTCAATAGATGAAAATTTATTTGAACAATTTAAGTGAAAAGATAAAGTTATAGAGATCTCCACCAAAAAAATTACAACAGCCCCAAAAATGTACTACCCTCACTCCCAGTACACTTAGATTATATGATTATGTAATAAGAGGTTATGTATCAATACCCTAAAAATATGTGAAACTAATATATTAATGAAATATATTTTTCTAAATTCAAATATCATTTTTATTATAATTATAATGATTATAAAATACACCTAAATATAGGATGTAAATGGTAGAAAATTTCTTTTATAAATATAAAAAAAATTGAAAAATATATATGTTTAATTTCTTTTAAAATATAATTTTATAAGGAATTAGATAACATTGAATGATTTTTTATTTAAACATTAATTTAATAAATGGTAGAATTTTCTCATTAATAAATAATATAATGAACATAATCATTCTTAAATATTTTTCCTAAAGATTAAAAATTTGTTAATTTAATAAAATTAAAGCACTATTATAAATAAAAAATTAATTTTATAATATAAAATTATAATATGTAGGAAAATAGCATCATACAATTTTATTTTTTGAAATTATTATATCCAAATTAAAAGGCTATGAATTTTTCAATATTTTCTCTATCAATCTATTTTTTTCATAAAATTTAATTATAGTATAAATATATTATATATAATATTCTAACACTACATCCCATAAATTATGTAATAAATTCAATAATAAAAGTTTCATGATAAAAAATAATTAATATAATATATTTTAATGAGACAATAATAGTGTTTCAACATAATGAAAACATTCAAAAACATAAATTCTAATTAAATATTTAAATACAATATTTTCAAAATATCTCAATTACACCAAATAAGAGATATTATTTATAAACTTTTAGCCTATAACCAAATAAAATAATTAATAATGATTCCCTTTATAAAATATCATGGGTTAAATTCGTGGGGGGATATAGTTGTTTTTAATATTTTGTAACTTATATTCCAAAACATCTGTTTATAAATTAATTACCAAACCCCTATATTTTGATATAAATACTCAATAATTCTCTCATTCCTCCCTACTAAAAACCAATATAAATTAATTCACTCTATATATCCATCTCTTATTTTAACCCAAGGAGTATTAAAATATAAAGGAGCTCTTCCCATGCTTTATATAACATCATCTCAAGTTATGGGTTCTAGTACACCACTTTCCATTTCAATTTTGATTTTTTTATAAAAATATAATTTAATATTGTCTTAATATACTACCACACATTAACTTTAATTTTAATATCATCCATTTCATATATTTTTAATTTGGTATTACTTATTCCTCACCATTTTACCCTTTTCGTAGGCAATTATTTTGTATACATAAGGAATCTCTCTCTCGAATTTTTCATTCAAGAAAATTTGATGAATTAAAGCTTTTGATTCTCTTGTGATAATTATATCTTTATTTTAAACACATTAATTTACTTTATATATGATTCCCAAATAATTATATTCAACCTTTTCCTCCCAATAATATCTACCATGAACTTTTATGCATACCATTTATGTTGTAGAAATCATCCCATGATTTACCTTGATAATCATTTATAATGTGAATAACAATCCTTATTTTCATTCAAAGGTATTCACCTATATTTAAATATCCTACATAAATTGGGGAAATCTATGTATAAAAATTTTATACCTTAATAATGGGATTTAAATGGTTAATTGTGATCATCTGTGATATAATTGATGTCCCACACTTAATGTTAAACATGTGAATGGTGCACCCAGATAGCATTGAAATATATTGGGTAATGTTTTAAACTAATGATATACCTTTTGTTATTCACAGTTGTTAATTATAGTAATGATAATTTATGATTTATTGGTGGTTTGAATTGACTTATTAATATGGTATTAGTTTTATGGTTTTTCCAGATTCTAATGGTCCCATGATGTTATGAGATCATTTTCCCATGACAAGCTTCCATTTTAATGTGTATGATTATTAAATCTTCATTATATCATGATATACCTATTAACCCACATGTATTATATATCATTAGAATATACATTGATTATTCCCTTACTGGTCTTTATAGCTAACATCGTTCTTTTGTATGTCCCTAAGTTATCATGTGCATTATTAAGTGTTTAATAGACACTATGAATACATTTTGGAGTTATAAATACAGATGTTGTATTTTATTTTAAGATAGTGGTTTCTATACTTGATTTCCAAAACACACTAGATCTATAGATCTTCATGGAATATATTATATTGATGTTTTTGTTAAAAATAATGTCACGGAATGTTTTAGAAATGTGGGATATTATATTTTCTGAAAGTCTAAATAACCTTATTATTTCATGTTGCTCTAGATTCTTTCTCCAATATATACATATTAATTAAATTTATTTTGGAATTACATATCTCAACTTTTATGATATTTTTTTGTGTTTTTGTAATAGTATTTAAATTATTTACAAAAATAATATTATTTTTATTTTTCCATTACAATCGTTTTCTACCATCATTTTCTATATTTTCAAAACTGTAAAATGAATCTTCATGATAAAATTTTCAGCATGAAATCATATTCCTGATTTTTAAATAGTTTTTTTAATAGATAATTATTTCAATGAAATTAGTTATCTCAAAATAAATTTCCTTCAATATACATTATAATTCAATTTCATTTTTAGAAATATATATAATCAGTTAAGGATTCTTTTCACAACATTCCCTGAAATTTTATAATCCACTTATAAATGTATATTACATAATTTACAACATAATATAACTTTTATTGTGATTCATGAGAAATATTCTAAAATGGTATCATCCACATTCATTCCCCCGAGAACATATAGTAATGTCTTGGGGATGATTTAATGAAAATCATTTCAATTTCATGGGATAATTATTCTATGATTGAATTATGATTTTTCTTATATGTATGTTTTCCCTTTTTGTCATAGGTTGTCCTAATAAATCCCCAAAATATATTGGTTAATGTTTTATATCTCATTGTATTATAATCATTATTAATGAAAAATATTTTAGTTACCTTTCTATATAATTATTTCTATGCACAAGATTACAGATATCATTGTTAAAATGCTTTTCCATGGGCATGATTATAGGTATTGTTGTTTTAAATTTTTTAATGAACATGATTTCATAAATCATTATTCCAAAAAAATGATGGAAATATTTATTGGATAATATTTTAACATGTTTGTACATGAAAAACACATTGTTTTCATTGATAATGTGTAATTATTTGGATGTGATTACAGATACCATTATTCACATGTGTCAGCATGTTTAGATTATTGGGGGTTTATTTGCGAGCATCTTCAATATTTTAGAGGGATTTGTTCAAATGTGTTTGTATAACCATGTATGTAGTTATTTAATCTTAAAATTTCATAATTTCCTATGATTTTTAAAGTGACACATTCTTAGGATTAAGTTATATATTCAGGATTATTATATCATGTTTCAACACTCGTATTACATATATATTCTGTGGTTGTAAAAACTTTATTCTATGTTATGTGATTCATTGTCTATTTTTTTATTTGTATGACAATCTATTTTTTTGTCATTATACCTTATTGTTTCCCACACACGTATATTCTTCTAAACTTTAGTTAGGATCTTCATTTAATAACTCTTCTCTTCAAATCATACTCAACATCTTAGCTCAACCTTTTTTATGTTTACATTTTAATTCATATTATAGAAGAGTATTATATCTGATATGTCACTAAAGGGAATGTGTGTTAACAATATATTTTGGAGATGTTCATTAATGGTTGGAAAATAATTCAATTATTTATCCATTCTACAAAGATACAAAAACTATATGCCATTCATCATGTTAAACTACGATAAGGAATGATTAATATTTAAAATGATATATTGTGTATATATAATGTGCTCAAGACATATCAGTTTATATAAGAGTGGGGTTTAGTTGTTTTTGGGGATTTTTCTATGGATAATAAGAAGATAAAATATACTATGATGAAGAAAGGTGATTTAGGATGATTATAAGACACCTTAGCTTAAAATGACCATTTAATAATTTTAGTCTTCTTTGGATTGATTTTTACTAACATATGATTTATTACTCTATTTATGAATTATTGATACATTCATTAAAAATTATTTTTTATTATGGGATTAAATAAATAATCATGATATTGGAGTGGTGATATGTATGATTAATGTTGTAAACATATATATTTAACTTTGTTCTAGGAATTCCATCATTTCCATAAAATTGTCTATGTCAATTTTTTCATATCCCATGTTTAATTATATTGAATTATTAATAATAACCCCTAGTGGTATGATGATTTATCTCCAATTTTATAACTCGTGTATGATCAGATTTTATGGGTATTTAATTCAATAAAATATTATTCTTCTTCCTTTTGAGGAATATGTTCTGATTTTGTGCATTTATTATATATCTCTACATAGATTCCATATTAATTTTTGGGGTAGGGAAGTCATATTAAATATCCTAAAAACCCATATGATGATCTATTTGTTCAATTTATACAATAAAATACTTAATGAAATTACTTTAATTAAATGGATCCTTATATCCAATAATGTTGTGTCATTAACTCTAATGGTTATGAAGATACTTGATATTGATGATATAATAATTTTGAATGAATAGATTTTTATTTTTTAGAGATTACTACCCTTTCCCAAAAATGTGATCTTTTTTCAAGAGAACGCAAACTTTGATGTGTAACTATATCTATGAATCTATTTAGAATTTCATTGATTGAGTTTGAAGAATTTGAGAACAAACTATATGATACTCTAGATAATTATTTTATACACCCATGTCCTTCACATTGGGGTTCACAATCCCTCTTTATTAAGAAAAATGATAGGTAAGATTATCTCTTTATTAATTACTATGGTCAAAATAATATTATGATTTAAAAACATGTATCATCTACCTATTATCAATGGAATATTTGATCTACTATGAAGGGTTAAATAATTCTCAGGGATTGGTAATTTATCTATATATCATAAATTAATGGATAAAATGGAAGATGTACACAATATAGTGTTTCTTCTATGATATATTCCCTATAAATTCATATTTATTCCAATTAGACATAAAAATTCCCCTGATATCTTCATTTATATAATGAATAAGTTATTTTTATATATCCTTCCTTAATTTGTGTTTTCCATCATAATTTATATTCATATAAATACCTAAGGTAATTAATTATAATATTATTATTTGAGTATGTAATATGATACATTTAGAAGGAATAATGTGAATAAAAAATTTTACAATTTCATATTGTAGCCATAAAAACTATATTTTTTGTATCCTGAAATCACTACAATGATTATAACATGGGATTATAGAAATATTTTTCTGATTTAACAATGTACTAGAATAATCATGAAAATACTATTCTATTTTTCCATCAATTTGTATGATACAAATAAAATTTATTAAGTTTTTTTCAAAAAGTATTCAAATTTAATAACCATGTCAACATAGAAGATAGTTTAGTTTCACAGAAAAACTATGGTGTGGAACATTTTAAGCCGCTGAAGTGAATATTTTTCACTACAACATTTCTCACACTAACCTTTAGGGGATGAGGGTTTCTGTTATATAGTGATGCATCTAATATGGTATTGGGATGTTTCCTCATTCAAAATTACCGTGTTGTGGTTTATGCATATTTTAAATAAAATATTCAATATCAAAATAACCCAATGAATGGCTTTGAGCTTGCATCTAAATAATTTCACTACATATACAACTGAAATATCTCTATGGTGAAATTGGTGAAATATACATTGATTAGAGCATCAAAAAGTACAAATATAGAAAGGAAACGAACATGACCAAAAGGAGTTGGTTGTAATCAATCAGTTGCTATAATTTATTAATACATTACAAATCTTTTATGGAAAATTTTTTGTTTATGTAACACCATAATATTTTTTAAGAAATATTTATATTTCAACAATTTTATTTCTTTGATAGCTTCTATTATATGCATCCCAGAGTTTAGACGAATCGCATAAAAGGATTAAAAAAATTGTCTATCACCGCCTAGACATTGTATTTTAAGGTACGGATATAACTAACTATATAATTAAAAATATTTCACGTGAATTCATTAGTTATCAAATTATTGTAATTTAAAATAAAAACTATTTTAAAATAAAAGTAATGTATTTTGTGAAAAAATTGTTATGCTCAAAAGGTATTTTTATTAATCAATTAAATTAATCATTCTTATATAATTATTTTAATGAAATTTATATATCATTCAGTTAGTATAATCTCTTAAGCATTCAAAAAATATTTCTAGGCATAGGATAAGAATAAATCCAAATTTTTAATTAAAAATATATATTTTTTAAGTGTTTTTGTGACAACTTGTGTAGTTAATTTTAAATTAAATTATTTGGTTTATCGGTATTGAATTATAAAAAATTAATTACATATTTATAATCATATTATTAAATTTTTTTAATTATCTAAAAATATTAAATAATCTTAAATAATACCAGGTGGATATTATATGTTTTAAAATTACATAAATTTTCCATTTATGATCCAATTATCACCTAATAATTAAAAAATTATAATCCTTTAATATTGAATTTTTTTTACTAAAATTAAAATATTTTTTAGCTTACAGTTAAGAAAAATCCTAATGATTAAATGTATTGAAAAACATTATAAATTATAATTTTTGGGTTATTATAATTATATATTTTCTTATATTCAAATCCATATCTATTTTAGGGCATATATCTTGAGAAGGAATTTATTATGATTTAATTTTTTGAGAAATTCTCAAAGTTCCACAAACCTCAATTATAAAAGGGTGCCTCATCTCTCACTTATTCACACTGTTATTATCCATATGGATAAATGAAAGTATCCCAATTTAACAGCTAATATTATATAGATACATTATAGAAGTTTTCTTCCTCCCAAAAGTAGAACCCTAGAGACTTTTGGAGGAGATATAAAGGTTCCCTTTCTGGGAAGAGGTAATCGCTTTACCAGATCACATTATTTCCTACTCTTTTTTAACTCCACTAAATCAGGGGTACATATAATAAAATAATAGCTTAATTAACCTAAATATCTGAAATGTTTTTATTAAAATCTAAATATCAATACACACTCTCTTTCCCATCAACTAAACAGTGAATGTATCTCTCATGAGTACATATGACTTACCATCTCCACATAGTGGTACAATTCCTTTTTCATCCCCATATTTTATGGGTGGGTATTATGATGTGTTAAATGTTTATGTATGATTATTAGGACATATTTTCACCTTTTTTATTACAATATATCATCTACCTTCTTACCATTAAATCTTTTAGGAATGACAACATCGTTCATGTGTTTTTATGGACTACCACATCTACGAAGTGACGTGATTCATTTTACATATATATTTCTATGTGATGGTATTGATGATTAATTTTATTAATATATATGATATATATGAAATTATAATGTTTCTGGAAATTTTAATTATTTCTTTCCTTTATTTTTTTCTATCTATTGAAAAATGATAACAACGTTCATTTGTACATATGGCATATCGTCTCCATGAACAATGTAATTAAATTCTCTATATCTCTTTTTTATGAAAGATAACAATTATTTAATTAATGAATATGTATATTTTTATACAATTATTGATATTATGTAAATGATTTAACAAATATCAAATTATGTGGATTTGGACAGCTGAACTGAAACATTCTTAGAATATGAAGATGTTATCACCCAGAACTGTGCTTTTAATAAACAAAATTATTAATAAATAAGAGATAAGATATCATAAATAAGTTATAAATGGTATGATAGATAAAAATAATATTGTATAATACTTTTATAATAAATATATATTTTTATATAGGTGATTTTAATGTGAATGTTGAATGGAGAGACTTGAGGTATGAGATTTTCAACTCACTTTTATTTTAGTGGGACACCTGTCGTATTCTCCACTTTTTCCATTTATGTAGTGAATATACTTTCCATGAATGTTTTTTATGATTCTGATAAAGAAATTAGTATATATATGTAACCATATAATTTAGTTTCATTCATGGGTCTTATGATTCAGATGTTACCAAAGTGGTGAGGGTTTTATTTAAAAATGCCATCAAATTTTTTATATTGTATATGTTTATGTATCACATCAGAATATATCACTTATATGTCCATGATTTGTAAAATATTTTTAAAAACGTTTTTAATTTTATCCTTTATTATTTAAATTCATTTTTCACTTTTTTTAATTAATAAAAAATGTTTTGAGGAGAATATTCTTTTCATTTTCAAATAAGGAAATTTTTATCATTTTTTCAAAGGTGTTAAAAGAATGATTATTTTTAACTTATACATCATGAATGGAATTTTACACAATCTTGAATAATCACTTAATTGATTCTTCTATTACAATTTTACAATTTCATTTTAATATAAAATTTAATCCTTCATGGTTGTGATGTTTTTTAAAATAAGTGATTTTAAATTGGAAATGTTATTTTCCACAGGAAATATTCCAAGTGTTAATTAAAAATAATTTTCCATATAAAATGACATCCATTTATGTTACCTAATATTTATTAGGTATATGTTACAAAGTTACCATATTTTTTTATATCTCGGTATGCTTCATGAAAAATATGAAAAACTTGTAGTGACACCCATTTCTTTTCCCTCATTTATCCTACGGTAAAATTTTTATGTAAACCTTTTCTTTTCATGGTTTCTAGTTTGATGAATGTTTTATGATCTCTTGGCCCAAAAATGTATTATTTCTATTATGTGGAAATTGGGACATATATATCTCTATAATTCATTGTGTAATTATTAATGTTATATGAGAACAAAGCATACGTGAGTGGTTATTCTAGCCCCCAAATTGGATAAAAGGGAGATTATCCAAAGCCCAAACAAGGAACATGGGTGTTTAGTCAATAAATAACATGTTTTTAATGTATTAGTAAAAATCCTAGACATGTGTATTTATATTATTATATGTATTCCACAGTATAAATCTCATTCCAATATTATGATCTCCTAGTTCATTTTATTTGACTCCCTTATAATTCATGTCTTATGAATGGGAAAACATATGTCCATACTCATGTTTATGAACTATGTTTTGTTGGATATGGTTTTAAAATTTTTATCTCATACCCTAAATTGTATTTTATTCTTATATGATTATTGATATATCACTTTCTTTCCATAATTGGTCATTTATGCTCATGATTTATTATGATTTCTTCCACAAGTTATGAAGAAATATATCATGTAAGATAAGTATAATAATATTTCTAGATATAAATAACTTTTTGGGAGAATATATAATTTTAATATAAAATATATGTTTATATTTCCATGTTCTAAAATGATTTATACATCTACAATTCTTCCATGGTTCATTAAGTTGTGTAATGAATATTCCTAAAGTATGTTGTAATATTTATGTATAAAATTTATGGGACACAATAGTTTGAATTAGAGAAAGGTTAAGTAGAACTTTTTAAAATATGATGAGAAAAAATTAGTAATAACCCTAAGGATATGTCTAAGTATAGGATAAAAGTCCAAATGTTTTGGTAATGATAATGAATTACCAAGCTTAAACATTGGTTTTTGTTGAAAACAGTTTCAAAATTTTGATATCATATAATGAAATTCATTATTTTGTTATTTCACTTTATGATTATTATTTATCACACCATTTTTTAAGGCTTCATGTTTATGAATGAAACCCAAATTAATTGTGTAATTGATTAATGAGATTAAAAATGAACAGATTTTCATCTTGAGTAGAACCATTTTATGGAAGATATAATGAAAATATAATTGATATGATTATAGACCTTTCACAACCTTCTAATCAAGATTAAATTAATAATGATAAAATGATCGAACAATAATATATTGATTCCATCATGAGGAAAAATCAACCTTAATTTAGTGGGACTATTAATAAACTAGTTCTTGATAAATTGATCTGTACCATATAAAATATTTTTTCCCATATGTCAGATCATGAAAAAAGTACTTTGGTATATTTATTATTTGGGTGGTGAAGGATATTAATGCTAAACTCCTATCAAGAACAAGGGGGAATAGTATGAACTCGACACTTTAGAGTGGGGGGATTTTAAGAACATATTCGTTAATAAGTATTTTCCCTTTATTTTTCATAAAAATATTGAAAATTAATTTGTTGATCTAAAATAGAAATATGATGAACCCATTGGTACCTTCCAAGAAAATTTTACAATACATTCAAGGTACATTTCCGGTATTATCATTTGACCTAAAAAAGATAGATCAATTATTTAGTTCCCAAAAACCAAGACTCTAAATTTAGTTTCTCATAAGTTATAACACTAGATATAAAAAATCATGTCATGAGATATCAATGTGGAAATAGAGATTGGATTTATGCCTCAATATCAAGTTTTTTATAAGAAAAGAAAGTTAAAATTCAAAATAATTTTTAGAAACTATTGATAATTCTATATGAGACTTCCCTTATGATAATTGTGCCGAAAAAAACATGGGTGAAATTTTATTAAGGTGACTAGCATATGTTTCTTGTGTTTAAATTATGTGAATAATAGGAAATCTACATAGAATAAACCACTCATAATCTAGTGTTTCAAATTCATGGAGTTTGGGAATCATGCTAATTGATTCCCAAAAATCAGTTTTAATTAGGATGAACATCCTCAACAATCTCTTGAGCCAAAAGAAAAGTGAAATCTCATGAAATCACTAGTTTTTATAAAGGGAGTGATAATGATGCGGTGAAAGGTACACTTATAATGCACTGTAGAACTATTAATGCCTTATTTTATTCTGGATCTACCCACTAATTTATTTATATAGAATTTTAGATGGGTATCATTGGTTCACCTAAACAATTATATGTTTAATTATTAGTAAAGACCTCTAATGATGAGATAATCACATGATAAGTCTTTGATTCCCCACTGGTTGTGGTTTCTGGTAATGTGCTTCTTGAAAATATTTTTATTCTCTCCTTAGTTGAGTTTCACATTATATTTTCAATGGATTGGATTGATATATATAAACCCCACATCAATTTATAACGAGGGTGGGTCACATTTGATATTATGAACCAAAATATGACCATAAATCAGTGTGATGATAAATATGAACTTCTAATGGAAATTACATCCATTTTACAGATATTAATTCCTATTTAAAAGGGACATTTATCTTAAATGGTTTGGGAGAAAATATATATTGATGATTTTCCTATTATGTGGGAATTTGTTTTTGTATTTCTTTAGGAATTTTTGAGTATTACTTTGATTCTTGAATTTTATTTTTTGATAGAACTCCATCCTAGTGCTACAATAATTTCAATGAATCTATATAGAATTTCACCAATTGAGTTGTAAGAATTGAAAAAGAAACACCAGAAGAATCATTAAAGGGGATTCATTTGACCAACTGTATAACCTTTTAGGTGAACCAACACATTCTATCAAGAAATAATATGGATCAATGCTGCATTGTATTGATTTTCGAAAAAATAACATGATAAAAAAAATAACAAGTATCCTCTTCCCAATATGGATAAATTTTTTAATAAAACCTGTGCAGATAAATAATTTTTCAAGATTTATCGTCATTATATATTTCAAGCAATTAAGGGTATATAAAGAGGTTATACTAAATACAACATTCCATATGAGGTATGGGAACTATGAATTTATACTGAACTATTTTGGTCTTACTAATTTCCTCTCTATATTAAGGTATTTAATGAATTGAGGCTTTAGATAATACTTTTATTTCTTGGTGTCAGTTTATATAGATTATATTATTTTATAATAATAGATAATGTAATAGCATTAATATAAATTTTTGATTGTTTTGAAGCCCATTAGGAAGGATAATATTTTCTGTAAAATTTAATGACTATTAATTTTTTCATTGGAAGGTTTCATATTGCGGTGATATAATCTTAATTGAGGTAATATTAGTAGATCTTTTAGAGGAGGAAGTTATTTAAAAATGGCATAGACCAAAAATGATAACTGAAATGTTTATTTTTCTTATATCATAAGAATATTATCTTTGTTCCATGAGTTATTTCTAATTCATATTTAATCTGCTCAAAAAATTGACTCATAATGTAGTTAAATTAATATAGATTAGGGAATAGGAATAGAATTTCATGGAGTTGAAAATAAGATTAGTCAGTGAAACTATTCTAACACTACCCTATAGTTGAGAAAATTTTATGATCAATAGTGATGCATCAATAATTGGACAAGGATATGTTCACATGAAAATTTTTATGGTGATAACTAATGACTCATTTAAATTAAATGCACTTAAGTAAAATAATCCATCTCAATAATTTAGAGTTAGTTGTGGTATTTGTTCTTTAATGATATGGAGGAATTATCTTTATTGATAATTGTGTGACATATATACTGATCTCAATATTATAATGTATCTTTTCACTAATAAATAGATTAACATGCACCAAAAAATTTGGTAATATATAATTACAAATTATTTTTTCTCAATACAATACCATCAAGGAAATAAATCAAGGTATTATATGCTTTAAGTTGAAAGGATTGTGTTAGAATATCACAAAAGATTGAATATTTGTGGACTTAAAAATGATGGATCTTCAAATATTAATGTCAAGGGAGATATATTTTCTCTATATGGTGATTGTTAAACCATATAATGAGTGATGATTAAAGATTCAAAGAAGGGAGACGTATATCTACAAAATAAGTACATAAATTATAAAAAACCTCAACCTTGGTTTTGGTGGAATAAGAAGATTCAGTAACCATGTATGGGTCCCTTAAAAACAAGATTTTAAGGTGAATCTATTGGATATGTCTCATAGTTCTCCATTATCAATTCATCCTAGAAGAAGAAATATACATAGATATAAGAAAGAGTATTTTAGGTGGGATGGAATGAAAGGAGATATTCCCAAATAAGTTTCTCAATGCTTTTTTTTCATAAATTTAATATTTAGAGACCAATGTATAATGGTATGTTACAACCAATTACTATAACTAGATGTAAATGTGAAAACATCACCATGGATTTTTTTGTCGAACTCCCCAAAACATCTAAAAGGATTTCCTTATACAAGTTATTTTCTGTCTCCTTAGGAAGTCAGCACACTTCATCACTATTATAAAATATTTTTCCCTAGATCATAATTCCAATGTATACATTAAGGAAGTGGTAAGGTTTCATGGAGTACCACATTATATTAAATTTTATCAGGATCTGAGATTTATCTTAATGTTTTTTAGAATCCTCCAGGAAGATATGGGTAAAGAGTTAACCTTCAACACATCTTATCATCCTTATAAATTTTTCATTATGAATTATTTATTTAAACTATATAGGATTTTTGTATATCTTGTTTTATGGATTCAAAATCTTGTTGGGATCAACACCTTCTTTTTTGGAATTTTCATACAATAATAGCTTTCACACTAGTATTCATATGACTCCTTATTAATCCCTTTGTGGTGGGAAGTTCAGAACTCCACCATGTCAGAATATAATTGGAGAAATAATTCTATTGGGACCTATTCTAGATGAGAAAATGGTAGATAATTTTATATCAATTCAAAAACACATAAAAGTGTCTCAGAGTAAAAAACATTATGCTAAAAATCATTGAAAATATCTATAGTTTGAAGTTCGTGACAAGGTATTCCTATGAAAAAAATCAGTGGAATATAGTTATGATATTTGGAAATAAAGTCTAATCCCTAGGAATATCTGTACTTTTTAAAATATTTATCATATCTAGGTGGTAGAATATTCATTGGTACTTCTCCAAAATATATCTCAGGTTCATGATGTGTTCTATGTATCTCTACTAATGAAGTAGATACCTAATATATCACATGTTCTAAACTAAGTGATCATGCCACTGTAATAAGTTATTTCTTATGAATAACAACTAATATAAATAATAGATCTTGTGGAGAAAGTTCAACCAACCAAGTCCACTCACATAGTGAAAGTTCTTTAGAGAAATAAAAAATTTGAAGAATCTACATGGTAACCTTAGGATGGAATGAAACAAATATATCCTTATTCCTTATATCAGAGTTATGAATTTAGAGTTTCAAATAAATTTTAGGTGAGCATAATGTAATTCCCAGATATTTTTTAGGAAATATTTATTATTAAAAAAATCTAATTATTATATTGTTTATGTTATATGCAATAATATTCATAGAGGAAATTTATAACCTTATTAAAATATTATGTTTTCATTATCGCATAGACATTGGATTAGTGGTTTTTAATACTAATAATAAATATATGAAAAATATTCAAAAAAATTAATTTTTTTTCAAGTGAATATAATTTAAAAAAATGATATTTGAAAATAAAAGTGAAGTTTGTTGTGAAAAATTGGTTTTATGTTCTCATTGTAGTTTAAAAAAAAATAAATTATTCTTCATTGGTGAATTATTTTAACTAAATAAATATATTATTTACATATTAAATTTTTTTAAACATTCAAGAAATATTTTTAGGCATATGATAATAATAAATAATGTTTTCTGTTTAAAATTGTATTTTTCTAATAAAAATTAGTTTTATCATGTTTTTTAAACATAATATAAAACTAATTTCTTACAGTAGATGTTATTTAATAAGATAAAATGAATTACATATTTAAAATCATGAGGTTCAAATTTTATAATTACACCCTTTTTTTGTTCAATATTAATAATAACCATGGGAAACTTTTTCGCCAAGGTAAATGGTAAATCGTGTTAATCTAGGATTAAAATAATAGTTAAATCAAAAAAATCATCCTAACTATTATTTTATAAATTTAATTTTACCATTAACACATTAGGTTCTAATTCTAGTTGTTTAATGGATATGTTTCCATGAAAAGGAATTGTATTCCATTTAAGTCAATGAATGAAACAAAATTTCACTCATTTTTTAAATATTTCTTATGTATCTACATTGCAAAAATATTAAATTATAAATGAATATAAGTTTTTATTTTTATGATAGTGAAATTATTTTCATTATATAAATTTATATTTATTTTTATTTATTTATAAATTTATTTTAATTGATTTTACAATAGAGTTGTAGTATTTCTCTATTTAATAACAAATAATTTCCAAAATACTAAATATAACGTAATTTGAATTAATTAATGTGAATAAAAAAATTCTAGATTTATATGATAAATTATACAACTTATAAATCATTATACATGAATTCCCCCATTTTCTTGATGTATTTTAAGTTCAATTAAATAAATAGTGTCAAAATTAGCAATAATATTATTTTATGAAATTAATATTTTATTCAATTTTTTAAAAATAATTACAAGTATTAAATAAAAAAATTGGGATATTATATTTTCTATAATTTCAAAAAAATCTTTTTATTTTTCATAATTCCTTTTATAATAACAAATTACAGTCCTTTATTATTGTAAATTTTATTATCATAGTAATAATTTAAATTTCATAACAATGGTTTGGTCAAAATTATAAGCCATAAAATTACACTATTACTTTTTTAAATTATATTTCTTGATGGTATTAAACCCCTACGTTATATAATATTCAAAATAATTTTCCATTTAGAGGTTTATGTTTTGAGAGTGAATTTATTATTATTTAATTATTTATAAAATTACAAAAGTTCCCCTCACCTCAATTATAAAACGAAACATATTCCCCTAATTATTTACACCACATTGATCCTTCTAGACCAAAAAAGCTCTACTAATTTACCTTCTCAACTTCCTTATACACATTATATATGTTCTATACTTTCCCAAATAAAATTCCAAGATCCTTGTAGAGGACATGTAAAGGACTCGTTTCTTAGAAGAGGTTATCGCCTTACCTGGTTTCTTTATTTTATACTATAATTCACCTCCTATAAGTCTATATTATTTATTATCAAATGTTATATTACGGATAGTAAATATTTTTAAATGATATTATGATTATAAAAACACTATTATTCACCCTATTTCCCATCAAAATGAGATGTGAAAGTATCGCTCATGCATACGTATGGCTTACCATCTACACTAAGTGATAAAATATATTTTCATTGCCATATTTTTTGGATGGGTGTGATGATGGGGTTAATGTTAAAATTATTTACATATGAAATCATTATAATTTTTTAATTTTAATATAACATAAACCTTATTACCATTGAAAAAATTAGAAAATTACAAACTCATTATTATGTGCGTGTGGACTATCAGCTCAATGAAGCGGCGTGATTCTTTTTTCATCCATCATTTATTTTGACATTGATCAATTCTAATTTTTGAAATATATATAATATATATGAAATAATATTGATTAAATAATTTTTAAATATTTATTTTTCCTTTCATTCACTCCATCTATTGACAAATTAAAATTGTGTCCAAGCATACGTATGTCATGCCGTCTCCAGGAATGGTATAATTACATTTTCTATATCCAATTACAATTAATGATTATAAATATGTAAATTATTAAAATAAATTATTTTTATTAAATTATTAACATTCTATAAATTATGGATCCATTATCAAATTATAAGGATAGGGACTGTCAAACTTAAATATGATTAGAAAACAAATTTGTTACCACACGGAACAATCATTTTGAAAATTAATTTAGTGATAAACATGTGATAAGATGTCATAAATAAATAATAAATTTTAATATATATATTAATATGGTTTTAAAATAAATTTATAATAAATTAATATTTATTATAATTTATGTTTGATCAGGAATTATGAATAGTGATATTAGAGGTTATGGACTTTAATCTCACTATAAAATCAATGGGACACATGACATATTCACCAATTAATTATTTTTTAGGTGTATATACTCCCATTTAATGAATTTTATAATTATTTTCAACAAAAAAATGAGATATAAAAACCCATATAAATGTATTTGTTTCATGGGGCTTATGATTAAAATGTTACCATTGTGGTAACGGTTGTATATCACAATCTCATTAATATTCTGGATTTTTTGTTTATTAGTGTCCACTTGGGAATAATTATCTTCCAAATTTGTGATTTCTAAATAGAAAATAAAATATATTTTTACTATTCTCATATGATTATTTAATTTCATTTTTTCCCATGTATTAATTTATAAAAAAATTGTTTTAAGTAAATCATCTTTTCAATTTGAGAGAAAAGTACTTTTTACCCTTTTTACAATCATGTGAATGGAATGTTTTTTTAAAATATACAGTCTAAAAAGTTTTTCCCATCAGCTATAAAAAATTTATTTCAATATTACTTTAAAATTTTGAATGTTTATTTTCAAAAAAAAAATTTCCATCATAGTTTAGTAGTTCTTCAAAAATTTGTGATTTCAAAATGTAAAGGGTATTTTCAACAAGAAATATTGAAATTTATCTTCAAACAACAATTCATGTTTTCTAATATAATAAATGCATTATGATCTTATTAAACATATATGTTTAAAAGTAATTTTTCTATTGGTTGGGGATTATATATCCCTCTAATTAATTTGGTAATTATTAATGTGCTATGAGTATAAGGGATATATGGGAGGTTATACCAAGCCCCAAAGTGGGTACAATGAGGTTATCCCAATCCACAGTCGGCACACGGGTGGTTATCTTAAGCCTAACTTGTTATGGATTTCATGATGGTTAGGATTGAAAAAATGTTTTAAATGATTATGTGTATGAAACTATATTTTTATAATGCTAATGTTATGATCTAATGGATTTTGTTATTTGATTCCATTCTAATTTATTTCATGTGAACTCCCAAGAATTATGAGATGACTCAAGTTTTTGATCTATGATATTGAATGTATCATTTTCAAGTGTTATGTTCATACCCTTATGTTCATGTTATTCTAATGGGATTATAGATATATCCCTTGTTTACCCTTAATAATAATCTGAGACCACCCTTTATTATTTTTTCTTCCCTAGGTTTTAAATAAATTTTTTATATATGATAAGTCTAATAAGGGTTATATTTGTGAAAAACATGTTGGGATGAGATGTAAATCACCTATGAAATAGTTTTCTGTCCCCATGTTTCAGAAGGCTCTATCCCTTAAATATTATTGTTTGGATAATTATAAGATATCATGAATATTAATTTATTAATTTGAAATATCTATGTATGAAAATTCTATATCTCTATTTATAATTCTTTACATCGAATGAATAATAAGACCATATCCATGATCAGGTCTAAATTTGATCCCATACAAAATGATGTGGAATTCCAAGACTGTAAAATCATAAGGAAAAGGTTAAGATCATATTTTTTTCAAATATATTGATCATTTATCCATTCATATGAATATTAATGTAACCCAGAAGGAATACAAAGAATTATAGAAGAAGGAATTGATTTCTATTTATGTTAATATTAACAATAAATGAATTATAATATTTAGAAAAAAAATATGTGTTCCATGAATTCCATAATTAAAGGAGCTTTCAAATGATATACATAGCTTATCCTAGGAAAAAATGATGTATAGTGATCAAAATAATCACTTCTTATAGTATACGATTAATAGAGAGATTAAAAATATATAAATCTAGATTCTATGTTTTTCCAAAAGATAATATTAAATCTCAGAAATCTAATGGGTTGATAAAACCATTTCCAACATGTATAGGAATGGGAAAACATATCCATTTATTTCTATATAATACATCTTAATACATCTAAAGGATATAATCCCATTTGGGTTTTAGTTGATCACCTTTCAATGTTAGTGAATTTTGTTTTTAATTGGGAAAATTTCATACTCAAAAACAATTCTAGGATAAACCTAAAAAATAAATAAAGATACTTGAAGTAGAAATAAAAACTATATTAGATCATTATCCATGGATTACATTGATGTTTTGGAGTAGTCTCTAAATAGAATTAGATATAGTGGCATGATTTAGCATAGCTATCACAAATAGACAAATTTTCAACATTAAAGGACCATTAAGACCTCATGGGATATGATAATAATTTATTTCATGGATTTTAAAGGTTGATGAAATCAATACTTACTCATTTTTGAGTTCTCATATAACATTATTTTACACTATAGAATTAAAATTTCACTATATAAGGATCATTGTAAGAAGAGTTGTAGACCCATGATATTTTTAGATAATATTATTGATCATATTCTCTTTGTAATATATCAATCCCAAGAAATTTTATAAAACATTAAACAATTTATGAGAACATTCTATTAAAAAAAATAGAAGAGGCAAATTGATAACCAACGATGATATTAACTATTTGTATTTCAAAATTAGGTATTCTAATAAATATCACAATGAATAATGGTTATAAAATACTATATGAATGGAAGTTTTAAACCTAGATATATTCAACCCTAAGAAAACTATGATTTGGGGGGTGGAATAATATCACCTTGCATATCTAGATAACCTCTCTCAAGTGAAAGATGTCTCCCATTAATTACATTTTTAAAATTATATATCTGACTTATCATCTCTACTAAACTCAATAATTTTATAATATAAAAATTTCACTATTATGATAAATATTCAATAGAAATATTGGATTTTAGAGATTAAATATTGTGAAATAACTACACTCTCAATATAAGGGATCAATTGAGGAATCAAAATTTTAGGGCAGAGACACGGAAAACTAATTATATAATATGGTATATGTACCATCATTTTTTTATTTGTTTAATTATATTTTAAATGAAAAATACACATAAGGGGAGTATAATATAAGAACCCAATATATTTTTCTACATATCTCCCAAAATAAATAATGAATTTTCAATAGCTTGTAATACACACAACACCAAATTAACACAATCCATGAAATATTTTTTATTGAGTAAAATATCATAGTGGAAAACAAACATTAATACATTTTGGTAATGAAATATAAAAGGTGACTAATAAAACCACGAGTGGAGTAAACTTATAAGTAGCCAAAAGGACCACAAACATGAAATCTTTATCCTCATGGTTTACATTAAATATTATATCTATGATTATAACCATTGAATGAGGGTAAGCATTACAAAGAAAATATTCCTCCTAAAAAGAATGTAAATGAATAGGGTGAAATACTATAGAGATATACATAAGGTAATATATAGTATTTTAAAATGGCTAAAATATATCTAGTTGTTAGATATATGGTCATTGGATGTGTGACCCTTAGAAATATAGATTTATGGTTTATGGTCACAATATATACTCATATCAAATAAATAGATTAAATTTGTACAATTTTTATTAAAAAATTGTAATATAATTTACAAATAAAAAATAATTTTGGAATTAAAAAAATATTAAAATATTTTATTTTATATATGTGATTTTTCTTTGCATATTATTAATATTATTATTCTCAAAAAATTATTTTATGTGTTAATAAAGTCATCATAAATGTTATAATACCAAATTTTTGATATAAATTTAATAGTCATAGGATAACCAATTAATTTTAATTGGATGTGGTTGAAATAATTTAACACAAAAAGGATCTTTCCAATCAAAGATTTATTTTGTCTTTGTTATTTTTACTTTTAATTAATTAAATATATCAATGAATACAAAATAGATTTAAATATTTTTCATATGTAAGTGAATGAAATAATACTAAAAACAAATAAGTTTAAAAAAATCATTTTCCAATAAAAACCATTCATATCCATATTTTATGTTTTCATTTAAATAAAAAAATTCTCATTTTTAAAAACATAATTAAAAATAGTTTCAATTTTTAATCAATAAATTCAAATTACATAAGATTTTTAATTTCATATTGGTCCTAAAAATGAGTTATAGAGGTAATAAATAATTATACAAAGAAAATAATAAATGTGGTAAATGGGTATAAATGAGGGTAAAGATCTAAAAATCCATAAAAATATCATCAAATATTTTTACAAGAGGATTCAAGTCTCTTGTCCATTATTTATAAATATTTAATCCACTTTCCAAGAAAAAATTCAACATTACACCTTAAGGAAGGAGTATCTATAGAAATTCCACTCAAAGCTAACATATAAAATGACTTCTTCACCAACATAGAATCCACTCAAACAATTTTATTGTATACTGAATTACAATTTGTTTTCCCAATCATAATACTCTTAAGATGTTATTTAGCCAACAGTACCAAGAATATATCCTAAATACTTCATTCTGAGGGAACCAATGTTGAGATAGATTAAATTCATCTCTATAAATATTATGTGTTCAAATATAACATTATTGAATAAATTTATATATTATGACTTTAAAAATTTCATTTAAAAATAGAATTTGGTTGTTTTAATATAATTAAACTTTCATAAAAATTATAACTTATTATAATACTCTAAACATAGTCACTCACTAGTATAACATGTTTTTTGGTTGATTCATCCAACTTAATGAATGATGATCTAAGAAACTAAACATATTATTAATTAATAAGTACTATTTAATTAATATTGAAAATATAAGATATTTCTTGATTTATGAAAAAAACTAATTTTCATTATATATTAACTCATTAATAGAAATTTACCTAAACACTCTCATCATGGATTCCATTATCAAGAACCGGGACCATTCAATTTACCAAATAAACATGGGACTAAATTACTCATTGAGGAAACATAATTACACTATATTGAATAAATTGGATTCATGAACATGTTATCCATGAAAAATAACCAAATTATCTATCACAAAAATTATACAAAACAATCAAATGTTAAAAATATTATAAAGGAAATAAAAAAATTTGATATATGTCTAGTGAATTATAATAATTATGTTTATAAAAGGTAATTTTCAAGAGTAATTTTTTAAAATATGTTATTAATATAGTTATTTTTATTATACAGGAGGTTCATGTGCTTTCATGAAATTTTGGAGCCAAGGTCATGTTATACTTCCCAATTCTATTTTTAAATTAAAATTTTATACATATAATTTCTTATATGGGGAAATTAAATTTTATTTCTATCTATATCCCCATTTATTTTCCTCTTATATGGTTATTTTTATGGATTACAAATCCTTTAACAATTTCTCTTCCCATTGATTCATCATTTAGCTGAAACGAATCTTTTAAGTGGAACTGTCCTAATATATTATTTCAAAATTGAATATTACCCATAAATGTCTATAATAAGAATTTCATTTTAGTTAACTTCCAAAATATTAATTTATGATCTATTAATTTCATATTTATATTGACTTGACATTTATTTGACAATGAGTCTCCTTCTAATGTTCTATGTGAGGTTGTTTTCTTCCAACATAGTACTTCTCTACATAAGCATCAAAGGAATTTTTATATAAATTTCTTCAGGATCACATTTTCCGATTAATTAATTGTATTTATTTACTAGTATTTCATTATATGTCTTCGTGGTTTTATAATATAATTCACATTCAACGTTTTTCAAAAAAATCATTTGAAATAAATGTAATACATAATGTATAAATCATTTTTCTCATCCATCTAAAAAGATATTTTCAAAGATAATAGAATTTATTTTTGGTTTATTTCAATTTACATTAAGTATTATTAAAATTCATTGGGGATATTCCACAATAATTCCAAAAAATATATCTTTTTGTATGTCTTAACCCTATTTCATATGAAAATTTTCATAAAATCTAATTCTTTATCATTTATCAATTTAATTAAAGTGGATATCTTATTTTTTTTTATTCTTGTAGAACACATGAGTATGGTTAATAATTTAATTATAGGTTTGTCATATATATCCCCCAAAATTATTGGATAATTTTTTAAATCCCCTTATTTTAGAAATAGACATATGTGTTTATCCCATGTCCACAATGTTTTATGGTGAAAATAGTTTTCCAATGTCAACTCTATAATATTAAGGTGGTTATCCAAGTAAAATATGTAATAAATGACTTGGTTGTTGACCATAGGATATGTTATGTTTTTTATAAAAAAACTAGTTTCTAATTTATGAATCACATATATATCATGTTCTATGAACTCCTGGTTATTGAATTGGGTTTTCACACTCATGTGACACAAGTAATATGTTATAAATTATGATTTGTGTCATGAATCATGATTTATAATCCCTGTTTTTTTGGTTAATACTTACCTATGTAATGGTTATATAACTTTATTATAATTTCACACCCATATGTTCACATAATTCCAACATATGATATTTGACTGATTTCTTATATGTGTACCCCTTATTGATCATATGAGCTCAAATGTTCTTATTTTTCCATTTCACTAGGTTATGAAGAACCATATTATATATGATATTTTAAAAATTATATGATTCTAGAAGAATATTATTCTTAGGTATTGAATAATGGACACAAAATAACATGATTTTGTATCTTGTCTCCAAATACACTAAAACTATAAATTTTGAGTTGTGTTTCATGTTGATATGTATTGAAAAAAAATTGTAAAATTATGTATTAGAACATATAAAATGATTAGGTTGTCTCAAAGAGGGTTATGAATTTTTAAAAAAAACATATTCAGGATTTATTTATATGATAAAAGTGGTAAAATAGTTGTACCATATTAATATTTTATTTATAAATAGTTTTTTGATTATTTTTTATGAATTCATTGATGTTACAAAAGAGTGAAAAAAACAATTTTTGGTGGGGTAGATATATTTATTTATTTCTTAGTTTCTATTTTATTTCATTTCATAACATCCCAATATTATTTACCAAACTTTCCAAATTAATATATTATCATTATTTGAGTATCATAGAATGCACGTATTTTAATTTATTCATTTTTTGTTGTGTTTTGTTTGATTATATTATAAATAAATATTAATTATTATAATAAGAACATTATAAAAATTAACTAGATTTTATTTGAACTTGGGAAAAAATATTTAATTAACATAGAAATATAATATAATATGAAATAAGGAATATTATATAGAATTTAAATTTTTTATGGTGAATTATCCATGATAGAATACTGTTAATGAAATTTTGAAAAAAAAAATTAAAGGTAAAAAATAACTTATACTGGTAGTCTTAGGACTTTTCTGTAATTCTAACATATCAATCATTAGAGAAATAAAATATGTCACATATCCAATATGGTTTCATGCATCAGTCTTGAGAGAGCAATCATTTCTTAGAGGAATCCTTGGAAAATATCAAGAGTATATCTAGACCCAATGTAGCCCAGTGCAAGACTAAGAGAGAGTTCCACTGCATCCATGAATCCTCATACCAATTCCAAAAAATTCATTAAAAGTAAAAATTATTTATATGATTAATATCAGCATTAACATAGTTCTAACTTTATTGTCCCCTACTATGTTCACCACCATTATAACAAGTCTGACCACCCATAGACCTTAGTTATACCTCCCAATATGATAGAGGCTGCTGAAATGCGGATAGGGTTTTAGGTGTGATCATGGGGAGACAATAACTTTATATTTAGGTAAGAAAAAAAAAGTGAAGGAAACAAAAATATCACTTTACGCAAAAGAATAATAATTAGAAAAACATAATTTCTTAGAATATGTAAAAAATAAAAAATTCTCTATAATTTTATATGAGATATATTGAATAAATAAAGAACTTATGTGGGTGGATCATATGAAATAAAAACATTGTGGGGTAAAAAATTATCTCTAATATGAAAATTCATCCACCCAATCTAATTGTAAAATATAACCATCAATATTCATTGCGTAACAGTTATACAATCATCTAATATGCTCCAGCCACATGTACATATCCCATTTTTGTGTCATGATACATGAAGTCTGCATGTGTCCTGAGGGACCTATGAAGGGAGTTGTTAAGAGATTTGTCAGACAAAATTATTGGTTTTCTAATATAAAATTATCCTTTATATTAGATTATGAAATTTTCCATGTATGATAACTAGATGTAAATAACTCTACTCCACCTCATTCCTTACAACGCATTGGGTGATTTAAATTCCTATATTTTCTCGTGTTAAATAGTGAAGTTGTACCCATAGTATAAACAAAAAAAAGGGACAATCATACATATATCTCAAATAAAAATCCTTGAAGACAAGACATATAAATTTTCATGGCCTCTGAATGAAAAATACATCACAGAAAAAACAATTTCAAAACCATCCATATCTATTTATATCTCAATAGACACAATTAAGGGAATATTTAAAAAATAACAAACACAATATTTTGATCATAATCCCGTAATAAAACTCATGGGAAACCTCTATGACATATCCCAATCATAGTCCAATGATTAATAGCATCACATTATGAATCTGACCAATAAAGGATCCCAAATGAATTTGTTGAGTCAAAGCCACCACATTCCCAAGTTCACATAAACCCAAATGTGTTCACCCCAAAGGTTTGCGGAGAACATAGCATCATATTTACATGAACCTCAAAAACCTAAATTACCACACATTGAATTAATTTCATATAAAAAACATATGGTTAAATTAAATAATCTTCAATATTTTTGTTCCACATCACTTATAGGAAATAATAAGGATATGACATACATTTTGAATTGGTCCTTTGATAATTATTCCACATTCCTCAACATTTCCCAATCAAATCCACAAAAACCTTTCATTTCATCCCTATTATCCCTCTATTGAACCTTATAGACTTCATTAATGACTTATTTCTAAAAAATTACACACACCTACCACCCTATCAAAATATTATAGAAAAAAACATTTAATAGTGGATTTATTTTGGATTATACTACCTTGATTCATTATAACACCACATATAAAATATGATCATCTGATTTGACTAATATATGATGAAATAACAAAAACCTAGAATTAGTACCAATAAAAATTCCTAAAGACTAAGAGGTGAAGAAAAAATTATAAAACATTGTAATATATTCAATTCTATTGTTACCCTTAACCATAATTATACTGAAGAATAAATAGCCCCGAGAATAGGCGACAACTAGATAAAATATATAATTGGGATCATAAGGAATTGTATAAGAGGTATAAACGTGGTTTTAAATACCATTGGATAACTTTTTAATCCAATAATTATATATAATTGATCATATTAATTAATAAAATTTATACCCACCATGTACTAGGCCATCCTCTACTAGGATCCTGTCGCACCTAGTTTTCATGTCTTCATTTTGATCTGGTTCAATAGATATCCCAATCTTTATTATTGTGTCTTGGGTGAGATTAATGTTTAGTTTTAATTTTTCATCTATGTCTAATCACCCTAATTTGGGTTCCCCATTGCACGTTTAAGAGTTTTTTGAGAAAGGGTTGTTATTTAATGATTTGGGCCAACCATGAGCCCATTTCCAGATTTAAAACCCAAATTTTATTTTTTTATAACATCTTCATTTTTCAACATTTTTCATTCATTACTAATCCTACTTAGCCTCCACTGACCTATTAATACTACCATTTCCTTTTTAACCCCTATATAAATTCATTAGCACGGTGAATTCGGGATACATATTTAGGTATTGGGCCATCCTGTGGCCCCATTTCCAGTTTAAAAATAATTATTTGTTTCTTTTATATCATTTTCATTTTTTAAACTTTTTCTGTGATTTAACCTCCCATTATAATTCAACATACCAATCCCCACCCCAATTTTCAATTTTACCTTTTCAGAGCTCATTTGAATCTCTTATTAGGGCGAATGTTCTCTCGTTTCTTCAAAACGTCCATAATTGAGTAGGTAAATTGTTTCATCCATAAGTCATTCAATTCGTACTCTTTTTCCCAAAAATATTATTTCCCTCGTTTTCCAGATCGTAGGAGCCTCTCCAAGATGTTCTAAGACATTACCTACTATCTATGGGTCCAGATCTAATGGAAGATGAAAACTTTTCTAGGAGGCAATGTGATATTCCTTCTCCTTTCTCCTTCCTCTTCCTCCTCATTTCCTTATTTCGTAGATTTCTATTCACCGATATTCATTTTAGACCTAGGGTTATATTATCCCATAATAGTTTATGGGGTTTTTTAATTTGGGCTGGTCTTCATAGGTTTAGGGTTTATAAACCCTCAGATGGTGATATTGGGTGTGCATTGCCATTACGCAAAGGATTTGTGGTAGTATATCCCTTGCACAAGACATTATCATTTATGTTTCATCATATCATTCTATTTTAACATTATTTATATGATATGTGCTTCTTTGAAACTATGGTTTTAATTGTTTTGTGTGGAAATGATGTTTTTCCCTTATTTTGTTAAAAATATAGTTGTTTTGGTATAAATGTGATCACCTCTTGTTTGATAAATTATTCCATGAGTTTACATAATTTTTTTGGTATTTTGAATATTTCTCAGTATCTTGAATAAATTTATGTCATAGAAATAGTTATTTATCCCTTTTCAAGTGCTTAAAATAAGATGTTTTGTTATAGAGTTCATGCCATGTATTCAATAATTGATCGGTTGGATTTTATTTGTCTAGTTTAATTTAAAATGATTTGATTGGATTTATAAATATATCAGCATCATGAAAAAATAATTTTGGGTTTCTTTTTTGGCTGTCCAATTTGGATTTTATTTTTCAAACAAATGTATTTTGGTTTACAGCATGTTTTGGCCCGAGTTGCTAGGAAATGTCCTATATCACATCCTTATGAAAATGATTTTCATTTGAATATGTAACCTGGGAATTTTAGGGGATTTATGAATGTGGTGTTTTTCTTAAAATGGTGTCAGTACACCTCCTTAAGAAAATATAAATTCATAACTTTGTCAAATGTTAGTTTTGAGAAAAACTTTAAAGGCCTGTTTGGCCATTCCTAAAAATGATGAGTGAGTGTTTTACTTGAATATACCATTTTTGACAATTGGTATTGTATTATGGTTTATGAAATGAATTTATTAAATGTTTTTAGGGATGAAAATTATGGTTTGGTATGGTTTTATTGTGTTTTTATACTTAAAATAATGTTTTTGAATGAGTTTTATGTGCAATGCCTCAACACACTTCATGAAATTATTCTATGAAAATTTTTAGTGGTTTATTAATTCGTGAAAGAAATTTGAAGAATGTTTGTGGGATTTCGGTGTGTTTATGGTTTGGTAATTTAATTTTTATGTGAAAATTGTATTTTATAATATGTGTAACTTGATTGAGAACTATAGGTAATCTTAGGTATCTAGGTGGTAAGATGTGTGCTAGTAATCTAGTGATCCCATAGGGTTTGGCCTCTATTTCACGGAGCATGTTTGAAGATAACAACACTAAATAAACTATTATTATGATTTTGTTGGGGGACCACTAGGTTATGGTTATTCTCTATACATGTGTCTTGTGTACACGAGAATGGATTTTTATTATTGTTACTTTCACCGAGATACGAGGTACCAAGGGCTCACAACTAACATGTGCCAAGGGGTCTTCCCGTGAATTGTGCTCATTGGCTATTTTGTACTAACTGTTAGAATACAGTGTGTTTGGTTGGTAAATACAGAATTATGTGTGATTTATTTAAAAGTGTACATTCTTTGTAGAAGCCCTCTTTAAAACTACTTTCATTTTGAAGATTCACCTCTTTGAGAAATTTTAATCGCAATCTTGTATATTAAACATGCATGTTTTCGTCTGCTAAATATTTTTTAGCATAGGACCTCATTTGGTAAACATACCTTTATATCCTGTATTTAAAACTTGAAATGTATGTTTCTTTTATTTTAATGTTTGTGCATTGGGAATAGAATATCTGGCTAACCTACTGAGTTTTAATACTCACGCCTATAGTCTTCTTCTATTTTTAGCCCTTGAGCAGGTATCAGCTTGAGTTCAATCGCCTTGGGCGATGTGTAATAATTTTGTCGGAGGGTGACTAGAGGGGTCACATGGAGTTAGTTGGTTATTAGGATTGGTTATTTGAGTAGTTGTTTTAGTTTTACTTTTAGTTTATTGTAAAAATAATGTTCAGTACAATTTTTATGTTGATGTATTTTGGGTTGTCCATTTAATTTTGTTTTTTGCATGATTATTCATATTTGGGAAAAATTATTTCTGTGTGTACTCTATTGATTCCATTGGGGATTGTCTCCATCCTAGGATGATCAGGAATGCCTCTCAGGACATGTCACAGGCTGGCCTAGGTGACCGGTTGAGGGTCAACTTGGGCTGGATCGTGACAAAATGGAATCAGAGTAGGTCTACTTTTCGCAATCCTTTTTTTAGAGTGCCCTTGTTATTTAGGGTATGTCAAGGTATATGGAGTTGTATTTTTGGGACTTAAAGGGTAAGTGTGGGAAGAGAATCATGAACTCTTTATCATTCTGATCCTTGGTTTTCTATGGGAAATCCAGTTTTATTAGTGTCATTTGTTCTTTTTTATTTTTTGATGTTGGGATATGACAAGGGGAGTATGACTAATGGCCTCCATTAGCTCACATGGCCTGACAAGCCTTGTGGCTTCCGGCATGTTCCTAATAAATCTGTCTGTTTTGGTGTTGTGTTTGACATATGGCAGCCAAGCATATGGTTAAGTCACCCACCAAAAATAGTTCCCTTTTGTGGGTTTCATGGACCTTTCTTGATTTCTGAATTTTTGTTTTGAAAATACTTATGTGAGAATTATGGAAATGGTTTTTTAAGGAAGGATTTGATTTTGAAAAGTAGAAAAGGTATTTTCAAAAATTAAATATATGAATTGTTTGGGAAGGTTGTTTTTTCAAACAAATTTTGGGGAGGATGTGGAAATGATTTTCCAGGATTGGATTTCCCCTAATCTGAAGATGTGGTTTGTTGAAATAATATATTTTTAAAGTGTGAATCATTTTTAGCGGATTCTGAGCCGTTTTTTAAATTGGGTGTTTTGGGATATTTAAATTTATTTGAATCTAATTAATAGGATTTGGAAATTTTTTTTTTAGAGGTTGGTGTTTTCCTAGAAAGGTTATTGATCTCAATGGCCGCCAGATTATAAAATGATAGCTTGGAAACTTTTTGAAAATAAAAACAGGTTGTTTGGAGTGGCTTGGTTGTTTTAAAATTTGTTAAAAATTAAAATGGGTAGGTCTCTAGGAAAATTGTTCTTGATGATGTGTGTTTCATTTTGGGAAATATAAAAAGGGTTTTTGGCTTGGTGGTTGGTGTTCCATTTCAGGGTACATGTTTTTTGGAATGAGGTTGTTTTGTTTTTGCCTTTGGTATTTTCATGGGTGGTCACATGCATGGTTTTATTGATATCTAGAAGGATGGACTATATGGAATGGTGGTTGGGTGCCTGGGGTCGCATGGAAATTTGGATGTGGGTGAGACTTGATAAAACACCATTGGTGAATATAAAAACTGACCAAGTTAGTTTATTTTTCAAAAGTTTTTTGAGCAGAAACAATGTGGCCATTGTTTGTAAACCAGTGGTCATGTGGCTAGTTTTTTCTATGTCTTAGATGAACATTTTATTCTGTAAGTTACCTAGTGATCTGGAATTCATCTTCTTGTTGTATCTTGAGAGGATATCTTGTTGTTGGCTCTGTTTTGGGGGAATGTTCATTGGGTTTCTAAAGATGTGTTTGATTTTGTTATGTGACAATGGATAGTCCTTAGTTGGAAATTTTTCCTATTGATCAACCTAAGGATTCATTTAAAATGTTAAATATACCTATAAAAATGATACCTCAGCCTTTTTGGAGTAGAGATCATTTTGTGATCGATTTAAAGTGCTTCCAAGTTTTGATAATTCTTTTAGACATTGCAGTTGTGTTCGGTGATATTGATGTGTTTTGCTATATTCTTTGTCCATTCTGGCAATGGTTTGGGGTGAGATATAATTTTGATATGTATCTATCAATAACTATTTACATTAAGGAGTTTTGTTGATAATGTGAGTTTTTTTATTGTGTGATCCTTAACACCATGACTGTGGTGCAGTAGATGCTTCAAGAATCAGGGCTCCATCCATAGGCCTAGGAGTGAAGCTTTTCACACAGTCAAGAAATCTCTATAGGTGTGGAGAGGTTGAACAGGATATTGGCCCCATCATTATATTATAGAAGTTTCTATGTCTCTATTATGGTTCCTCATTTTTATGAATTTCCCTTTGTCACAACAATTCTGGTGGACTTACCCCTCACACAGTGTTTATGGTTATGCCTTCACAGATGTGGTGGTTCGATCAATGTCGTTGTATGGACCACCTATGAAAATAGGGTGCTTTCTGGGTGTTACATGTTCATAGGTGGAGTGTTTTGGGTAGTTCCTTTGATTCTTTTGTTGTTTTAGTGGCCTAATAATTGGGTCCCCTTCCCTCCCCTCCTTGAGTAGTTGGGGTCCAGATCAGTGCCGAAAATTTTGGCCCAGTTCTTGTCTCCTCTATTCGGGAGTTGGTGGTTTAGATGTTCATGTTGTAACCCTATTAACATGGGTTTGTAGGTTTTTGTGGGATAGTTTTGGTGGTAATGTATAATTGATGGCCAAATCTAGTTAATGTTCAATTCTTGTTTGTTTGTTGCAAGTTGGGTTCTAATTGTTGGGAGACCCACCACGTGTCTCGTAGATTTTTTTCCTCTGAAGAACTTATCTAGTGATAGGTATTTCAAAATGGTGGGGATTCCATTCCATAATCCACTAGAATCTTTTCTTTTTGTGTGTTATCTTTGGTTTGGGTGATTTTTGGGTTCATTGTTAGACGGCCCAACGACCGGGTTGTTGGTTTGGTTGTAGAGGTAGTGACTCGATCTTTTGGTTGATTCTCAGGAAGTGGTTGGGAGTTTGTGTTTTGTTTGAGGTAAGAAGATTAAGTTCCATTAATGGTTGATATTGTTTCATTGTATTAGGATTCTGGACCATATTGATAAGGAATTCTTAGGTGTAAATCTTTAAGGTGTAAAGTGTTATGCCTTTAATGGGGGGAAGGTTTAATGTCGTGGAGAATTGTCGCACCTGGTTTTCCATTTCATTATTTTTATCTAGTTCAATAGAAATCCCAATCCTTTTTATTAGGTCTTGGGTGACATTAATGTTGTGTTTGGAAGTTTCATCTATGTCTAATAACCTTAATTTGGGTTCCCCATTTCTTTTTTGGAGTTTTTTGAGAAAGGGTGGTCATTTCATGATTTGGGCAAACCATGATCCCATTTCTAGATTTAAAAACCAAATTTTTTTATTTTATAACCTCCTCATTTTTTGACATTTTTTATTCATTCCACTTCCCACTTCGCCTCCACTAACATATTAAAACTACCATACCCTTTGGGACCCCAATATAAATTCATAAGCTTGATGAATATTGGTTACTTATTTAGGTTTTGGGATAGCCTGTGGACCCATTTCCAGTTTTAAAACAATAATTTATTTCTTTTACATAATTTTCATTTTTTAATATTGATCGGTTCTTCAACATCCCATTATAATACAACATACATATCCCCACCCCCATTATCGAGTTTACCTATTTGGAGCTCTTTTTAATCGCTTATTAGTCTGAAAGTTATCTGGTTTCCTTAAAACATCCATAATTGAGAAGGTACATTGTTTCATCCATAAGTCAGTAAATTAATCCTCTTTCCCCACAAATATTCTTTCCCTCTTTCTTCCAGATCATAGGAGCCTATAAAATAAGTTCCATGACTTTCCCTTCTCTATAAGGGTTCAGATCTAATGAAATATGTAGAGTCTTCTAGGTGGCAAGGTGAGATTCCTTCTCCTTTCTCTTTCTTCTTCCCCCTCCTTTCATTATTTCATGGTTTTATATTCTCCCCTAGTCATGTTAGACCACGGGTTATATTATCCCATGATTTTTATGGGGTTTTATTTTTTTTGGGCTGGTCGTCATAGGTTTATGGTTTATAAACCCTCGGATGGTGATATTGGGTGTGTGTTTTCATTACGCCAAGGATTTGTGGTAGGATATCTCTTTCACAAGACCTTATCATTTATGTTTCATCATTATCATGCTTTTATAACCTTATTTATATGATATTTTCTTCCTTTACACCTTGGTTTTAATTTTTTTTTTTAAAATGCTATTTTATGCCTTATTTTGTTAAAAATATAGTTAATTTGGTATAAATATGCACTCCTCTTGTTTGATAAATTATTCCATGAGCATTCGTACATGGTTAATGGTATATGGAATCTATTTCAGTATATTGAATTAATATATGGCATAAAAATGGTATTTTATATCTTTCTATGTTATTAAAATAAGTTGTTTTGATAAAGAGTGCATGCCATGTGTTTGGTAAATTGCCCGGTTGGCTTTTATGTGTCAAGTGTAATTTAAAATGAATTGATTGGATTTAAAAATAAATTGGTAGCATGAAAAGAAATATTTTGGTATCCTTTTATGGATTTCCAATTTGAATTTTTTTTACAAATAAATGGGTTTTGGTTTACAACATGTTTTGGACCAAGATGCCAAAAAATTGCCCGTTTCACATCGTTTTGAAAAAGTTTGTGTTTTGAATATGTAACCTGAGTATTTTAAGGAATTTATGAATGTGGTTTGCTATTGGGAATTCTTTGAATACCCCTCCTTAATTAAATTGAAATTCATAACTTTTTCAAAAGATAGTTTTGAGAAAATGTTTATAAGGCCCATCAGGCCATTCCTCAAAATGAAGAATGAGTGTTTTTACAAGTATATACCATGTTGTGTCAATTGGTATTGTTTTATGGTCTATGAAATGATTTTATTAAATGTTTTTAGGGAAAAAAATGTGGCTTCATATGGTTTTTTCTATTTGTTTAAACTTAATAGTGTTTTTGAAATAGTTTTATGTGAAAAGCCTCAATAAACTCCTTGAAATTGTTCTATGAAAAATTTTAGTGGTATACTAATTTGTGAAAGAAATGTGAAGAATAAATGTGGGATGTTGGTGTTTTTATGGTTTGGGAATCGAATTTTGATGTGAAATGTGTATTTCATTATATGCGTAACTTGATTGAGCACTAAAGGTAATCCCAAGTATCTTGGTGGGTAGACGGGTACTAGTATGCAAGTGATCTTGTGGGGTTTGGCCCCTGTTTCACTTATCAAGTTTTATGATGACTACACTAAGAAAACTATGATCAAGATGATGCTGGGGGACCCCTAGGTTATGTTTATTCTCCCTAATAGTGGCTCGTGTTCATGAGAACGGATATTTATTTTGCTTACTTTCACTGAGATATGAGGTACCTGGGGCTCACAACTAACAACTTCCTAGGGGTGTTCCCATGACTTGGGATCATTTTCTATTTTTTACTCACCATCAACATATGGTGTTTTGGTTGGTAAATTCATAAGTTTGTGTGATTTATTTAAAAGTTCAAATTCATTATTGAATCCCTCTTGAAAACTAGTTTCATTTTGAAATTGCACCTCTTTGAAAATTGATACTTGAATTCTTGTTTATAAAACATGCAAGTTTTTGTCTGCTAAATTCTTTTAGCATGGGACCTCATTTGGAAAAAATAAATTTATATCTTGTATTCAAAACTTTAAATTTATTTTTCTCTTCTTTTAATGGATTTCCATTGGGAATATAATATCATGCTAATCTACTTAGTTTTAATACTCAGGCCTATAGTCTTCTTCTATTTTTAGCCCTTGTGTTGGTTTCAACGTGAGTTCGATCGCCTTGGGTGACATGTGATCACATAGTTGGAGAGTAACCAGAGGGGTCACATGGAGTTAATTGTTTATCAGGTTTGGTTAGATGAGTTTTTGGTTTAGTTTTACTTTCAATTTCTTGTAATAAAATGTTCGGTTCAATTTTTATGTAAATGTATTTTGGGTTGTCCATTTGTTTCCGCTGTTTGATTGATTATTTATATTTGAGAGAAATTGTTCCCTTGTGTACTCTATTTATGCCCTCGGTGATTGTCACCATCTTTGGTGGATCGGGAATGCCTCTTAGGATATGTCGCAGGATTCCCTGCGTGACCGGTTCAGGGTTGACTCAGGCTGGTTTGTGAGAGATCCCCCTACACATAAAGTACACATCCTATGTTCATAGAGTCACCGGTGGACCTCATTGAACCACTCCCAACCCATATTAGCATATAGGATACACAATAAAACACCATGAGGAACCTAATGTAATATATCTTCATGTAAATATGTCATACATCATAACCAACTTCTTGAAATCAAGCCCAAACATGCACTGGTCCCGTCAGAAATACTAATAAGCCCAATTAGATATGGTCAAGATAAAATTTGACCTATGATATCTCTCGCAAAAATTAAAACCATTAAAATCTCTCCATCATATAATATCTCATCCATGACCATTCCTGAGTCCTAACACGAACAAATATTAACGAAACCTTAGTCATCCCACTCAACTCACACTCGAGGTGATGAAACAATAATAGACACATCCATGTTTTCTAGACTACCACTACCACAAAATTCAAAGATACTTATTCTTACAATGAGAACTTCACAAAATTTGAATCACCCACCCTATTAGAAAATTACTATAAATCACACCTAAATATTCTCTTCCATCCATCAATGAAACATTACATACTATTTATACTGAATTTCATAACCTCAAACATCTTTTTTTCAACCCACTTGACACATAATCCAAAACAATTCCATGTTGTGTATTATTGAAAGACAAATCAAAAAAATAACAACATACCTATAACCCTCAATCAATATCTCACCTACTCAAAAAATACAATATTCCTCATATTAAACTCACTTAAACCCTCACCTCAAGATTCCTAACCTCCATGTGGAGTAACACGCCATGTTAGGAACTAAACCAACTATGGATCACCCTATCCTCCTCCACAATGTAAAAAATAAAATTCAACTCTAACTATTGTTTCCCATCACTACCCTAGGAGAAAAATATTATACCTTGGCTTGAGTACATCCATGACGACCTAAAAAATTATAAATCACCTTTGTAAACCACTCAATATTTCTCATCCACTAATAATTTGGACACCATTTAGCATTTGATCATAATCTGAGTAAATATGTCCCATATTGTTATATTCATAACACAAAGACGATTACCCTATTTATTTTAGATGTGATAATCCCTATTGTGACAACTCTGCTATGTTTTCTTTTACCCCCACAACATTACAACATAAACCAATCTTCAACATTCACCTTAAACTAATTTATGACTTCGTACGCATCCATTGATCAATATATGATCTTCTAATAAAACATGCTTCACCACATTATGTATTTAATTCAATATGAATATAGTAACTTGTACTATAATGGAACACAGGCAGACATTCTTGGACCATCACACCTTAGTGATCTCAACTCCTACTAATGTCATTGTTGAACAAAAATTATCTATTAAAATAATATAATAATTCATAACCCATTTCTACCAATACATCATGTAAATGAAATCATAGTCTAGATCCACCCACAATGTATTATATAAAGATTCCCAAAATAACATCTCATCCAAAAAATTCAAAGAAAACCCATCCTGTCTACCCACCTTAAACAACACATCCAACCTTTTGTATCTAATCCCTAATGAAATTTTATTACTAGCTTACCCACTTCCCTGGATGAGTTTAAATGTAATCATAGATATTATTAATTGATTTAATCAATAATTTGGTTTCATAGGGTACTATATATCTCTAAAATAATGGATGATACTAAGATTATAATTGCAATGTCAAATTAACCATATACGACTCAACTATCATTGATTTATAGTTAGTACTCTAGATAACCCATGTTAGACTCACCCTCATCTAAAAAAATCTACCATATAACAAGATCTACCCACCTTGAATCATATAGATATCTAAGAACTATAATATGTAATATTATAGACACTCAGGGGACCTAAATCACTCATTCTAAGGTAACACCACCTCTCCTTCATTCAAGGGAACAATATGTACACACCTCAACAAATTCTATTTATATTTAATAAAATATATTCATCAAATAGAAAAGGATATAAAAATATGTGTACCCTATAGTCCATGTGTGTTTCTATCCACCCAAGATCTCATACCAAGCAGGCATTGGATCTGAAACTAGAAAATTTATATTTTTGTTCCACATACAGAAATATACACACACATAGTCGTCATACATGATAAATTCATGAATTAGATGACCCCATCCATTTTATTAAAATAAAATGACAACTAAATGTAAAAAAATAGTTTTTGTTTTTATATTCACACATAAAAAACTAAAAACCATTTTTAATGGACCATGTATCCATGAACATAGAATCACATGACTATCATTTGAACATTATATAATTGGAATGATGAATGGATACCCACACACATTGGAATTTATTGGGTCAGAGTAAAACATCATTCAATGATACTATAAAAGAGAAAAATCTTTCAGAAATCATTAAATTAAAATTTTAAAAACACAAATCAACATTAGAAAAAATGGAAACATGGGTGTTCTATAGATTTAATTTAGCTACTGATATGCATATTTTTCATTTTAAATCACGATCAACACATAACCATTGACTACCATGCCAAAAATAAAAAAATAACATCATTATTAGTGTCATTTATGACCACCAAGTCCCATATATATCTTTTTTACATCTCAATGGTGCTACTTTATCAAAAACCTATTTCAGTTTCACCCCCACTATAACCTAACTAGACTATCACAAACTTCAAGCATGCCTCTCCATAAATCAAAAGAATACAACTAGGGGTGTGGTTTTAATGTTTGTTTTTTGGGTTTTATATGCACTCAGGTATAAAAAACCATAAAATGGTGGAATAAAAAATTATATTATAGTGCAAAACAATTTAATAATATTATAAATGATATATCATAGAATATCTGGGGGAGAAATTAATATTTATAATTTCATAAAAGGTTTATGGAAGGAACCCAGACCAATAGTGGTTTGATCAAACATTCAATATATTTTTGTATAATTAATTAAATTCCATGAAAAAAATGAGGATTCACTCAGTAAAACTCCCAAATAAACCATAAACCTGGCCCATATTTGAATCTCTATACAACCCACTATCTATCTATATCAATTCCAAACCCTTTCCATTATCACAATACATGGATTCTATAAATGTCATGGGGGCTTGTGAATGGTGTTATTATTAACTCAATAATCCATAAGTAACAGTAAAAATAAACAATATCCATATCAATATAAGTCATTGAGAAGTTCATCATACCATAATAAGTAGTAAAAAAAATTATCCACCTCATGCTAGACAAACCAATGCTTCACTACTTAACACCTCTATCCAGAATAATAATGGGACAATATTCCAATAGTTTGAACATATCATGTAGGGGGAATTAATTACCTTAATCGCATAATCATATAAAACTATTTAAAATTATGATTATAGACTCTATGGGAACGAAGCATTAACAAAACCATGTTTAAATGACCATCTATATCTCTTTATGGATCAATAGTCTTAATGATTCCAATACAAAATAGACCTCCCACTTCCAATTAATAATAAAAAACACCAAATAAAATCAGTTCCCATAAAATATATTATATCCCTACCCTATATAATGATCAACATAATCACAACACGATATACATCTATAGAGGATAATTTCATTATTCAGAGAGTCAAACCCCTTTTCTTCTTGTACACATAAATCAAATGGCCTCATGATTAATTATATATTAAAATAAAAACATTATATTACCATAACCATAAAGAATCTCAATTTATATACTATCTGTGAGAATTATATCACCACCACAACATATGGGTGAACCACATCACCACCATTTAAAAGTTCTATCCCATCTATAAGTGACCAAAAGCATAACTCATCAACCATTGTTTTTAAATAATAAACATGAAACGTGAATCAACATAGATCAACTAAACCATGAAATTTTTTTAAACAAAATAAATTTGACCCATATCATTACCTTAGATAAATCATTCATGTTATAGCCCATGATTTTCAAATATATTTTTACATTTAATAAAAAATTAAATGTCTTTCATAGCTTGTTTACATGAAATACTAAACTTAAATGAACTATGATTCAATATGTTATTCAATATGAACTATCCATTCCATTTTTTGAATATGATTGAGGGTAATAAAACTATGAAATATATGTTTAATATTTTTCATTAATTCAATTTTATTAAACAATTAAAAGGTAAATGAGTACTCAATTTGAAATATTAAAAATTCATTTAATGATATAGTATCAACATTTTCATGTAATTTTATTTTCTAATACTTTATGTATCATGATCAACGATTCAACCGAGTCATTTCATACATATATATATCATATCATTTTATAATAATATTTAATAGATCTACTAATAATACTCACTGATGTATAAAAAGGTTTTAGATTATTCAGTTTATAGATACATAGTAAACCTATTTCATATAAGATATTTAAGATATCCCCCAAAGATCATCCCACATATTAAAATTCATAGATATACCCAATATAAATCCAATATTAATAAACTAGGAAAATGAAACATATGAATGGGTGAGAACATATACTCAGTGAGGTTAAACATAAGAGATATGAATCAATTATCACAAATTATATTAAGATAAATGCAGAGTTATAATAACATCACCATGAGCTACAATAATCATACCCAAAAAGTCCATTATAATTAATCATAAATAATCCAACAAGAATTTTTTATAATGAAATACATAAATCATATGTATGTGGAGTCATCCTTAATAAATCATGATCTTGGAGAAAATATAATTAATATAAGGCATCATTTTGTGTTATACACATAAAAATATAAAATCACTTCTTTAAATAATATTCACTCCCAATACTATAATTATAGAAACAATTATATATGGAAATGCCTATCTAGTAATTTACAGTATTCTCACTGGAGTAACTTCCAATTAAGTCACTCTTTTGTCTATTATGGGTTTATTATATCACTCTTCTCATAGTATTTTCTCAACTCTTCCATCTCATAAGAGTTTCCTAACTTCTTCATCATTAACGAATGCCAAAGAGGGATATAAAAGTTTCGTCCCACTAATAACATAATGGAAACCCCATATATATGGGCCAAAAAATAAAAAAAAATCTTCATATAAACAAATCATAACCCTTGTGAAGGAAAAAATAATCCTAAAACTTTTATGATTCCATCATATTATATCCCAAGGAAAAGAATAGGTTTCATAAACATTTTAACAAAACATAATTACACCATGATAAGGAAATAACTGTTATAGAATCATCCATAAATAATCATCATGATGATCGATAAAGATAAAAAAATTGTATAACGTCATAATTTAATATACCCAATGAATAATAAAAAACATTAATATATATATACATAGATGAAAAATAATTTCAGAGGATCATTAAAACATTTCTATGAAAATGTGGGAAAATATCATTTTATTGTGGTAACATTATAACTGTTAATTCATTGAATAATGAGAAAATAATTTTGTTATAAAATAAATAATGAAACAAGGAATGGAAACATAAAATTATATAACAGCCTTTATGGTGTGAAAATGTGTTCAAGTTGTGTTTGTTAAAAGAAAACATTCTATTAACACCTTTGTAGAAAGTAAAAATTGGCTTGTCCAGAAAAACAATTCTTTAGAATGATTCTTTTAAAAACATTTTTATATAATTTAAATGGTAGTGGAAATTAACAATTTAAAAAAATTATCATTTTGTTAATAACTCTCACAATATAATTTTTATGTGTATATACATGGCAGTAAAGGTTTATCAACCATAGAGGAAATTATTTCTTGTTTCTATAAAAACTTATTATCGATAATTTTATGTACCACATAGAGAAAATTGTTAATAATTTATAAAAACACTAGAAGAAACTATAGGAGAATAGAATATATATTTTTTTAAGTATATGATATATATAATTTCTCGTAATTTAAATTTAGTATAAACAGCCTCGAAAAGAAATGCCATTATGACATAAACCCCTTACCTCAGTTTTGATCTTTCCTTATTTGTGTTAATAACACCAATATAAAACATTTATATTTATCATTCCAATATCATATAAAATATTCCATCAATAACATAAAATATATCATTAATTTTAATTCTTGAAATATCTTTTTAAAAATAATTCTTCTATAAAATGGACATTCAGGTGACAACTTGTCATTTTTTATGAATGCTTAAATTTGATTGTTCAGGTCCTTGAAACATGTTCCTGGATTAATCATATCTGTAATATTAATAAATAAAAATTTATAGTATATATTAATTATATAATATTTTATAATCATTCATATAAATAGGTGATGAAACGAAAATTACTTCACTTTATGGAGATGGTAGTATGTGTGTACTCACAGGTGATGTTTTCACTCTTATATAGATTCAATGAGAGAATGATAAATTATAATTAAACATTAAAAAACTCATTATTAAATAAATGACATCATATTTATATATTAAATTATTCATTTCCATCCTCGATATACAATGGAAATTAAAAATGAATAACATCTCTTCAAGGAGGTTGTAATCTACACATATGCACTAGGGGCGTTATTTTTTCCTAGAATATGGAATGGTATGAAGGATTATAATATAATATAATTAATTATTAATTATTATTTCCAATATTTTATATATTAATAGTAGATTAATCATAATAACCAACCAATAATTAGCGTGATGGAAAATGAATCATATCTCTACATAGAGGCTGTTGTCCACACATATGCATGAGTGATAATTTTAACTTATCATTTAATGGAAAGTATTTGGATAATATTTTATCTGTCATTATAATAAATATTATGTTTTTTCAATATTTTTAACTATTTATTTTATAATATATACCATATACGAATTAAATCTATAAGAAGAAATAAAATTTAATATACTTGGTTATGATTTATACATCTTCATTGAGAAACAAATTTTGGCTATCACATTTGGCCTTGAAATGGTGGTATTATGACCACACTAGGACCTCTAGGACATGGGTAAAGATTTTATAAAATTATCTTGACAGGTATTGGACAATACAAGAGATAATAATATGTGGATAAAAGAGTATAGATGGCGTGATATTATAATGGGGTGACGGGACACGCTTGGATGTTTATAAAAAGATTAAAATATATTAATTTCATAAGAAATAAATATGTTCCCAAATCACCCATATTAAAAAATTATAAGATATAGGTTATAAATATGACCCCCTAATTGGATTCAAAATTTTATCATGGTATTATTACTCTTGAGTCTTGTTTAAACCCTCCAAGTAAGCCCATTTTAACCTTAATGGTAGTAACATATATTTACTTTTTACAATATTCATTATGACTATGTGACACCATGGCCCTAGTTAACTATAGTTGGTGCATTATTACATAACATTGGCATGATACGAGGAATTATGTCCCTAAATACTGATCAGTTCAATAGCCTCGGATGTACTAGATACATAAATAAATTTTACATTACATTATAAAATTAAAAACAACAACAACATTGTCTCTATTGACCACATTCATATCCCTTAGAATATCCCTATAGGTTAGTCATAATATACTTCTTTGTATCTTGGGTGAAATAAAACATAGAAAGGGGAGATCTCAGATGCTAAGAAAGGGTAAGAATATAAAGGAAAATTTCATGAATAAGTATAAACATTTAAGGGAATTTATAAGACTAAAACACAAGACTTTTAAACATAAACATGCGCATAATATTGAAAATATAAATCAAGTAATTCCATTTACTTATTCACATGGATATTCTACTAGTAGAACAATCACATGTAATATCAATGGCCAATTTCATAATGATGGAATGCATAATGTCGGACATTATAACCTCATAGTCAAGAAATCATGCCAATACTACAAGTAAGATCTTTTAAAGGCCTCGTGCCAAAACACTAGTTCGTCCCATGAGACCCACCAATACATAAAGGGGCGATAGAGGGATCCACCAGTCACTTACTAATTCAAATTCATTACTCATATGAAAAGGTTTAAACATAACATAAACATTCATATTAAAACTATCATATGAAATGTCAATACGTTATCTATAAACCATGAATGGTATAAAAATAACACATAAATAGTAAATCACTTCACAAAACCTTCAAAACAATATGGATTATTTGTATCATAATAAATCAACTTCAAACAAGTTTAGTATCAACCAATGGATGTTGACATATATGAAATGAAAATTATTTGAAAGAAATACCTCTTTCTATTACGAAATCATTTAAAAGTCACATAATTATAAAAGGAAATATTTATTTTGGAAATATTCTTATAAGCTTATAAGGGATTCTTTGAAGGTGTTTTAATGGTGGAAAATAGGTATACCCACTATATAACTTAAAAAACATTCTTTCCATAATTTTTTCAAAATGGTCATAAAGGACCTTGTTTAGATTATGACTGAAAGATTCATTTATAAGAATATTATATAAATTCAAACAAGGGTATAAAAAAGTTTAAACCATAGTCTATGAAATAGTAATTTTTTTGGGAAATACATTTTTTAAAAACATGGATGTGGATGATAAAGAGGTCCATGTAGATACTCACGTGTAAACAACGTCGGATAATAAAGAGATTATAGAATTATCCCTTACCTTGTACTTTTCCTTCATCGAGGGTATGTTAACCTCCTGTATAATTTTTAAATATATTTTATTAAATTATAAAAGATCCAATTAGAAAAATATGATTTCATATATGATCTCCTAATATTGCTTTGTTAATAGTATTTCAGCAGTATCATTTTTTCGGGCGTTAACTGATTTGTTTTCCTTTATATGATTGGTTACGTAAGCCATGTTTTTTATGGATAGGATGTATTTGATTCATATACCAAATAAAATTATGTTCTTAAACATTATTTTTAATCAAAAAATTAAAATTATTCTTGAATGATTACGATGGGGAATGAATCTCATCGTGTTCGTTGAGTCGGTAATTAGTACGAACGCATGATTGACAATATCATTATATTGATGGTGAAATCATATGTAATTGGATGGTATATCATATATAAAGAATCATTTAAAAGTTATATTTTTTATTTACATTAGTTATACTCATTATTATACCCATCCAAATAATGATGTGTTTGAATAACAAACTACACCACGACGTGGAGACGGTAAGTCGTATGTACGCACATATGGTGACATGTCATTCATATGATGTATAAAATAATTTATATTTTTGTAACATATTTATATTTACATACATGTATGTATAAGGTACTGGAGTTACCTTTTTGGTATGGAAACAACAATAAAAGAGGAAGTGGAAGAGGAAAATAACTTTGAAAAAGGCTGCAGAAATTATTACCTCTTCTTCGGGTGTTTCCTTTTGAGTTGATCAAAATAGATTCTTAGGTTGTATTTATGATCAATGTAATACCTCTAGGTATAAGTGAGGGTATTTTGGAGGATATTCAGGAAGGTTTTAGCCGATCCAAATGGATTTGGAGGTGTGATTTTGAGAGAAGGGGAAGTACCCTTTTATAAGAGAGAAGAAGGTAATTTTAGGAAATTCTTCTAATATTATTTTATTATACAATCATATTAGGTTTATAACGGTTAAAAATGATTTATTTCTTGGATAAGGTAGGGACGGGTATAAAACTTCTAAAAAATTAGGTTTTAGATAGGTTTAGGTCATCATATTAACCTTGCATTTTAGATTTAACTCTTGGTTAAATAGTTTAACATTTACCATGTCTCCTTGTATCTTTATATTATATGGTTAATAAACATAATATAATTTTCCAAGAGAACCCCAAGTGGTTAATTAATGAAATATATATAATTATATAATTCCTTTGGATGAACTTTATATTTTTTGGACTATTATATCTTTTATAAATGTAGTATTTGTTTTAAAAACACATTTATGTCAATTTTTGCACCATTTAGTATTTGATTTTTGTTCAAGTCCTAAAAACTTCATTACTTCAAAAAAATCATTTAATCAATCCTAACATGTCATATTAACCTATAAAATCTTTTTAAATCTTAAAAATTCTCAATTTACATTTATATGGATATTTATAATATCAATTATTTTAATCTTTCTTCAATAAGGTAATTACTGCATCATCATTGTGTCAAAAATAAATTTAAGTATTTTTTGTATAAAATTTATAAATAAAATACCAACTTGTCAGAAATAGTTTTATATTTATATTGAATATTTATAGTCATGTTTATCTTCTATGTAACCCTATATAAACAAATTTTTAGTTAGGTCAATTTGAATTTAACAATTTTGACTCTTCTTTAAATAAAATAATAATAAATGTCTTCATCTAATTCAAGGGAACCAAAAGGATCATATTTTATTCCTAAGGATTATTTTGGTCTAAATACACTTATCCAATTGAATTAGGACTTGTGTTAGGGTATTTATAACATCATTTTTTACCTTTAATTTCCCTATTTACTTTTAACCGTGGTAAATAAAAGTCAAAAATTACTATTGACAAAAAAATATTCTCATATTATTGATCCACATCTTACTTACTGAAGTCAGCTATTTGTCTAATATTTTTTAAATTAAATTCTTAGAAATGGTAAAATTACATTTTATGCAAATTTTCTAATGCGCCTATAAGGTGGGTAAAAGATGGTAAAATGTTCATTAAAATTTTATATATATAATATTATTATAAAATAAGTCCAATGAATTAAATTTACATTAAATAGGTATTATATATATATTTTAACCTAATATAAATTTAAATAAAATAACTAACTATTTAAATAAAAAGTTGGTTCTAAACAATAACGATTGGTTTTTCACTATTCATCAAAAACTGAAAGTTTTCAGAAAAATACCTAAAACTCACCCTAAGATAATTTCTATATTCCGAATTCAAAAATGAAGTCTATTTTTAAAATTAAAATTTGTAAGATTTCAAAAAGTGGGTATTACTATTCATAATACCTAGTTTGATTTGACATGGGTCTTAAAACTCCAAGTTGCTTACAACGCAAGATATTGCATTATTCAAAGGGAAACGTACTGTGGAAACATGGAGGGTTATATTATCCCCTCCTTCAAATAAATTCACCCTCGAAATTTCAAGAGTATTGATGCATACAAATATTCGGGTGGTTCTTCATCATAAGTTCCATAGGTACCGACATTTCCTATTCCATCTTATGATTTCTCAATAGAACATTTACCAGAAGAGTTGCCAGGTTTCTCAACAATTATTATCTAGTATCAAGATCTTGACAAGCTCTTCACAATATGATAGATCAGGTTCCAGTTCAATTTCCTCATAGGTGAGTACATGTACTTGGTCTGGCATGTATTTTCTCAATAGTGAAACATGGAACACATCCTGAACATTGGAGATACTTAGAAGCGTTTCCAAATGATAATCTACAATTCCAATTTGTTCAAGAATTTTAAAAGTTCTTATGTAACTAGGATATAATTTACCCTTCCTACATAAATGTATAATACCCTTCAATTGAGATACCTTCTAGAAAACATGATCTCTAACTCGAAATTAGAAATCCTTCCTTTGGTTAACAGCATAGCTCTTTTTCCATCATTGAGCTTCTTTGATGTGGGTTTAGATAATCTTCCCCTTTTCCATTTTTTCCTCATCAATTTTTTGGCCTACAAGTTTTCATTCACCAACATTAGCCCAAAAAGTTAGTGTGTGACATCTCTTTCATGTAACGCTTCTTATGGTGCCATCTGAATACCTTAATGGAAGATACTGTTAATGGAAAATTATACAATAGGTAAATATTGATCCCACAAACCTTGAAAATCAATTGAGTGAGATCTCAACATGCCTTCTAAGGTTTGAATAGTCCATTCTAATTTTCCTTCATTTTTAGAGTGGTAGGAAGTGCTCAAACGAAGTTCAGTATCCAAGGCCTTCTGAAAAGCTTTCCAAAATCATGATGTAAAACAGGGATCACGATCCGAAACAATAGATAGGGGTACTCAATTAAGTCTTACAACTTCAATAATATATATTATTGTTAGATGTTCAAGTTGAAAATCTTTTTCTATAGAACGAAATTGTACTGAATTGGTAAGATGATCATCAATGATCTATATTGCATCATTCCTTCTAGGAGTCTTTGGTAGCCCCATGACAGTGTCCATTGTAATATCATCCCATTTCCACTCAGGTATGGGAAGAGGTTGCATGAATCATCTAAGATGATGTCTTACAGCATTCACTTGTTGAAAAACCATACATATTGACACATAATCAACAATCTCTCGCATCATGTAGTCCAAAAAAAATGTTCCTTCAAATATCTTTTCACCTTAGTTCTAACAGGGTGTATAAAGACATTGGAACTGTAAGCATCATCCAACAATTCCCTTTTTAGATTAGGAATATCAGGAAAACAAAGTCTCTTCCCAAATTTTAAAATTCCATCTTTATATACGAAGTCACTCAATATTCCATCATTCAGAGCTTTAATCTTATTTTCAAAATTCTCATCATCTATTTGAGAACTCTTTAATATTTCTATTAAAGAAGTTTTGGCAACCATTTGAAAAATTATTGATGTTTTACCTTCCATTATTATTCCCATATCCATCTCTACTATATCCATGAACATATTAACCCTTTTAACTCCCATCTTATTCAAATCTCCATGATCATTTCTGCTCAAAGCATCTGCCACTTTATTTTCCTTCCCTTGGTGGTAGTGTATAGTGTAATCATAATAAATGAGTAGTCCAAGCCATTGTCTTTTCCTTTTTTTGAGTTATTTCCATAAGAAAATATACTATAAACTCTTTTGATCAGTATATATCTCACATTTTTTACCATAGAGATAGTGTCTCCATACCTTCAATGTAAAGATTACAGCTACTAACTCAATATCATGAGTGAGATAATAATTTTCATGAAATTTTATTTTTCATGATGAGTGGTCAATAACTCTATCATTCTGCATAAGGACACAACCATGTCCTTTCTTTGTATGATAACTGTAAATAACAATCCCATCATTCCTAGAAGGGTAGATTCAATATAGGAGCATTGACTAATATTTTCTTTTATTCTTCAAAACATTCTTCCAACTCTTTAGTCCAAAAAAATTTAATCCCTTTACCTGTGATCTTGGTTATTTGGGTTGACAATTGGGGAAAATTATGGACGAAACTCCGATAATGACCTTCTAAGATAATAAAACTATGTACCTCAGTTATACTCATCGATGCTGGCCATTCTTGGATTTCCTTGGTCTTTGATGGATTGACAGAGATTCTATCATTAGAGAAAATATTGCCAAAAAAATTTCCTAAATCCAAAATTCACACTTTCTATACTAACCTTATAATTCATTTCTTCTGAGGGTTTTCCAAATAGTGCTCAAGTGATTTTCAAGACCTTCATAGATTTTTTAGTATACTAAGATATCATCAATAAATACTACTACAAATACATCAATATATTCCTTGAAAACTCTATTCATTAGATCCATGAAAAAATTGGGAGCATTAGTCAGTCTAAAATGTATTACTATAAACTCTTAATGCCCGTACCTTCTTTGATAAGCTTTTTTCAGAATGTCTTCCTTATTCACACACAACTGATGATATCCAAATCAAAGTTCAATCTTTGAATAATATTTAACTCCATGAAGTTGATTGAATAAATCATCAATGCGAGGTAGGGGATGCTTGTTATTTATTGTTATTGCATTGATCTCCCTGTAGTCAATGCACAACCCCATAGATCTATCTTTATTCTTAACAAAAAGAATAGGGGATCCCCATGGAGAAATACAATGGGGAATAAATCATTTATTACTCAATTCCTCTAGTTGTTTATTTAGATCCACTATTTCCATAGTGTCCATTCAATAAGGGGTCTTCGATATGGGCCTTGAACAAGGAATTAAATCAATGGAAAACTCAATTTCTCATTCTGGTGTATGTCCAGGTAAATCCTCTAGAAACACATCAACATATTATTGTATGATAGGTACGTCTTCTATTTGAACATTTTTTTCCTCACCAATAGTTATTTCATTCTCTTCCTCTCCAATAATTGAATTTAGTAAGGCTACTCGGGGTGGAAATAGAAAAGAATTAGGTGGTGACGTTTCTACTCTAAATAAAAGGCACTCCTTATCATCATCAAAAATTGTGACCTATTTCTTCTTAAAATAAATTTTCACATTTTGGTCTAAAATGCAATCCATTACAAGGATTATATAAAATTAAACCATGGGTATGAAGCTGAGATCAACAGATAAAGAACATTTATATGCCCTAATGGGGACTAATTCACAAAACATTATTACAATGATAATTCCCTTAGGTGTTTTGACAGACAACATCCTTGTTAAATCAAATTGGAAATATCTAATTTCCATAGCAAACTTGGATGATATGAAATAATGCAATGATCCTGAATCAAATACATCATTGGTTAAACTTGAGGAAACCAATAAATTACCTACCACCACATCTTTTGGAGCTTCAACCACATAATTAATGATGGAATAAGCTTGTCCATTCTCCATTGTCCTTTTCTGAGTTAAGTTTCATTGGCTCTTTGGAAATTCATTTTCACAATTCCCAACTTCTCAACAATTGTAGCGTTCAAAATTCATAGCCTATTTTTTCCCTTGTAATCATGAGCTTGGTGGACTTTTTCACCACACTTGTAATATACTCTCATTCCCTACATGCAAGTACCAAAGAGTTTCTTCCCAAATTTACCACTTGATGGATATTCAACTTTTCTCTTCTTCAACTTATTTCCATTTCCTAAGTGTTCCACAAATAGCTTCTTCTCTTTTCTTTAAAGTCATAAGACTTATAGAATTCATTTTTTGTCTTGATTTCATATGAGATAATATCTTCGTACGATGAGAAGGACTGTGAGACTAATGCTCAATGGAGAAATGGTTTCAACCCATCAATGAATAGATCAATCATAGTCCTTGAGTTATTTATATAATCTACTGCATCCTTTGATAACCTTGTAAAGTCTGCCTCATACTTTGCAACATTCCCGTCCTCCTTTTTCCTCAAAATCAAATATTACCTTTCCATATCTACCCGACGGTCATGTGGAAAGGATTTCTCTAAGAAAACACTTTAAACTCCCTCCATTCCATATTTGATACTTCTTCATCTTCCTTTGTGTTTTGAATTAATGACCACCATTGATCTGCATCTCTTGTGAGGTGATAAACTGCCCAGACAACTTTTTCCCTTTCGCTACTGCACAATGCATGAAATATTTTCTCTAGGGAACTTATACATTTCTCAACTACAAATGGATTTTTAGTCCCCTTTAATTTTGGTTTTTTTCTCATGATGTGGCCTAACATTTATTATATGCCTTGTGGATTAGGGTGCTCTATATGGGTAATATTGTTATTCATAACCTGAGTTAGTTGTCCTAGTATGGTGACAAGCTGCTCAGGACCAGTAGCATCACCAACTTCAATATAATTATATTGAGTTGATGGAAATCCCTAAATGTATTATGTGAATTGATATAGTTTCCATTACTTCCACTAGGCTCCATTTATAAACAATGGCATACACTAGTTTAGTTTATGAATCGCAATACATAATTCCAAACATGTAATATACTTAACATAAATTGAAAATTTTATGGACATAATACATAATCATACAAATGTTTTCTTTGAGGAGGTATATACTCATAAAACTATAAAAATGGTTTGTAAAGAAAATGTGAATTATCCTAAGCATATTCCCTGGTAGTGTTGTAACCAAGAGTGCAGCAAGGCTCGTTGTCTTATACCATGATACCCCGAGTCAAGCCTAAAACTCCTTGTCAGAGTTTTCAATCCTAGGTACATCTGTGCTGGAGCCGCCTCTACCTGATCGTATCCAAACAGAGATATATTTCTTTGTAAATATACAAAATCTCTACATTACCAAAATTTTAGGCAGTTATTATATATTAATCCTTAATGTCAATCTTAGGGTAATGTTATCTAATCAGAGTGTTTCTAAATCTAACTTCCATGGTTTGTAATAAACATCGTCTGAAACCAATTGTAACACCCTGAACCCAGTTACCAAGATTCAGTGCATTATTACATAACATTGGCATGATAAAAGGAATTACGTCCTAAAAGACTGATCCGTTTAGTACCAATAGAAGTACAAGATAACAATATAAGTTTTACGTTACATTATAAAATGAAAAACATCAACAACATTGTCTCCATTGGCCACATTCATATCCCTTAGACTATCCCTACATGTCAGTCATAATATACTTCCTCACATCCTGGGAAAAATAAAACATTTAAAGGGGTCAGCTCAGATGCTCAGTAAGGAAAACAATATAATGAAAACTTTCATAAATAAGCATAAACATTTATGGAAATGTATAAGATGACAACACAAACCTTTTGAACATACACTTCAGCACAATATAGAAACAGATAAATCATGTAATGCCATTTACTTATTCACATGGATATTCTACTTGTCGAATAATCACATTTAATATCAATATCCAATTTCATAATGATGGAATGCATAATTCTAGACTTCATAACCAAATAGTCAAGGCCTTGTGCCAAGACTACAAATAGGATTTTTTCAAGGCATTTTTCCACAATACTAGTTTTTCTAATCAGACCTACTGATGCATCGGAAAGCTATAACAGGGTCCACATTTCACTTACTAAGTCCAGTAAATTTCTCATATGAAAAGGATCAAACATAACATAAACATTCATATTAAAACTAGCATACAAAATGTCAACACTATATATATAACCCATGAATGGAATAAAAAAACACATCTATAGAAAAAAAACATATCACAAAACCTTCAATAAAATATGGAAGATTTGAATCATAATAAATCAACTTCAAACATGTTTAAAATCCGTCAAAGGATGTTGACATAGATGAAATAATAACTATTTGAAAGAAAAACCTCTTTCTATTTCGAAACCATTTAAAAGCCACATAATTATAATACAAAAACCATTATTTTTTATATATTCCTATAATCTTGTAAGGGATGCTTCGAAGGTGTTATAATGGAAGAAAATTGACACACCCTCCATATAAGTTGAAAAAATCTTTCCTTAATTTTTTCAAAAAGGTCGTAAAGGACCTTATTTGAAAAATGACGGAAAGATTCTTTTATTATCATCTTATAAAAAGTCAAAAAAAGGTAAAAATGAATTTAACACATAGTCTATGAAATAGTAAAAATGTTTTGAAATTCATTTTTAAGAAACATGAATGTGGATGATAAAGACGTCCTAGTATATACTCACATATAAATAACCTCGGATAATAAAGAGATTGCAGAATTAACCATTACCTTGAACTTTTACTTAAACGAGGGTATGTTAACATCCTATATTATAGTTAAATAATTGTTATTAAATTATACAAGAACCCAACACATAAATATGATATCATATATGATCTTCTAATTTTTCATTGTTAATAATATTTTAGTTGTATCATTGTTTCGAGTGTTACGTTATTCATTTTCCTTTATATGTTTGGTTATGTAAGCAATGTTTCTTATCGATTGGATATTTTTTATTCATATAAAAAATTATATTATGTTCTTAAACATTATTTATAATCCTAGAAAAATTATTCTTGAATGATTACGATGGGGAATGAATGTCATCGCATTCATGAAGACTGTAATCGGTACATACGTACGAGCGACAATATCATTATATTGACAGTGAAATCATATGTAATTGGTTGTAATATCATATTAACAGAATCATTAAAGTTTTAAATATATTATTTACATCAGTTATACTCATTATTATACCCATCCAAATAATGAAGTCTTTGAATAGAAAACTACACCACAATGTGGATATGGTAAGTCGTACGTACGCAGGTATGGTGACATGTCATTCATAGGATGGATAGAATAATGAAAATGGTTTTACTATATTTAAAGTAACATAAAAGTATTTATAAGGTACTGGAGTTACTATTTTGGTAAGGATACCACAAAGAAAGAGGAAGTGGAAGAAGAAAAGAACATTGAAAAAGGGTGGTGAAATTATTTCCTCTTCTTCAGGTGTTTCCTTTTGAGTTGGTCAAAAGGGATCCTCAAGTTGGATTTCTGATCAAGGTAAGGCCTCTAGGTAGATTTGAAGGTAGTTGGTAGGATATTTGGATAGGGTTTGTCCAGGCCAAAGGTATTTGGAGGAGTGATTTTGAGGGAAGGGGAAGCACCCTTTTATAAGAGAGGTGATGGTCACTTTAGGAAAATCTTGAAATATTATTTTATTATAAAATCATATTTATTTTATAATGGTTCCAAAATGATTTATTTCAATTATGAGGTAGGTATGGATCTAAATCCTCTCAAACAATAGTTTTTAGATAGGTTTAGGGCACTATATTAACCAAATATTTTAGATTTAACTCTTGGTTAAATAGTTTAACATTTACCATGTCTCCTTGTATCTTTCTATGATATGGTTAATAAAAATACTATAAAATGCTAAGAAAACCCCAAAAGGTTATTTAATGACATATTAATTATTATATAAGTTCTTTGGATGAACCTTAGATTTTAATAATTGTTATTTCATTTAATAATATCATATTTGTTTTGAAAACACATTGATCTCTATTTTGACACTATTTATTATTTGATTTTTTTAAAGTCCTAAAAAGATTATTACTTCAAAAAAATCCATTTAATAAACCCTAACATGTCATATTAACTTATAAAATTCGTGTAATTCATCAAATTCACTAATTTACATTTATTAGGTTATTTATAATACCAATTATTTCAATCTTTTATTAATAAGATAATTACTGAATCATAAATGTGTCATAAATAAATTTAATTATTTAAGGTCTGAAATTATAAATAAAATACCATTATGTATGAAATATTTTTATTTTTCTAATTAATATATATATCTGAATATATCTTATCTGTAAACCTATATTAAAATGTTGTATTTATGAAAATTTGAATATAACACTTTTAAATCTTCTTTAAATAAAATATTTATAAATGTCTAAATCTAATCCAGGTGAACCAAAAGGATCATATTTTATTACATATGATGATTTTGGTCAAAATAAACTTATCCAATAGAACTAGGACATGTCTTAGGGTACTTATAATATAATTTGTCATCTATAATTACCCGATATACGTTAAATTGTGGTAAATAAAAGTCCAAAGTTACTATTCACCAAAAAAATATTTTCATCTTATTGAACCATATTTTTCTTACTGATATAAATTGTGTCTCTCAGATTTTTGAAATTAAATTCACAGAAGTGGTAAAATTACATTTTATACAAATTTTAAAATGCGACTAGAATGTGGGTAAATGATGGTAAAAAGTTCAATAAAATTTTATATATCTAATATTATTATAAAATGACTACAATGAATTAAATTGAATATAAATACGTATTATGTATCTATTTGTACCAAATATAATCATAAATAAATAACTAATTATTTAAATAAAAAGGCAGTTTTTAACAATAACACAGTGTTTTTCACTATTCATCAAAAAATAGAATGTTTTCAGAAAAATACCAAAAATTCACCCTAATCTAATTTCGATATGCCAAATTCAAAAATTACCTCCAATTTGAAAAATAATATTTAAAAACTATGAAAAGTTGGGTATTACTATTCATACCGGCTAGTTTTATTGGTCGTAGTGTCTTAAAACTCAAATTTACATACAACGCAAGCTATTGTTTTATTCCATGGGAAACGTATCGTGGAAGCATAGGGTGTTATAGAAAAGAAATGGAAATTATCTCATTAAAAAATTTGGGAATTATGATTCCAAATAAGGAATCCCTTTTATAGATTTAATTTAATATAATTTTTGGAAATTAATTTTAAAATCAATTCACTAAATGCAATTAAATTATTTTTAAAAAAAATGGATTTCTAAGCATAAAAAACTAATTTACATTAATTTTGTGAATATTTAAATCCATAGAGTGAATGTTAAAATATTTCATATAAATTTTATTCTAAATATTTCATTAAATCAATTAATAAATGATTATTTGTTTAATTTTTTATGATAAAAACACATTCCATAAATAAAATTGTTTTTTGATAAATGTTTTGTATCCCTAAAAGGAACTTAATACAAAATCCTTTATAATAATGATTAAAATGTAATTAATTATAATCAATATGATTATAGGTTAATTATGTTACTTTAAGATCAAATTCAAAATATAAGGTGACTTTTCATTAAAAATATGTTATTATTTTAACAAAAAAATATTTCTACTATTCATTGAAAATTAATATTTTCAAAAAAATATTTGAAATAAAACAAAAGATAATAATGCTAATATTATTTTAAAAATGAAATAATTTTTATAAGTTTTTTTAAAATATTCCATATATTAATTATAATATTAGTGCACAAAATAAAATAAAACTCATTCCTGAAGAAAACATATTTCTAGAGCATAAAATGAATTTAATTTAAATCATGTACTTATTTATTATGCATTAATCCATACACATAATTATATAAACCAATTATATATACTTTTTATAAAATTATTATTCTTATTCATTCCTTTAATTTAATGGCTTGGTTATAATATTATTGTATATCATGGTTCATTTAGACTCAGGGATGCATGTAGAGCAAGTTATTAAAAATTTTCATTTATTTAAAGTGAAAAAGGTCATAAAACCTCAAGGTTTTAAATACTAATAGACATATAGAAAATTCTCCCTCCAAATTACATAAATATTATACAAAAAATGAGTATAATTATGTATCATCAGATCTTCTAGTTCCCACGTAGGTTCTTCAAAATTATGGCTTCGCAACAAAACTATGACCAGGTGAGTGGTCTTGTTTTGTAACAATTTATCACCCCGTTACAGAATATTCAATAGTAATTCCACAAAATATATTTCCTGATCTAATTGAATGAAATATCTGCTTTATACATGTAAATCATTGGGTATTTACTACTTCAAGAAAGATATATTGAACAAATAGTAAACTTGAGGGAGATTTTGTGAAAGCACCATGAAATAATCATTTGTCTGAATGAAATAATGTATTTTGAAGTGGATGATATATCTGGGGCTCAATGTTCCCTTAATTCAAAATCTCATAACATTATTCCAAGGAAATATTCATATAAATAACTTACAGCCAACATCCAACATAATATTTGATCGATAATTGTTAGAATAACTTTTCCCTCAACTCTGAGTGTCCTAAATGTAATGCTAACTAGATTTAACATTATATATAAAATATTTATCTATCTAATGTCAAAATATATTTCATTATAAAACATCTTACCAACACATTGGAGTTGGAACCTCTTTCCAGATAAGTCCCTCTAAGGGTCCTTCTATGTTCTCGAGTGACATATATTATTTTAAGAAATTTATACCAAATGAATGTGTTTGTCTCAACCACCTATGAAATCCATTGGTCAAGGTGTTAGGTTTTCACCAAGATTTGGGGGAATCCTATCATAATTACCTTATATATAATGAAGTTATACAATACTCAACTTGACTCTATATCTAGACCTTATTATTTCTTTATTATGAAAATTAGGGTACACCACATATCCAGATTTGATAAAATAGAATATGGTACTCCATGCAACCTTCCTACTTCAATAATTTTTATCATGGAAATATTATCAATAGAGAAATCATTTTCATGGTAACAAAATATACTAATTTTCTATGTTGATCTACTACAACCCAAACAATTTTCTCCCATTAGATTTTTTGAATAGTGTGCTAATGAAATTCATGGTAGTGTTTTCCAATTTCCCTTTCACTTTAGGTATTGGTAATAACATCCCATTTGACTTTAATATCTCAACCTTTCTTTATGGAAATACTAAGAATACATATTCATGCTCTATAATATTCCTTCTCATTTTATTCTACCTAAAAATTTATATCTATATATATTCATACATCCATGGTCAATAGATAATGTTGGACTATGATATTATTACCATAATTCCTTATTCATGTCTGATATTGATGGGGCACATACTGAGCTCTTGAAAATTGTCATTCCAACATAATAATTATTAAACATAGGGAAATTTATCACCATTTTCTTTAGTTCCACATCCTCCTTATGAACCTCTTTAATCCTTGAATTGATTGATGGGAAAACATATTATAGAGAAAGATATAATATGTCAAATTTCTTCATGATTTCAAGATCCTTCTTCTATAAATCGATAAATATGAGATATATTTCAATATAAATCATATAAAAACAAGCATGATATTTTTGACATAGATTGTCAGGAACTATGTTCACAATCGAAGGGTGGTAGTTTATTGAGTAGTTCTAATCATTAATCAACTCTAGCAATATCCATTAGTGTATATTTAACACTTTCTATGTGAACATATACTTTAAACTTTTATGATTGGTATATATATCACAGGGATCACAATAAATATATTTTCCACCAATTGTTAATGAAAATATTACTACTTCCAACTCCAGATCATGAGTCTAGTAATTTCTCTAATTAATTCTCAATTGTTGTGTCCCATAATCTATCACCATATTATTTTACATGATGATGCATCATGGTATCTTCTTTTATCTATCACTAAATGTAAAAAATATTATCTACTATAGGGTGGTGTAAATATATGAAAATTGACCAACATTCTTTTCACTTCCTGTAAATTATCTTCTCATACATTTTTTTATAGGAAAAATGTTGCCTCCAAAGTCAACTAGATTATTATACTAGATATACATGAAAAATTCCACACAAATAATAAGTGGTATCCATCAAACCTAAAAAACAATGAAAATTAGATACTATGGTTGGTATGGTCCCTTTCATAATAAAATCTATCTTTGAAGGATTAGCGAATTTACCTTTAAATTATATTAAATGAACCAATATTGTGATTTTTTATATTTAGAATTCAACTTCTCATTCATCAGGTTCATCAGTGCATTATTAAAATATTCATTGTACTCTTCCTTATTCCTTGAATAGAAAACCATATTTTCTATAAATACAACCACAAATTGATCAATGTAATCTCTAAAGACTCTATTAATTAATTTTATGAAGATAGAATGAGAATTTGAAAGATTAAATTTCATCACTATAAATTCATAATTTACATAACTCATATGGGAGGTTATCTTGTGTATATCCATATTATTGACCCCAAACCAATGATATCTAAATCGAGGATCAATATGGTAAAAAATATCGATCTCTACCTAATTGTTCAAATAAATCATTAATATAGGGTTGATGTTATTTTTCATTAATCATTATCATATCATGTTCTTAATAATCAATGTAATAATGTAGTGACACATCATTCTTATAAAAATTATGAATAGGTGCACCCCATGGTGATGCAATAGGGAATAATAATCCCATATTTGAAATCACCTAGATTTTCCTTTTCTATTCCTACAATTCAATTAGGTCTATTCTTTTTGTAGTCATTGAAATATGTTTACCACTATGTGTGAGTTTTATTCGAAACTCAACATTAGTATTTATTAGAAGACTGTGCATGTGTTTAGAAAATACATCATCATAATTTAAAACAATATGCATATATTTTATTTAATATTAATACAAAACCAATTGAGATAAATACAAATTATGCGTTGGTTGTTTTATATATACAATGGGAATAATTACCATTGGAAGTGCATATTCATCCCCACACTAATGTAAAATAATTAGTTTATACAAAATATTAAACATAAGATACCTTACATGGAAATTTAATTGGGATTAATATTGAGAGTTTTAATCCAAGCCAAAAATCATATCAAACTCAACTTTAGTGACAATCATAATATTTTTGTTGAGTACATTCCCAAAAACAACTATCACAAATGAGATATAAACATAAAATGATCATCACACCGATAACAACCCATATAATTTTAGAGTGAATTATTTTCTTTACTTATTAATATTATTTAATTGTATTTTATATAGATATATATTCCATGTGATAATATTTATTAATTTTCCAGTCAAAAATGAAATAATTTTATTATTACTAAATTTGATTACATATATTATATGGTTTTCTTTAGATTATTGACTTCAAAGCTATAGAATTTGATTTTTTTAAAAATGAATATAATTTTGGAAGTAATCATATAAAAATTATCTTAGTGTGATTTTTAAGAAAAATTATGAAGATATTTATTAATCCATGAATAGTGAAAAGTACTAATTTTTTTTCAAATAATATTTTCCTTTAAAGTATTTACTAAGTCAAATTATATTTTGGATTAGTTTTAATACTCCATTAATTAATTTTGATTAAACGTTATCCAATTATATTCTTTAAATACTTTAATTCTTGAGTTTTGTATAAAAACATTTTTATACCTAAAAGGTTTTTCGTTGTGTTCATTGAGTAAAAGTTTAAATAAATTTATGAAACTTCATGAAATTGGGTCTTGAAAAATGGATACAATATTTTGAATTACAAGTCCAAATTTAATGAATATTTCCATTTTATTTTTGTCCATTATGAATATTAATTGTATTAAATATCTTTTATCATGATAAGGGTGAATTGGGTAAATAAGGATAAAAATAATGTTATAGATCCTAAAACTCTCCATAACACTGGTATATATTCCATTTCTTGTGTGTGTTTCAACCATTACCATCAATTTTTCGATAGTGTGGAAATTTATTACCACTCACCTTTGATAATGAACATAATATAATATTCAATAAAGAATAAAAAATGTCACTCAATTTTAATATCTCTAATTTTTTTCGTATAGAAAAAATGACTTATGTTTGGATTTAAATTTTCATTTTAAATATAAATGACTATATTTTATCATTTCAATTCGACATTGTGTATGGTAGAACATATAAATGGTAAAACTATAAAATCTAAATGTAAATCTATTAAAACAAGTAAAATGACTTAAATTGAATCGTTTAGGTGTTTCTTAAACAAACCTTATCTCAAATCCCTTATTTTTTAATTTTTATTCCACATTCTATGTGAATCATGTGTACCTTTTTCATTAAGAGGTTATATTTATAGAAATTACATTTATGACACTTATAAAAGGTAAATTCTATCACCCCTTCATTGTCACTATAACATTAGAATTCCACTTCAACCACTGAAATTTATTCTTCACCTATATCTGCATCTAACTTTTTTATCCAGTATATCCAATAAATATTCCAAAATCCTATATTTATAATAAATACTTCACTAGAATATTCAAATTCTAAACATATGTATTAATCACTCTCAAATATTTTCCCATAACTATATTTATCCAACAAAACCATTACAAAAATTATAACATTATGAAATTAGTATTAATTATATACTAATAGGTTTTTATGGTATAGAAATAAATATTATTTACCTTTTATATTATCCCTTAGAAAGCTTAAAACGTTGTTCATTTGTACATGCACACTACCACCTCCAAAGCTTGCATGTTTGATTTTCCATTCCAATGATAATTTGATAGGTAAAAGGTGTATTTTATAAAATAATATAGTACTTATAAAATTTTAATATTGTTGGAATGATAAAAAATTTCCTACACATCTCTCATTCTATATAAAATGAGAACATAATTTTCCTATATGTATAGACTACCACCTCCATGAAGTGACTTTCTTCACTTTCTATCTCTATAGTATATTATTCCATATATAAATATATTAAAATATTATTCTCCAATATAAAAATATATAAATGATGTAGTCATTTTTATTAAATAATTATATTATTAAAAAATATCACATTAAAAACCATGCTCACCCATTGATTCTATCATTTCCTTTATTGGGTAAATTAACCAACTAAATGAACAATGATATGAATTTATATCATGTATGAATATGGAAATTTATGTAATGGTAATATTTTACATTAATGATAAAATAGTTTTTTATGGTTCTAGAAACATTATAATAATATTTAACATATTATTAATACCACAATTTATTTCATGAAAATTTATTGAAACTGGCATGTCACTAATTTTATCCTCAAAAAACATATCTGAAAATTTCATAGGATGAATATATGACTTTATAAATAATTACTCAAAATATATTCTAGTAACTTAAAAATATATTAATGATGAACTTGGTATCAAATAATTGGGATTGATGTTAATATTATTGATCATGTATAAAACAATTGGTTAGTCGAAGTAAAGTACTCAAGAGGGGGGATGGATTGAGTATCTATAAAAATTTCTGTTTAAAATGTATTCTTAAAAGGATCCCCAATAAAAATAAATACAACCCAATCAATCAAAGCTAAACTATCATGAATGTTTTACTTTATAAATAACTTCCCATAAGGTTTATTAATTCTCGGTAATATTAATATATGTTATTAAGATTACTTTTGAAGCTATTCTAATAAGGAACGGCAATTATAACTTCTTTCAAATATTCAATATCAATGTAAATTTAGTGACTTCTAAATTAGATAGTAAAACAGAGAAAAATAAATCAAACAACATAGAGGATATAAAACAAGTGGTCCAGTCTGAAGTCGAGACCTAATCCACTCCACTTGGTGATCACCTACGATATGGTAGTTTATATTAATAAATTTGATCCACACCCTGGATCGGGGTAAACAATAGTACACTTTGTTTTCTAGGTCACACGACCCCTTCCATAGTTCTTCATGGGTACAAACTAACAGGTCACACTAGTACCTCTTCCACACTTATCTGTGGGAATAATTAAGTATAAAAAGTTGTGAGAGGAAGGATATATTGTATCCTCCTGTTAAATTCAGGAGATACTGTGTTTCTTTATACATACGCACACACTTCTTGAAAGCCAAAAACAATAAACATTAGAGAAAAAATTATGAGATAAGGTTAGAAGTTCTCTGAGTGTTATTCTATATGGCTCCATACTTCAAGGATGAAGCTGATGTCATAAATAAGTCATCTTACGAGAAACAGAGTATCGCAAGTTGATTCTCTAGTTTTCAATTAGATCTGGCTCGGGTTCTTCATGGATTTAGTAGTGCGAAGAAGGTATTGACTATGATCTATGGTATCCCAATTTTTTTTTATATTATAATTCTTCTTGTGTTCTTAAAATTGTATTTAGTTTTATGTGTTGGGACTTTTTCTCAGATTTCTTGTTCTTCTTCATTATCATGCACACGTGTTTCTAGGCCACACTTCTCTTTTTAATCTTGGAGTGCATGTGTTGGGGCAGACATGAAGAATATATTTTCAACCTCGTACCTCATACTATCAGGTGACATGTCTACAAAAAAATATTAATTTTTTCATTGCATTTAAAAGAACCAAATATGACCATTGGAAATTAAATTGAAAACGACAAAATAGATTAAAGAACAGTTTCATAGTCTGTTTTGAAACGGTGTCACTTAGAAACAGTGTCTCCATAAAATAGTTTCATTTTCATTGACATTGTGTGGTGAGATATTTATGATGATGTAGTTATATATATATCAGTAACCAGTAGTACAGATGTTGTGTTTGGTCACGGTGTTTGGTTCTCAGTGTCTCGTCATGGTGTCTCGTCATAGCGTCTGGTCAAAGTGTCTGGTCACGGTGTCTTGTCACGGAGTCTAGTCATGGTGTTTGGGTCATCTTGTCTGGTTCATGGTGTCTGGGTCATGATGTATGGTCATAGTTTCTGTTCACGGTGTCTAGTTATGGTGTCTATTTCATTTTCAAGGAAAACATAACTGGTGGTAGACTCATGGTTTCTCCAACATAACCAAATATTTATATACTGACTTAAATAGTTCATATATTATATTAGACCTAATAATTTATCAAGGGGATCCCTCATAACACAAATTTAAAAATAGTTCACAATATTACACATAATATCTTGGATAGGTTTATTTAAAGCCAAAAGAAACCATCCATTTGAATACATTATTTGAGACAGATTAAATAGGATTAATAAGATTTATTGAATGTACAAGATTTTTTCATTGAAACATGATTAAAACATTAGTAGTCCAACAATATCCCCCTTTTTATGGTCAAAAATCATGTGATTGAGATATCTATTCTTATTTATGGTGTCATTCCCTTAGTGTGTAGTTAGATTGCATGTATCTCCCCCTATTGGTATTGTATAAAAGTGTATAAAAGTAAATAAGTGAATAGATAAGAAGATTTCATAGTGAATTAGATGGATAAAATGGCATTACAAATAGTAGGCAAAAAAATTTCAACAAAATCCCTATCAAAAGATAGTTGTCACTTTTCATCAGCACTAGTTGTCTTCTCTTTTCCCTTTGCAGCAGCATCACTAGAAGCCAGAGGAGTAGATGTAGAAGTGGATGAAGGAAGTGAACCAACTGATAGAGAAGGTATAGGGAGATCTTCCAAAATAGAGGGGGTCATCGTAGGTGAAGTGGAAGACATAGACAATTGTTTTTCAAGGATAATTGGTCTGATATGACTCAAAGACTGAGAGACAGACATTGAATTAGAGGAAAGGGCAGAGGATTAGAAGGTAGGAAAACCAGGTCTCAAGGGTGAGGCTAGCGGAGCCATTGTAGCAGTGTTCTGCATATGAAGACAAGACCTGAATAGTTTGATGAATTCTACAATAAATTCACCACCATACCGCATTACTTTCTCAAATTCATTATTGTTCTCCATGAACTTGTCCAATATGGGAGTGAAATACCTAATCATTTGAAAATCATTTTTGAAAGCCTGAGCGATAGGAGGGGTTTTCAGATTCTCTACAAGGTACTTGAAATGGTTTGTCATATCATGATTAGAGAAAATACTATTGAAGTAGAATTCCACCTTCTTAGTAATTTCTTCTTGAGTATCACTGGAAATCTTGGAATGAATTATCACCAAATCAATAATGTTGTCAATATTCTTAACAACCACATATAGAGACTCTTTTTCGAAGCCACTGAGGACAGACTGAAGTTATTCTTTAACAACTTTTTTGAGCATATCACTATCTAAGGAAGGTTGATATGACTTTACAGAGGCACTAAAAACAATATGTGCTGATTTAATAGACTTTAGTTGATTCGGATATTTATGGAGACAGCCCTTATACACATCAATCAACTTGTTATGACCAATAACAAGCTCACAAATCTCCTGAAAAAAGTTCTTGTCTCTTTCAGCCACTTTTTTAGCCAAAGAATTTTGGTTAGGTTGTATTAGGGAGTCTATTTCCTACGGAATATAACTACCAACATCATCAATAGGATGAGAAAGTGATTATTTTATTGAGTTCATCACTCTCTACATTTCATCAATTATACCTCTGAAAGACTTCACTTCACCACATAGCTATTTTTTATCAATTTTGAATTCTTGAATTTCAAGAAGCATCTTTGGCTAAATCTGTCAAATAATCATTTCTAACAATCGGAAAACATCTCTTTCCATTAAGTTTTTTATAGGAGAAGGTTGAGTATTCATTATCTTTTCAACCCATACTGATAGGGTAGCTACAAAAGATTTCAAATCCTCATTACTCACCAAGGTGGAAGGTTCTTGTGAAAGAGGTGAGACATGTTCAGATTCTTTTGAAGCTGTAACATCAAAAGTAGATACTGGTTTCAATTTAAATATAATAGAAAGGTCTATAGCTTTAATTGATGCTTACTTGGAGTCATTTACATCCAAATAACTAGGAAAATTACACCATGTATCCACAGATCTTGAATCAACAGGATTTAGCACTTCATGACTTTTTAGATTTGGGTGTTACTCCCCCGCAACATGTGAATCTCCCTTAGAACTAATAGATTTAGATCCTTGATATAATTCCATGATTTTCCCCCAATAGCCTCACCCATGTTATTTCTATTTAATTTAAATGCTTTCTCCATTATCTCTTCAATAGACAGGATTAACTTAGGAACATCTTGTTTCTCCAAATGTTCCTCATAAGTAGTTTCTTTATCAAGAGATAGATATTCTTATAAAAGTTCTTCCAGAACAGTCTTTTCTCTTTCAACAACAACATATTCATATTTATAGATAGGTTATTTTTCTAGATCAACAATCCACTTAAGAATAGGTATTTCCTTATCGTTTAAGACTGGAGGAGAAGGTTTACTAGCTTCCTTATCTAGGATAGTTTTCCCTATAGAGGAAATACCCTCTTCTTCGTTTTCTTCCTCATTATAGTAGTCAATGATTTCATCTAGTTCCAAACTAGAATCAGGAATTTCCTTAGGTATTGAAGAGTTCTCAACCGGGTTGACCTTTTAATAAACCCTCTCATTATCTTCTACCAATGCTTTTCTTCATGGAAACCAACTGATTTTCATTCTCTTGACAGTAATTTTTGAAATACAAAATTCATTGTCCTTAATGAATTTTTCATCTAGTCCAACCAGCCCTTTTTCATGCAGCATTGTAAAGATTAACCTTATGTAGAACAGGGAGGTTGACTCGGAGGATGCCTTTATCAATTAACACATATGAAGTATAACATACTTTCATAAGTTCATGTTGTGTGCATTCTTCCTAATATGTACCAAAAATACATTATGATAATTGAATGTAGAAAAATCACCTTTTACGGGGCTAATCAGATTCTAGAAAAACCTAAACAAAAGTCTAGCTTCACCATCTAACTCAGCAGCTATAACACTTCCCTTTGTTTCATTTCAATTTAATCTTCTCAAGGATTATTTCAACACAAATATCACAATTTGAGGTGGAGTACCTCTCTTTTAGTCCTAAAAAATACCCACATGAGGTATCTTTAGGGATTCTACCCATAACCTCGAAGAAAAATTACATCGTTTCCCATGTATCCATCTTCTCAGAACAAACCAATCTTCTGTATCAAAAAAATGAATGAACTGATAAAACTGTGAAACTAGATTTAGGTATATCAGCCTATCCTAAATTGTGAACCAATACATTCACACTTTCTCTTTTAGTTCTTTCAATAATAAAGACCTACTAGACATCATCCACTTGGGGATGTTTCCTTTTCAGGTACCACTATTTTGTTCACCATTTTCATATTCAACGGAGCTATGGGCATTAAATTTGGTGCTATATTGATCTTTATCATTGATATGTACTTATCATGGTTTAATAATGACATAAATATAATTCTGGGAATTCAAAAAAGGTTCGAGAGAGAGAGAGAGTTTGAAAGAGGGGTAACAGTTTGAGAGAAGAGAGCTCGGGTGAAGAAGGAAGTGATACTTCTTTTGGTTTTATCAATTAGTGAGGTCAAGTATAGCACAATAAAAATATTGGTAAGTAAAGGAATAAAATAATTATTTATCAAGATACATAGTATAATTTTAAAAAATAACAAGAAAACATCTTTACAGTGAGATCGGAATTGTATTTCATGGTGAGAATGTATTAGGTTTTCGTGGTGAGACCATAACGGGGTTTCACAGTGAGACCATAACTGTGTGATTTCTAAACTGTGTGATAGTATTGTTTGAGAGAGTATGTGCTATACAGTAACAGAGAGAAAATAATTGTGGGATCGTAAACATGAAACAATAACTTTTATGATAGTAAAACTATAGAACTGTTAGAGTTAGACAGTAATTTTCCGACAGTGACTCGGGAAACCGTAAACTATGAAACAATACATTTACTACTTAATATTTATCATTCCCAACTCATTTATGATGTAATATATTATTTCATAATTTAATGCTTTGCTTAATTTATCAGCATGTTGATATTCTGTTCCAATGAATTCCAAAGTGATATCACCCTTTTGATAATGGTCTCTCCAAATGTGATTTCTTACATCATTATGTTTTGTCCTAGAGTTTGAAACGGGTTTTTTTAATGTTAATAGCACTTGTATTGTCACAATTTTTGGGTAAATTCCTGAATTGATATGCATAATCTATTAATGTGTGTTTCATCCCCAAAGTTTGTGCAAAAAAACTACCAACAACAATGTATTCAGCTTCTGCAGTAGACAATGCAATAGAATTGTGGTTCTTACTACACCATGATACATATGACTTGCCTAAAAAGTAACATGTTCTAGATTTTCTTTTTCCATCTAACTTACAACCACTTAAGTCAGCATCAGAATAAGTAACTAATTAAAATGATCATCCTCTGGGATAGAACACTCCTAGATTGGGTGTATGCTTGAGGTATTTGAAAATTCTCTTAAGAGAATTTAAATGAGATTCCTTAGGGTTTTCTTGAAAATGAGCACAAATACATACACTAAACATAATGTCATGTTTGATAGTATTTATTGGAGTAGGCTCCCAATCCTTCCTCTGTAAGTGGTTTGATCAATAGATTTTCCATCTTCAACAATATCCAACATATAAGTAGTACTCATTTGAGTGTCACTAATTTTAGTGCTATCCAAGACAAGAATTTTAGAAGATATCTAGAATATTTTATTTGATTTAAAATAATACCATCATTATTTTGAATGATTTAAAATCTATGAAGAATTTTAGTTCACTCATTAATCTCATTTCAAACTCATATCGCATCATTTCAGATAATTCAATACATAAAGAATTTATTGAAGATCCAAAGATAATGTCATGAACATAAATTTGAGCTACTAATATATCATTGGAAATTTGTTTTACAACACGGGAGGATCATCTATTCCATTTTCAAAACCATTGGAAATAAGAAAAGTACTTAATCTATCATACCATGTTCTTAGAGCTTGTTTTAAACCATATAAAGATTTTGAAAATTAAAAAATATGATTTGGAAAATAAGGATTTGTAAAACCAAGGGGTTGCTCAAAAAATACTAACTCAAATATTTACCCATTTAGTAATTCACTCTTCACATCCATTTGAAATAGTTTTAAATTATGATGTGTATCATAAGAAAGTAGAATTCTGATGGCTTCAAGTCTAGCTACTAGTATAGAGGTTTCTTCATAGTCAATTCCTTCTTCATGAAGATAGCCTTGTGAAACAAGTCTAGCCTTATTTCTAACTATGTTTCCAGCTTTGTCTACTTTATTTCTAAACTCCCACTTAGTTCCTATGGTAAATTTTTCTTTGGGTCTGTCAACAAGTTTCCAAAATTTGTTTCCATCAAACCAATTAATTTCTTCTTGCATAGTCATCACACAAAATTCATCATTGATAGCATCATTGATGATTTTAGGTTCAAGTTGTGACAAAAAAACTGGATGTCCAACCTGATTTCTAAGAGAAGCTCTATTTTGAGTTCCATAATCTAAGTCTCCTACAACAACATCTAAAATATGGTTCTTAAGAGTTCTAACATATGTAGAAAAATAAGGACTAGTGATTTCATGTTCTTCAACAGGTTTGGGTTCCATGTGACTTCAATATAAAGAATTTTCAGAACTAGAAGTTTTTACAGATTCATTTACATGATGGTTAGAGGATTTTTAATTAATATCTAGATTTGATACATCATCCTTTAGGTTTTCTAGAGTGGTCTTAGGCTCATGTGGATCTATTTTATCAAATTTTACATGGACGGATTCTTCAAAACATTTAGTTCTATTATTAAACACTCTATAGGCTTTTCTAGATATTGAATAACCAATAATCATTCCTTCATCACTCTTGGATATGAATTTTTCATGATTTTACATAATTTTAACGACATAGACTTTGCAACCAAAGAATTTTAAGAAGCTTAATTTGGGTTATCTATTGTTCCATACCCCATATAGAGTTCTTTTAAGAATGGGTCTAATCAACACTCTATTGATAATATAGAATGTTGTTTTTTTAACTTCAACCCAAAAATAAATAGGTATATCGTATTCACTAAGCATAGTTATATAAATCTACGGCAAGGTTCTATTTTTTCATTCTACAACTCCATTATATTCAGGTGTTCTTGGAGCATAGAAAGTATAACTATAGAAATTTGTGATCAAAAGGATTTAAACTTTTCATTTTCAAACTCACGGCCATGAACCCTTCTTAAGGATTTAATTTTATGTGCACTATGATTTTCTATAGTTTTGGCATATTTTTTAAAATAAGAGTAGGCTTTAATTTTGTGATCCAAAAAGAAAGTCCAATCATAACTAGAATATTCATCTACTAGAACATAAACATAGTTCTTTCCATTTAAACAAGAAACACTATGTGGTCTAAACAAATCCATGTGAACCAGTTCTAGAGGATGGAAGTTGACACATATTTCATTGGTTTGAAGTAAATTTTTTGTTTATTTCCCTTTTGACAAGGATTACATGCTTTATCATTTTTAAACTCAAGTTTGGGCAGGTCTTTGACCGAGCTATTTCTAGTTAACTTTTTAAGGGAGTGAATATTACAGTGTCTTACTCTCCTCTTCCAAAGCCAAAATTCCTTGTGAAATACATTTAGACATGAAGAAATTTGAGAGACTAGATAATCTAAGTTAGTAGAGTATATATTTTTATTTCATAATGCATATAATACTATTTATCTTTTGAATTTAATACATTTCAAGAATCATTTCACAATTTAACAAGAAAGACATCTTCACATAGTTGTTAAATTCTAATTAGATTATCTTTTTTTCCATCAACAATATATACTTTGGAAATTAAAATTGATTTTGAGTTACAGATTTGGCCAAGGCCAATGATCTTTCTTTTTTAATTGTCAACAAAGGTGACATGTCCACCCTTAATTTTTATTAATTTCATGAAGCATGAATAGTCTCATGTCACATGACTTGAACACCCATTGTCCAAATACCATAAGCTTTTACAGGAGCTCTTTATGAATCTATCCTATAAAATAGTCAAATCAAAATAGATTTTGGTACCCATATTTGTTTGGGTACATTGATATTAGTAACTACTACTTTAAGAACCCACATCTACCTCATAGGTTTCCTATAAGCATTAGGTAAAGTGGTCGAAAGATAAAAACTGTTTAGTCTAGAAAAACATGAAACAGTAGAGAGTGTATCGTAACATGAACTAGAAGAATGTTTTCCATAACTAGGAGTAATGGTGTAATTCTTAGACATAGAAACAAAACTAGTTCTTTGAAAATTTCTTTTACCAAGTTGATATCCTACACCAGTTGTATATTTAGGAGGAATCTTTTTACCTATAATTTGTACCAAACTAGCTTTACCATTAGTAAACCTCTCAAGATCATTTTTCAATTTCTCATTAGATATCTTTAGTTCATTTTTTTCTTTGAGTAATGGAGAATTCTTCTCCCTTTCTATAGTAAGTTTTGTTTTAACATTTGAGGTAAGAGCATGTTGTTTCCTTAAAGATTGGTATTTATATTTTAGTTCATTACATGTATCTTCAAGAATATTAAAATACACAAAAATTTCTTCATTATATATGTTTTCAGAGTCACTCTCATCTCCATAATAATAGGAATTGTGTACAGGATATTTCAGTGTTACCTCAGATGTGTTTGTCATCAAACGCATATTGGATTTCTTGTCATGTTCATATAGTGAATATTCTGAGTCACATGTACTGTCCTTGTAATCCCTCCATGTTGCTTTCATTGCATTTTTATACTTTCTATCTTTGTCCTCATATTTATTTATGAACTTGATCTTGGGAAAGTTATCCTTTATATGTCCCTTTCACTTACATTCATATTAAATTATCACATCAAAATTTTCACTTCTTTTCCAATCTTTCTTCCATCTTCATTTTTTATCATATCTTCCATTGATGTTAGGATCTCAAAAAATATCTTCTTCTTGTAAATCCTTTTAATCCTTATAGCTAATTGAGCCATCTCCTCATCACTATTAGGTGACGATTTTTCACTGCTGGAGCTTTATACAGAGACTTCCAATTTTTCTTTCTCTTTGTGTTTAGATGTGGTGATTATAAATGCAATCGATTTTTTTGGGTTTATCCTCCTCTTCCTTGATGACATTCATCTCCTCTTCATACGTCATTATATTACCAATGAGTTAATTTATAGGAAACCTACTGATATCACATGACTCTCTAATAAAGACAGAGGTTCCTCTCCATCTGTGAGGAAGGCATCTGTGAATCCTCATAATTTGTCCTTTGGTAGTCACTTCTCTTCCTAGAGAAATCCTTATGTTGAAAATTTCATTGAACATGAGATACATGTCATAAATAGGCTCTTCATGTTTGATTTTAAAGTTATTATATTTAATAGTATAATTATTAAGTTTCATTTATTTCAAACTAGTAGTACCTTCATGTCAAACAGACAAAGTATCCCAAATATCATGGGTAGTTTTACAAGCTGAAATTTAGTTAAATTATTCATCATCAAAAGAGAAATACAAATCATTCATGGATTTAAAATGGTTATTGTATAAAATCATGGTTGGGTCATCCCAAGTGATTCTACCAGTATCAGGAATCTTATACTCATCTTTAATTGAAGTCCAAATTTCAAAACCCATACTTTCTAAATGAATTTTCATTTAAATTTCCACTTTGAATAGTTGGATCCATTAAAGAATGGTGGTCTATTAATGGACGCACCTTCCAGTCTATTATCCATAATGATGAAATAATTTTAAAGATCTAGAAATTTAGAAATAATATAAATTTTAAGATCCTTAAAGTACAACAAAAATCATAGTTGAATAAGGTCCAAAATATAATCTTAACAGGAATAAAAAACTCCTCTGATACCAAAAGTTGGTCAGAGTAGAGTACTCAAGAGGGGGTGAATTGAGTATATATAAATATTTCTATTTGAAAACTATTCTAAAAATGGTCCCCAATAAAAATAAATACAGCATAGTTAATCAATGTAATATGGTTATGAAATTTTGAGTCTTTAAATAACTTCTTAGAAGATTGATTAATTATTAGTAATTTAAATATCAGTTATTAAGATTACTTTCGATGGTATTTTAATATGGAAAGACATTTATAACATCATTCCAATATTAACAATCAATGTAAATTTATTGATTTCTAAATTACATGGTGAAATAGAGAAAAATAAATCAAACAACACGGCAGATATAAAATATGTGGTTCAGTCTCCTGTTGTGACCAAATCCATTGCACTTGGTGATCACCAGCCACCAAGCAGTTTTTATTAATAAACATGATCCACACCCTAGATCGGAGTAAACAACAGCACATAGGATTTTCCATGTCACACAACCCCCTCAATAGTTCATTGTGGGTACAAACTAACATGTCACACATGGACCTCTTCCACACTTATCTATGGGAATAATCATATAAAAAACGTGAGAGGAAGGATATCTTGTATCCTTCAATTTAATGTAGGATACATTGTGTGCTTCTGTGCAGACACACACACGCTTCTTGAAATCTAAAAACAATACACAATAGATAAAAAATGAGGACATAAGTTTAGAAGTGCACTGAGTGTTAATCCATGCAACTCTGGACTTTTAGGATGAAGCAAATGTCAGAAACAAGTCCTCTTGAGAGAAACTGCATATCGCAAGTCTGATGATCTAGTTTCTAGTTAGATTTGGCTTGTGTTCTTAGTGTAAATGGTAGTGAAATGATGTTCCAGACTCTGATCTATATTATATAAGCTTTTTTTGGATTCGATCATGCTTCATTATTTCTAAAAAAATGTGTTGAGTTGCATGTGTCAGGTCTTTCTCTCAAGATTGCTTGTGCTTCTTCGTTATAGCGCACACATGTTTTTGGGCCACACTTCCCTTTTTATTCTTGTATTGAATGTGTTAGACATAACATGATGCATGTATTATGTACCTCGTACCTCATAATATTAGGTGACATGTCTACAAAGAAATATTAATTTTGTTCGTGCATTTAAAAGACTCAAATATGACCGTTGGAAATTAAATTGAAAAGAATAAAATAGATTAAAGAACAGTGTCAAAGTCTATCTGGAAATGGTGTCACTTGTAAATAGCATCTCTATTAAATAGTTTACTTTCATTACCTTTATGCGGTGAGACAGTTATGATGACATTGTTGTACAGAGATCAGGAACCGGTAGCATAGAAGTGGTGTCTGGTCATGGTGTCTGGTTCTTGGTGTTTGGTCACTGTTTCTGGTTATAGTGGCTGGTCCCAATTTCTAGTCATGGTGTCGGGTCATGGTGTTGGGTCACAGGTTCACGTCACAGTGATTGGGTCATGGTGTTTGGGTCACGGTGTCTAGGTCACGGTGTCTGGCCATGGTGTTTGGTCACAGTTTCCGGTCACGGTGTTTGGTCACGGTGTATAGGTCCTTTGCCAGAAAAACATAACAGGTGGCAGACTCACTATTTTTTAGACTTACTAAAATATCTATATACTGACTTAAAAAATTCATATAATGGAAAATACTTAATAGTTTATCAAGGAGATCAATTATAACACAAATTAAAAAACAATTTACAATATAGCACTTAAGATCATGGATATGTTTATTTAATGCATAAAGAAACCAGCCATCTGTATATATGAGTTGAGACAAATTAAATATGATTAATAAGAATTATTGAAAGTACAATATTTTCGATCATTAAAACATGATTAACACCTGAGGAGTCCAACACAATTCAAATTACAAACACTTGAGGATGAAAATAGAGTGTATATAACAAGTAAATATATAATAATTAATTATTATTTATTAGTATGAAAATTAATATATATATATATATATATATATTTATATATATGTATATGTATAAGGTTATAAAGTAACATATTATCATAGTTTCTAATTTTCAAATTTAGATTCCATTCTACTAGAAGGAATACAAGGAAAGAGGTTTATCCTCTAAATTTTTATTCTTTAAGACTTATTTAATACACCCCATTTATTTTCTTTTAATAATTATGTATATTAATGATATATTTTTTTATAATAAATTCAATTATTGTAATGGGATGTATATATCAATCTAATGTTTTATCTTTCTGTGGCTTCTGATTCTAGAGATACCAATATTGTGTTGGGTTTTCATGACTCAACTTCATTTCCTGGGTCATATTCATTACTCCTTGGATACGTTTTTACAATATGGTTTTCATATATTTTATGATGATATTAAATTTCCATTCCCCCTTAATTTATGAGGAATTTCATTGATGTTTATATTTCTTCATAAAACTTCCTGATGTTAAAAAAATTCACATTCTCTCTAAAAATTCTTGTTTTCTTCTATATCCATATTAACTAATACATCTAATATTCTATTTTATTATGTTCACAAATATATATGTTTTATTTATACTAATTATCCTTAATCTCCTTACCTACTTTCATAAGTATTATTTAGCCCAAGTTTTTGTGATGTGAGTTTTCCATAATGGTATTTTATAATATTAATAACATTTTCCCTTTTATTTTCATATTTTTATATTCCACTCAACATTTACATAGATAAATATTTATTCCTTTTTCAATTATCTTTTATTTTCTTTCTTTTGAAATAGTTTTTAAAAATCTTTTTTTTATATTTTATGAAATATTTTCTAAAAACTATTTTTACGACTTCACTTCCATTTTCCTCCTGATATAAAAAAGAACCATAAATATTATAGTTATGTTTCATGAATAACCTTATAAATGACATTGTGAATTGGTTCTTTTCAGTGAATTTATTTTTGGTATCCATTGATCTATGTCTTGAATTCATTTTCAAGGATTCCCTTTGTAAATGTTATGAATTATAATTCCATTCCATTTGTTCTTTATCATATAGTGAATGATTGATTTCACATGTCACATGTATGTATGTGTAGTTATTTAGTTAGGGTTGTATCATTTGTAACCCTCCAATTCATTGGGTAAATATTCACATCCCCTGACATAACTATAGGAAATGAGAATTTATTCTCGATCCACTATGAGAAATTGGATTAAATGTCTGATCTGCTTGGGAATCTGGTCACGATGCATGATCAAGTATGGTATAGGTATTGATTCCTACTCCACCATAGGTAAATTGTTGTGATACCTAATCCACTGTGGGTAAAAAATTCTAATTCTTAGTCCATTAAGTGAAATAATAATCGATACCCGATCCACCATATTATAATTTCAATTCCTATTTTTATAACTTGTTTCAATGTCATATTCTTATGTTATTCTCCAGTGAACATGTGTATAGTATTTTTTTTTCTAACTCTTATGTCATGTCATATGTTTTATCCTTTGATATTACATTTCAATCTCATATTCCTTATCTACAACTTTTATTATTCCATTTCCTTTTTATAAGATATTTCCCATATAATCATGTTTCCTCATTTCTTTTGACTTATCCCTTGATGACATGTAGATCAATTTTACCTTAATAGGAAAATGGGAACACTCTATTCTTATATTTAAACGTCCAAGGTTTTGAATATTATTATAAATTAGAATGAGAATAGATAACATAACTCTTTGGTTAAATTATAAACAAATGTTCACATGTATAGAGAAATAAGTTACTTGTATTGATGATCCTCAAAGACATTAAACCTTCAATTCATGGGATTGTATGTTTATTGTGATATTAAATTTTGAACTTATGTAAATGATGTAAAATAGATATATATTTATCATGGTTCATATCACATGGGATTGAAACCTATGTATAATGTATTTTTAAAACAAAAACAACAAGTGTTGGTTTGGGGAACCATATTTGGTATCCTACAAATGTTTTTTAATTTTGGGGGATTTTTTTGGAGGATTATGATGAGATAATTTTATTTATAACCATAAGGGTAAATCTATGTATCTTTAATTTTTTTATGGTAGAGATTGTGTGGAATTCCTAGAAATTAAACATAACATCATGTTGTTTATCTAATAGTTACGTCAATAACATTTTAATGGTTTTAATTTTCCTTTGACACAATAGGGTTGAGAATTATTTGGGAGGATACCTTTAATAGTGAATTAATATATTTAATGGAATCTATACTTTAACTTATGTATTCTACTGGCATTCAGAGGTTTACATTCCACGTAAATGGGTTACACAATGTGTAATGGTTTTTAAGGAAATTCGAGAAAGAACATGAATAGACTTTACACATCATGATTAATTTAATGAATGTCTTTTAGTTGAATTTGACATGGTTTTTAGTGGTTATGAATATTAACTATTTCACGATGTGAAAGGATATTACATGCCATGTAATACCACAAATATCATTGTTTAAACGAGAAGCATGGATGAGATATCTTTTTTTATCAATTGAAATTTCTTCCCCCTTGAACTAAGGACATCCCTATGTGATCTTGAATCTCTCTATCCATTCTGAATATATTTCTCTGTCATTCGATCATCATTGTGCTTGTGGTGTGATTCCTGAGTAATATTTCTCCCTCGTTCTTCATCTTTCTCTCTTTCTCCTCCTTTGTGATTTCAATAGATCATCCTAAAATTCATTAATATATGTCCCATTTTGTTATATATCTCATCTAGGTTGTTCAAAAATTTCATATAATCCTTTATTTGTTTATGGGTTCTATTGTGAGTGTTGAGTTTTGAGAAAAGATCGATGATTCTATCCGGTTTATAAAAATTAATTATCTCTAAATTTCTTTATTTATTTCAATGGTTTATTTAAATTGAATTTCTTGAAATTAAATTCACTATATATAATAAAAATCCCATTCCGATGGATTGCAAGATTTAAAATGTTTTGGGAATGAAATTTAAGAAAACCACCAGTTCCATTAAATTGGGTTGTCTTTATAGATATTGGTTGATATAAATTGATTAATTTAAATTGATGTTTTGATGAAAATGATTTAAATTAAATTGTAGAATTTAATGGTGGAGATATTTTTTTAATTTAATGGAATTGGTTTTGAATGGATTTCTGAATTTTTAAAATGGTTTAAAAAATGTTTTGATAGAAACCGAGTGGTTTTACCATGTTTAAGAGGCATGTGTTTTTATTAGAACCCTTTTGGAATAAAATGTAAAATTTTCACTGAAATGGAAGGATGGGATTTAATTTTATTTTATGCAGTCTTAAAATAGATTTCCATTCATTTATTAAGTAAGATAATAAGAATTCCTTAGGTAGTTTGTATATTATTTTGTCACACTCTGCACTATTACAGTGTTCTAAAACATACATTTAGCGAGTCACATCACCGATGGAATAGTGATGAGTTTCCATTGTCTAGTTGCAGGGTCACGTGTATATACACATATTTCTAAGATCACTTAGAGAGTATGGAGTCCTATATCCTGGAACATATAAAACTTTTAACAGATAACCGTGTTTCTTTATTTTTTTATTAGATATATAAATAAATTCCAATGTTGTTAAACTACTTTTCAAGCCTTTTGAATTTTTATGGACTCTTTTATATAAATTTATAAATTCAATAAATTGTTTTATAAATATTTTATCACTTGAAAATCCTTTTATTAAAGTAAATTCCACCATTTAAACTGTATATAATGATTTTTTTAAATATTATTTTGAAATGAAAAACCAATTTATTTTAAAATTAAAAGCATTTATTTGGATAATATATTATTGGTACCTATTGTGGAATCTGTTGTGAGTCCCTACTAGGTTTATTAGCTCACATCCTACTTATGCCTTTGGGTGTTTGTATATTATCTTCTTCCTGGTCTGAGTATGGTTAAAGGCTCTCTTGGATGTGGATCATGCAATTGAACCTTAGACATGGTGAGCTGTATCTTGGGGGCGTGGGTTGTTTTTTCCTATTTTTGTTCTTTGATTATAGTAAATTCGGTGTTTTTATGGCCTATTGTTTTCTATTAATCTAATCCCACTGGAGTTTATTTTATTAGGTATACAAACTTGTCTCTTTTTAGTTCTACAATGCTTTTAGAATACCCGATCCAATTTTAATTGTATAACGCCAGGTGGTGGTCGATGACCCATGGGGATTGGGAACACCCTTAGAGCTATGTCAGGTTTTCCCTAGTTACCGGGTTACTAGGGTACCTACGATGGTTTAGGACAAAGTGGTATTAGAGGGAGGATCTTGATATTTTATCTTAATATTATTAGGCATTTAAAATCTTGTTGGGAGTGACAAGGTAGTTTAGGTTGTGTTCCTAGACACCTCTCACAACAATGATCCTTATGTTTCCAGGGGTGGTTTGGTAAGGACATCTTATGAATTGGTTCTAGTATTTTACATATTAGGATTTGGATAGAGTGAAGTCCAAATCTCATTGTTCGATATGTTGTTAATAATATCACTTGTTTATTAATTTTATTGTTAGTATAATGTATTCCTTATTGTTATCTGATGTTTTATAGCATCATGCCTCTAAGAAGATTCCAAAATTGTATCCATGAGGAAGTTATTTCGGAACTAATGTGAGGGAGTCCTCTAGTGGAACCAAATCTAGTTGAGGTTATTGTGTGAATGTTTGATGCACGGAGAGAGGAACCACATCCAGTTCCCATTCAGGCTCCAACTGTGGATCCTCAGGGAGTTGTTTTGTGTGTTCATTCTCCATAGTTCCTTCACTACAAGCTACCAGTTTTCAAATGTTCCACTGATCCCCAACATTCTAAAAATGGATGGGAATGATAGAACGTATGTTTGATTTCATAGAGATGTCATATGACATTATGGTAAAATGTGTCACCTTCATGATGGATGGACAAAGAATGAGATAGTGGGACATGATAAGGACGAAAAACTAACAAGATGGCAATGAGTGTAAAGACTTTATGGTGCTTTTAACTAACCTATTCTATCTAGATTCAATGGTGTTGGCCATGGGTATAGAGTTTTTCATGCTTGATAATGCTGACAAGATTGTAACTAAGTTTTCAAAACTCTTTGTGGACCTAGTGCAGTTTGTACCTAAGATAATATCTAATGAGAGGATGAAAGCTTCATGATTCAAGTTGGGACTTCGATTAGATTTGTTTTCAGGTATTATTCAAAAATCATCCAACATATGCGGATGTACTGGAGAGAGAGATGATGTTTGAGATGGACTTTGCTGGAAAGTTGTGGTTATCAAGAGTTTCATTCTCCCTTAATGGTAGTGTGAGTTCCATCAATTGAAAAATAAAAGCATGGTGATTCTCAATATCATGCTTATTCCAGACCTCCTACAGCACCCGGAGGAATTCCATTAATTTTCTATCAGTGTGTAAGGAATTTAAATTCTAAGAGGGTTTACACTAAGGGACCCTAGACATTTAGCTTTTGCGGACATTTAGCACACTAATAGAGATTCTTCAATAAATATTCTACTATGTGTAGTGGAACATGATCATAAAATCCACCTTAAACTATGGGGAAATTAAATACTTCGTGTATAAAAGGGTTCTAGCCACTGAAATATGGACTAAATATACTTCATGCAGTTGAACAGTCTCCAAAGGAATCACACATGGGTCAATCTACCATGATAGGTACTGTTACTATATCTTCGCCATTAGTAACTGCTCTATTTAATATCATTGCATCTCACATGATTATTTCAACCCATATTATTAATCTTCATAATCTTTGTATAGATATTTTATCTAGTGTAGTGGATATTACGACACCCCTGGGTACAAAGGGAGAGTATGGTCTCCATAGTCCTACATGTGTTTTCTCTCTACCTGATGTCAAGTAGCGTGGATTCATATGGTCCTCAATAAGAAATATCTGAACATACTATTTGGTATGGATTGGATCATTGAAAATAATACTTGAATTTATTGATATCTCCTAAAGTTCTATATTAGTACATCCAGTGGTGTGCCTATTATCTTTCAAGGAGAGTGGTCCCCAAGGGAGAGCTGAGATGGACCTTCTTATCCAGAGTTAGGGAGAGTGATATCAGTGTTTTATTTTGATCTAGAGGGGAATTCTATGAGTGGTGATCTACCTCCAGCGGTCATCAATTTTCCCAATGTGTTTCCTTATGACTTCTCGGGTTTTCCACTGCTAATAGAGGATTACTTTTCCATTGAAATAATTCTTGGAACTCAACCAGTTTCAATTACCTATTACTTATTGGATCTAGTTGAAATAAAAGAGTTGAAATACTAATGGGATGATCTTCTTGAGAAAGTATTTATATGCCCCAGCCTGTCACCTTGGGTATCACCGGTTCTCTTTGCAAAAAAAAAGCAGATGGTTCTCTTCACTTATGTGTGGATTACCAAAATCTCGATCGAGTTACGATGAAAAACAAGTATCCATTACCAAAAATTGATGATTTTTTTGATTATCTAAAAGGGGTGAATTTTTTTTCAAATATAGACCTCCTATCTGGTTACCATTGTTTCAGAATAAAATAATCTCACATTCCAAAAACTGTATTTCAAATTAGGTATGAAAATTATTAATAACTTCTTATGACCTTTGGTCTAATAAATTCCCCTATAGTTTTCATGCCTCTAATGAACAGTATTTTCCACGAGTATATAGATATATTTTGTGGTATGGGTGGATGACATCATTGTTTACTCTTAATCCAAGTAGGATCAAGTGCATCATCTGCGAATAGTTCCTATTCTATCGAGAAATCATTGGATATTCACCAATTATTCAAAGTGTGATCTCTAGATTCGGGAAGTGAAATCCTTTGGAGAAGTGTTGTTTTAATAGGGTATATCCATTGAACATGAGAAAGTAATGTCTATTATGATGTAGGAGCAACAGTGAAATGCCTTCAAGATTTGAATATTCTTGGGGTTCGATGGATATTATCATTGGTTCGTGAAGGACTTCTAGGATATGGCTTCCCTGATGACTGATTAGACTCAAAAGGGGGTGATGTTTTCTTTGAAGGATAAATGTCATAGTTATTTTGATGATTTAAAAAATCTCTTGACTACTGCACCAATATTGACTCTTCAAGAGGTTGGTATGGTCTTTGTGGTCTTTTTTGATGCATTAGGTTAAGTCACGAGTTGTGTTCTTTTGAAGGGTGCCATGTAGTTGCTTATTGATCTCGTCATCTTTAGCCACCCATGAATAATTATCCTACCCATGACCTTGAACATGTGGTTGTGATACACATGCTTAAGAGTTGGCAGAACTACCATTTTAGAGATAGGTTTTCTATGTATTTTGACCAAAAAATCACGAGTTATATCTTCTCTAAAAAATATTGGAATATCCATTAGAGTTATTGGGTGGAGTACCAGCAGTCTTTTGACTTTGAAATTTCCAAAACCTTGGGGAAGGGGAATTTCATTGTAGATGCATTGAGCAGGAAACTTTCCATCGAGGAAGTGAAATAATCTTTGAAAGAGTGGGATTTGATTGATATCGTTGCACTGTTGCATATTTGAGTTTAGGAGAAAGGTGCAGAAGTTTCTTTATCCAGTGTTCTACTAAAATACTCTCATCCCGAATTGATTCCTCAGGATCAAGATATTGATGATGAATTCTGCAATATCATAGAATCTCTTCATTGTGGAAAGATAGTGTCACATTAGTTGTTCTCCAAAGCAGATTTTATATGCTATCAAGATCATTTCATTGTGCCATTATATGCATAAAAGGTTTTTCTGGGGGAGTATCATAATTCCCATTAGGTTGTGTACCTAGGAATAGCTAATATGTTCTATGACATAGTGTGGTAGTTCTAGTGGATAGAGATGATACGGGTCATTGATGTGTTTGTCTGGTGTTTCTATACATTCCAACATGTGAAGGTTGAGTATCAGAAACCTTCAGGTTTACATCATCCACATCCAGTCCCAACCTGGAAGTAGGATGAAACATCTATGGAAATTGTGCTTGAATTTCATCATACCCAGACAAAGAAAACTATGATATGGGTTGTGATCAATAGAAAGACCAATTTGGCTCACTTCATACCCATCTGTGATTCAACCAATTTTTGGTAGTTGGGAAATATCTATGTAAAATATATTATTCATTTTCATGGAGTTCCATCTATTATAGTCTCTGATAGGGATCCCAATTTCAATTCCATATTTTCGAAAGGATTTTGGGGGACACTGGTTTCTCAGGTCCATTTCATCACGGCCAATCATTCTTAGTTGGATGGCCAGATAAAGAGAGCTATACTGATTCTAAAGGATATTCTTAACACATGTATTCTTGACATTGTTAGAGCACAGGATAATCACATAGGGATGGTTTATTTTTTTATAATAATATTTAGTAGTCTATGATCATAATGGAACCCTTTGAAACCATTTATGGTCAGCCTTATACATATTCTTCGTGTTGGTTAGTGATTGGTGAAAGTTCCTTCGTTAGACCAAGTCTGCTGCCAGAGATAACATCAAAGATTCAATTAATTATTCATAAATTATTGTTAGAACTGGGATACTTAAGTATTATGTTGATCATCATCATAGAACTTTTGAGTTCTCAGTTGGTGTCCAGGTGTTCTTGAATGTTTCACCCCAGTTGGGTCATCGACGGCTCGTGAGGTAGAGGAATATTTCTACTCATATTATGGGACCTTTTGAGGTAATTGAGGAGGTGGGTAAAGTTTCATACTATTTATAACATCCACCATAGATGATTTTGATACATGATATATTCCATGTATCACATCTGAGAAATTTTTTATCAGATTCATATTACGTTTTGAGCTAGGGTGATCTTGAGATTGCACATGACTTATCTTTGACTGTGCGGCCTGTCATGATAGTTGATTCTGATAGCAAGGTACTTCATGGGAGGATGATACCTTTTTTATTGTTCAATGGTAGTGTGGTTTTGGTAATATTTATATGTGGAAATGGGAGGAATTTATGGTAGAGTAGTTTCCACATCATTTTGGTAGGGAAGCTTCTACATAATCTTTCAAGGGATATAATTGTTTATGGTGGGAGGTTGTAACATTATTTTACTTATTTGAGAGGTATTTCTATGCCCTTGTCTGGGTTTTTAATTTTCATTTATGGGGTAGGGTTGAGAATGAACTGGGAGGATACATATAATTGTGATGTTAGTGATTTTTTGGACACTCATATTTAATAGACGTTTTCAGCATGCTGTTTGAGGGTTACATGTCATGTAAATGGGTTACACGGCCTGAAAAGTTTTCTAGAGGAAAGTCATAAAATGATACACACTTTGAAGGTTACACATCATTGTCACGACCCGCCCTCAGGGCCTGTGCCGTGACTACCCCAAGCCCGCCTTCCATAGGCCAGGGGCTGGCGACTAGCACCATGGCGTAATATCCCAGTAAAAAGGGAAGGCATTGCCTTAAATAAGTAAACAAGCACCTCAGAGTAACAAGCGGAAGTAAAGCAGTACACAAAACTAGAACAACTGTGCTGAAGTAAAGGGGCCGGAAATACAAGCCCAACTGTAAAGTAAAGTACAACTCAAAAAGGGAAAACAGCATCTGAAAGGTAAAACCGCTACACCGAGCTGCCCCCTAGAAATCCCACCTGAAGGGTGGGTACAGATAGCTCCTCTGCTCCACGGGTCCCGCCGTCCGCTCCGTGCACGTCCCGCCCAGTGGTCCACCTCCGGGTACCGTCCCGCTCTGTAAGCCTCAGCTAAGGTCAGCGCTGTCCGTCGTCTGCAACCAACACAACGTAGTGCGGGAAAAGCCCGTGCAGGGGTGAGTATAAGCTACTCAGTAGGGACCCCGAGACCCCTGAAGGTCTCTCAAATCCACAAAGGATAAACCACGAAGAAAAGTAACAATCACGAAGTAACAACTGACACTGCTTAGGTATATGCCCATACATATACCTAAGTCATCAATTTCCGTTCGGCTCCAGCACCGAGCCCAAGAACAACCCAATCCACAAAGAAGAGTAACAGTAAATCCACACAGATTATAACAAGTTTATGAAATCAACGGATAACCATTACCCAGGTATATGCCCATACATATACCTAAGTTATCAAGCGACCCATCTCAATCATGAGGAAACACAAAGATCATTGACTCAGCTCAAACCAGGATTTTCATTATCGAAACCGTAACTGCTGAAGAGCCCCATCTCTGAAGTGTACAGTGGTCCTATCACGACTCCGAGGTACTGCTCACTAACCTAAGACTGCTGAAGTACTCCTCCTGCCAAGTACCGCGGGTCTGCTGCCAACTACCGGGCGCTCCGTCCGCTGAGGGTCTGCTGCCAAATACCGGGCGCTCACCCAGATAGCCTACTGAGGTACTCCTCCTGTCGAGTACCGCGGGTTTGCCGCCAACTACCAGGCGCTCCGTCCGCCGTGGGTCTGCTACCAACTACTGGGCGCTCCGTCCACTGGGCTAGTCGACTCACTCCAAGTCGAGTCGGTCAAGCAGTCGTCAGGTCTCAGTCATCTACACGGTCTCCATACTCCGCACGCACGTCTCCACCGTCGCGGGTCTGTCGCTACAACCAAGCGCACACACTCGTAGAGTATCGCGGGTCCGCCGCTACAACCAAGCGCTCCACCGCCAATGGTCTGCTACTGCATCCAAGCACACCACCACTGTCAAGTACCACGGGTTCGCCGCTACACCCAAGCGCTTCACCGCTCAAGGTAAAAAGAAGATCCAGCTCACACAGGTTTGGTAGCACTGTTCCATGTAGGATCGCTGAGTGCTGTAGTCGTCGTCGTCGAAACCACATAGGATTTTTGTACTGTCGTCGTCGCAGTCACAGTAGCTGTCGTAGCAGTAGCAGTAGCAGCCAGCACTAGGGTTTCCGCACATAGCAAGCTCGTTCGGAGGGTCCGCTCCACGAGCCGAGAGGCTGATACATCAACTGTCACGAAGACCGGAGTTGATGTATCCAAAAGTTCTGTATCGTCAACAGGAACTCAACGCAACAGACGGCGCGTCGATCGGACGCCCGGTCTGAGAGTTATTGGCATTTTCGTCTCCGGGGCCCGGTTGGTTTTTAAGGCTAAACCAACCCGACCGTACTCCACCTGCGTCCAAACCTCGGGCGGAGTATGCCAAAAGATCCGTCTCACTAAGAGGAACACATCGCGACTGACGGCGCGTCAATCAGACGTTCGTAGCTCGAGATATGAGTGTTTCCGCTCCGAAGGCCCGGTTGGTTTTGTGAACGAACCAACCCGGCCGAACTCAAAGTAATCCGAAACCTTGAGTTCGATATACCGAAACGACCGTCTCGATCCAAGGATCGCGTTGCCGCAGACGGTTCGTCATTTGGAGGTCCGAGGCTCAAGATATGGCCCAAAAACCGATTCTGGTTCGAAACGGGGGGGTCCGGGTCCGGGCCGACCCGGCCCGACCCCCCCCCCCCCCTGGGGCGGCGCGGTGGCCGGCGGCGACGGCCGGCGGCGGCGCGCCGGGGCGGCGCGGCGGCGCGCGGAGGCGGCGCGGCGGCGCGGCGGCGCGCTGGGCGCGCAGGCGGCGCGCGGGTGAGACCCCCGCCCTCCCTCGAGGGGGCTTGCTGGTGCGGAACCGAGGGGGCTTGCTGGTGCGGAACCGAGGGGGTCGGCTGCCCCCCTCCTTCAAAGAACCGCCCCCCTCTTAAAGAGGGGGGGTTTTATGGGTTGGCCGGGGGATTAATTCCCCCGGTTTTTAAGACATCTGGCCGGCCAGCTGGCCGGCCGGTTTTCTCAAACGGGACCGGAAATTCCGGTCCCCCCCTTCGGCTTCCGACGCCGGCGGCCCGGCCGCCGGTCTTCTCTTCCGCCGCGGCCCGGAACCGGCCGCGGTCTCCTCGTTCCGCCGCGGCCCGGAACCGGCCGCGGTGTTTGTCGTCCGGCGCGGTGCGACGGCACCGCGCCCCTTTCGCCGTACCTTGATTCCTTTCAACGCGGCGCGACGGCATCGCGTTCTTGAAGATTCTACCTCGGCGTGGCGCGACGGCGCCGCGTAAAATAAAAGTACGATCATCTGCGTGGTGCGACGGCACCACGCCACTTGCTTCCATCCGCAAGAATAAACAAGAACGATGGAGGGGGGGTTTCGGCCGTGTTCGTGCGATCCGGCCCCCCTCGCGTTAACAATAATACTTATATAAAATATTCAAAAGCCTCACGTAGACATGCGATCCACGAGCAAGAAATGGAATAAATTAACAATATTCAACAACCCTTACCTCGGGTAAAAGATCGAAGATTTGACAACGTCCCGCGGAAGACAACGTCGCGGAGGTCGGGTGTCGCGGTCGTCGTTCGTCAAATCCGTTGACGAAGAGATATGCCCAAAGAGATACGTCGTTGGCGAATCTTCGTATGCCGACGAAGAAGGTCCGAGGAGGAAGCGGCGTTCCCTCTTGTTGACACGGAGGACGAAGAATAGAGGCGTCGTTCTTCGTCGGAGCTTGAGCGTTCTTCGTGTTCTTCGTCAGAGCTTGAAGATGAAGAAGAAGCTCTCAAAAGCTCTCAAGGTGGCCAAAGCGTTCTCACCCAACAAAAAGAGAGAAGAGCTTAATTTAATCAAAAACTTAACAAAAAATTTCAAAGGTTTGAAATTCAAAATGGATAACTCCAAAATTAACTCACTTATTTAATATACATGAGTTGTATAATTAAATAGAAGTTAAGATATCAAGCTATTAAGAGGGAGAGAGGGGAGTTGAAAAGGTGGGGGTTCGTGTGGGCCCCACCACACTTAATCCTCCCAAGGGAGGTTAAGTGGGTGTGGGTCCCACTTCCAACCCCCTTTGGTAGGTTTTTAACAAGTTATAATAAAATTTGTTCTATACAAATTTTATTTAACTCAATTAAAAACCCCAAAACTAACTTTCAACCCGCAACAAACACAACTCCCGAAAAGGTCTCTTTAAGCGAATATCGGCGCTGCGAGTTCATCGGTGCCCTCGGATTTCAATTTCGAGCACCGGATCAAAAGTTAGGAATTCCCGCTCGTTCGTTCACTGAACGTACCCGAGCCAAACTTCGGAAATTAATTCCGGGCACTCCAGGCCTCGGAATCAGGTGCCGTCTGAAACCGCGCTCTTGTAAAATTCTAAAGAAAATTAAGAAAAAATTTTCCTTGAATTTTACGGGTCTTTACAATCATGACTAGTCATTACACTTTATGTGTCATTTAATGAATAGTTTTCAAACTTAAAGAAACAATTTTTTCCAAGGTTATGAAACATAACTATTTAATGACATGAAAGAGTATTACATGTCATGTAATACCCTAACTAAGGTTTTTATAAAGGGAATAATGAAAAAGATATATTTTCTACTCAACTCCAATTTCATCTCCCTTGACCTAAGGCTCTCCAAATGTGATTTTAAAGCTCTCCAACACTTTTTTATCCATTTGTTTATCATTCTATCATCATTAAGATCGAGGTGTGATTCCAAGGTATGATTTATACCACATTCTTCATCTTTCTCTCTTTCTCTTACTTTTGGATTTCAAAAGATAATCCTGAAATTGATGGATATATGTCATGTGGTGTTAAATATCTCCATTAGGTTGTGCTTCTAGGTCTTCTACACCTTTGTTCTCATTGATAGTTTCCATTACGAGTGCTGAGTTTTAGGGAATGGTAGGTTATTCTATCCTGTATAGCCAAATAAATTAACTATGAATTTATATATTAATTTAAAATATTGATTTAAATCAAATTTCCCAAGATTTGTTTGAATTTTTGTAATAAAAATATAATTCTACTGGATTATTATATTTGAAATTTTTTTGACCTGAGAATTTGGGAAACCCCTATTTTCATTGAATTAGGGTGTGTTTATGGAAGTTTTTGGATTTAAATTGTTTAATTTTAATTACTGTTTTGATGGAAATAATTTCAATTAAATTGTTTAATTTAATTGAGGAAGTAAATACTGAAATTTATGGAATCATTTTTGAATGGAATTCATGATTTTGAAAATCAATTGAAAATTGTTTTGATAGAAACCCAGTGGTTTTATCTTATTAAAGAGGAATTTTTTTTATTAAAAACCATTTCAGTTTTAAATTTAAAGTTTGAATTGAAATGGAAAAATGGGATTTAATATTTTTTTAAGAAGTCTTAAAATGAATTTCCCTTCATTGATTATGATATAGAACATGAAATCCTAAGGTTGTTTGTAAGTTATTAGGGCACACTTGATACTATTAAAATGTTATAAAACATGCATGCAGGGAGTCAAATAAACGGTGTGGTAGTGATGAGTTTCCTTTGGCTAGTGTCTGGGGGATTTGTGTATACACATATTTTTGAGATCACATAGGAAGTACAAAGTCTTATATCCTAGAACATATGTACCTTTTGGAAAAAAACCATGTTCCTCACTTGTTTTAAATTTGAAAAATAAAAGTATGTCAATGTTGTAAAACTTCTTTGAAAGCCTTATGAATTAATATAAAATGTTTTTTTAAAATGTTTTAAATAATCCACTATTTTTGAAATATTCCATCACTCTTAAATCATTTTCTTAATTTAATTTACATAATATGGACTTTATAGAATTATTTGTTTAAATATGCTTTGAAAATACCAAACATGATTATTTTAAAATTCAAATCCTTATTTTGGTTAATATATTGTTGGAAACTATTATGGAATCCATGGTGAGACCCAACTATGTTTTTTAGTTCCCACCCTAAATGTGCCATCAGGTGCTTGTATATTATCTTCTTCTAGGTCTGAACAAGGGTAAAGTATCTCTTGGTGGTGGATCCAGCTCTTGAACCTCATACATGGTGAGTTGTGTCCTTAGGTTCTTGGGTTGTTTTCCCCTATTTTGTTACATTAGTTACAGTACATTGGGCCAGTTTATTCCCTATTTTATTCTATTACACTACCCTCTATGGAGTTTCTATTATTATTCATACTGACTTGTCTCAATTAACTACATCAATTCTTATGCAAAAATCATTACCACTTCAATTTTTTGATTTCATGTTCTAGTTACTGACTCATGGGGATCGAGAATGCCCTTCGATCTATGTTAAGGTTGGATCGGTTACCGAGTTACCTGGGTACCTGAGATAGTTCGTGACATAAAATCCATATTTGAACACTATATGTATACATATGCACTATAAAATAATTGACAATGGGATGTAACCTGGAAAGCGGTGTATTGGATATTATCTCAATCATCACCCATTGAATGAAAATTTGGCATAACCACACATCTGGTTGCACATGACATGGTAATATGCTCTGGAAAATTACATTATTTTATGATCCCTTATGAAGGGTTTATTATGAAAAGTAATTATGTTAAAGACTATTAGGAAACCTAACATAAAGAAACTTTGTTTGAAATGAGAGTGGTATAGGTTTAACTAAAACAAATTAGATGGTTTTAAAGAGTAATTCATTTAGTGATTGAGTTTTTTCTAATATTATTTATGATAATTGTCTTTTGATATAAATTAGTCATCACATGGGTTATCCCATTTTGATTTTAATAATGATATAATCATGAAGGAACCAAGATATTGATGAGTTTTATAGAAAATTCAAACACTAACCCAACAAAAATCCTAATGTTATAAGAGAATGTAGCGATAAATCATTCAAATTTTATATTCCATATATCTGGAAATATTATTAACAATATGAACATATTTGAGTTACCAAAAACAAAAAATAAGAGAAATATTGAGTCTCATGAATGTATGGGAGACAAAGTTGATAAATGAAATAGTATTCCATTTCCTATAATCAAGAATATAGGAAGAAAAAATGGGGGAAATGTATCAAAGGGATTGCAAGATGTTTCATTTTTATTAGATGTCATCAAGCAACCAAATTATACGGAAAATGAAGAGTCCAATGTTGGGAAATAAAATCCATCCTAAACTACCACTTATATTTCAAAGTATTAACTGTGGGTAACTGGGGGATTATCTATGTCAATGACCTGATATAAGTGCTAATATGGATTATGAGTTTTTTTACCTTCAATACTATGGGTATGTGAATTGGCATATTCTATGACAATAAATTAACTTGTTCAAGATTATTAAGATTCACTTATAATTATCCCTAGGTATATAGCTATCTTTTTGGAGTTTTATTGCAGGAACCTTGGTATATTTGGTAATTTTTCTACAAGCATTAAATCACTAATATTAATATTTTATTATCAAATAAAACCTCACATTATAAGATGTTTCGATAAAAAGTAGAAATTTCTGGGAATTTTCTTCAGGAAAATATTTTTATTCTTCTTTTATTTAAACTAAAATAAATTTTAGAAATGGATTAGTGATCTCTACATAGGCTCCATATTGATTATCACCATAAGGAAATCACATTTCAAATTTGAAACCAGCCTTTGACCATTTTTTAGTGTAAGGTCATCTATGAACTCATTAAGACGGAAAATTATGATTCGTGATACCTAATTAAGAGGGATATTTATCAATAATTATTTGAGAAAAACAAAATATTAGGATTGACCTATTTTGAAAGCAAAATATATATTTCCAATGTTTTTATGGTTAATATCTCTCTAGAAATTATATCCTCAGTTTTTTGTTCTTTTAGATACACTAAGTTTCCTTCACTAATACTAAATAATTAAAATTGTGTGGGTGAATTTTATTTATGAGGGGAGAATTTAATGCCCAGATATTTTATGTTATATTTTTCCATTAAATAAATATATTTTTATTCATATCTCACTTCACATGAACTGTCTAAATATAATATAATTCCATATAGCATATTAAAATAATTAAATATGATGTTAAACTTCAAAAAAAATTAAAATAACAATAATTCCTCTTCTAAATAAAAATTTATTTATTATTATTATAAAATAATTGTTCATATTTATGATATATTATTATTATTATTTTTTCAAAAAATTTATCTATATATTAAATTTAAGGCATATAAGATAAATAATTAATGATATTCAATTAAAATTATTAAAGGATAAAAATGAAAATTATTAAAATAAATTCTTCTAAATTGATGTTTATTTTACCAAATTAAATTCATCACTTTTAAAATATGACTCTAATAATAAATAATATTTTAAACTAATTTATTAGCACTCATTTATTAATAAATTAATATTCAATAAGATTAAAAACATTTAATGTTTAAAAGTTTATTTTTCAATAAAAAGGTTTTAAATTTATATTTTATATTTTCATTAAAATATATATTTGTAGAATTTAATGATCCAAATTGGTATAATTTTTAAAAAATCAATATAAAAATTAAACCGTAGGATGAATTTTTAGGGTTTTTTTGAAATATATCTTTTTTAAGTCAACTATGAAAAATTCAATTAATACGTATACCATAAATTTTAAGAAATTATCATAAAATAAATATGAATATAAAACTTTTAAAACATTTTTACTGACCTGAAATGTATTTAAAATTTTGAAAACCCTTGTATAAGATTTTAAACATAAGTAATATTAATTTTTAAAAATCTAGTTTTGGTCTATTACTTTTAATTGAGTATCCAAAAGATGGAATTATTTTTTCATTTTAATTCAAATAAACATATTTATTTTTCAATAAATAACAAATTAACATCATTAAAATAAATAATATCAATAATAATATCCAAAAAATAGTATTTCTACTCAAAAGTAAACTATTTTAGAAAATGATTTTTACATGTTATGAACACAAAAATTCAAAAATATCTTTCTCAACCGTAAAATATTATTTGATATATATGATTTTGTTTTTGGATTAATTAGTTCTAAATTATATAACTGTGTTCAATCTATTTTTATGTACCAAAAAATACCTACATAAAAATTATTAAAATAGTAAAAAACAAAAACGATAAAAATAAAAAATCTAAAGGTAAAAGACATAAACCGTGTCAAAAAAAATTTGTAAAATCAGTTTTTGAGGGGTGAAGTTACCTATATTTACCTCCTCTCAATTATTGTCCAATTTTTATTCCATTTTATATGTTAAATATTTGTTTCATTTATATTAAGAGGTAATATTTACATAAATATCATTTGATTAATTTTAATGATTCTGTAAAATTAAAATTCTTCTTCACCCAAAACCCTTTTTACATCCATAGATCTATCTGCTATGTTTTTTATACCATCGAACCCAAAAAATTCCAAAAATACTCCCATTCAATTAAATACATCAAGAGAAAGTTCATATTCTTAATGTTTATTCTAATCACTCTTTATTATAATTAATTATCTATCTATCACCTCCAAACCTATCCAATTCATTAAAACATGATGAAATTAGAGTTATTTATTTACTTATATGTTTTTTATTTTTAAATAATGAACATTATGTATCAAGCCAAACTTTTATCAATAAAATTTTTTTAATTATAATTATGTTATATGGTATAAAACACATAAATAGCATAGAGAAACCCATAAAAACTTTATTTTCATAAATTAAGACAAAAATAAGTGATATTTATACTAAATAGGGAACCTATACCAATGGAATAGTAACATGACACTTGGAATAGTAACATGTCAATTAGGAGTAGTAATTATGCGAGTAAAATATTAACTTTTCCTAAAAAAAGCTTAATAAAATATATCAATATTATAAATGAGAATATGATGAATTAATATCATTTTATAAGTAAATAATTATTTTAATAATGATAAATTAGGTGACAATATTTTTAATAAACATAATTTTTTATTTATAATTTTATAATTAATATAATTATTGAAAAGAATATTTATTTTATTAATATAAATTCATAAATTAATATTTTATTGTCAGAATATTATAAGATAATTTTATAAGACCATAATAAAATTTTCAAACTATCAAAAAAGTAGTTGAAATTTTAAAATCATTTTTTTTCGAATAAATGAATATTTTAATTAAAAATGAAATTTTTTATATTTATGAAATTATTTTTCTAAAATTATGTTCATTTTTTAATTCTAATCAATGAAAAATGGTTCGGGTGAATTTTTTTTATTTTCTCAAAAAATTGTTGACTTTTTGGTGGATTGTGAAATGTCTTAATTTACTATATTTAACCGATATAAGAATTATTAATTCATTTATTACCTTTGGATGATATAAGCCCATAATATAAAACTACACTTCATTTTTTAATATATTTAGTGATAAGGATTAATCTATTGATATTCTTTTGGGAAATAATAAAATAATCAGAAAACCGCTCTCCTCCCCTATAAATACCACACCTTCTATATCTTCTCCTCACACCATCCATGATTTTATTATTTTATGAATTATTACCAATAAAATTAAAAATCCTTCCCCCGTCTACATGTTCCTATGGCCTCAATAGAAGACAAAATCCAATTTCCCGAAGGAGGTTCACAAGGAGAACAATTTATGAATTAAAATCCTCTTTCATATTATTTTAATTTCTCTAAAATTTGTATCTCTTATTATCCTATCCTAAACTCCCCTTATCTATTTGGTATGATAACTACATTATATTATTTATACATTAATTCTATTATGTTAATGGAATAATCCATCATCAAACCTCTTCCCCTATCCATTTTATTAAAAAAATGATAACATCATCTCTGTGGTGTTGATTTATCACCTTTGAGGATGACATGTTTTCATTTTTTTTCTACCACCCTCAAGGATTGTTATAAAACCATTAAAATGGTGGAAATAGATTGAAAATTTTATTTTATAAATTTTTTTTAAACTTTAAATTACATATGAACATAATATAAATGATAAAACAAAACTATCCCGTGATAAATGAAAACCCCCAAATTAATCTGAAGGATTATCGTTAATGTTTTATCTAATAAATCACATTCATATCTAGAAACAAAATAATATATAAGACCATTATAGATTTTATAATTTCATCAATAACATATAATTTAAAATCTATATAATTATCCTCATTTTAAATGATATTCCACACATTTATACAAGTGAATCGATCATGAAAACATGAAAACTAACACTCCTGAACAATGAAATAAAACCCTATAACTCATCAAAATTGATATAAATGAACTTACTAAAATTATAGTTAATCAAATAAATGTCTAAGAGGTTTTGGAGTAATCAATAAATGAATAAAACTTTATTATCTGGGATATTAATGTGAATAAATCATTCAGAAATAAGGTAATGGGATTCTAAAACCCAAATTTCCATTCATTTCTTTATTACTCTGTCAGGCCAAACAATAGAATGGATGTTATTTTAATATTAATAAAATATGATTTCTTTTTTTATACCATTTTTTCTGGGATATACATGTTCCAACCAGATTTTGTGATTAATTCTGTGATTTTTCCAAAGGAAGTCTTCTTTAAAAAAACACCTTTAACCTCTCTTGAGATTGTTTCTTCTTCACTAAAGATTGATGATTATTATAACATATATGTTATTAGTTATTTATTTTTGGAATCAAAATTTTTATTCATGATGGTATTATTTAAGAAACAATCATGAAACCCATTTAATTTCCAGGGAAAATATTATGGAAAATATTATTATACAGTATATGTGACATGAATGATTATGCAAATGTTATGACGAGACAGTTGTGCCCAAAATTATATAGCACTAAAATTCATTGTGTAATGGAAAGAATCTCATGATACAATGTGAAATATGTGTGAAAATTATGTAATATTTTTTTTCATAGTTATGATATTATGATAATTCACATATGTTTTGTGTGAATATGATTCTAGCTTTGTTCACATCTGTGTGTGTTATTTGACCACAAAAAAATAATGTTTGGTTTTTATGCATTCACACATTCTATTTCATTATCTAATGATTCCTCCAATGATTTTTATGATGATACCATACTTATGATGTGATTATTATTATTATTCACATCCATGTTATATTCATTCATGTTCTTATCTATCCCCTCGTTAGGATTTTAGCTTATCCATTTATTTTATATATATCCTCTACTATTTACGTAACTATGGATTAAATGAGGGTCACTAAGAATCTAGATAATAAATAATAAATATTTTTTATTTTTTAATTATGGATATTTTGTGTAAGTCCTAATTTTTTAAAGACACTAAACCTATGGATCCTGGTTTCTAATGATATTATATGGTTTATCTTTAAATTTATGTAGTAGTCTGTAAGAAAAATGTGGGTTTCTATATTTGGTATCGGATAATGGTTTAGTTAATTTTTTATTTTGGATTAGATAACATTAGTGACAGTCCTTGGGTGGTGGAGCTAAAAATTATATGCCAACTCTTACCTATATGACTCAAGATATGAAGAATATACTAAATATCACAGAATGTCCACCGTACCCTAAGATTGAAAAACTAGCTATCGAGTCTTTTATATAGCAAAGACCACTGAAGATTAGTGGATCTTTTGACCTTCTAGTCATCAAAGAGTGGGATAACTAAATAGAGAATATATTTTCTATTTTTCTCTAAACATAGATGGATAATGTGACTCTATACATTTATCTTTTAGATAGAGAGGTCGACTAGTGGTGTGAATTGATTAAGAAAACTATTTTGAATGATGAAAATGGGTATATGAATTGGGAACACTTTATGAACATATTTCTTAATAATTATTTACCACAAACTCTTCAGAAAAATATTTATATAGCATTAATTGAGCTGTAGAAAATAATGAAAGTGAATCTATCATGGATCATGAAGAAATTTTCACAGGGCTTGAAAGGTATGCATTGGGCTTTGTGATAAAAAATGAAAGAAAAATAGATAGATTCTTTAGCCATATAAATCCACACATTCAAAAGGCTCCTGAAATTAGTTAATTTTGTAGTTATAAAGAAGGCTTTCAATATGATCTCAAAGTGGATATGGTGTTTGGAGAATGTTCACCTGAATATGGAGGTAAGAAATTAAATCTTGAGTTTCAAAAGAGAGTATCTAATGACTATTTTGGAAAGAAATATCAACCGATCAAATGTCACAAATGTTGGAAGAAGCATCATGGGAATTTCCTCAAATGGGTGGGGAAATTTTATTAGGTGTGGGAGAGAGAGCCACAAAGCTTATGAATATTGAAGAGACAAGAGGAAGTTGGAAAATGTGGAGTAGAAAAAGAGATGACCATTAATGGTTCAATGTTTCAACTATAGGAAGAATGGGGATGATTCAAGATAGTACACTGAACCTATACATCGTAAAGGTAATCGGAATAAGTATCCACTAAAGCCAAAAGAGTAAGGGAAATCTTATTCCTTAACTACTGCTGAGGTTGATCCTGAACATGATTTGGGGATAGGTGTGTTAGTTATTCATTCAACAATATGGAGCATAACATTTTATTCTGGTTCTTTGTGTTCTTTCATATCCTGCATCTGTAATAGAATTTTTCAAACACCACCACAAAATATAGAGGATGAGTTATCTATGAGAATAGAAAATGGGGAAATTATTACATCTAATGTATATAACTCCTCCCAAGTAAATATTTTTGAACAGAACCTCCAATAAAATCTTTTCTTACATATATTGGTGGAGTTTGATGCTATGTTAGGCATGGATTGGCTATCATTATAAAAATCCAACATGAACTTTCATAAAAGGGATATGATACTTCACATCCTGATGAATCCTCCAATTTTGTACATGTATAAGGAAGATGATGAATAAGATTTAGATTTATCATCTCATATATTTATACAATTACCTTATGATCATGAATATCTAACTCAAATGATTGATACGAAGGATACCAAAATACTCAAATACATTCACATTGTGAGGAATTTCACTGATCCTTTCTTTAATTAATTTTCTAGTCTTACTCATATCTGAGTGGTTGAGATCTCAATTTTTCATGTTCCTCAGTCTCTTCCTATATCAAATAATCCCTATAAACTATCTATCCTTTAGTATTAGAAACTAAAGATGAAGTTACAAGAGAATATTGAAAAGGTTTTTATACGCTTCAGTGCTTCACCATGGGGTTTTCTAGTCCTCTTTATCATGAAGGAAATATCGATGCACCTCTTCATTGATTATCATTACCTCAACAAAATCTTGATAAAGAAAAAGAATCCCCTTCCATGGATAGATTACTTTTCAACCAACTATATGGGGCCAATTATTTCTCTAATGTGGAACTTCCGTCGGGATATCACCAATTAAAGGTGAAGAAGGATAATATTCCCAAGAGTACCTTTCAAAAGAGTTATAGACACTATAAGATCATAGTGATGCCCTTAAAACTCACTAATTCTCTAGAAATATTCATTAACATAATTAATAGAGTCTTGAGAGATTACCTCAATAAATTTTTGGGAGTCTTTATTAATGATATTCAAATGTACTCCAAGAGAAAGGAGGAACATTGGGATATTTGAATACTATGATAAATACTATGAGAAGGGAGAAGTTGTATGAAAATTAATGTAAATGTGAATTTTGGATAGAAGAAGTATCATTCTTGGGGAAATTTATCTCTATAAAATTAATAATTATGGAACCTTCCAAGAAAAATGAAACCAAAGAGTTCTCAAACCAACAAATATAATAAATATATGTTGTTTCCTTGGTCTAGCAGGGTATTACAGATGATTTTAAAGGACATCTCATTATTTAAAATCCCCCTAACCAAGCATAATCGGAAGGGTGAAATTTTTTTCTCCACCCTTGAATATGAATGTTACTTAAAAGAGTTGATAAAGAGGCTATTCCGTGCACCGATACTCACACTACTGACATGTGGGGAACTATTTCTTGTATACAGTGATGCTTCAATGATAGGATTAGGTATTATACTAATATAAATGATAAAGTGATAGTCTACGCCTCAAGGAAGTCAAAAAGTCATGTGAAAAACTATCCCACACATGTTATAGAGTTGTCGGATGCGATATTCACATTAAAAACCCATCAGTATTATCTCTGTAGGGAGAAGTGTGAGATTTATATTGGTCATAAGAGCCTGAAATATGTATTCACACAAAAGGAACATAATTGATCTAGTGAAATGGTTTGAGCTCATTGAGGATTACAACTTCTCAATCCACTACCATCATAGTAAGGAAAATAATGTGGTGGATTCTATAAGTTTAAAGGGTCCTAAAACATTATCAATGATGATAATTGATAAGGATCTAATATTTTTAGATTTTCTAGGGATGCACACGAATATCATTGGGGAAGGAAATATCACCAATCCTTTCTCAAATGATTACTCGACCATACCTCATAGAGAAAATAATGGATGGTCATAGAAATGATTGGTAAATTCATGAGAGGGAAGAACCTATTAGAAAAGATAAATTCACCGAGTTCAAAATTGAGGAGGAATGAGTTATATGATTTGGTCCACGACTACGTGTACCATACAGACCATAGATAATGAAAAATATTATGAATGACTCACATAGCTCAACCTACTATATTCACTTTGGGAGCATAATGATGTATATAGACCTCCAAAAGAACTTTTGGTGAGTCAATATAATTAGAGAGATCACAGAATATACATCATAGTGCTTGGTGTCTTATAAAGTGAAGGCTCGAAGAAAAAATTCTAAGGGGATGATGCAACTATTACACATACAAACAAGGAAATGGGAAACCATAACCATGGACTTTGTCACCGGACTTCTACAGAAATCCATAGGAAACAATGTTATATGGGTTTATGTGGCCTATCAACTAAAACATCCACCAACCATTCCCTATGTACATGATTTATTCGATGTATCCCTTTTTAGGAAGTACATACTGAATCCATCACATGTACTAAATTCATAGGTGGTACAGTTCAAAAATGACCTCTCCTGTGTGGAGTGTCCTATGAAGATCTTGGACTATAGAGACAATGTTCGATGTAACATGGATACTCACCTTGTAAATTTTCTATGGTGGAACCATAAGTATGAATAGCAAACATGGGAATTCAAGGAAGAAATGAACAGAAATATCATCACCTATTCTCCTCTTATTATGTAAAACAAAATTTCAAGGGTGAATTTTTTAAAGGGGGAGAATGTAATGACCCAAATATTTATCAATTTAATTTCCCATATCATAATTATTTTATATGGTATTAAACACATACATATCATTTATACCCTAATAAAATCATTATTTTCATAAATTAATAATGAAATAAGTGATATTCAGAAAAATTAAGGAACCTATACTGATGGAATAGTAACGTAACACATGGTATTGTAACTTGACAATTAACAATACTAATCTAGCCAAAATAGAATACTCTCCTATGAAAGTATAAATAATTTTTGTCCATACAATAAATTAAAATACAATAGATTTAAGTAAATAAATGTTATTAAAATGATCAATTAATTGTTCGTATTTTTAAAAAAAACATAAATGTTTATTTACAATATTATAATTAATTTAATTATTTGAAGGATAATTTATCTTCAAAAAATAAATTCATAAATTAATATATATTTTTCTTTTGATTATAAGATAATATTATTAGACCTTAAATAATTTTTCATTGTTTCATTAAAGCTGTTATAATTTTAAAATTTGTATTTTGCGAATAAATTATGAGTTTCAATAACAATTAAAATTTTAATATTTAAAAAAATATTTTCCTAAAATGGGGTTAATTTTTAAATTCTACATGTCAAAAAATGGTTAGGTTGAATTTTTGGGATTTTTTAAAAAGTAGTTGAATTTTTGTGAATAATGAAATACGGAAATTTAATATATTTAACAAATATATGAATTATTGAGTCATGGATGATTTTATTCCATAATCTCATGATATATTCCATTATTGAATATATTTAGTGATAAGGTTCCAAATATTTGTAGTCTTGATCCAAAATATTAAATATTTATTAAAATAATCAAAAAAACATCCCACTCCTCTCCTATAAATACTACCCCTCCCCACCTCTTTTCCTCACACCTTCTAAAAATTGAAGCTTGTCAAAATTCTACCCAATAGAAATACCAAAACTCTTACCCATGTTTAGGATTATTTCATTTTAAAAAATTCTAAATCCAATTTCCATTAGGAGGTTCTCAGGGAGAATAATTCATGAGGTAAAATAATCTTTCATTTTTTTTAAATTTCATTAATTTTTTTTTCAATTTTAATAATCTCCTCGCCTCCTCTTATCTAAGTGGCATGATAAACCCAGTGCCTTTTTTATACTAAAATTATATTATTTTAATGGAATAATCCATCATTAAACCTCATCCATGCATACTTTTATTCTAAAAATGAAAACATCACACATGAAGTTTTGATTTATTGCCTGCATGGATGACAAGATTTTATTTTCCATTACCACTATCAAGGCTAGTCATAAAAGCATAATAATGGTTTAAATAGTTGGTAAAATTAATTTTATAAATTTTTTTATGTTCTTTAAATAACATATTTACATACTATTAAAAAATGAAACAACACTAGTTCATGATGAATTAAAAACCACCAAATTAATCTAAACGATTTTTATTATCTTTTATTTAATGAATCCTCCTCGTATATGGAGAAAAAATAATATATAAGAACATTTTAAATTATGTATGTTCATTTATAACCTATAATTTAAATTATGTTAAATTATTCTCATTTTACAAGATCTTCAATATATATACATGTGAACCGATTAAGGAAACCAATAAAACTAACACTCTTGAAAAATTAAATTGAACTCTATAACTCATCAAAATTTCCCTAAATGAATCAAATAAAATTATATTGAATAAAATAAATGTATAATTTCTTTATTATTTAGTTATTAAGGAATATAATTTCGTTAACTAGGATATTAATGTGAAGAAACCATTCAGACATAAGGTAAGGGTATTCCCAAACCCAAAATTCCTCTCATTAGGTTATTAATCTTCCATGAAAAATTTAACAGTGGATGTTATTTTAATGTTAATAAAATATAAATTAATTATTTTACCTTTTATTTTCTAGGATATACATGTTTCAATCTTATTTTTTGAAAAATCCTAACATTTTCCTTAAAGAACTCTTCATTCTAAAAAACATATCTTTTACTTATCTTGAGATTGTTTCTTCTCCACTCGAGATAGATAATTCTTATACTACATTTGTTCTATCATTTTTATTTTTGAAACCAGAATTTTTATTAATGAAATTTTGATTTTTTAAATTCTCATGAAACCCATTTCATTTTCATGGTTTAATTTATAGAAAAGACTGGTATATGTTTTATGCAGTCTACATGATTATGTAAATGTATTAATGTGAAGGGTGCACTTTTAATTATATATCATGAAATTGCATTGGGAAATGTAATTTATCTCATGCAGTAATTAAAAATATGGATGATCATGATTCAATATTTCTCTACAACTATATGTGGTATTCGAACACTGAGACTTGATGTTTCATTTTTCTGTATTTCCACATTCCATTCATTTATCTAAAGTTTCCGCTCAGAATTATGATTAGAATACAATGCGAATTACATGATGATGATTATATTTCTCACCCATATTATGTTGATTCATCTTTTTACCTATCCTATTATTGGTATTTTATCTCACTCCTTTCATGGACTTATATCCATAAGAGATTACATGAAATTAGTAGTACATGATGGACAATAAGAAGAGACTGAAGAAGGAACTAAATAATGTTTATGTTTTTTTATGGAAATGATAGGTATGGACCTAATTTCCCAAACACACTAAACCTTTGGATCCAATATTTAATTATTTTATGTTTTTTATCATTATATTTATTTAATAGTCATGTATGTAAAATTAGGGTCTTTTCAAATTAGACACCTTTTCTATTTTTTCCATAAAGAATTGAAAACATCATTTCTGTGTACATGTGGATTACCATCTCTATGAAAAAAATACGTTCAACTACATAAAATTAAAGTTAAAGTTGTCATTTAATGAAATAACATGTTATTTAAAACATTATTGTCATTATATATGTGATAAATCAATTCATACATCTCTCGCCATTTGTGGAAAATTAAAGTGTCCAAAGTGCGTATGTGCACATTGTCACCTCTTTGAAGTGGCATATTTAATTTTCAATCTATATAGTATTTTATTATTAATTTAAATCACTAAAATATTATTCAAAAACATAAAAAAAACTTAGATAATATCATTTTTTCTTTTCAATAATTATATTATTTCAAAATAATAACCTTCTAAATCACACTCACCCATCAATTATAGGATGTTCTTGTTTGGGTATATTTAACCAACAATATAAAAAATGTAATAAATTGATATCGTGGATGGTTATAGAGGTATAAATAATGGTTTTATTAAAAACTAATTAGAATAAAAAATTGTTTACAATTTTTGGAAGGGATATATTAATATTTAATTTATTATTAATACAACAATGTATTCTTCAAAATAATTATTGAAACCATCCTGTTATAGATTTCATCCAAGAAAATCATAACTATAAATCTCATTTGATAAATTTGTGATATTATAAATAATTATTGAATATATATTATATTTCCTTAAATAATATTATAAAAATGAACTTGGTTTAACTAATGGTTATTAAATTATACATTAGAATGTAAGTGAAAAAAATTTAAACTAAAAATATGTGATGTTGAAAATAAATTATAACTAACATTTCAATGTATAATAAATAACATAATTTAAGTCTAAAAAAGTTAATAGATATGAATAATTTTTTTAAATAAGTTATTAAGAGAGTTATATTTTTATAAAGGAAGTTAGAGCACATTCAAATATGAGAGAACACAAGGTAAGGGGTTTCCCATATCAATGTTGCTTCATTGAGACTTCTTTCATTTCCAATGATTATTTTTATTTATATTTTCTATATACTAACCATATATTTTTATACCATAATTTCAATTATTGTAAATGTATTTAAAATCTATATCAATTTCTATTATCCATGGGATTTTTATTTGAGAGATAGAAATGTTGTTAGGGGATTTGTTGACTCTGTCTTTACTCTGGCCATATATATTACTTTTTAAATACGTGTTCACAAGATGGTTTTAATTTTTCTATGATGAAATTATAATGTCGTTACAGGTTTTCTATGGAATTAAATTGATGTATTTCATTGTTCATAATATTTTATGGTGTTAAGAAAAATCACATTCTACCCAAATGAGATATTTTTCTTCTTTATAAATAGTCACTCTTCCCACAAATTTTATCCATTATAATTTTAAAATCCAATTATCTCTTGTTTCATAAGACCTTTAAAATTCCCCAAACCAGTTTTCAAAAGGGCGTTTTATCACACTTTTTAGGATATGGGTTTTCTGTAAAGGTATTTAAATATATTAAAAAGGATTTTTATTTCATGTTCATACTTTTATTTTTCACACAGCATTTCCCCTAGAACACATTTATGTATTTTTAATGGGTCAATTATTTAGGTATATTTTACATTAGATTCTAAAAAGGATCATTATCTTACCTTTTAAGAAATGTAATCTAGAAAATATTTTTTTCTTATCTTTTATTTTCCTCTTTATCTATATAATAACTTTATAACTTTTTGTTATTTTTCATAAATCTAATTATATTTTAATTTAATAAATACACCATTTTAGTGATTAATTTTTTGGAATCAACCAAGCTCTTTCTTGATTTCATTTTATCTGATTCCATTTGGAAATGTTTAAAACTGATTTTACGTCCAATATTTATTCTTGATATGATGATATATTTATATAATGTGGTGAATATATTAATTTATTACAGTTATATGATTGTTGGGTCCTATATAACCATAAAATTATGTGGTTAAAGTTTAAATTATACAGGGATAATAATTATAAATGACTAATGATGTTCTATCCACTATGGGAAATAGGTTGCGACACCTAATCCACAATGGGAAATAGGTTTTGATTCCTGATCCACTATGGGAAATAGGTTTTGATGTAGATTTTATTATTGGAAATAGAATGTGATGTCTGATCCAACATAGGAATTAGGATGTGATTTCTGACCTATTAATAGAAATAACTAGTGATCATGATCCACTATGTTATGATTTCAATTCTTATTTTTTACCCATTTCTATCTTATATTCCTACATTAGCATCCATAGATCATAGTTATTTTCCCATTATTTTAACTCATATACCACGATTTATGTTTTATTATTTACATTTCCTTCTATTATACCTTTTGGGAAACTATTATCATTCCTTGCTAATTTTAATAATATTTTTCCCCAATGATCATGTTTTCTCATATTCTTATCACATAACCCCTAAATACATGTTAATAAGTTTTCCCTTAGTGTTTCTTTGAACTCAACCCATTCTTATATATCTATTAAGTAGGTTATGAACAAGATTATACCTTATAAATGGTCTATAATGGGGTCTATTTTGGTTAGATTATGGATAAATGTCAACAAGAATCATGAAAAAAATTCCAATGTACTCAATCCTTAATAATTCTAAACATTTAATTCTTGTATTATGTGTTAATTAAGATATATAATGTTTAACACATGGAAATGATGTAAAATAAATATATTTTTTCTAGGTTAATCACACTTGGTATCATATCTTATGAGTAATGTATGTTTTTTAGCACCAGACTTGGGAGTGTGGTTCTATGCCTCCTCAATAATTCCGAAAATTCATAATTTAAAATGGTAAGGGTTTTCAATCATCCTGAAATAGATATATTTACATCCTATATATACATTATAACCAATTCCGCAAATATTAATTATAATTTTTAATATCTATGTCAATATTCTTGCTTTTTTCCTTCATATTTTGTAATGATCATGTTATAATTTTAATGTCCATTTAAAGAATTTGATCCAATGGTCGTGTATGGCTTGCTGATATTCCCATTATAATTTTTTTTCCTTTGAAATTTTGAGTGTACATAAATCCATAAAAAATTAAGGGTAACTATTCTTCATTGTTTACCCGAGATCCTATCTTGCTTCTTCCAACATGTGATTCCTCCAAATAACATTAATTGGTCATGTTTTTCAATTCCATTAAAATTTCTCTCTTCTATCAAAATAGTGGAATGTTATTCATCAAATAATATTTCAGGATCCATCTCTATTTCATTAATGTTGAGTATATGTATATGGTCTTTCACGTACATAATTTACATTGAGACATAAAATCATAGTTAACATTATTTATGTTGGGTCGAAATGCCAAATAGTATGTCATAACACAAATTGTCCTTAAATTTTAAAACTTTTCAAAGTAACTTGGACATATATTTACATTATAAGTAAACCATATAAATCCCATCAATGGTGATACGTTTAAAAATAGATGATATCCTTCCTGGAATTCCATTTCATTTCTTTGATTATCAGCATATATTTTATGTCTTCTCTGGGTAATCTTAACAAGATTCAAGATAGCTAATATATTATTTGTTGTCTCTAAAAAAGGCCACATGTATTACAGTTTGAACTCATGGAGGGAATATATTTTTGTACATAAATTTCACTATATGAAGGTAATTGTCCCATGATCCTTGGAATTCGACTAAGAATGACATCATCTGGTCCTCTAATGTTTTTATGATCTTCTCAAATTACCCCCAACATTGAGGATTATAGGTGGTATAGAAGTTTATCTTAGTTTCCAATTACTTTCTAAGACAGCTCAAAATATCTAACATCAAATTATGGTAATAATCAGATACAACCCATAAGGTAGTTCCATATATACTCATAACATGATTGATATAGAGTCATACAATGGGTTCAATGGGTAGGTCATCTTATATATCTAGTAAATATTCAAACCTGGTAAGGTGATCCAAAATGACCCATATGTCATCATTATTATTAGATATCTATATCTTCCTAGTAATAACAATCATTATTATATTTTCACATGTCCATATTGGTATAGGGAGATGCTTCATCATTCCCATTGGGAGTCATCTCTTAGCCTTTATTTGGTATCCTACCAAGCATCTTGACATATATTCAAAAATTTCTCAATTCATTTTTTCCCAGCCAAAGTGCTACCTTTCCTACCAATACATCATATTATCACTATTTTGAATGGAGAAATTTTGGTTTTGGGCATCGTCAATTAATTCCCTCTTGAGTTCAAGCATTGATGGTAAACAGTCACATTCGAAACATCAAAACACTATCATTAGAGATAAATCAATCAATCTCCAATATTTTATGTAATTAATATTCTTTTTTCAACCCATGTCATATTATGGATACTTATTTAACTTCTCCAACAATAATTTTTGGGAAATTACATTGAAAATTAATGTTGTTTTATCTTTTTTAGTAATTTTCTTTTCCAAATTTTCTAAATCCTTCAATATCAGAATCTAGTACATCATCATCAATGACAAAACTATATGATTTTTTATCCTCAAGAAATCAAAAACCATATTTTCCTTCCCATGGTTTCATTATATTACCCAATCATATCCCTTGAGTTTTTCAATCGACTTTCATTTCCCCGTGTAGAGTTTTTTATAATATAATATATACTTCAGACCATTTTTATTTTTATATATGTCATATTGTCCACCATAACGATAGTGACTCCATTTCATTAAATAAAATATTTTTTTTTATCTCAACAACATGAGTGGGATTTTTTGTTTTATGGGTCTTTATTTAATTCAACTCATAAGATATAATTGTATCACTCTATATAATCACACACCTGAATCCCTTCGTTGATGCATCAACAAGTATATAAAATTATCTCCTTTTTAGATTGTAAGGTTAATATTGGTGCATTGATTAATCTCTTCATTATTTTCTCAATGATTTTTCACATTTTGTTGACCTTGTGAATATTACCCCTTTATTTGTCAAATTGATTAATGAATTAGAAAATTATGGAAAAAATTCCCCAAATCACCAACAGTAGCCTATTAATCTAATTAAATTGGGTAGATTAATTATATTTTTTTATGTAGTAAATTCTTTGATAACCATTGAATATATAATATTGGAATTTATTCCATACATGGAGAAAATATGGACATGTAAATAAAATTTTTGATGATGAAATTCACACTAAATAAACTTCTCATATTAATCCTAAACATTTATAGTCTCTAGGGTAACTCATAAATGGTTTTAATTCTCTTCATATCAATCAAATTATATCAAGTTATCATCATTAAATTCCACAGAAAATTTATCATGATAATTATAAATTAATAAATTCATTAGAACCCCAAACATTTAGGATGCATTTTCTAACCCACAAGGAATTATTGTGAAATAATAATTCCTATACCTTTTATGAAAATCGGAAATTTGTATATCATCCTTATTGATGTTTAATTTCTGAAAACCGGAACATAGTTTAATATTTGAAATGTATTGATCTCTATAAATTTGATCGAGCATTTTATAAATGTGAGGTAAATGATTGTCATTATTTATAGTAATGGAATCAATTCTATATATTTGTGGCACATCCTCATTGACCCATCATTCCTTTTAAAAAAGTTAGGTTTTCACTATGATAAAACACAAGGGAATATGATTCCATTGTTATAAAAACCATATATATAGTTATTAAATTAATCTAATTCTAACAGATAAATTATCTTTTTTGGATTATATATTGGTATTACACAAATGATAAGTTCAATACAGAATTAAATATTATACTCCAATGGATATCCTGGTACGTCCATGCTATATAATTCAATATAAACCCTTACAATAGATATATACTATTTTATAAGGATATTCTTTATATTCATAAATTCTTCATCTATAATAATTTAATTATGATGAGACACTATTTTTTATTCTAATTAAGACTCAAGAAATGATATACCTCTTCTAAATATATAGGATACTATTACATCCCCAAATATTGTAATCTACTTCTCACGATAAAAAATTCTTTCATTTTACATTGAGATCTAATCCAAACCAATGATTATATCAATGTAAACAATTAGTATTAACATAATGTTTGAAACTAGATAACCACCATGGATTATGAAAATGACATACCAATATAATTTATCTATTATAAGGAATTCACTAAGAGTTCTAACTGAAAAATTTTTCTATGATACATCAGGGGTGACAAATTGTTAATATGAACCATGGAAGATATAAATGGTTTCATATATCCAAAATCAAATTATGAATTATATAAAATTCATGTTATTATCAAAATAACTTATATGACATCATTTTAGACCTCAACATATACTGTTGTGATTTCAATAGACAATCCATTCTCCAATGGACTCTTCTAGGTAAGATTCCCTTGATGATTGGGTAATTTATTAGATTATTGTCCCATTAAATAGAAAATTAAACATTATAATTTATCATCTTCTTTAATTCTTTTTCATTCATGTGATTTCTGGCCTTTATATCTACATTTTTAATATACTCTCATTCAACTAAAGCATTACCCAATGTCTCTCTTTCCATAGTTATAATATTTTTGAAATTCTGTCATTCCATTATTTTCCTTTTCCAAAATTACTTTCAACATGATACTCAACCACCCCATAATTTCTTTTTTCCCTTTTAAATTTATAGAATTTGAGAACTCCTTATCTGTAATAATAGAACTTGTCATATTCCCCTTATAATAAGAAAATTCTTGAGATATAACTTCCCTTATATGATTTAGATTCAACAAAATAAATAGGTGACCAATATTTCTTTCTATAATTTGACTACAGTATGAAGAATTTTTTTTAAACCTTGTAATGTAAGACTCATGATTGAAAACATATTCCACTTCTTTCTATCAAAAATTCAATAATTTCATTTCCTTTTCTTCTTCTCTTAACCCATTAGGAAAACAATTCTCTAGGAATTTCAATTTAAATTAATTTCACTCCTTACTTTCTATTTATTACTCCGTATTATAATTTTCAATCATAGACTGACATTGATCTTTATTTACCCTATCATGACATACACCCTTGATATCCATCTACCATTTAGTATGTACCAAGAAAAGTAATATCTTTTCTAAATAATTAATCCACTACTCCAAACTAATGGATTGGTCATTCCATTAAAATATGGTGGTCGTTGCCATAGGAAGCAGTCCAATGTTATTCCACCTTGCTGAAGTGTGATAGATTGTACTAAATAGGAAAAAATATTTTTATTAACCCTATTAAACTACCCAAATATAGTGGTAATATACACCACTCAAACACTATCTTCATTGAATTTCATTAGAGGAAAATCCCTAAATTGATTTTGGGTGTTGACATGGTTTTTGTTTCTTTCATTATCCATTATTTCTAAAAAATGTAATATACTTAGTTAGTTCATGAACAAAACATTGAATTATTTCTTATAAGTTATATAATTATGTTATAAATATAATTCATGTAATCTAGAAAAAATTATGGAATAACATAATATTTTGACATAGGGTTATGTTCTTTAACTATGTTAATCTAAATCCAATTCTTAATATTTTTAATAAACTTGTACCAACCCATACTATAACACCCCTACTACAATAACTTAGATCTTGTGGTAAATGTATTCCAATAGTAAATATTACATAGTTAAAAATACATAGGATCCAATAGTATAAAAGTATTAGTAAACTAGATACATAAATAAGCGTTAAATTAAACTAAAAACTTAGGAAATATAAACTAAATATAAGAAAAATTATTATTTATTCTTGAAAATCCATAATTCGTACAAATTATTATTCATGTTTTTAAAGGAAAATAGAGAAATATATAATTGTATGAGTTAAAATACATAGTAAGTGGTAGTGTATAGTGGAATATATTATAAATAACTATTTAATCCAATAAATGGTAGAAATAAAAAAATAAAAACAAATGGAATTGTGAGAATATTATTACCAGAGATTATATAATAATAGATATATATCTAAGAATAATTGATCTTATAGTGGTGTAAGGAATAATTATCAATATCATCAACATACCACCAAGTCCACATGTTAATACATCATACATAAACATTTAAGTATTATAAAAATTATGCAACAATTGTTTCTCATTAATCTTTCAAATGCATCAAAGATCTAAATAATTCTGGGAATCACCCATGATATAATAATTATAATAAACATATATTATGTATATAATGGTTAACAAATACATATAATAATATTCCCTATGTAATCACACACATAATCCTTTCTATGTAATAGTGTAACTTCATATCGAAATAGAGGATATATGGAATGTCAATAATTCCCCATTCAATGGAATGTAATGGTTATCTAGGTGAATATCCAACAATAAACATAGAAACTATAGGATATTCCCAATGTAATGGATGGTAACATTACCAATTTACAGATAATCAAATAATGTTGAGGGGTACTTTTAAATTTAAATGATATCAAAATAAATTTATATGTAATAATAAATTCAACCCTTTACTATAGTTTGTAAAGACCTTATTAATCATCCAAAGAATGTCTTTTGCGAGTATAAAACTATGGGTGAAATTATACCAATTTTTCATGCATCCATATAATATTCATTTAATACCTTGTATAATATTTCCAGGTTTATAAATCATTGATTCATCTAACTCATCACCTACATCCACCGGTAATATCCAAAATGGGATGTCATTTCATGAAACCCCCCACAATATTTACTCGACCAAAATTTTATGGCATTTTAGAGTTATTATAATAGCTTATAATGGTGAGTAATGTGGGGGGTGTTGATCACTCATTTATAATATGGTAATGAATTAAATGAATTGAACTAAAATAAGAACTATTATTCTTCCCATAGTTTTATCGCCTGATATATGACATGTTGGGCCTAGTATTTTTATTTCATTTTTTTAGAAAAAAATAATTTAAAATAAATTATTTTCAATATAGGTAAAATTCATATTCATAAATATTTACTTTAAAAATAATAAAAATATAATATAAGTTTTGAAAGAATCATTGTAGGTTTGGAAAGTAAATTTTATTACATTATAATACAAAATTTTAGTTAATATACCCATTTTCTGTTGAGAAAGCCTTCATGTCACTTATTACATCATTTTCAATTCATTAAGATATCATAATACATACTGTATATTCATACATTATTTTAATTTTTACCCAAATTTTTTCTATCATAGAAAATTACGAAACATTCCCCATTGGATAATTTCAACAACTAAATTCCATATTTGGAATCTATTTTATCAGATTTATCCTCAAATGACATATATTTTTACTTTTTTATAAGTTTGATACATTTAGAAAAAATGTGGTATCAGAGTAAACACTATTTAATTTTTAATATAGTTTACACATCAATACTAATTAAACCCTAGATAGATAACCCCATATAACAGCAATAAAATCCATAATATTAAGGTGTTAAATTTCTTATTTTCATGTGGTGATTCATCCAACATTGATTTGGTGGTGATTTATACTAACTTGAACATCTAACACAGGTGATATTATTACAACCTAAATTATTGATTTTATTCTTAGCCTTGGTCATGGGAAGACCTTGGTGATGCCACATACGTCCCAAGATCTAATAAATGAGCATAACAAGGTATGATCCGGATAGTTAAGGATACGGTTTCTCCAGTATAAATTAATTAAATCTTCGCATTAACATTAATATACACTAATTCTAATATTTAATTCAGAAAGAATATATTTCTAATAGTCATAATTCCCAACGATCGTAATACCCAAAGATAAGGATATCAAATGGTCAAGAAATAAATATATTTACTTCCTATAAACTCATTGAAACCAATCCCCAAAATACTAATTCTCATTTTTAGTTCTTTATGTATGCTAATTTCGGGGATTGTATTATTCTTTTTGTATTGTTTTTGTTATAGGTATGATGATCAATAGAGAATCTGATCAAAGATACATATACATTGTATGTGAATTATTTATGTATTTAAATTTTCCAATATTATTCATAAGAGTATGAGTAAATTTATAGCATTTATCTATAGTTATATTTTTTAATAAGGATATATCTATTGTAATTTCTTATATATTAAACAAACAAGGTGTTTATAAAATTTTTAATAATATTTTTAAAATAAATATGGGAATTTACATTTGTTGAATGACATGTTTTGATTAATAATTAACTAATGAAATGTTTTATTAATTTTTTTCATAGATAAATTCATTCTTTATTTATCCCAATTTACTTTTTCATGGATCTCATACCTAATAATGCTACACCTTAATTTTGATGTTTAAATATAGGAATGGTAATTATCGATGAAATAAATATATATAAACTGGATATTTATAGCACTTATCTTTAGTTAATTAAGTCTCTTTAATTATGGGTAATACCACAAGAATAACAAGAGTATGAAAAGGGGGTTTCTTGAAAATTTAATAATTATAGGGAATGATGACACACCACCTAGCTAATTGCATCCTATTCATGATGCCACTATGGAAATATTGGACTATTTATGATGCCACTTCATACAGTTTTCTTATAAACTCTAAATGAGTGAAGGATTACTTTCTAGATAGTGGATATAACCACTATTTTAGGATTCTACTATGATTAGTGGTCAATAAATTGATAATTCTAGTTATACATTGACTCGTATGTGAACTGTGGATCTCCCTTCCATATTATTATAATTGATTCAACCAGGAGGATAAGTATTTTACATTAATTAAATATTATTTATTCATTTATACTGCTATATATAATTTCATTTATCCATTCACATAAATACATTATATTACATTCATTATTTACCATTTCTAAAGATTTACTAAAATGTATACTTATGTTACATGTGATCCAAAAAGAAAAAAACCATAATATTTTTTAATATACACTTCTAACTAGAAAGAATTAATTTTAAAATAAATGGAATGTATGGAAAACATACTAGGACCTTAAAAGGATTTCCTTTACACCCAATTTAAACACCATCTATTGTGTATATTTATTCTTATATTTTTTTGGAGGGTATTTTTATATCAACAATTCTTAAATTATACCATAGCTCCGGTGTAAGGTTATGGAGATGGTGACATGTGAAGGGTCCATGTATCATATAGGTATTTCTAAGGAGTATTTTTCTAATGATGAATATTTTTCATACCATTATAATACCATACATCCTCATTTATCAATTATATGATGGCAGGGACAGTATTATATATGTTTAGTTTTTTGTGTTACATGAAAAATTACATTTATACTTTATATATTATAAAGGATAAATTGATTGTTTCCTCATTTAATACACATGGAAATAGTTTTATACCCATGTTGATCTGGACCGCACTTTGGAATTTTTGGAATGGTAGTTGGGTTATTATGGTGAGATACTCTAGTTAATGTATTACATTCTATTATTATCCATCGATGAAGACTCTCACTAGAATTCTTATTATCCACCCTTAAGGAATCCCCAATCTATATCAAAAATTTATTAGGTTGAATTCAATGAATTAATACTCTCATTGTATTACTATGTTTCCACTATCATGAACTCTTCCCTCCTCTACTTCCATTCTCACCACCCCACATCGCAAATCTGTAATGTGTTTGTATTGGGAGCCTTTCTAGCTTAAGGACTCTCACTTTATTATTGTGTTTACACACATAGGGACACTCCCCTATAAAACCTATGTCACCCCAATAAGACATAAAATATACTATGGATATCCATATCATCATCTTTATAGTTATTTTCACATAACACACCAACTACCATATATCTTTTCATAATTTCCACAGCACTATTACATGTTTAAAATTGATTCTAAACCGCAAAATTTATTTATTTCTCCCCAGGTAACCGTAAATATAAATATCCATGGATATATAATCACACTACATAGATATACTATACTTCGAACCAATTATACATAAAGTCAAATACTACAGATTATTACTGTATTGTGTTTCTATCATTCTTTATCTCATGATCATATACTAGCTTCATTACCTTATCGCGTATCCATTATGAACAACCAAATGGATTGTGATGAAGATATTCTGTATTTACTTTCCATAATATTAAATTCAATATGTGAGGAATTTATTTGAAAAAGTTATTGAATTTGGTATGGATATTAAAGAGTCCCATGAATCATGTTATATTTCATAGAAAAGGGATTATCGAAGAACCCATAGGGATGTAGTTTGAGATACATCTTATTATTCTTATGTTTCATGAAACTTTGTTTATTTCTAGAGATCCATTCATGTATGGTATATCTATTTATATAATGTAAATTATTATTGAAACATTGAAGAAGTTTTTCCATATAGACTTGATATATTTGGCATCTTTCAATAAATATATGACTATTATTGATTTGGACTTATTTTCAATCAATGATAAGTAATGATGGAAGATGTGAGAACTATATAAATCATGTTCCTGATAATGTTTATGAGAGTCTACCCCCATGTTAATAATATATGAAAACTAATGTCTAATGTTAAACTATACGTGGAATATTTTTAAAGAGATTACTTCAAGAAAACCATACTCTAAATCCAAAAGATAGACATATGGAAGTTAAATCATCACAAAATACATATCGGTATCTTATGTATAATTATAAAAGAAGAATATTCATAGGAGGAATGATTATGAATGATATAAAGATATCAAATTATTAGCCTTATAGAAAATCAAGTTATTTCATTAATGGAAAAAAGTTTTTCCAATGTAGCCCATGGTTATCTTAAATTTGAAGTAATGATAATTTGATGAGTTATGAAGAATTTGTTTTATGAAAACATATTGAGAGAAGATATTGTGTATGAACTAAATTTCTAGATTCATATAATAGTTCATACAGTAGTTTTGAAAATTTCTTGTTCAAGAACCAGACTTGTGCAAATAATTTATGAGAAGGATGAAGCTTAGTCTAAAGATGGTCAGAAATAAAAAATGGATTATTAATGAATAACATATTGCTTATATTGTCATATGATATTTAATATTTTATACATAAAAATAATATTTAGAATACAATATTTTTATGAAGACTAAGAAATCATTAAATAAAAACGTAAAGATGTTTGAGGGTGTGCACATCATCCTCCAAATATTAAGTATAAAAAGCATAAGAAATAGAAGTAAATGTCATTGAATTTTGGAAGCCAAATAAGAAGTACAATCTATAATATTTGTAGTAGTATGAGAATAAATTTGATAGATTAATATCACTGCAAGAGTAACATTATTGGTATGTATGATTAATCTTGAGTTATTCTTAGAAAGATATTCTGAAGATAATACTATAATGTATAAAAGATCTAATGAAGACGGGATTGGAAATTTAAAATGTTCATAAGTATAGAAGCTACGAAGCAAGAAAATTTAAGAATATATTTTATTATAAAATATTGAGATCTCAAAATATAGATTTTATATGATATATTTTATCTATTGATGAAAAACTCCAAAATTTAAAGATTTGTGTTAGATTAACTTGTGAAAATTAAAATCTAAATCTAATTAACTGATATTTTTGTAAGGCTAACATGAATTTATTGATGAATTATTTATTTATTTGGGGAAATAAATTGAGGAATTAATCATTAAGTAAATATCATGAGTTTTAATCCATGATTCACAATAAAATTTGAGTAAGTTATAATGAATATTTATATAGAGGTAAATGTGAAGAATGCAAGTTAAATATGAGGTTCAAATAATCTAAAAATAAGTAAGACCATTTAATTGAGACTGTTGGAAATTTAGAGTAAGGAACTAAACTCGCCCACATTTTCATGTTTAATAGTGGTTTTAAAACTCTAGACTAATTATAAATGGAGGAGATCTCATTTGAGGGAAACAAAATGATAATGATAACAAATTAGGGAGATACAGAAAATTATCCCTATATATTATATAATATCAATGAGTATAATTAGGATTCAACCCATTATGTTATGGAGGATCATTTGAAATTAAAAAGTATTCGGGTCTACCCTATGTGTTTTTTAGGATATATTGAGTCATCAAAGGAAGTGAGATTTTCAACCTGTATCTTCTATGTAATATCCTGATTTATAAAAAGATAGTAAAAACCTTATTTCTAATAAAATATAAGTTTATTATGTGAAAAAATGATTTATCTATGGGAATAACTAAATAAGTTTTTTAAAAGCTTTGAGTATGGGTAAATACACAATTAACTCTATAGAATATTTAATAGAATATTTTTATAGTTGGAAACTAAGTTAGTGTGATATTCCAAGGCCCATAAATCCTAGATGAAGAGTGAATAAAATTATTATATATATTACAATAAGAGCACACAATTTATTAAAAATAATAAAATAAATCCAAAATGGTGTGCCTTATGAAAAATCTAAGAGTATTGTTAGGTCCAGAATATGGTGTTTACACTAGGTGGGTTAAAACATATATAAGAATTAGAAATTTGGATATATCACTAATGAAAATAATTCATTAAAATAATTGTTAAATATTTATTTGGGAAAATAATTTAATAACTACAAAATGGTGTTTCGTATAAGAAATTTGAGACCACCGTTTGGTCAAAAACGTGTTGTTTACCCTAGGTGGGGTAAAAAATTTATATGCATCATACGTTTGGATGAATCGCTCATGATAAAAACATTTTATATTTTTAATCAATTATTTATTTCATTTTCAAATTAATAAATAATTAATTACTTTCAAACTGTATGTCATATGATAAATTCAAGACTACTGACGGATCCGGAACATGAGGATTATCCTAGGTAGGGTATTACTTTGTTACACAAAAGGTGTTTGTTCAGGTCACTAGTTTTTTTAGTTATATGATTTTTATGTTAAATAATTATTATTATTATACATTAAATAAAATAAAAAAGGATTCGTCATCTTCTCCCCTTGTGGAAGGGCCATTAAAGGCCTATATATTTTCCAAGACCTTTTATTTCATCACTATTTTAATCAATTTCTATTTCAACTCATTTATTAGGTTAAATTAATTACTTTGAACTGAATTTTTGGTTGAAAGGTGGATTAAATACAGTGTTTGAAATTGGGGTTTAAAATGATTTGATTTTTATGGTTCATACATCAACCAACACCTTCATCTTTTTATTGGTCAATCTTTTTGTGCTCGACCAACTGTAGAACTCCTCTGTTCATGGCTATTAAACCCCACTGTTCAAATCTACTTTCTTATTCATATAATTCAGGCACCACGATCCCTTATTTTCTGTGTTGTGCTTCAAAACAAAATGGGTTTTCCATTTTCCCATTTATTCATAAATTTCTTTTCATCTATAATAAATTAATAAAAGCGGTGTATATTAATATAAATGGTAAAACCTAAAATATATTTCCTAAATTATAAAATTATTATTCCTAACAATACAAAAGGGTATTTCTCTGAATTATGATAAAGTAATAATTTATAAACAAATTGTTGACTAATAATTATTATACGTGATAATCACAAAAAAATAGTGATAATCACATTGATTTTATCAATTGGTAATTTCAACTAATTATCAAAGGATAATTCCACGGGTCTGTATAAGATAAGAGAATATAATTATGAAATGATAATTTATAAGTAATTGATGTAAGTTGATTTTCATTCGGTAATTTATGAAATTGATCACAGTAGAATTTTGGATACTTATCAAATGATTATTGGGTGAAATTATCAATGATAATTGTAATGAATTGTCAAGAAATAATCACACAACAAATTATCAAAATATAAATGAAAAGTGATAATTTATATGGATTTAATATTGAAATAAATTTTTAAAATTTTTTAATTGATAATTTTTGGGAAAAAAATTATCATATGAATATTTTTAAATGATAATTAATAACGAATAGTTATGAGATCATAATTATATAAATTTTTTAAAAGTATAATTTTAAATACCTAAGTTGTTTTCAAATGATAATTTAAAATGATTATTTTAAAAAATTTCAAAAGAGAGATAAATTCTCATCGCTTTTGATAATTTACGTAATAATTTTTTAAGTATTCGTGAAGTATGATTATCATCGAATGTGTTAATATAATTGATAAATTGAGAATTATTTAGGAGTGATAAAATATAATCTCATGTGATATTTTTAGAAATAATTCGAAAATTTTCTACAAGAGATAAGATTTCATCCAATATAATTTTTTTATTTTTTAAACAAAATAGTTTTTTTGGTTCTATGAAACCATTGATATACCTCAAACATAACATGAAGAAAACTCGAAACCTTGGCATATCTCCTGTGATGATAATAAAAACTGTGGAGCATCTTCCTAATTTTTGAGGTAGGAATTTACATACCATATTGGTCTCGTGTTTACATTTTTTCCTCAAGGATTATATTTTTTGGCATTTTATTGGCCATTCTTGATTACGAAGTGATGTTTATGTAGCCCATAAAAAATTATTATGATTTCATTAATGATATTTCAATAAATTTAACCCACTTTTGATTACGATCACATGTTGTTGTGTATTCTTTTATATACCCATTTGGATATACTATGCCTTCTTGTATGATTTCCCTATATATGTATTACCTCAAGTTATTGGATTTTAGTGGTACTAGAGACTGGTGGACAGTGGTTACATATTAATTACCTAGTGGGGGAGAATGCTTGATTTTAACAATAGATACAAGGGACCTGAGTATAGGGTGGGGGTATGATGAATCCATAGCATCGTGTCGAGGGTGTGCTCGAGGATGCCAAGATGCAAACTGTCATTAGAAATATGATATCCTAATTGATGTGAGTACTAGTTATTCTTATCTATTGGATCTAGGTGACATGGTCCACTTGATCGATAGATGATTTTGGGTATCACCTCCATGGCCCTGTGAGGACATCATACAATGGATGGTTTTTTTCTTATAACTCATTTAGATATCATACAGCATGGAGCCCATGTTGGTATAGTCGGGGTTTGTGGATTTCTGGTTAGTACCCTACCCATTGGGATTTGGATTGTATGTTTTTTTCTGCTTCCTGAATTTATTATTATCAAGGTATAAACTTGTATACTTGAGAACATCAGGTTATGGATGCATTGGTGGTGTCCAACTGAGTCTTGTACTCACACCCAACTCTTCAATTTCGATGCATTTGTATATTTCATGAGACACTCAGTGAAGGGAAAGGGCCCTATAGAGAATGTTAAGGCGTATAGAGGATGGATCTAGGGAGGACAAATATAGACACCAGAGGACCATGAAGTTATTTTATTTATCATATTTTTTTATCTTTCTGGATAGTCATGTCACATTGGAAACTATTTTTATTTATATGACATGTATTTGATTTATTTTCTCCATGATTACTCGGATTATTTATAATATTTTCATTATTTATTATAGATCCTATGATGTTATATTTAGCGCATAGTCTTCCCAATGACAGACTCAAACCCTCACTGCTAGTCAGCAACCTCTTGTGTATGCGGAGGCACACATGATGTTATGTGGAATTTTTGCTCAGACCCATAGGTTCAGGATGTGATATTACAAACTTGCTTCAAAGGATAGGATTAACTAACTTGAATATTCTATTTTATTTGTTAGGATATGGAACACTAGTGTTAGGATGGTTGGGACTCAGGTAGCAGAATTATGTTAGTGCCTTGCAAACATTGTATAGTGGACCTCTGAGATTCTATAATGTGGTGAAATTATGTTTTGTTATTACTATTGATTAAACACACCTCAGGTGATACACATGATGTTGATATGTGACTTATGATATTTAATGCATGTTCATGCATCGTGAAAATAAACATAGGATCACAAGCTATATATATATATATATTGGTGTGCTGCATAGTAGTTCATTAATTGAATACCTTGATTTATAATATTTGTTTAAGATAGATTATCTTGTGTGATATATCTATTTTTCAATGATATGTGATATATCGTTATTGTACATAATTTTTTAAAATGGGCACATTTTTTTGTTAGTATATATTTGATGATTGTGACTAACATGCAAGGACAAAAACATGGGTTAGTTCTATAAAGGGTACACCTTGGTTTAATGGTATACTCGTAGAAAACATTTTTTGGCCGGAAAGATTGGATTATAAAAACCCTGTGTGATCCCATAGACTGGCTAAGGTTGTCAATAATGACTATTTTTATTTTTTTAATGTTTATTTCAAGTCATTGGAGTTTTTTCAGCTTTACTAGATGTGTTGGTGAAAACAAATTAGAATTCTCCTACACCTACAATGTGGTTTTGGTTGCAGAACCACATTAACCTGAAGTCTTTCACTTAATGCATGTCCCAAAAATAGGAGTTCATAACTTTGGTCAAATATTTTATGATTTTCAACTCCATCATTCTTATAACATTTCAATAATTAGATTCTCTTAGAATGATAATGAATGGGTTCTGATATTTTTGTGAATCCACAACCTAGTAGAGACTCTGAAGGACTAACTTGTTAAGCTGAGATTTAGCTCATGTTGGGTACACAAGCTTTTCAATACCTATATCATATGGTTTCAACCGATATGAATGAGCTAATGGTTATGATGGATAACTTGAAGATAAGAAGATTCATAAATCAAAGTACATCACCATGGGGTTCACCTATGTTTTTTTCAAGATGGTAGATGGTAGTTTTAAACATTACATTGATTACCTAAAGCTGAACTAAGTGATGATGAATTACCGATATCAATTTCCTAGGACCAATGGTCTATTATATCTACTACGAGAGCTTGGTAGTTCTGTAAGATTGATATTCTATTGGACTATCACCAATTTTGAGATATAGAGGATTACAATCAAAAGATGGAGTCCTAGAGAAGGTATGGATTGTATGAGAACATGGTGATGTCATTCGGCCTAAAGAACGCACCAACGGTGCTCATAGACCTCAGGAACAAGATATTTCATTTATGATCAGACTCTTTCATCATAGTATTCATTCATTATAATCCTCATCTACTACACAACACCATAGAAACATTCTAGTAACCTAGAGAAACTCTTAATTATTCTTCGACCACATAGGATTTATGCCAAGCTGTCGAAGTGTGACTTCATGATTCAATAGGTGAAATTTCATGGGAATTTGGTGTTTGGGATAGGTATATTAGAAATCCAAGAGTGGTTTGCAGTTGTCATGGATTTATGAAAAGTTTTTAGCCTTTCCATGGTATTATCCCATTGTATGTGACATGTTGGGACCACTTTTTTATTCCAATTTTTTTAGAACTAAAATAATTTTAAAGAAATTATTTTGGATGTGGGAGAAATTCATACTCGTAATGATTCATTTTAAAAACATAAAAATATAATATATGTTTTGAATTATTCACTATAGATTTGGAAAGTAAATTTTATTATATTAGAAAATAATATTTAAATTAATATACCCTATTTTGGTTGAGAAATCCTTTATGTTACTTACTATATCATTTTAAATTCATTATGATGCCACAAAACATACCGTATATTGATACATTATTTTACTTTTTACCCAAAAAATTGACTATTTTAGAAAATTAAGAAAAATTCACCATTTGAAAATTTCAAAATATGGATTCTAAATATAAAATCTATTCTATTAGATTCCTCATCAAATCACATATTTTTTAAATTTTATTTAAGGATGATACATTTTGAAAAAATGTGGTGTCAGAGTAAACATTATTTAATTTGTAAAAGAATTTACACTTCAATACTAATAAATCCCGAGATACATAACCCCTTATCACATCCAAAAAATCCATAATATTAACATGTTAAATGGTATTAATTTAAAATGGTGATTCATCCAACATTGATTTTGAGGTGATTTCTACTGACTTAAACAAATTACGTAGATGATTTTAGTCTGACCTAAATTACTTATATACATCATAGGTTTGGGAATGTGGATACCATGGTGATGCCACCTTCTTCCCAAGATATAATAAATGATTTTAATAAGGGATTTTACTACCAGTTGAGGCTATAGTTTCTCCAATAAAAATTAATTAACTCTTTAAATTACCACTAATATAAACTAATTCTAATAGTTACATTAAAATGCCTATATTTCCAATAATAATAATTCCCAATGATCATAATACCCAAGCATAATGATTCCCCATGGTCATGAAATAAATATACTTACTTCCCATAAATCAGTTAAAACCAATCCCCTAAACACTAATCCTCATTTTTAGTTCTTTAAGTATGTAAATTTCATGAATTGCATTATTATTGTTGTATTTTTCTTGTTATAAGTTATGATGATCATTATAGATTATAAACCAAGATACGTATACATTTTATGTCTAGTTTTTATTTTTAAATATTTAGATTTTCCAATATTAGTCATAGAAGTATAAATAAATTTATAATGTTGATTTATTGATAAATTGTTTAATAAAAATATGTCCACTATAATTTCTTAGGTGTTACACACAGAAGGTGTTTGTAAAATTTTCAACCATATTTTCAAATTAAATAGGGAAATTTACTTTTGTAGAAAGTCATTTTTGGATTAATAATTATTTAAATAAATGTTTTATGAATGTTTTCCAAGGATAATGTTGTTCTTTATTCATCCCAATTATCTTTTCGATGGATCTCATACATAATATTATATCCCATTAATTTTGTAATTTGAATATAGAAATGGGAATTGTTGACGAAATAAAGACTTACAAATGGGATATTTATTGCACTTATCATTAATTAATTTTGTATATTTAATTATGGGGAATACCATGGGAATACCTAGAGTAAGAAAAGAGGGTTTCGAGAAATGGTACCATTGATAGTGTAACACCCCAATCTTCCTCGGTATGTTTCCTTTCGAATAATGCAATGACGTGCATTGTACGCAACTTCGAGATTTTAACACACCACAACCAATCATACTAGCCGTTATGAATAGTAATACCTACTTTTTGAAATTATATATATTTTATATTTCAAAATGGACTTCATTTTTGGATTCGGAATATCGAATTTAGCCTAAGGTGAAATTTTGGTACTTTTCGGATAACTTTCATATTTTGATGAATAGTGAAAATTACTAAATTTTAATTAAAAACAACTTTTTTAATCAAAATAATTAATAGTGATAAATTGTGAATTTGAGTGGTTTTAAAGTATATTTAGAATATATTTTTACCATTTAATATAATGTTGGTCATTGGACATAATTTTACAATTAAACCGAACATAAACAAGTGTCAATCTTTTGATAGTTATTATCTCTTAAAAACACGCTTTTTGTTTTGACAGCGGGAATTAATTTTAAATTAATTTCTGCCACTTCTGTGTTTTGAATTTAGAAAAATGGATTCCATATTTGGAATCAGGATGTCCAAATTGTGTAAATAGGTAACTTTTATTTTTAGACATTTTGAATAATTACTGCGGTAAATATTTTATTTACCATGGTTAAGGGTAAATCCGGTAAATAAGGGTTAAATAAAAATAATATTATAATAATACTAAATTACCCTAAAATGTGTCTTAACCCTATTGGTTGATACATGGTCGACCATGGGCATCTTTGGGTCAATTTTGGGACCCCATGGATCCACTTGTAAGTGATAATGACACTTTATATTAATTAAGTTAAAATGAATACAAAATGACACAAGCATATATCTTTTAGCAAAACAATTGTTACATAGGGTTATATATGCTGGATTTTAGATTATAAATATTCATTAGAAAGCTAAAAAGATTTCCTACATAATTATATTTTATTCATAATTTTTTTACATTAAATAAGTTATTTTATTTATGACACAATGATGATGCAGTAATTACTAAAATAGTAAAAAATTAACATAATTGATATTATAAATACCCAAATAATTATAATATGAAACTTTTAATGAATTAAACAAATTTTCTAGGATAATATGATATATTAGGATTTATTTATTTGACTTTTTTCGAAGTAATCAATCTGTTATGAGTTTCACAAAAATCAACTAGTGAATAGTGTCAAAATTGACATAAAAGAGTTCTTAAAACAAATATTATATTATTAATTGATATTAAATTCCTAAAAATCTAAGGTTCGGCCAAGAGACTTATATTATGATAGTTTAATCATTAATGGACCACTTGGGGGTCTTTTGGATGTATATAGTAAGTTTATTAACCATATTATATAAAAATACAAAGAGACATTGTAAAAGTGAAACTAATTAACTTAGAGTTAATACTTAAAGATAAGGTTAATATAAGTACCCAAACCTGTATAAATTCTATTGGATGAGTTGTTTTCGACCTATTCCCACCTCAAACTTTGAATAGTCAACTTTGGAGCCATTGGAAACCGAATATGAATTTATTATAAATTAATATTTCTAGCTTTTCCAAAGGTGCCCCTCACCCCTCTTATAAAAGGGAACTCCTCCTTCTCATTTCCTCACACCTCTCAAGCCACTTGGCTCGTCCAAACTCTTCCCAACTAAGCTCCCCACATCCCTCTCCTCCTCCTTGAAGCTTCCCCTTAGGCAGAAAGCATTTCAACAAGTCCTTTGGTTCCAACCAAAGTGAGTTACCTAAATTAAAGGTAACGATTTCTCTTAAATTATTTTCATTTATTTTTCTTCTTCAACCCCCAAACTCTTTTTATTTCCCTTCTTTTGTAACAACAACAGTATCCTCAATATACTAGGATGTTTTTATAAGAAGTATTCAAACTACACATACACACAACTCCATCTAATGGATGATGAACATAATGTTTCTGTGGATGGCAAACTAACGCCTCACGAAACGATGATTGTTCAAAAACATCTTACCGCCTCTCATGATGGCCATTATGATGGCACTGTAATTAAATATGATATTAATGATATATATTTTATATATAAGCTTCTGTAATTAAATTTTATTTCATACCATTATTCGTTTCATGTCGTATATACATACGATAATTTCATTTGAGGAAGTGCGGACTACCGCCCCCTTAAAATGATATGACTCGTTCATACCACACATGGAACGTATAAAGGATGGTGTTAATGAACTTAAGTAACATATATAAAATATTATATTATACTGGAATAGTAATATACCTATGTATCATTTGGATTCGATTCTTTTAAAATAAAAAATTAAAAAATTAAATGGAAGTAGCGTTCGTGCGTACGTACGGACTACCGTCTCCACGAACGCGATGAGATTCATTATCCATCGTATCCATTAAAGTATAATTATCATTTAATGATTTAAAAATTATGTTTAAGGACTTGATATCATTCTGGATATTAATAAGACACAACAAACATGACTTATGTAACAAAACATATAAAAGAAAATGAGTAAGTTAACACCCAAAACGGCGTTAATACTAAGATATTATTAACAAATCAATGTTAAAAGATCATATATGATATCATATTAAAGTAAATGATTCTTGTATTATTCAATAACAATTATTTCACCATTATACAGGAGGTAAACCTACCATCGACCAAGGAAAAAGTACAAAGTAAGGGATTCTCTTATCTCACTTTCAATTCCGTGAGATTTCCATTGTTCGCTACTAAATTATTAAAAGTGGTGTATTGTGTACTTCCATTTGATATATATTATCATGATTCACTTTATATTCATGTTATTCTGTAAATAATTTGGTGGTTATTAACTTTTGGCCATGTGACTCAGTTGATTAACGTGGTAAGGGGTTTCTTGTCTCACTTTTAATTCCGTGAGAATTCCATTGATCACCACTTAATTATTGCATGTGGTGTATGTGTACTACCCATGATTGTATTCATTGTGTAATATACTGTATTTTATGGGTATTTAAATCATCATGGTATGATCTTTCTTTAATGGGTGTTTGTTTCTTAAGTTACCTAATCAATAAGGGAATTTGAGATTTCAATTTCCACTCATTTGGCTTTACGCATATTTCATTGATTATATTACCCCAAGATTATGTGTGGAATCACTATTCATTTGATTATGTCATAATTTCCACTCCCCTTCCTGTGGATATAAGTTCGATACACATAATCACTCCATTGATAATTCTCAATTCATTGATATGAATTTGATAAGAGTAATTTTAACTCTTTCACCATTTGTTGAGTTAAACATCCAATTCGTTGGTGTTGTTTTTACAGGAATATGTGTGAATATACTTTGATTGTTTTACACTGAATATCCAATCATATTTAGTGTATTTATATTTTTCACACATAATTATGTTGTTGATTTATCCTTAACCTAAGGATATGGCCTTTATGAGAGATTTCATCTCAACTTAAAATCCATTGAGACTTCTTTGTTGATATACACCAATTCACTTTTATGTGGTGTATATAATGTACTTTGACATAGTATATCATGAATTCCCTTTATTCTCATGATATTACAATGTTTTGATTACCTCAATTATTTTCATTCAAGTGTCTCTCTTTTGGTTAGAATCTCTAACTGAAATACCATTTTTAAATGTTTTAAAGACTTATTCATCTAAATCTTTCTCATTAATGTCCATGTTTTAAAAATGGTTTTAAGGATTTATTTATATGGGCATTAATGTTTAGAAATTAAAAATCCTTTTAAAAGGTTTCAAAGTGGTATGGGACACTTTGATTCAAAAATCTATTTTTAAATGCCTTCTTGACAAATAGTGTGACTTTTAAATGTTTTCAAGAAAAGGGGGATATTTCTCTCAAATAGTTTTGATGATTATTTTCATCTATGTCAACATCCTTCATTATTCATGATTGAGGTTAATGTGATACAATACAATCTTACATATTGTATCAAATTAGTTATATTTGACTGTGGATGTTCTATTTTTATACCATTCATGGTTTGTGGTTAAAGTATTGACATTTCGTATGCTAGTTTTAATACGAATGTTTATTTTATGCTTAAACCTATTCATATGAGGAATGCATTGGACTTAATAAGTGACGGGTGGAGCCCGCTATAGCTCCTCGATGCATCGGTAGGTCTCATGAGACAAACTAGTGTCTTGGCACAAGGCCTTGGCAAAATCTTATTTGTAGTCTTGGCACGAGGCCTTGGCTATGTGGTTATGATAGTCTGGCATTATGCATTCCATCATTATGAAAGTGGTTATTGATATTGCATGTGATCATTCGACTAGTAGAATATCCATGTGAGTAAGTAAATGGCATTATTTCATTTTACTTTTGCCATACTATGTTGAAGTTCAATTTTAAAAGGCTTTTGTTTTAGTTATAAATTGCCTTAAGTGTTTATGCTTATTTATGAAAGCTTCTGCTATAATGTTATCCTTACTGAGCATCCGAGCTCACCCCTTTCAATGTTTTATTTTTCCCAGGATTATGAAGAAGTAATTTATGAATGACCTGCAGGGATAGTATGAGGGGATATGAAGACAAGATGTTTTTTTTTATGATGTAATGTAAAAATTTATGGATGTATCTAGTTATTCCAAGGCTACTAAACTAATCGGTCTTTCGAGACTTGATCTTTCTCATGATCATGCCAATGTTATGTAATAATGCACCGAATCTAGATAATTAGGGTCGGGGCGTTACAGTTGGTATCAGAGGAAGTTTAGTACAAACCTTGGTAGCTAGATTTAGATAAACTCTGATTAGAGCACGTAGACCTAAGATGAACTTTGAGGATTAGTATAAAAGAACTTCCTAGAATTTTGGTATTGTAGAGATTTTGTGAGTTTTCCGAGCAATACATCCCTGTCTGGATACGAGCAGGTAGAGGCGGCTCTGGCACAGATGTACCTAGGGGTAAAACCCGAAAACACCGCTTTGAGCTAGACTCGAACGGGAACTGGTGCACGACAACGGGCCTTGCTGCACTCTTGGTTACGACACTCCCGGGGGATATGCTTAGGATAATTTACATTTTCTTTACAAACCAATTTAAGTAATATATATATAAGATGAGAGTAAATGACCTTGGTTAATCCTAATATGTTTCAAATTGAGAATATGGTGACATTTTAATCTCTAAATGATTTTACGACTACTATTACTCACACAATGCTTTATGGTTTTAGTCAATGGCTGGATTCCAAGGAAGTCATAGTGACTTTGAGAATGATGTACAAGATGGGAACGGTGGTGGAAATGAGCAACAAAATGGAATGTTGATAGGCGTAAAAGATATCGTCTTTATGCCAAATCAGTTTTCCAAAAATATGATCAACAACATATATATTAACCAACTCCCAGACTCAACAAGGAAGAGAAAGGTGATAAATGATAAGAGCTCCAGCAATGGAGACCATGGAGAAAAGAACCCTCAATTTTCATCATGCAGGAAATGTGGAAAGAGACACCCAGGAAAATGTCTCAATGGGACAACGAAATGTTTTACGTGCGAGAAGGAAGGACATAAAGTAAAGAATTGCCGAAGAAAAATGAAGAGTACTATGGAAGAAGATAAAAATGGTCCCAAGAGTCCATTTACAGTCATTTGCCATAAATGTAGGGGACCTGGCCATTACCCGAGTGAATGTCCTATTCTATAGGATATTTTCTTGGTCAAAGAAGAAGCTATGTGGGAATAAATGGTTGGAGAAATGTTTAAAAAGTATTAGCACTCCTTGTTGATGGGTTTACTATGGAATAATTTTCTCTTGTATTTGTAACCCCGCAGTTTGCCATGTGAGAATGATATTTGAGGAAGAATTGTCTCTTCTCTTGTGGATTTGGGTATAAATAACCATTTGGATTTATATGATCATTGGGGTTTGAGAGAATTATAAGTTATTCTAATTTGGGATGAAGATTCAAGGTATGATATAACATTTGTGGTTAAATTTATGATATAGTATTTTGAGGAATTTGTCTCATTTTAGCAATATTATAAAATATAGTTTTTGAAAAAGGACAACACGTAGACCGTGTGACAACCCGTCGCGTCGGACAAAGCTATGGGAATCGAACCCACAACCAAAGTGCGATTGGGATTTATCGCCTACCACTGGACTACGTGAAGTCCCTGGTTAGTGTGACTATTTTTTTTTAGTTAAATGATTTTATTGATCAATAATAAGTTGATTTGGGTTCTTATTTCATATCAAAAGAATACCCTTGGTATAGGAAAATGATTTGGTGATTAAGTGATAAATGTTATTTTGGAAGATGTTCGCTTTGTTGGAAACACTATATGTCCAAGGAAAATAGAATACTATGGGGTTTCATTTGTGGAGTAATGATAGATTTTTATCTACGTTTTTATTGTGGATTTATAGTGATTTGGGTTATTTATGGAAATGGTTAACCTATAATAGAGAATATGTGATTAGGTTAATTACGTTTGAGTATGTGACTTTAAGAGTATCTGATGTCATTTGGAGATACAATTTAACATGGGAGACTACATAATCAAATTCTTCTATGTTTTGGGTTTCAATATTAGTTTGGATTATATTAAAGGATTTTAAGGACAATTGGTTATTGAATGGTATCTATTTAACTTTGGGGTATTGTTGGTTTAATTTTAGAAATTAAGATTAGTGCATATTTATCTCAATGAATATCCTTTTGGGGGATCATTAGATCATTCACTGACCATTTTGGTTTTGATTAATCTTCAAAGACAATGTAAATATATGGTTTATCCTTCATGGATTATGTGATTCTATAGAAGATTATTCTATCTCTTCCAGTGTGACCAAGTCTTCTTGAATACTCATCGTTTAAAAAAAATGAGTTAGTGGTGGAAATTTATTAAAGAATGAAAATCTACTTAAAATGTAAGTATATCTCATAATGTTATTAGTCAATATCATAAATGAATTCCTCTTCCTTATGTAATGTAACTTTAAAAAAAAAATGTTGTCCGTTTACTTTCCTACTAGGAGACTAATGGTCGTTTGTCCCAACACAAGTTTGTGGTTTTCTCATTGTTAACTTTCTCCTGATCATGATTTCTATCCCTCTCCATCAGAACTTGACACTTAGTTTATCATCCATATCCATGTTTTCTTACATGGAATCCTAGTATGGGTTATCTTGGATGACCCTTATACCTCTCTTTCTTTCTTTTAAAGTGACAGTTTTATTGACTCTTTTTCCGATGTGGGAATTTCCATTATATTCCCAAGCAAAATTTTAAAAATTGCGAGGACGCAATTTATTGAAGGAGGGGAGAATGTAACACCCCAAGCTTCCTCGGTATGTTTCCTTTCGAATAATGCAATGACGTGCATTGTACGCAACTTCGAGATTTTAACACACCACAACCAATCAAACTAGCCGTTATGAATAGTAATACATACTTTTTGAAATTATATATATTTTATATTTCAAAATGGACTTCATTTTTGGATTCGGAATATCGAATTTAGCCTAAGGTGAAATTTTGGTACTTTTCGGATAACTTTCATATTTTGATGAATAGTGAAAATTACTAAATTTTAATTAAAAACAACTTTTTTAATCAAAATAATTAATAGTGATAAATTGTGAATTTGAGTGGTTTTAAAGTATATTTAGAATATATTTTTACCATTTAATATAATGTTGGTCATTGGACATAATTTTACAATTAAACCGAACATAAACAAGTGTCAATCTTTTGATAGTTATTATCTCTTAAAAACACGCTTTTTGTTTTGACAGCGGGAATTAATTTTAAATTAATTTCTGCCACTTCTGTGTTTTGAATTTAGAAAAATGGATTCCATATTTGGAATCAGGATGTCCAAATTGTGTAAATAGGTAACTTTTATTTTTAGACATTTTGAATAATTACTGCGGTAAATATTTTATTTACCATGGTTAAGGGTAAATCCGGTAAATAAGGGTTAAATAAAAATAATATTATAATAATACTAAATTACCCTAAAATGTGTCTTAACCCTATTGGTTGATACATGGTCGACCATGGGCATCTTTGGGTCAATTTTGGGACCCCATGGATCCACTTGTAAGTGATAATGACACTTTATATTAATTAAGTTAAAATGAATACAAAATGACACAAGCATATATCTTTTAGCAAAACAATTGTTACATAGGGTTATATATGCTGGATTTTAGATTATAAATATTCATTAGAAAGCTAAAAAGATTTCCTACATAATTATATTTTATTCATAATTTTTTTACATTAAATAAGTTATTTTATTTATGACACAATGATGATGCAGTAATTACTAAAATAGTAAAAAATTAACATAATTGATATTATAAATACCCAAATAATTATAATATGAAACTTTTAATGAATTAAACAAATTTTCTAGGATAATATGATATATTAGGATTTATTTATTTGACTTTTTTCGAAGTAATCAATCTGTTATGAGTTTCACAAAAATCAACTAGTGAATAGTGTCAAAATTGACATAAAAGAGTTCTTAAAACAAATATTATATTATTAATTGATATTAAATTCCTAAAAATCTAAGGTTCGGCCAAGAGACTTATATTATGATAGTTTAATCATTAATGGACCACTTGGGGGTCTTTTGGATGTATATAGTAAGTTTATTAACCATATTATATAAAAATACAAAGAGACATTGTAAAAGTGAAACTAATTAACTTAGAGTTAATACTTAAAGATAAGGTTAATATAAGTACCCAAACCTGTATAAATTCTATTGGATGAGTTGTTTTCGACCTATTCCCACCTCAAACTTTGAATAGTCAACTTTGGAGCCATTGGAAACCGAATATGAATTTATTATAAATTAATATTTCTAGCTTTTCCAAAGGTGCCCCTCACCCCTCTTATAAAAGGGAACTCCTCCTTCTCATTTCCTCACACCTCTCAAGCCACTTGGCTCGTCCAAACTCTGCCCAACTAAGCTCCCCACATCCCTCTCCTCCTCCTTGAAGCTTCCCCTTAGGCAGAAAGCATTTCAACAAGTCCTTTGGTTCCAACCAAAGTGAGTTACCTAAATTAAAGGTAACGATTTCTCTTAAATTATTTTCATTTATTTTTCTTCTTCAACCCCCAAACTCTTTTTATTTCCCTTCTTTTGTAACAACAACAGTATCCTCAATATACTAGGATGTTGTTATAAGAAGTATTCAAACTACACATACACACAACTCCATCTAATGGATGATGAACATAATGTTTCTGTGGATGGCAAACTAACGCCTCACGAAACGATGATTGTTCAAAAACATCTTACCGCCTCTCATGATGGCCATTATGATGGCACTGTAATTAAATATGATATTAATGATATATATTTTATATATAAGCTTCTGTAATTAAATTTTATTTCATACCATTATTCGTTTCATGTCGTATATACATACGATAATTTCATTTGAGGAAGTGCGGACTACCGCCCCCTTAAAATGATATGACTCGTTCATACCACACATGGAACGTATAAAGGATGGTGTTAATGAACTTAAGTAACATATATAAAATATTATATTATACTGGAATAGTAATATACCTATGTATCATTTGGATTCGATTCTTTTAAAATAAAAAATTAAAAAATTAAATGGAAGTAGCGTTCGTGCGTACGTACGGACTACCGTCTCCACGAACGCGATGAGATTCATTATCCATCGTATCCATTAAAGTGTAATTATCATTTAATGATTTAAAAATTATGTTTAAGGACTTGATATCATTCTGGATATTAATAAGATACAACAAACATGACTTATGTAACAAAACATATAAAAGAAAATGAGTAAGTTAACACCCAAAACGGCGTTAATACTAAGATATTATTAACAAATCAATGTTAAAAGATCATATATGATATCATATTAAAGTAAATGATTCTTGTATTATTCAATAACAATTATTTCACCATTATACAGGAGGTAAACCTACCATCGACCAAGGAAAAAGTACAAAGTAAGGGATTCTCTTATCTCACTTTCAATTCCGTGAGATTTCCATTATTCGCTACTAAATTATTAAAAGTGGTGTATTGTGTACTTCCATTTGATATATATTATCATGATTCACTCTATATTCATGTTATTCTGTAAATAATTTGGTGGTTATTAACTTTTGGCCATGTGACTCAGTTGATTAACGTGGTAAGGGGTTTCTTGTCTCACTTTTAATTCCGTGAGAATTCCATTGATCACCACTTAATTATTGCATGTGGTGTATGTGTACTACCCATGATTGTATTCATTGTGTAATATACTGTATTTTATGGGTATTTAAATCATCATGGTATGATCTTTCTTTAATGGGTGTTTGTTTCTTAAGTTACCTAATCAATAAGGGAATTTGAGATTTCAATTTCCACTCATTTGGCTTTACGCATATTTCATTGATTATATTACCCCAAGATTATGTGTGGAATCACTATTCATTTGATTATGTCATAATTTCCACTCCCCTTCCTGTGGATATAAGTTCGATACACATAATCACTCCATTGATAATTCTCAATTCATTGATATGAATTTGATAAGAGTAATTTTAACTCTTTCACCATTTGTTGAGTTAAACATCCAATTCGTTGGTGTTGTTTTTACAGGAATATGTGTGAATATACTTTGATTGTTTTACACTGAATATCCAATCATATTTAGTGTATTTATATTTTTCACACATAATTATGTTGTTGATTTATCCTTAACCTAAGGATATGGCCTTTATGAGAGATTTCATCTCAACTTAAAATCCATTGAGACTTCTTTGTTGATATACACCAATTCACTTTTATGTGGTGTATATAATGTACTTTGACATAGTATATCATGAATTCCCTTTATTCTCATGATATTACAATGTTTTGATTACCTCAATTATTTTCATTCAAGTGTCTCTCTTTTGGTTAGAATCTCTAACTGAAATACCATTTTTAAATGTTTTAAAGACTTATTCATCTAAATCTTTCTCATTAATGTCCATGTTTTAAAAATGGTTTTAAGGATTTATTTATATGGGCATTAATGTTTAGAAATTAAAAATCCTTTTAAAAGGTTTCAAAGTGGTATGGGACACTTTGATTCAAAAATCTATTTTTAAATGCCTTCTTGACAAATAGTGTGACTTTTAAATGTTTTCAAGAAAAGGGGGATATTTCTCTCAAATAGTTTTGATGATTATTTTCATCTATGTCAACATCCTTCATTATTCATGATTGAGGTTAATGTGATACAATACAATCTTACATATTGTATCAAATTAGTTATATTTGACTGTGGATGTTCTATTTTTATACCATTCATGGTTTGTGGTTAAAGTATTGACATTTCGTATGCTAGTTTTAATACGAATGTTTATTTTATGCTTAAACCTATTCATATGAGGAATGCATTGGACTTAATAAGTGACGGGTGGAGCCCGCTATAGCTCCTCGATGCATCGGTAGGTCTCATGAGACAAACTAGTGTCTTGGCACAAGGCCTTGGCAAAATCTTATTTGTAGTCTTGGCACGAGGCCTTGGCTATGTGGTTATGATAGTCTGGCATTATGCATTCCATCATTATGAAAGTGGTTATTGATATTGCATGTGATCATTCGACTAGTAGAATATCCATGTGAGTAAGTAAATGGCATTATTTCATTTTACTTTTGCCATACTATGTTGAAGTTCAATTTTAAAAGGCTTTTGTTTTAGTTATAAATTGCCTTAAGTGTTTATGCTTATTTATGAAAGCTTCTGCTATAATGTTATCCTTACTGAGCATCCGAGCTCACCCCTTTCAATGTTTTATTTTTCCCAGGATTATGAAGAAGTAATTTATGAATGACCTGCAGGGATAGTATGAGGGGATATGAAGACAAGATGTTTTTTTTTATGATGTAATGTAAAAATTTATGGATGTATCTAGTTATTCCAAGGCTACTAAACTAATCGGTCTTTCGAGACTTGATCTTTCTCATGATCATGCCAATGTTATGTAATAATGCACCGAATCTAGATAATTAGGGTCGGGGCGTTACAGTTGGTATCAGAGGAAGTTTAGTACAAACCTTGGTAGCTAGATTTAGATAAACTCTGATTAGAGCACGTAGACCTAAGATGAACTTTGAGGATTAGTATAAAAGAACTTCCTAGAATTTTGGTATTGTAGAGATTTTGTGAGTTTTCCGAGCAATACATCCCTGTCTGGATACGAGCAGGTAGAGGCGGCTCTGGCACAGATGTACCTAGGGGTAAAACCCGAAAACACCGCTTTGAGCTAGACTCGAACGGGAACTGGTGCACGACAACGGGCCTTGCTGCACTCTTGGTTACGACACTCCCGGGGGATATGCTTAGGATAATTTACATTTTCTTTACAAACCAATTTAAGTAATATATATATAAGATGAGAGTAAATGACCTTGGTTAATCCTAATATGTTTCAAATTGAGAATATGGTGACATTTTAATCTCTAAATGATTTTACGACTACTATTACTCACACAATGCTTTATGGTTTTAGTCAATGGCTGGATTCCAAGGAAGTCATAGTGACTTTGAGAATGATGTACAAGATGGGAACGGTGGTGGAAATGAGCAACAAAATGGAATGTTGATAGGCGTAAAAGATATCGTCTTTATGCCAAATCAGTTTTCCAAAAATATGATCAACAACATATATATTAACCAACTCCCAGACTCAACAAGGAAGAGAAAGGTGATAAATGATAAGAGCTCCAGCAATGGAGACCATGGAGAAAAGAACCCTCAATTTTCATCATGCAGGAAATGTGGAAAGAGACACCCAGGAAAATGTCTCAATGGGACAACGAAATGTTTTACGTGCGAGAAGGAAGGACATAAAGTAAAGAATTGCCGAAGAAAAATGAAGAGTACTATGGAAGAAGATAAAAATGGTCCCAAGAGTCCATTTACAGTCATTTGCCATAAATGTAGGGGACCTGGCCATTACCCGAGTGAATGTCCTATTCTATAGGATATTTTCTTGGTCAAAGAAGAAGCTATGTGGGAATAAATGGTTGGAGAAATGTTTAAAAAGTATTAGCACTCCTTGTTGATGGGTTTACTATGGAATAATTTTCTCTTGTATTTGTAACCCCGCAGTTTGCCATGTGAGAATGATATTTGAGGAAGAATTGTCTCTTCTCTTGTGGATTTGGGTATAAATAACCATTTGGATTTATATGATCATTGGGGTTTGAGAGAATTATAAGTTATTCTAATTTGGGATGAAGATTCAAGGTATGATATAACATTTGTGGTTAAATTTATGATATAGTATTTTGAGGAATTTGTCTCATTTTAGCAATATTATAAAATATAGTTTTTGAAAAAGGACAACACGTAGACCGTGTGACAACCCGTTGCGTCGGACAAAGCTATGGGAATCGAACCCACAACCAAAGTGCGATTGGGATTTATCGCCTACCACTGGACTACGTGAAGTCCCTGGTTAGTGTGACTATTTTTTTTTAGTTAAATGATTTTATTGATCAATAATAAGTTGATTTGGGTTCTTATTTCATATCAAAAGAATACCCTTGGTATAGGAAAATGATTTGGTGATTAAGTGATAAATGTTATTTTGGAAGATGTTCGCTTTGTTGGAAACACTATATGTCCAAGGAAAATAGAATACTATGGGGTTTCATTTGTGGAGTAATGATAGATTTTTATCTACGTTTTTATTGTGGATTTATAGTGATTTGGGTTATTTATGGAAATGGTTAACCTATAATAGAGAATATGTGATTAGGTTAATTACGTTTGAGTATGTGACTTTAAGAGTATCTGATGTCATTTGGAGATACAATTTAACATGGGAGACTACATAATCAAATTCTTCTATGTTTTGGGTTTCAATATTAGTTTGGATTATATTAAAGGATTTTAAGGACAATTGGTTATTGAATGGTATCTATTTAACTTTGGGGTATTGTTGGTTTAATTTTAGAAATTAAGATTAGTGCATATTTATCTCAATGAATATCCTTTTGGGGGATCATTAGATCATTCACTGACCATTTTGGTTTTGATTAATCTTCAAAGACAATGTAAATATATGGTTTATCCTTCATGGATCATGTGATTCTATAGAAGTTTATTCTATCTCTTCCAGTGTGACCAAGTCTTCTTGAATACTCATCGTTTAAAAAAAATGAGTTAGTGGTGGAAATTTATTAAAGAATGAAAATCTACTTAAAATGTAAGTATATCTCATAATGTTATTAGTCAATATCATAAATGAATTCCTCTTCCTTATGTAATGTAACTTTAAAAAAAAAATGTTGTCCGTTTACTTTCCTACTAGGAGACTAATGGTCGTTTGTCCCAACACAAGTTTGTGGTTTTCTCATTGTTAACTTTCTCCTGATCATGATTTCTATCCCTCTCCATCAGAACTTGACACTTAGTTTATCATCCATATCCATGTTTTCTTACATGGAATCCTAGTATGGGTTATCTTGGATGACCCTTATACCTCTCTTTCTTTCTTTTAAAGTGACAGTTTTATTGACTCTTTTTCCGATGTGGGAATTTCCATTATATTCCCAAGCAAAATTTTAAAAATTGCGAGGACGCAATTTATTGAAGGAGGGGAGAATGTAACACCCCAAGCTTCCTCGGTATGTTTCCTTTCGAATAATGCAATGACGTGCATTGTACGCAACTTCGAGATTTTAACACACCACAACCAATCAAACTAGCCGTTATGAATAGTAATACCTACTTTTTGAAATTATATATATTTTATATTTCAAAATGGACTTCATTTTTGGATTCGGAATATCGAATTTAGCCTAAGGTGAAATTTTGGTACTTTTCGGATAACTTTCATATTTTGATGAATAGTGAAAATTACTAAATTTTAATTAAAAACAACTTTTTTAATCAAAATAATTAATAGTGATAAATTGTGAATTTGAGTGGTTTTAAAGTATATTTAGAATATATTTTTACCATTTAATATAATGTTGGTCATTGGACATAATTTTACAATTAAACCGAACATAAACAAGTGTCAATCTTTTGATAGTTATTATCTCTTAAAAACACGCTTTTTGTTTTGACAGCGGGAATTAATTTTAAATTAATTTCTGCCACTTCTGTGTTTTGAATTTAGAAAAATGGATTCCATATTTGGAATCAGGATGTCCAAATTGTGTAAATAGGTAACTTTTATTTTTAGACATTTTGAATAATTACTGCGGTAAATATTTTATTTACCATGGTTAAGGGTAAATCCGGTAAATAAGGGTTAAAAAAAATAATATTATAATAATACTAAATTACCCTAAAATGTGTCTTAACCCTATTGGTTGATACATGGTCGACCATGGGCATCTTTGGGTCAATTTTGGGACCCCATGGATCCACTTGTAAGTGATAATGACACTTTATATTAATTAAGTTAAAATGAATACAAAATGACACAAGCATATATCTTTTAGCAAAACAACTGTTACATAGGGTTATATATGCTGGATTTTAGATTATAAATATTAATTAGAAAGATAAAAAGATTTCCTACATAATTATATTTTATTTATAATTTTTTGACATCAAATAAGTTATTTTATTTATGACACAATGATGATACAGTAATTACTAAAATAGTAAAAAATTAACATAATTGATATTATAAATACCCAAATAATTATAATATGAAACTTTTAATGAATTAAAAAAATTTTCTAGGATAATATGATATATTAGGATTGATTTATTTGACTTTTTTCGAAGTAATCAATCTGTTATGAGTTTCACAAAAATCAACTAGTGAATAGTGTCAAAATTGACATAAAAGAGTTCTTAAAACAAATATTATATTATTAATTGATATTAAATTCCTAAAAATCTAAGGTTCGGCCAAGAGACTTATATTATGATAGGTTAATCATTAATGGACCACTTGGGGGTCTTTTGGATGTATATAGTAAGTTTATTAACCATATTATATAAAAATACAAAGAGACATTGTAAAAGTGAAACTAATTAACTTAGAGTTAATACTTAAAGACAAGGTTAATATAAGTACCCAAACCTGTCTAAATTCTATTGGATGAGTTGTTTTCGACCTATCCCCACCTCAACCTTTGAATAGTCAACTTCGGAGCCATTGGAAACCGAATATGAATTTATTATAAATTAATATTTCTAGCTTTTCCAAAGGTGCCCCTCACCCCTCTTATAAAAGGGCACTCCTCCTTCTCATTTCCTCACACCTCTCAAGCCCCTTGGCTCGTCCAAACTCTGCCCAACTAAGCTCCCCACATCCCTCTCCTCCTCCTTGAAGCTTCCCCTTAGGCAGAAAGCATTTCAACAAGTCCTTTGGTTCCAACCAAAGTGAGTTACCTAAATTAAAGGTAACGATTTCTCTTAAATTATTTTCATTTATTTTGCTTCTTCAACCCCCAAACTCTTTTTATTTCCCTTCTTTTGTAACAACAACAGTATCCTCAATATACTAGGATATTGTTATAAGAAGTATTCAAACAACACATACACACAACTCCATCTAATGGATGATGAACATAATGTTTCTGTGGATGGCAAACTAACGCCTCACGAAACGATGATTGTTCAAAAACATCTTACCGCCTCTCATGATGGCCATTATGATGGCACTGTAATTAAATATGATATTAATGATATATATTTTATATATAAGCTTCTGTAATTCAATTTTATTTCATACCATTATTCGTTTCATGTCGTATATACATACGATAATTTCATTTGAGGAAGTGCGGACTACCGCCCCCTTAAAATGATATGACTCGTTCATACCACACATGGAACGTATAAAGGATGGTGTTAATGAACTTAAGTAACATATATAAAATATTATATTATACTGGAATAGTAATATACCTATGTATCATTTGGATTCGATTCTTTTAAAATAAAAAATTAAAAAATTAAATGGAAGTAGCGTTCGTGCGTACGTACGGACTACCGTCTCCACGAACGCGATGAGATTCATTATCCATCGTATCCATTAAAGTATAATTATCATTTAATGATTTAAAAATTATGTTTAAGGACTTGATATCATTCTGGATATTAATAAGACACAACAAACATGACTTATGTAACAAAACATATAAAAGAAAATGAGTAAGTTAACACCCAAAACGGCGTTAATACTAAGATATTATTAACAAATCAATGTTAAAAGATCATATATGATATCATATTAAAGTAAATGATTCTTGTATTATTCAATAACAATTATTTCACCATTATACAGGAGGTAAACCTACCATCGACCAAGGAAAAAGTACAAAGTAAGGGATTCTCTTATCTCACTTTCAATTCCGTGAGATTTCCATTGTTCGCTACTAAATTATTAAAAGTGGTGTATTGTGTACTTCCATTTGATATATATTATCATGATTCACTTTATATTCATGTTATTCTGTAAATAATTTGGTGGTTATTAACTTTTGGCCATGTGACTCAGTTGATTAACGTGGTAAGGGGTTTCTTGTCTCACTTTTAATTCCGTGAGAATTCCATTGATCACCACTTAATTATTGCATGTGGTGTATGTGTACTACCCATGATTGTATTCATTGTGTAATATACTGTATTTTATGGGTATTTAAATCATCATGGTATGATCTTTCTTTAATGGGTGTTTGTTTCTTAAGTTACCTAATCAATAAGGGAATTTGAGATTTCAATTTCCACTCATTTGGCTTTACGCATATTTCATTGATTATATTACCCCAAGATTATGTGTGGAATCACTATTCATTTGATTATGTCATAATTTCCACTCCCCTTCCTGTGGATATAAGTTCGATACACATAATCACTCCATTGATAATTCTCAATTCATTGATATGAATTTGATAAGAGTAATTTTAACTCTTTCACCATTTGTTGAGTTAAACATCCAATTCGTTGGTGTTGTTTTTACAGGAATATGTGTGAATATACTTTGATTGTTTTACACTGAATATCCAATCATATTTAGTGTATTTATATTTTTCACACATAATTATGTTGTTGATTTATCCTTAACCTAAGGATATGGCCTTTATGAGAGATTTCATCTCAACTTAAAATCCATTGAGACTTCTTTGTTGATATACACCAATTCACTTTTATGTGGTGTATATAATGTACTTTGACATAGTATATCATGAATTCCCTTTATTCTCATGATATTACAATGTTTTGATTACCTCAATTATTTTCATTCAAGTGTCTCTCTTTTGGTTAGAATCTCTAACTGAAATACCATTTTTAAATGTTTTAAAGACTTATTCATCTAAATCTTTCTCATTAATGTCCATGTTTTAAAAATGGTTTTAAGGATTTATTTATATGGGCATTAAAGTTTAGAAATTAAAAATCCTTTTAAAAGGTTTCAAAGTGGTATGGGACACTTTGATTCAAAAATCTATTTTTAAATGCCTTCTTGACAAATAGTGTGACTTTTAAATGTTTTCAAGAAAAGGGGGATATTTCTCTCAAATAGTTTTGATGATTATTTTCATCTATGTCAACATCCTTCATTATTCATGATTGAGGTTAATGTGATACAATACAATCTTCCATATTGTATCAAATTAGTTATATTTGACTGTGGATGTTCTATTTTTATACCATTCATGATTTGTGGTTAAAGTATTGACATTTCGTATGCTAGTTTTAATACGAATGTTTATTTTATGCTTAAACCTATTCATATGAGGAATGCATTGGACTTAATAAGTGACGGGTGGAGCCCGCTATAGCTCATCGATGCATCGGTAGGTCTCATGAGACAAACTAGTGTCTTGGCACAAGGCCTTGGCAAAATCTTATTTGTAGTCTTGGCACGAGGCCTTGGCTATGTGGTTATGATAGTCTGGCATTATGCATTCCATCATTATGAAAGTGGTTATTGATATTGCATGTGATCATTCGACTAGTAGAATATCCATGTGAGTAAGTAAATGGCATTATTTCATTTTACTTTTTCCATACTATGTTGAAGTTCAATTTTAAAAGGCTTTTGTTTTAGTTATAAATTTCCTTAAGTGTTTATGCTTATTTATGAAAGCTTCTGCTATAATGTTATCCTTACTGAGCATCCGAGCTCACCCCTTTCAATGTTTTATTTTTCCCAGGATTATGAAGAAGTAATTTATGAATGACCTGCAGGGATAGTATGAGGGGATATGAAGACAAGATGTTTTTTTTATGATGTAATGTAAAAATTTATGGATGTATCTAGTTATTCCAAGGCTACTAAACTAATCGGTCTTTCGAGACTTGATCTTTCTCATGATCATGCCAATGTTATGTAATAATGCACCGAATCTAGATAATTAGGGTCGGGGCGTTACAGATAGGGAATGATTCCACTAAACCTAGTGTATTCCCTCCTATTCATGATTCCACTATGGAAATATTGGACTATTTATGATGCCACTATATATATTTTCCTTATAGACTCAACAAGAGTGAATAATTCATGTCCAAAGAGTTTATATATGCACTATTTTAAGATTATACTATGATTAGAGGTCAAAAAATAAATGATTCTGGTTATGGATTGATTGGTATGTGAACCATGGAACTCCCTACCACTTTTTTATAATTCATTCAAACAGGAGGATTAGTAATTTACTTTAATTAAATTTTATTTATTTATTTGTTCTTTTGTGTATAACATCATTTATCAATTCACTAGAATTATTTATATTACATTCTTCATTTCCCATTTTTTAAAAATTTCTAAAAATGTATACTTACATTATATGTGATCTAAAAAGACAAAAACAATGGTATTTTCCAATATACACTTTAAACTAGAAATTATTCCTTTTAAAAGAAATGGAATTTATGTAAAACATAGAGGCATCTTACAAGGATTTAATTCACACCCAATTTAAACACCATGTAGTGTATATATTTTTTCTTATATTTTTTTGGAGATAATTTCCATATCATCCTTTATAAAAGTATATTGTATCTTGGGTGTAAGGTTGTGGAGATGGTGAAAAGTGAAGGGTCCATGTATCATATAGGTATTTAAAAGGATTTTTCTTACTATGAATATTTTTCATACAATTACATTATCAAAAATTTTATTTTATCAATTATATAATATCTGGTTTAATATTATACAAGTATAGTTTTCTTATGTTACTTGATCAATTTCATTTATAATTATTTTACTGTAAAGGATAAACTGATCTTTTCCTCATATAATACAGGAGGAACTAGTTTTCAACCCATGGAGATCATGTGTGCACTTTGGGATTTATGTCATATTAGTTGGGTTATTATGGTAAGTTACTTTGGATGATATATCACATTCTTTTACTTTCCACCTAAAAGGACTCTCACTAGAATTCTTATTATCCACCCTTAGGAAATCTCCCTGCTATTTGGAATAATTATAACCACTAATACTCTCATGGTGTTACTATGTTTCCACTATCACTAACTCTTCCCTCCTCTACTTCCATTCTCACCTCCTCACATCCCATGTCCTTGATATTTTTTTATGGGGAACCATTCCACCCACAAGGAATCCAACTGCATTATTGAGTTTCAACCCTTAGTGAAACACCCATATACAACCTATGTCACCCATATAGAATATAAAATATACTATGGATAGCCATTTCATCATCTTTATAATTATCATCACATAACGCACCAACTACCATATCACTGTTCATAATTTCCACAATACTATTACACATTGTACATTGATTCTGAACCAAAAATTTTATTTATTTCCCCACCCAAGTCATCATAAATATAAATATCCTAGGATATATAATCACACTACATAGATATACCATACATCTACAAAAGTTTACTTTATGTAAAATACTATAGTGTATAACTACACTATGTAACTAATACTCTTTATATCTTGAGCATATACTAGCACCATTACCTACGTAGGTAGCCATTATGAACAACCTAATGGATTTTGACGAATAGAGGTGTATTTTTTGGATAAGATTAAATTCAATATGTGGTGAAATCAGTTAAAAATGTTAGGGAAATAATTAATGATATTGTAGAGTCCCATGAAACAGGAAATATTTCTTAGAAAGGGTACTATTGAAGAACCAATTAGGATGTAGTTTGAGATACATCTCAGTGTTTCCATGGTTTATGTCACTATGTTTATTTCTAGAGATCCATTCATGTATGGGATATTTATTCCTAAAATGTAAATTAATATTGAAATAGTGAAGATGTTTCTTTATAGAGACTTGATATATTATGAAGATTCCAACAAATATATAATGATTATTGGGCAGGGGTAGGTCGAATCAATGATAAGTACTGATGGCGATGTGATAACAATCTAATTCATGTTCTCGATAAAGTTTGTCCGAATTTTCCCACATGTTAATAATGTAAGAAAACTAATGTTTAATGGTTTACTATACATGGATGATGTGGAAGGAGTCAACTTGAAAAACCCATACTCTAAATCTTGAAGATACATATATGGAAGTTAAATCATCTATACAGTCAAATGTCTATCAATTTTAGAATTATAAATTAACAATATTCATAGGAGGAATGATTGAGAATGATATAAAGATATCTAAATAGTTGTTTTATAAATATTCAAAATTTTCACTGATAGAACATGACTTTCCAATATAGCCTAAGGTGTACCTAGAAGATGAGGTGTTAAGGAAATGAAGAGGTTTGAAGACTCTATATTATGAAGATGTACTAAGGGGTGATATTTCGTATGAATTAAATTGGTATACTCCTATAACAGTTCATATGGTAGGTAGGTAAATATGTTGTTCTAGAACCTAACATGTGGAAATAATTCATGAGAAGGGTGAAGCTTAGTCTGAAGATGGATAGTAATAGAAAATGGATTATTATGGAATAACCAGTGATTGAATTTGTTATATAATATTAAATAGATTATAAATAAAAATAATGTTGAGAAGATATAAGTTTTATGAACACTAAAAAATCGTGGATGAAAAAGGAATATATTTTTTAGGGTGATCACATCATTGACAATAAAAATATGTTTAAAAGATAAATAAATAGAAGTAAATGCTTCAATATTTTAGAAGCCTAATAAGAAGTAAAATATATAATATTCATAGAGGCATGATAATAAATCCAAGAGAATAAAATCTATTTAAGAGTAACATTAATCTTATATATGATTGATCTTCAGTTATGCATAAAAAATTTGATTCATAATATCGTCCCACAAAGAACAGACATTTAAGACCAATTTAATTTCCAAATGAATCTTTTTCATCACCGTTTTAATCTATTTATATTAAAATTAATTCATTAGGTGAATTTATTGACTCTATAAAAATTTTTGTGTTAAATAGTTTATTAAATTGGGTGTTTTAGTAGTGGGGTTTCAATAGATCTGATTTTTATTATTCTTAAATCATCCAAAAACTTCTTCCTCTTGTTGGTCCATTTTTTTAGGTCTAGTTGATTGTGGAACTCCTCTACGCATGATTAGTAAATCATGATGTTCAAATCTACTTCTTTATTCATCGAATGTAGTCTCCATGATCCCTTGTTGAGCATAGTTCAGCTGAAAAAAGGATTTTCCCTGTTTTTTATTTATTTCACTTATTCATCAATTTTTCTTTCATCTATAAAAATTAATAATAAAATTGGATATTAATATAAATGGTAAAACAAAAATTTTAATTACTAAATGATCAGAGGGTAATACATAATATTATAAAATGGCATTAACAAGAATTAATATAAAAGAATAATTTATAAAAGAATTATTGTATGGTAACATTTCTAAGTAATAATCGTAAAAAAATAGGGTTAATCACATTGATTTTATCAAATTAAAATTTCAACCAATTGTCAAATAGTAATTTCTCGAGTCTATCGAAGACAATTAAAATAAAATTACAAAATGATAAGTTATAAGAAATTGATGTAATTTTATTTTCGTTAGGTAATTTATGAATTTCATCAAAGGATAATTGTGGGTAATTATCAAATACTGATTGTTTGATATTATCAAAAATAATCTAAAGGAATTATCAAGAGATAACTACAACAAATTTTCATAAGATAAATGAAAAATTATAATTTTTATGGATTTATTTTTAGGATATATTTATAACATTTATTTGAGGATAATTTGATGAAATTATAAAAGGATAATTTGTGGAAAACAAATCACTACAAAAAATTGTTAAATTATAATTTTAAGGAAGAAATATTATATTATAATTATTCAAATTTTTAATGGATAATTTCAAACACATTCAATGTTTATAAATGATAATTTAAGATTATTCTTTTTAAATTATTCAAAAGTGAGATTAATTATCATCACATGATAAAATATACATAATAATTTTAATATTATCCATGAAGAATTATTATCATCTTATGTGTTAATCTAAATAAAAATTTTAGAATTATTCAAGTTAGAGAAAATATCATCTCATGTGATATTTTAATAAATAATTCCAAACTTCTCCATGAGAGAGATGATTTCATCGCAGATAATTTTTTTCTTTTTGAATTTAAATAGTTGTTTTGGTTCTTGGAATCCATTGCTATACCTAAAACATCAACGTGTCGATAACATAAAACATTGAAGTATCACCTTTTATGATAATAATACTATGAAGAGGCTTACTTAATTTTGAAGTATAATTTCCTTACTTTCTTAGGCTTGCATTTACATTTGTTTCCATGATGATTATATTTTTTATAATTTTATTGACATTGAATTATTGTGATTTTATGTATGTTTATCCCATAAAAACTATTTTGATCCTGTGACTTATATTACTTTAGTTTTTATTCTTGCTTGATTATGATAACATGTTGTTGTGTAAGCCTTTATATTCTCATTTTGATATAATATTGCTTCTTTTATGCTTTCCCTATATAAGTATTACCCTGAATTGTTGGTTGTTAGTGGTATTTGATACTGGTGGACCTTCATTCCATATTTATTCCCTAGTGGGTTTGAATTCTTTATTATAACCATGATAATGAGGCAACTGAGCATAAGGTGGGGGTATGACGAATCCATTGCATTGTGTCGAGGGTGTACCCTAGGATTCCATGATTCCAAGTGCCTTTCACCTTTTGATATCCATGTCGATGTGACAATTAGATATTATCTTATATATGATCTAGGTGAAATGGTCCACATGAGGGATAAATTATGTTAGGTATCTCCTCCATGACATTGTGAGAACTTTATACAATTGGCGGTTGGTTTTTTTTGACTCAATCAAATATCATCAAGCATAGAGCTAAAGGTAGTATGACCAGGGGCAGTGGAAGCATGGTTATCATGCTGCAATTTGGTTTTGGATTTTATATTTTTTTATTCCTGAATTATTTATTATCATTGTATAAACTGGTATACTTGATCACATCTTTTTATGGATGAATTTCTGGTGTCCCGCAGAGTCTTGAACTCACACCATACTCGGGAATTTTGATGCACTTGTAGATTTCCTGAGAGTCCCAGTGAAGGGTAAGGGCCCTATAGTGGATAGTTGATCATGTGGAGCAAGGAGATGGGGACGACCAATATAGAAACTAGAGGACCCTGAAGTAATTTTATTTATTTCATGTTTTCATTTTTCTAGATAGTCTTGTCACACTAGAAAATATTTTTATTTTCATGACATGTATTTTGTTTATTTTATGCATGATTACTCTTATTATTTATAATTTTTTCATTATTTATTATAGATCATATGATGTGGTTTTAGGTGAAGAGGATAACCCATGACAGACTCCAACCCTTGCTGGTAGTTGAAAGCTTCTTGCATATGGGGAGGCACGCATGATGTTATGTGTTATTTCGGCTCAGACCCAATGGTTCAGTTTTTGATAATTCAAAAAAAATTCAAAGGATAGGACTCACGAACTTTTTTCTTCTCTTTTATTGGTTGAGATAGGTTAGACTGGAGTTAGGATGGTTCGGACCCAAGCTAGGTAATTATTTCAATGCCTATCCAGCACTGTATAGTGGAGATTCGAGTTTACATAAAGTGGAGAACTTATGTTTTCTTATTCCTATTTATTAAAATTACCCCATTTGATGCACATGATGACGATATGTGGTTAATGAGATTTTGTTCATGTTCAAGCATCAGTAATATACACGTAATCATATAAGCCATATATATATATATCTGTTGGTGTGTTGTATAGTAGTTTACTAATTGAATTCATTTAATTGTGATATCTATTCGGGATAGTTTCCCCTTTGTGATATATCTGTTTTATCATGGAATGTGTTAAATTTTTATTATCATTAATTAGTTCAACTGATCATGTTATTTTTTTAGTATATATATGATGATTTTTACTATCATGTAGGGACATAAACAATGGTTAGTTCTAGGGAGGGTATACCTTGGATTAAGGGATGACTATTTGGAAACCTTGATTGATCCCAAATATTTTTTTATTAAAACCTTGTGTGATCCCATAGAATGATAAAGGTTGAGACCAATGACTATTTTTATTTTTCAAGTGTTTATTTTATATTATTGGAGTATGTTTCTACTTTAATAATGGATGTGTAGGATAATACAGATGAAATTCTCCTACACCTGCTACGTGATTTTGGTAGCATAGTCACCTTAACTAGAAGCCTTTTTCTTAATGCATCTCCTAGGTATTGTAGTTCCAAGCATTGGTCAAATATGCCATTATATTCAACTCTATAATTCTATAAATTTCCAAATCATCGAAGTATCTCAGAATCCTAAATAATTGGTTGTGATATTTTTGAGAATATTATACTAGGTAAAGACTCTGAAGGACTAACATGATAAGATGAGATTAAGATCATGTTGGGAATACAACATTTTGAATACATGTATCATATGGTGACAACAAAGCTGAAGGAGATCAAAGTTAAGATGGATAACATAGAGGGAAAATGATTCCTAAATCGACATATGACACTGTGGTGTTCACCTGTGTTGTTTTCCAAGAGGGGAGATGGTAGTCTTCAACTATGAATTGATTATAGGAAGCTGAACTAAGTGATATTGAAGAACTGATATCCATAAACTAGGATCGATGGTCTTTCTAATTAGATATAGGGAGCTCAGTAGTTCTCTTTGGTTGATATTCAATTGGGATGTCACCGATTGTAAGATAGAGGGGGGCACATTCCAAAGATTATGTTTTTAAGAAGCTATGGATTGTACGAGTACTTAGTGATGTTATTTGGGATAAAGAAGAAACCAATGGTGTTCATGGCCCTCATGAAAAAGATAGTTCATCCATACTTGGACTCTTACATCATAGATTCATTTGTTATAATCCTAGTATACTCATTGACACTATAGAAACATGATAATAACCTAGAGGCAGCCATGGGTGTGCTTCGATCACATAGGCTTTACCCCAAATTTCCAAAGTTTGACTTCTAGATTCATGAGTTAAAATTACAACGACATGTGGTGTGTGAGATAGGTTTATCAGTATGCTTGGAGAAGTTCACGGAAGTCATGTCTTCGGAATTTCCTCGAAATATGTTTGATATTAGTATCTTTCTGGTATTGGAAGGATATTATTGGAGGTTTATCTCAGAATTATCCTAACTATCAAAACCTATGACAGCACTGGGAAAGAATGTAATAATGTTCCCATGGTTGGACAAGTTTGGAGAGTCATTCATTGAGAAAATTGAAAGTATTATTATAGATCTAGTATTAACACACCATGAGCCGTAGATTGGTTATGTAGTGTAATGCGATACATTAGGCATTGGTCTGGGAGTGGTTTTGATGCAATGAAAATAGGTAGTTTCCTATGGGTCTCAACAGTTACAACCCTACTAGAATAAATTATCTATACATTATATGAAGTTAAAAGTTTTCATCCATGATCTAAATTGTTGTAGAAAATACCTCTTCGGTGTGAGATTTTTTTTTTACATGGACCAAAAGAGACTTCTCTATATCTTTACATAAAGTGACCTGATCTTGAGAAAGATTTGTTAGGTTTAGAATCTTCAAGTGTTCATTTTTTGAGAAGTAATTAGTACTCTACAGTTATGCATGCTTTGGTGAGAGTGGTGCTTGGATGGATGACCTCTTGGGAAATTCATAGTTTTCAATATGTAGTTATGATTTCCTAGGAGGGAGTAGTACTAGTATGGGTGACCTCCAAGTACTAATTTTTTACTCTACAATTAAGCATGCACGTGATAGATTAGTACATGGATGGGTGAACAGTGAGGAAGTTCTCATGTTGAACACTAGGGTGAGATCACAACAACATTAATGCAATATAACCTATTAAAAAACCTCTAGTTTTGTCCCTCGATTCCTTACCTGTCATAGGGTGAAGGTCCAACAACATCATCTTGGTAGATTGTTGGATCCACTCGTAATTCCTATGTGGAACTAGGAAGGCGTCACAATAGACATTGTGATGAGGTTACCTAAGAACCTGAAAATTCATGATGCAGTCTCAGTGATTATCAATCAATTAAAAATTATTCTCACTTCTAACTGACTAGAGAGACTCACTCAATGGTGTAGTCGTTAAAGATCTACATTTGAGAGATAAATCCCCTTCATGGAGTCCCTTTGAAAGTAATTTCAGATAGATATGCGTGTTTTACTTCACGATATTAGAAGGGAATGTAGATATCCAAGGGACTCAACTATGATTGAGCAAGACGTACAATCCTCAGACCAACGGATAATATGAGTGGAAAATTTGAATATTATTGGATATGTTTCAAGCTTTCGGTCATGATTTTGTAATAGCATTGAATGACCACCTATACCTAGTTGTGTTCACATGCAATAATAGAATTCACACTCCAGTTTAGATGGATCCATATGAGTCTTTTATGGGATTCCATGTCCCTCACCGCTCTATTAGCATGTGGTGAGTGAGACAGTTGTTGTTGCACCCAGTATGTTTTAGGAGACCTCTAAGAGAGTGATGTTGATATATAATTGGTTGATCACCGCTCAGATTAGATAGAGATCATATGCCGACTATAGGAAGAGACCCCTTGTAGTTTGATGTGGGAGACCAGGTTTTCTTGAAAGTGAATCCTTGGTTAAGGCATGGACGTCTTGCTAAGAAAATAAAGTTAGTAGGACATTTTTTTGGAACCATTATGATCACCGAGAAGATAGGGGTAGTGGTGTATCATTTAAACCACCCTTATCACTATTGTTGTATGAATAATGTGTTTCATATGTCATATAATTGGACATGCATACCTAAAATTATGTGTATTATTGATTACGAGGACATTGATCTGGAGACAGACAAATCTTATGAGGAGTGTCTTGTCTGGATCTTAGATCGAAGCGAGAAGGTGTTTTTATGAAAGAGGGTACCACTTGTCTGGATTCTGTGGCTGCATGGAAGGATCTATCAAGAGTTCTGGGAGCATGAGTCTAATTCACGATCTCAGTGGACTGATCTATTCGAGCAAGACTACCATAGATACTTCTCAATGAGGAGAAGTTGATAGAGTGGGAGAATTGTAATTTCATAATATTTAAAAAGATAGTAAAAACCCTTTTGATAATAAATTAAAGGTGTCTTATGTGAAAAAAAATATGTAATAGAGATAATAAATTAATAAATTTCTTAAAATCTATTTGTAAGGGGAAATACCCAGTTAACTCCTTCGACTATTCAATAGATTTTTTCCTAAGTTGGATGCTAAGTTGGTATGATATTTAATGTCTAGTAAATCCTTGGTGAATATGGAATAAATTATAAAATATATTAAACAAATCTTAGGTAATTTATTTAAAATAATTAAATATATACATAATGGTGTGTCGTAGGAGAAATCTGAGAAAATCGTTAGTTCTGGAATGATTTTTTACCCTATATGGGGTATAATATATGTATGAACTGAAAATTTAGGTGGATTGATCAGGATAAAAACCTTTTATATTTTTAATGAATTATATAATCCATCTTTTAATTAAAAAATAGTTAATATCTTCCAAAAGGTGCATCGTATAAGAAATCGGATACCATTGATGGTGCCAGAACGCAGGGTCCACACTAAATAGGGTATAACTTTTATACAAAAGGGTGTTTGGTCTGGTCTCTAGTTTTTTTGGTTATTTAATTCTCAAATTAAATAATTATTAATATTAAAATATTATAAAAAAGAAAATTTGATCATCCTTTTTCTCCCCACATGGAATGACCATTGAAGGACTGTTTAATTTCCAAAAGATTTTATATCATCACCAGTTTAATCTATTTCAGTTTTAATTTTATGATTAGGGGAAATTAATGACTCCATAAAGAGTTCTGGGTTTAATAGTGTATTAAATCAGTTTTCTAGATTTCTGGTTTAAAATGATCATATTTTAGGGTTCTTAAACCACCAAACACAGTCATCTTCCCATTGGTCACTCTTCTTAAGTCTAGCTGATTTTGGAACTCCTTTACTCAAGACTGGTAAAGCACATTGTTCAAATCTAAAATCATATTCATAGTATCCAGGAAATATAGTCCCATTCTATGCATGATGCACCTAAAAAAAATTTCCTATTTTTTATTTATTTACCTTATTCTTTATTTTATTTTCACCTATAAAAAATAAGAAAAAATAGTGGATTTTAATTTAAATTGTCAAAACTAAATTATAATTCCTAAATTATCAAAGGATAATTATTAAGATAATCAAATATAAATAAAGATAATTGTGACAAAATAATTATTTTTTAATGAATTATCAAATTATATTTATTCCAAGTGATAATAGTAAAAAATAGAGATAATCACATTAATTTTATGAAATGATAATTTCAACCAATTATCAATGGACAGTTTCATGAGTCTATTAAAGATAATAGAATAAAATCATCAAATGATAATTTATAAGAAATTGATTTAATTTGATTGAAGTTGTGTAATTTATGAAATACATCAAAGGATAATTGTGAATAATTATAAAATGACCATTATGAATAATATTAAAATGATAATTGTTTCAAATTATCAATGATAATTGTAAAGATTTATCAATATAAAATTACAAAAAAAATATCATAATATAAATTCAAAAAGATAATTTGTATGGATTAATTATTTAATTATATTTACAAAAACTATTAATTATTAATTTCGCTAAATTATCAAATTATATTTTTTGATGGAGAATTATCATAAAAAAATTGTGAATTGATAACTTTCTAGGAATAATTAATAGATTATAATTGTTCAATTTTTTTGAAGGATAATTTCAAACACAATGGATACTTTTAATGATAATTTATCATGGTAATTTTAAAATTATTTAAAATTTAGATAAATTATCATCACATATAATAATTTATATAATAATTTCAAAATTATCCGGGAAGGATAATTATCATACATGTTTTAATATAATTGATAATTCAAGAATTATTTAGGAAAGAGAAAATATCATATTATGGGATATTTTAATAAATATTTTAAAAATTATTAATGAGATAGAATATATCATCGAATATAATTTTTTATTTATTTTTTAAATAAAATTGCTATTTTGGTTCTAATAAACCCATCATATACCTCAAATATGTATGTACTGATAACTTGAAACATTGATGTATCACCTTTTATGAATATAAAAATATGAAAAGGTCTCCCGTATTTTTTAGGTAGGACGTTTATTTACTTCTTGGGATCATCTTTATACTTGTTTCCTTGATGATTATATTTTTTGGCATTTGATTAACCATTCTTGATTGTTATCACATGTATGTGTATCCCATAAAAACAATTGATATCCCATGAGTGATATTAGTGTAGATTTTATCCATATTTAATTATGATAACATGTTGTTGTGTATGTAGTAGTAAACTCATGTTCATTAATTTTAACTGCTTGTATGTTTTCCCAATATATTTACTACCATGCCTTCTTAGTTTTTAGTGGTAGTTGAGATAGGTGGACCATCACGACAATTTTATTCCCTAGCAGGGGAGAATTCTTGATTGTAACCATGGTAATGAGGACCCTGAGCATAGGATGTGTAACGACCCAAACTTTTTAAATAGTATATTAACTTACTCTTAACGATTTAATATAGATGTTAATGGTTAATGCAGAATGAGGAGTCGATGGCTTCATCCAGTAGACTCGAACCTTATGAAGCCCACTTATCAGAGCTTGGGAAGGAGGTAGAATCTGTGGGCTTCGCATTGGTCCAAGCCCAAGCCGAACTCCAGCGTGTCAAGCTTAAACGGAAACGCATTTGGGAGAAGTTCAAGTTAGTAGAGATTACTACTATGGAAATGTTATCTAAGCCTCCCTCAGATTCTCTCACCACAGCACACCTTACACTTTGGTCATATGTCGGTGTTATAGGGGGCTATGTGATGAGACCCTTGCTTCTTTGTGTAATCCTTTGGGTTGAATGAATTAATATTTCTTCCTTTAGTGTTGTTTGTGAAACTTCAAATGTCCGAATAATTTTAGGATGTATTTTATTGATGAATTTTGAAAAAAGGATATTTTAAAATATTTATGTAAACCCTAAATAATTAATGATGTGTAATGATTTTCAAAAAATGGTCTTCTACGAAACTGTTCAGTAAGGAATTCGGAGTCTAATAAGATCAACATAATTTTTGATGAATAGTAAATTATGAATAGTGATTTTACGCTTAGGATTAGTAATGTGACCAAATGGATTAGTAATTTCACTCTAAGAAAGTTTTAATATAATTTAGACACCTAGATTAAGTAATGTGATTCAATAAAATGGGTGAATAATAGTTTCATAAATTATTAGTCAAGTAATAGTTTTTTCGGGTGAATAGTGTTTTTTAATTAAAAATTTAATTAAAAATAATTAGAAAATTATTTTTATAAAAATGAATTTATTTTTGAACTCATAGCATCGATATTATGTTATGATAATTTTTGGGGATTTTTTTGAAAAAAATGAATTCTCGATGAATGGTGTTTTTATTTAAAAATTAAATTAAAAATATTTAGAAAATTATTTTTATAAAATGGAGTTCATAAATGTAATTAGAGCATCGATATTTGGTTAAGGTGAAATTTTGGGATTTTTCTGAGAAAGATGAATTTTTCAGTGAATAGTAAACATGCAGTTTTAGGGTTTCGGTATGTTTAATGACATCATAACTGTGTCATGATGATGTCATGAGATATTTTAAGGGTTTTCTGGACAAAGGTGATGAATTATTGTTTTGGGGGCCCCATGTTTCCTAACTCCATGGTAAATTCCATTGGAGAGCACATGGTTTTGAGAAAAGCACTTGTGAGGTGTCCCTTGGCCATTAATGCCTTGTCCCCTCACTTTCCCTATAAATACCCACCCTTTCCTCCTATATTTTTCACTCCCAACTCTCCCCCAACGATGTTCTGGTCTCTTTACCCCCCAAGGAGTCTTCCCAAGGTTCCCCCAAGCCATCAAGGTCCAAACCTTTGAGTTTTAAGAGTTACGTTTTAAGGTAAGGGATCCGACCTCTCTCTTTCTTTTCATGTAATCTCTTTTATGTCATTCCTTTTATGCTCCATGTTATTATGTGAGAGGATGTTCTTTTATATTCCTCTTACTGCCCTTTTCATTTTTATATGATGATAGATCCCCTCTTACTCTCATTATTTTGTTTTATGAAAGTTTAAGTGACGCCGTTAGGCTGCCGAATTTTGAAGGGATTCTTTCACCCTTCTCATTTTTCAAGTTCAATTTTCATGTCAAGTCCTTCAAGATCCTTTTTATTATGTTGGGGTGTGATCTCTATATGTATCATAATGATCTCTCATAATCATATTATGAGAGACCCTATTTGATCTTGTCAAATCCTTTTTTATTGAAGTTTAAGTGACGTCGTTAGGCTGTCGAATTTTCATAAGAGAAATCTTATTTTAGTTTTACTTACAAGTTTTTTGATTTCATATGGTATATCTTTCAAATTCATTACCATGTTCTTAAATCCCTTATATTCTGTCCATCTACTGTTTTATGGATCATTTATGAGTGGGTGACCCATGTCCCCTCTCTTTTCAATGTTTTCTAAAACCTTGTAACATAGACGTTATGCTGTAGAATTTTCATCTCAAAATGCCTCTCTCTTTTCTCAAAATTATTTTATGTTATAAAGTGAATACTAAAAGCTATTATTTCTACAAGGGTATTCATATATATATCAAAATGTTCTATTTTAAATTCTGGTATTTACATACATGAGACCCGCTTTCCCTTTCCGTGGGTTTAAAGTGACGTAAAGATCATGTCTTTAAAGCAGTTTTTAAAACGTTATGATTATGAAATGAAACACATTTATTTTATGCTATATGGGTTATTTATGTAATGTTTGATGATGATATATGTGGCTCACATGATAATAAAGGCAAATTTAAGGGTGTGCCCTGATAGCGCTCCAATGCATTGGGTAATGATGTAACCACTAGAGATTACAATTTTCATGATACCTTGGTGAATAACCTTGGTATTTTTCAAATGACACCTTGTGGATGGACCTTGGTGATATGTTCATGATTGTCTATGTTAAATTATGTATCCACATCTTCAAGTTATGAAAAATTTTATTTTTATTATGAAATTCCTCATGATTCCTTTCTCATGCCTTAAAGTTCTTTTCTTGACCTTATTGAAGTATCTCAAGTTCACATGTAAAATGTTTATCTTGTTTACCTTACTGGGCCTTTTGCTCACCCCTTCTTTTGATGTATGTCCCCAGGTTATGAGATGCAGTAATGAACCTAGGATTAACTTAAGTAGAATCCTTTCTAGTGTTTAAGAAGAATTTTTTATGTTGTTTTCATGTATTATGTTCCTGGTTTCCAAGACACTAAACCTTAAAGATCCTCAGTGTTGTGTAACGTAATGAAAGTTTATGTTATAAAAAAGGTGGGATGCTATAGTTGGTATCAAAGGATGGTTTAGTTATTTTCGGAAATTAGGAAATAAAAACTTTTGGAAGAACCCTATAGAAAAGTTTAAATATAGGAAAACTTCCTGGTATTTTGGTAAGTACTGAGTAAGTGGTTTATCAAACAAATACATCCATGTCTGGATATGAGCAGGTAGAGGCGGCTCTGGCACAGATGTACATAGGGGTAAAACCCGAAAACACCGATCTGAGCTAGACTCGAACAGGAACTGGTGCACGATAACGGGCCTTGCTTCACTCTTGGTTACGACACTCCCAGGGGATATGTTTGGTTAATCACAAGATTTTTATGAATCATTATGAATGAATTATAGAGAAGTGTAATTTTCTAAGCATGAAGTCTTAGTTAAAAAATTCATAAATGAAATAAGTTTCTCACTAAGGTTTTATTCTTTTAGAAAATGGTGGGCAATAGGAGGAACTGTGCAGATGGTGACCGCAATGCACCATGTGCTGACGGCCCTCCGATGGAAGCTGGATTGGAAACATTCATGCGAATGATGAACCAACTGACTCAAGTTATGAGTAATAACATGAATCAAGCTGAGAGGCCGATCTCACCACGAAGGGAACAACATTCTGTTGAGTCCTTCATGCGTCGACGACCACCAACCTTCAGTGTATCTACTGACCCATTGGTTAAGGAACAATGGATAAGCTCCATTGAAAAGATCTTTTCTGTACTTCATTGTTCGGAAGAAGAAAATGTCACCCTTGGTGTTTACCGCCTAGAGGGAGAAGCTGATCAGTGGTGGTCACTGATCAAAAACACGAAGCCACAAGGAGACATGGATGCTATGGAGTGGGAAGAGTTCTGGGGAATATTCTTTAATAAGTATTTCCCTTGTTCGATGAGAACGATAATGGAGAAAGAATTTCTCGAGCTGAAGCAAAAGGAGAATGAATCAGTTGGAACCTACCAGATGAACTTCACAAGGCTTTCCCGTTATATCTAAAGCTTCATCATGGACCCTAATGGGAAGGTTGATAGATTCTTTGGTGGACTACGACCTCATCTGTGGAAGAATCTAGCCAACAGGGACTATGATAGCTATGAAGAAATAGTTCGAAGTGCAATGAAAGTTGAACTAGAGTTTGGGAGACACAGTGGTCTCACAAATCTAATGAGAAGAAGAGAAATCTAGAACCAAGCCTGGGAAGAAGTTTTGATCAGGAAAGAGGTGGAAAGAATATGCAACATGACACATGCAATAAATGTGGGAAGAAGCATTCAGGAAACTGCTTGATCGGAAGTGGTAACTGCTACAGGTGTGGAAGAGAAGACCATATTTCTCGGAATTGTCGTAGTGATGTGAAGCCTCAACTTCCCAACACTAACGACAGAGGAAAGATGGTCCTGACCCTACCCTAAGTCACATTCTTCAAGTGTGGACAGCTTGGTCACTTTGCTAATCAATGTCCAAATCTGAGGGTGGTGGAGGGGAATCACCATCAACCTTAGCAGAGGCCAAGGGATCAAGGTCATGCTTTCTCTATCACAAAAACTGAAGTTGAAGTTCCGAACGATGTGGTAGCAGGTACTCTTGTAGTCCTCTCAAAACATGCAAGTACCTTATTTGATTCTGGTTCTACGCATTCCTTTATTTCCTCCATGTTTTCAAGGAATATAGAACCAATCCCCAAACTGCTAGAGGTAGAGTTGTCAGTCAAGACTCCAAGTGGGATTATCCTTGCATCAACAGTATTTAGAGACTCTAGTGTTTACTTTGGTGAGCACAATCTTATCGAAAATCATGTAGTCATTCCCATGATGGAATTCGACATTATACTAGGGATGGACTGGCTCTCAAAGTATAATGCTAAGATAAAATGCAGATGTAAGGAAATATCAGTAGTCTTGAATGAACGACCTACAGTTATCTTCCAAGGAGAGATATCCCGAACTGATCCCTATCTATAAGAACCTCCTATATCTTTCTTTATGGAGTTAATCGGTGGTGATAATGAAGGAAAATGTAGCATACAAATAGAAGATGTTCCAATTTTTTAGGAATACATGGATGTATTTCCTGAGGAGTTACCTGGACCTCCCCCAGAAAGAGAGGTAGAGTTCTCCATTGAACTCGTACCTAGGTCTCAAATGATATCAAAGACTCCGTATAGAATGGAAAATGTGGAGCTAGAAGAGTTAAAGAAACAACTCCTAGACTTGTTGGAGAAGGGGTTTATCCGTCCGAGTGTTTCTCCTTGGGGATCACCAGTTCTCTTTGTGAAGAAGAAGGATGGATCAATGCGGCTATGCATTGATTATAGAGAACAGAATGGGATCACAGTGAAGAACAAATACCCTCTTCCAAGAATTGATGATTTATTTGACCAACTTCGTGGGGCTCAATTCTTCTCCAAGATTGACCTTCGATCTGGTTATCATCAACTAAGGGTGAAGAAGGAAGATATTCCAAAGGTTGTCTTCTGATCAAGATATGGGCATTATGAGTTTACAGTTATGCACTTCATCTTGACTAATGCTCCTGCTATTTTCATGGATTTGATGAATAGAGTCTTTAAAGAATACCTTCATAACTTTGTCGTAGTTTTTATTGATGATATTTTGATATATTCAAAAAGTCATGAGGAGCATGAAGATCATCTGAGGGTTACTTTGAAAACTCTGTGGAAGGAGAGGCTCTTTGGAAAGTTCAGCAAGTGTGAGTTTTGGTTACAACAAGTGTCTTTTTTGGGGAACATCGTAACCAATGAAGGAATATCAGTTGACCCTGCAAAGACAATGGTTGTGGAGGAGTGGCCTCAAACCACAACAGTAACTAAGATTCATAGTTTCCTTGGTTTAGCAGGATATTATAGGAGGTTTGTGAAAAACTTTTCACGACTTTCTAATCCACTAACCAAGTTGACTCGAAAAGGGGTTAAGTTCATCTGGACAAAGGAATGCGAGGAAGGTTTCCAAGAGATGAAGAAGAGACTGGTTACTGCACCTGTGTTAACACTACCCTCTATTGGAGAAGGATTCGTTATTATTAGCGATGCATCTCTAAAAGGGCTTGGGTGCGTCCTCATGCAAAATGACAAGGTAATTGCTTATGCATCTCGACAGTTGAAGATTCATGAGCAGAATTATCCTATGCATGATCTAGAGCTAGCGGCAGTTGTTTTTGCTCTAAAGATATGGAGGAACTATCTTTATGGGGAGAAATGTGATATATACACCGACCACCAAAGTTTAAAGTATATTTTCACACAAAAATAATTGAACATGAGACAAAGGAGATGGTTGGAGCTTATTAAAGACTATGATTGTTCAATTCATTATCACCCAGGAAGAGCAAACAAAGTCTCGGATGCGTTAAGCAGGAATGATCCGGTTGTTCTGGAAACAATGAGGATCCTAGGAGATCCCTTGATTAAATATCTAGTAAAACTGGACATGGGAATTGTAAGGGAAGGGACATCATCAACCTTATCCCAAATGATTTCTCAACCTTCATTACTAGAGAAGATCAAGAAGGCTCAAAAAGAAGATCCTTTGCTGCAAGAGAAGTTTGAGGCTGTAAAGGATGGGAAGTTCCCTGATTTCAATATTGATCCAGAAGGTGTATTGAAATTTCGTACAAGACTATGCATTCCATCTATTCCGAAGAAAAAGAAAGAATTGATGGATGAAGCTCATAGCTCTACCATCTCTATATATCCGGGAAGTACTAAAATGTATAGATATCTTCGTGATCATTATTGGTGGGATAATATGAAGAGGGAGATTGCTGATTTCACTACAAAGTGCCTGGTGTGTCAGCAAGTAAAGGCAGAACGACAACTTCCCAAGGGGGTATTACAACTGCTACCCATACCAGTATGGAAGTGGGATAATATCACCATGGACTTTGTAACTGGTCTCCCGAAAACATCCAAAGGAAATAATGCGATATGGGTAATTGTGGACCCTCTCACCAAGACCGCCCATTTTATCTCTATTCGGGAAGATTTCTCTCTAGATCAACTTTCCAAGATATACGTAAAGGAAGTGGTGAGGTTGCATGGGGCACCACTATCCATCGTATCTGATCGTGATCCAAGATTCACATCAAAATTCTCGAGAAGTCTTCAACATGCTCAGAATACTGAAATGAATTTTAGTACGGCCTGTCATCCTCAAACTGATGGCCAATCTGAAAGGACTATTTAGACACTCGAAGACATGTTGAGATTATGGTCAATTGAATTTAATGGTGGATGGGATCAACACCTCCCATTAGTTGAGTTCTCCTATAACAACAACTTCCATTCTAGTATTCAGATGGCACCCTTTGAAGCTCTATATGGAAAGCGATGTAGAACTCCTACTTGTTGGGATGAAGCTAGTGATAGAACGCTTCTTGGGTCTAATCTTGTGCAAGAGATGACAGAATAGGTTCATGCCATCCAACAACACATAATGGCTGCTCAGAGTCAGCAGAAGAGCTATGCTGACAACCATCGAAGGTTCTTGGTGTTCGGTGTTGGCGACAATGTCTTCCTTCGAATTTCTCCATGGACGAGATTCATGCGGTTTGGGAAGAAAGGGAAGCTCATCCCTAGGTACATTGGACCCTATGAAATCCTTGATCGCATAGGAGCAGTGGCCTATCATCTAGAACTTCCACCGAATCTAGCTCAAGTTCATGATTTCTTCCATGTATCTCTCTTGAGGAAGTACATACCCGACCCTTCGCATGTACTGAACCCAGAGGTGGTACAACTGGAACATGACCTCTCTTATGAAGAGCAGCCAGTGGAGATCTTGGACCGAAGAGACAAGGTTCTATGAAACAAGACTACCCACCTTGTGAAAGTTTTGTGGAGGAATCATAAATATGAAGAAGCGACTTGGGAGCCTGAGGATACAATGAAGCAAAAGTACCCTCTCATTTTCGACTAGGCCTCAAGTATAAAATTTTGGGGATGAAATTTCTTAAGGGGGGAAGAATGTAATGACCCAAACTTTTTAAATAGTATATTAACTTACTCTTAACGATTTAATATAGATGTTAATGGTTAATGCAGAAAGAGGAGTCTATGGCTTCATCTAGTAGACTCAAACCTTATGAAGCCCACATATCAGAGCTTGGGAATGAGGTAGCATCTGTGGGCTTCGCTTTGGGCCAAGCCCAAGCCGAACTCCAGCATGTCAAGCTTGAACGGAAATGCCTACGGGAGAAGTTCAAGTTAGTAGAGATTACTACTAGGGCAATGTTATCTGAGCCTCCCTCATATTCTCTCACCATAGCACACCTTACACTTAGGTCATATTCCGGTGTTATAAGGGGCTATGTGATGAGACCCTAGCTTCTTTGTGTAATCCTTTGGGATGAATGAATTATGATTTCTTCCTTTAGTGTTGTTTGTGAAACCTCAAATGTCCGGATAATTTTAGGATGTATTTTATTGATGAATTTTGAAAAAAGGATATTTTAAAATATTTATGTAAACCCTAAATAATTAATGATGTGTAATGATTTTCAAAAAATGGTCTTCTACAAAAGTGTTCAGTAAGGAATTTGGAGTCTAATAAGATCAAATTAATTTTTTATGAATAGTAAATTATGAATAGTGATTTTACGCTTAGGATTAGTAATGTGACCAAATGGATTAGTAATTTCACTCAAAAAAAGTTTTAATATAATTTAGACACCTATATTAAGTAATGTGATTCAATAAAATTGGTGAATAACGGTTTCATAAATTTTTAGTCAAGTAATAGTTTTTTCAGGTGAATAGTTTTTTAAAAATAAAAATTTATTTAAAAATTATTATAAAATTATTTTTATAAAAAGGGCTTTATTTTTGAACTCATAGAATCGATATTATGTTATGGTAATTTTTGGGGATTTTTCTGAAAAAAATGAATTCATGATGAGTAGTGTTTTTATTTAAAAATTAAATTAAAAATATTCAGAAAATTATTTTTATAAAATGGAGTTCATAAATATAATTAGAGAATCGATATTTGGTTAAGGTGAAATATTGGGATTTTTCTGAGAATGATGAATTTTTTAGTGAATAGTAAAAATGCAGTTTTAGGGTTTCGGTATGTTTAATGACATCATAACTGTGTCATGATGAGGTCATGAGATATTTTAAGGGTTAGCCGGCCAAAGGTGATGAATTATTGTTTTGGGGGCCCCATGTGGCCTAACTCCATGGTAAATTCCATGGGAGAGCACATGGTTTTGAGATAAGCACTTGTGAGGTGTCCCTTGGCCATTAATGCCTTGTCCCCTCACTTTCCCTATAAATACCCACCCTTTCCTCCTTTATTTTTCTCTCCCAACTCTCCCCCAACAAATTTCCGGTCTCCTTACCTCCCAAGGAGTCCTCCCAAGGTGCCCCCAAGCCATAAATGTCCAAACCTTTGAGTTTTAAGAGTTACATTTTGAGGTAAGGGATCTGACCTCTCTCTTTCTTTTCATGTAATCTCTTTTATGTCATTCCTTTTATGCTCCATGTTATTATGTGAGAGGATGTTCTTTTATATTCCTCTTACTTCCCTTTTCATATTTTTATGATGAGATATCCCCTCTTACTCTCATTATTTCGTTTTATGAAAGTTTAAGTGACGCCGTTAGGCTGCCAAATTTTTAAGCGATTCTTTCACCCTTCTCATTTTTCAAGTTCGATTTTCATGTCAAGTCCTTAAAGTTCCTTTTTATTATGTTGGGGTATGATATATATATCTATCATACTGATCTCTTATAATAATCTGATGAGAGACCCTATTTGATCTTGTCAAATCATTTTTTATTGAAGTTTAAGTGACGTTGTTAGGCTGCCGAATTTTCATAAGAGAAATCTTATTTTTGTCTCACTTCCATGTTTTTCATTTCATATGGTATATCTTTAAAAATTCATTACCATGTTCTTAAATCCCTTATATTCCGTCCCCCTACTGTTTTATGGATCATTTATGAGTGGGTGACCCATTTCCCCTCTCTTTTCAATGTTTTCTAAAACCTTGTAACATAGCCGTTATGCTGCAGAATTTTCGTCTCAAAATGCCTCTATCTTTTCTCAAAATTATTTTATGTTATAAATTGAATACTCAAAGCTCTTATTTCTACAAGGGTATTCATTTATATATCAAAATGTTCTATTTTAAATTCTGGGATTTACATACATGAGACCCACTTTTCCTTTCCGTGGGTTTAAAGTGACGTAAAGATCATGTCTTTAAAGCAGTTTTTAAAACATTATGTTTATGAAATGAAACCCATTTATTTTATACTATATGGGTTATTTATGAAATGTTTGATGATTATATATGTGGCTCACCTGATAATAAAGTAAAATTTAAGGGTGTTCCCTGATATCGCTCAAATTCATTGGGTAATGATATAACCACTAGAGATTACAATTTTCACGATACCTTGATGAATAACCTTGGTAATTTTCAAATGACACCTTGGGGATGGACCTTGGTGACATGTTCATGATTGTCTATGTTAAATGATGTATCCACATCTTCAAGTTATGAAAAATGTAATTTTTATTATGAAATGCCTCATGATTCCTTTCTCATGCCTTAAAGTTCTTTTCTTGACCTTATTGAAGTATCTCAAGTTCACATGTAAAATGTTTCTCTTGTTTCCCTTACTGGGCCTTCTGCTCACCCCTACTTTTGATGTATGTCCCCAGGTTATGAGATGCAGTAATGAACCTAGGATGAACTTAAGGAGAAGCCTTTCAAGTGTTTAAGAAGAATGTTTTATGTTGTTTTCATGTATTATGTTCCTGGTTTCCAAGACACTAAACCTTAAAGATCCTCAATGTTTTGTAGTGTAATGAAAGTTTATTTTATAAAAAGGCGGGATGCTATAGGATGTGGTTATGAGGTTGACATAGAATCGTGCCGATGGTGTCCTCAGGAATGCTGGATTCCAAGAGCCACTCACCTTGAGATAGCCTAGTCAATGTGAGTACTAGATATTCTCATATAGAGGATCAGGGTGACATGTTCCACTTGAGGGAAAGTTGACGTTATGTATCACCTCCATGAAACTATTTAGAAGTTGTCCAAGGGATAGTTTGTTTCTTCTGATTCATTTAGATATCTTCTAGCCTGGAGTTGAAGCAGGTATAGCTGGGGTGGTGGAATATTGGTTATCACACTAAAATTCAGTTTTGGATTGTTTGTTTTTTTATTCTAGTAATTGTTATTATCATGGAATAAAAATGTATACATGAGCACATCAGGTTAAAGATTCATTGGTGGTGACCTGCTAAGTCTTGTACACACATCCTACTCTTACACTTCGATGTGCTTATAGATTTCATGAGAGACTCAGTGAAGTGTAAGGTCCTTATGATGGATGGTTGAGCACCTCGAGCATGGAGCAGGGGAGGACTAGTATAGATATTGGATAACCCTCATGTTATTTTATTTATCATATATTTTCTTCTTTTTGGATAGGTTTTCCACATTGGATACTAGTTTTATTTTAATAAAATGTAATTCCTTTATTTTCAACATCATTTCTCTAATTATTTATTAAATTTTCAAAATTTATTTTAGATCTTATAATGTGATATTGAGGGTATAGTCTCCCCAATGATGGGAAAAGACCCTTCCTTCTTGTCGGAATCCTCTTTCATATGGGGAGGCATGCATGAGGTTATGTTGCATTTAGGATCAAGCTCGGTTGTTCGGTTGGGATGTGACATTTTATATCACAAACAATTATGTAGAGAAAATTCATAGTGAGATATAATTGAGAATAATATTATTTTTGGATTTATTGAGGTTTGGATGTAGAGTTGATTTAGAATTATAATTGAGGGTTAAAATAAATTTGGGATAAATTTATATCATGATTTAATCATTCTGGATATAAAGAGAAAAAATTTGATGTGTTTTAAATTTTAGTTCGTCATTCATTAAATTTAAAAGACTAATTATTGAGGAAGAAGATCATACAATTTATATAGTGATATCATGGTTAAAATAAGAAGATTTATTTGTAATAGTTGATATAGAATCATTTTTAGCAATAAAGAACTAGTTTAATCATAATTATAAGATTTCTATTGAGAGATAACAATATACCAAGTATAATTGCACACCAAGGGTTTTGGATGACACATTTTGGTTCCACCAACAATTATTATTACAAGATACGCAATCTACAACTTCAATTGTAGTGACATAAAGAACCAAAACTTCAACTGTATAAAATGTAAGAGCCCAAAAAATCATGGAGGTACATCCGTGTTTAAATTTGGTTTCACTATCTTAAAATGGTTAATGAAATGTCAGTATAGAATATAAGGATACACAGTGGTTTTCAAGGGGTTTAAGACACAAAAAATATTGACTAGAGGATGTTCAACATATGGTGCATGATTTTAACATGGTCAGTAGTAATCATGCTACTCAACCATGCGGCCTACAGAGGGGGTAGATTATAATTGAAAATTTATTCAAGGGGTTACTGTAAACTATGTGAATTTTGGATAGAAATTACTTTTCACAGCAACTGTAAGGTTTTTCAAGAAGTGCAGGCTCCCAAGAGATTGTGCGAACTTGGACCACATTAGACAGAGGGTGGCATGGTTGCAGCACGGTTTTGTCAACCATACAACCAAACTGCTCACCTCATTAAAGGGGGTGGATTTCCAATTTTTTCCCTTCATCTTAAGTGTTTCTCACTTGAATTTATCCCCCATTCTTGTTACAACAACCTCTGTGAAAAACAAAACCATCTTAAACTTCTAATAGATGGTTCCACCTTTATTCAAAGATGTTTATAGTGTCTTTGGGTGAAAATTGAATCTCTGAATAATTCTTACACTCTTATTTCGTTTATTTTCTGTTAGAGGCTCTTGTAGCAATTATTCTCCTCTTGAATCCCTAAATATCTCGTTTTCATCATATTTCTATGTTGGGTCTTGAAAGAGAGTTTTAGTATGAATCGAAGTCCTAGGATAAGCGAGCGTCTGTCAACAATAATAGGATTGGTGGTCTAAATGTTATATCTCATAGTCATTATTCCTATTTGAATGTGTATGTGGTTGTTTTTTGGTATATTCATATATCCATTTTTTCCATGATAGAAAATAGAAATTAGGTTAATTAAAATATGAAATGAAAACCACATAATCCCCATCAGGTCTAATGGGGATAAATAGACCAGAACTATGGACACCCATGGGGCAAAAAAATATCTTGAACAAGATAGATTGGGATGTTGAATGGTAAATTTTAGGGTTTATAATAATAACTAAATGTAAAATATGATTAACTCAATAACATGTATATATTGGAATTTTGATTAACTAGATGATTTAAATAATTTAGGATGGGTAAATGGATGTATGTGATAATTGGTTAATGGGGATTGGATTTATAATTGGTATCTTGGAAGAGGTGATAAATGGTTATAATGTGTTAAAAAGTAAAAATGTAGTGATTTCGGAAAATTGAGAACATGATGATGGTAAACTATCATTTTAATGTGATTAAATGGAAATTGTCCACCCTTGTTGTTTTTCTGTAATGAAATGTTCAATGATTATAAGCCTACATGATTGTAATATATATTACAGAGATGTTGGACCAATGCTCCACTCCCATGGTTGGGCTAGAATAATGCTCGAGGTGCCCTTGTTTGTAGTAGTTATTTAGGGAATGTACTGATTCTCTTGAACACAATGGTATAGACATGGTATTCCCTATCATGGTTGAGATAGATGGACATAACATTCTAAATCCAGGTCAGATTCCTAGAGTAAGGCTCTATGATTATTGACTTGTGAACCTTTTGATACAAGGATCATATAACTGGCTTGTCCAAAATGAGTTTGATGAAAATTAATAAGCATAGAACATGGGAAGGGAGGTAATTGATATAATAAATTTTATATGATGTAACCTGTTTACTTTTTCTATTCCATTATTTCATGTACTTATAGATAAATTGTATTGTAATTTATATTTCATATATACTGTTGGTGGTGGCCCACTAAGTTATAGTCACACCCTACTCGGGCCTCTATTAAGTTCCTGAGAATACATCATGGTTGTTGGTGAGGACAAGGGAAATGTCCCAACACTAGAGGGTTTATTTGGGACTCAGCGACCTGCATGGATGAGGGAAGTGGACATGGTGTTGGGACCCATTTTTGTGATTATTCAATGTTTCCTAATTTTGGGATCACCATTAAACATGGAAATTTAAGAATCGGAATGAAGTACTTATGTTTGGTTGTGGTAATATAACCCGTTTTGGGAAATTATTATGGAAATCCGTGATTATATTTTGGTTTGATTTATTTTTTATTATCTTATTCAACTATGGAATAATCTAATAATGATTTTCTAGTACCACCATTTGTTTCATTATACCCTCGATGCTAGCCAAAATCCAATTTCATACTAGGATTTTTACTTTAGATTATATAAATAACCATCTCATTGCGTCAATTAGTGACACCCATTTCGGGACATTACAAAGTGGCATAAAAGGGGTTTTATATTATTTTTATATTATTTGGGAAAGGGTAACTGGATATTATGTGGTGTTGGGTATTACCCATGATATCTATTATGGGATGAGATATCCCATGTACAAGGTAAAACCCAAGCACTCTGGGAGGGGTGGATGTTCATTATGATTTCTGTTACAATTTGATCTTATTTCACCTTTATTGATGCACTTGTGGTGTGATATTATTAATTTTTGATATTCTATCTGTGATGTGGCATATAAAGAGGTCTTATATTAATGAATTATTATAATAAATTATGGATATATGTGAAATTATTCATTCTCAGAACACATGGAAAATGGGTAATATTCAGGAATGGAAATAGAAAATGCATTTTTGAATCTATCAAAATTGTGACATAAAATATTCCAAATAAAAATGATGTAATATTAAAAATAATTGAATAAATGTTATGGGATGAATAAAAAATGTTTAATGTGATGTGAAATATTGGGATTTGGTTAACCCCTTCTTTAAATGTCCTAGTTTAGTGGAGGATTGTAATGGTGTTGTGCTAGTGGTTATACCGATTGGGATAGGGTATTTGGAAATTATTTTCTATTGATAGAGGTGGTCCCTCTTCGGATTAAAATTTGAAAACCATATGTTATATGTTTTGAGAGGTGCTTTTGGAATTATATAGTCTTACCTCCATGATGAATTCTATCAGTTAGGATACATTAGGGTATCACTGATAATTCTACCCCATTATTGGACATGGAAGCCTAGTTGGTTCTGGGAAACATCGTGGGGGATTAGTTTTGTGAGATCCTTACTCATTTTATGTGGTTTATAGAGTGATCCCTGGATCGAGATGTGTCTATTTTGTTCTATTTGAAAAGGGAGTTCCATCTATAGCACCCCCCCCCCCCAACATTTTACAAAGAGGGTTAACTTGAGGATATATAGATTTATATTGATTCCATCAAAATGATTCAAGATCACATGGATTCCCCAAAGAAAAAGATAGTTAATATAGAGACTCATATATTGTGGGAACTAGTGAAACATTTTTGGGATATAAGGACTCAAGATAAGAAGATATATGGCATGGTATTTAAGGAATTCTAGGAGAAGTTCTGAGAATACTTTTACGTCGAAACCTTGAAGTAGAGAAAGGATTAAAATTTTATGTTCTTTTCTTCTGGAAACATGATGGTGATGGATTATACTGGACACTTCACATATCTATATTGTTTGTATCCAATATTTTTAATATATGAGATAATTATTTCCATGTGAATTTAGGATGAGTTTAGATGTGATATCATGTCCCAGGAGAATATCATTCATTTGAGAAGGTTAATTGAGTTGTGGATTTAGTTATCAATTATAAGGGAAACCAGATTGAATCCTCTAGTGATGGGGAGATATCAAAAGTTGGGTGATCTAGTGGTATGTATTCTAATAGTTAGAAAATTCCTTGTGAGAGTTTCCACTGGAGAAGTGGTGGGAATAGGATTTGGGGAAGGGGAACTATCTTCTAGGGTAGTAGCTCAGTCGTATGTTATCAGTGTGGTAGACCAGGACACATGTGAGTTAATTTAACATAACAAATAGTAGAGTGTCAGGCATGTGGTCGGATGGGTCATATTTAGAGGTTCTGTAGAATCCTATAGGAGGAAGACAGTGGTGGAGGTTATTTGCTCATACAAAGTGTTGGAAGAGGTTCAGATACCCCATATCAGTCAAGAAGATAGAGTTCCTATGATCATAATGTTCAAGATTTTCAGAATTTTAATCAGGATATGATATTTTCTATCAATACGATAGTGTAATAGTGTAAAATCTGATTAGAGCCTAAGGTAGAGGGTAATTTCATCTTTATGTATTTTAGCATACACCTTATAGTAGAAAGGATGGTCCATCAACTGTTTAATGTAAAATTCATATAGCTTACATGATTTATAGTGATTCGTATGATATTTTATCCCTTTATTGTTTTACATCTTCTCATTTTCTAAATTTATTGGTTCTATATATATAAAACATGTGTGTGGGTTTATATCTATTGACAAACTATTGGGGGTATGAGTAGAAAATACTCAACAATGTATGGAGTTTGACCTCAAGGTCAGTGGGTACAGTATCCTTGGGGACTTTTTTGTGCTTGAGAAATCGAGGTTTGATGTGATATTGGGGATGTATTGGTTAGTTTTTATTAATCGTATATCGATTGTTACTCCTAGAGGGTAATGTTCACAGCCCTTGATTTTTACACTTATACTCATCTTAGGGAGTGGGATATCTAGGTAAACCATGTGGGGTTAGTTCTCTTGTAGTTAAGAGATCTCATAGTCCATGTGGAGTGTCTCATTCTTAATGATGGAGAAGGAGAGTATGATTTAATTCCTCTTATGTTGGATCATTTTCTACTTTTTTTCCTAAAAATTTCTACAGGTTCACTGCCAAGTGGGGATATTGAGTTTATTATATATTTAGTACCTTGAGTAGAGATGGTATCCATTATACTTTATAGAATATAACTACTATATATTCCTGAGCTTAAGAATTGGGTCGATTAATTTGAGTATGAGGGCTTTATATTCTCAAGTATGCCACCTTGGGGTTCACTAGTCTTATTTTCCAAGAAATCTAATGGTTTACTGTTCTTGTTAATTGATTTCAAGAAGTTAAATGTCATGAAAATAAAGAAATGATATCCCCTTGATTTATAGATGATCTTTTTGACCAATTTATAGGTTCTCTTGTGTTCTACAAAATATATTTAAGGTTATGTTATAATCATCTAGGGGTGAGACCTTATTATATATCATGGACTTCCTTTAGGATTTAGTATGGTCTATAAGAGTTTTTTGTGATTCCATTTGTATTGAATAATTCTCCATCAATATTTATGGAAGTGATGAACCAAATATACCACCCATACATAGACCAATTTTAGGCTGTTTTGTGGATGAAATCCTGGTGTAGTCCCAGACTCATGGCTATCAAGGTAAAAATCTTGAGTGCATCTTGAGTACACTGGGAAAGAATCATTTGTACACCAAGATATCCAATTGTAGCTTTTAGGTCGACAAGGTGAATTTATTGGGTCACATAATCTCCATGTAAGGTGTTCAGATGGACCTAGAAAAAGTGAAAGTAGTTTTATTTTTGTAGCTGCCCACGAATTTTCTTCAATTCATAAGTTTTCTGGGACTTTTGTGTTATTACTGGATTTTTATAAAGGAATTATTTCTCTTATCACCACTTCTTCCGAGATTGAACTAGAATGGTTTAAAGTGGGAATGATCTTGATCTTGTGATGTTGATATCCAGGAGATGAAGAATAATTTGAATATTGCATCAATTTTGATCAAACCTGAGCTGGGTAAGGACTATACATTGTTCTATGATGTGTCCAGGGTTATACATAAACCATTGTTTATGTTGATAGATTGATTCTTAGCATATGGGTTAGGAAATTTAAGACCACATGAATTAACTTAAACTACACATGACTTCTATTAGGTTTTTATGGTTAATGCTTTAATTTGTTGGTGGAATTACCTATTAGGAGAATGTTTGATTTTGTATACTACCCATAAAATATCGAATTGCGTCTTTTATTCAAGGTATTTGACCCTCTGACATGGAATATGGGTGGATTATATGTAATATGTTTACTTTGAGTTGGATAATAATATAGGAAAAGGAAAGAGTGTTTCTATTTCCAAAAGCTAAAAGACACATACTCAGGAATTTCATCAGTCCAATTCAATGTGGAAAATGATGGCCTTATTCACAGAGATGCATATAGGGGTTCGGGAGGAATATGTCATGACCCTTGAATCCTTGTCAGTTGAATCCACACTTCTGAGTTAGGAAAATTAGAGTAAGTATAATTATTTTAAATTTTTTCCATGATGGAAATGATGGAATTATAATTTTTAAGAAGAAAGTAATAATAACAAGAAGTAAAAATATAAAACAATATCCTCTTGAATTATTTGATGGATATTAAACACCATTCTAAGACAGTACCTCTTGAATGATTTTACCCTCCCCAAATGGTTCCAAAATAGCTTAATTAATTGTCCCACCTCATCTACATATATCTAAGGATACTAATCGTTTGTTAATTATCTATTTTTTGGTATATGAAGTGTGTTTGAATTGTGAATTGTCTTGTGGATCGTACAGGTGATCATGAAACACATTCTAGAACTATTTTCCCATAATTAATCATTTTGATTCATTATCCTAGTAACAACACATAAAACTATCTATTCACACCTAGGTGGTATAAATGCATCCAATATATTCCTTATAGTTTTTTTCAATGTTCCAAATATTGTAGGTAGGCTATGTGTGCCCTAATAATGTCCCACACACCTCTATTTCTCTCCTAAAATGACTAGATCATGAATATCTCAATGAACCATCAATATAAGCTCATTTTTATCCAATAAAATGTCACTAATGATAACTATATGATAAATAAAAAATGACCATTTTTTAAATGAAATTACTATAAAAATTCGGCATTCCAATCAGGGATCACACCCATAATAAGTAATGATTCTTATATGAAAAAATCTAAAGATAAATCAATATAATTGAGATATATTATGGTAATTTAATATAATTAAAATTATTTAGTTAGTTAACTCTAGTATTAGGATTATTTTATATGTTATTTTTAATTCTAAATGATTAAATCGATGAGTTTTCTTATGGCTAGGATGGTGTCGTAGCATTGAGTTTTATAGATATCTATGTTTATTTTCTATCAAAAAGGATGTATTTTCTTATGATTGTTGGTTTTATATTATACTCTTAGAAGACACACCGTATGATTTCATCTTATAGTTGATGATCCTTACTCATTTCCCAAATATTGAGGGGGAATTTCAAAATCTATCAAAGAAATTAATTGGTACATCTTACAATTTATGTAATAAATATATTTAAAATTTTAAATTCTTAAATTGATGTCAGGTGATTACCCTATCTTGAGAATAATTTTTTTTATCATTTAAGTATATTATTTCCTTATATATTTTGACTTGGGTTGGTCAATCAGGTTCTCTAGGATTGGAATGTCAAAAATTTACTTTTTTGAAGATATTGAAGTGTTTTAGTGATTTTTGGTCTTTTACCATTCGTGTGATCATGATGAATCATAAAAGTTAAGGGTGGTTAATTTTTCCCATTTTTAATATATCATTAAACAACTATAACTTATAAAATATCGGATGATATATTATTCATCAATATTATTTTTTTACTTAGAATGTATTATATATTGATTTAAATGAGGTGTAGATATCTGCATCATGAATGTAGATATACCACTAAATTCAATATATATTCTCAATTTCATCATGTGCTAAGATTTAAAATTGTCTTATGATATTTTTTATACATTATTAGATTATTTAGATTATTAGTTAAAATGATTATGTTTTTACCTAGATAATTTGTTGCACTGATATACCAACATGGGTGAGCATTGTGGCTAGCATGTATTCCTCTACACACATTATGCTTAGAAACAAGATGATCTATTTTCATTATATAATATGAAATTTGAATTTAGACTAGGTGTAAATTTCATATGTTGTTCCATTTTTATAGTTTTCAAATATTGATATATATATATCTTTAAAAATAAAGGAAATTTTCCTTGTGGACTTTAGCATTCTACCTTACATGAAAAATATTTTTCGACCTATTTATTCAAATATAGAAAAAGGTTATTTTCTATTTTTAAATAGGGAAATATGGAATGAAGATATAATATAATGTATCAAGTATTATTTCATGGTTTCCTTTTCTGGGTTAAAATTTTTTAAGATAAAGATAATTTAATATTCTATTTTCCAACAGAGAATGACTTAAGATATAGTCATAATTAAGATATTTTATTAATTTTAATGTATTTTTTAATTTTCACATTTATGGAATGATATCCATAAATGATTTCATCTATTACCCAAAATGTTTTGGTAAAAAAATATTAATATTACATTTTAAATGGTAAAAAAATTCTATTTGATAGAGTTTTTGACAGTGAAATGGAATTTTCCCCCGAGTTCGAAATAGGGAGTTTCATTTTGGGTGTGATTTCATAATTTTTTTCTGTCATATAAATTTTTTGTATAGGTGGTGAATTTTAAAATAAACAATATATTTATTTCAAACCAAAATCTTCTTATATATTCTTATTTAAAAGATAATTTCCATGGATGAAATAAACCAATATAATTCTAACTATTGATTCATCCACTAAGATTATCATTTTTCACTAGATTTCATTGATTAATTGTTGAATAATGTGGTTCATTTATTTGATAACTTCTAAAATATTATTTAATGTCATTATGATAAGTTTTTATTATTTATCATCAATAATTTTAATTTTTTAACGTATTTAAAGTAAGGTAAATATTTTACACTGAATAATATTATGAAATTGGTATGCAATAAATCTGATCTTTAAAATGATTTAATTCCTATATATAAATTACTTTATTAAAATCTAGTTATTTATATTTGGTAAAAATCTCTTTAATTTTTGTATAAATTATTTATTATAGCCAAATGTGAGTTTCATTTGAGGTCATAGGAATTTCAGGGGTGTACAGGGCTTGTTTGGAACCTAGAGCCCATGTTTTTTTGGAAAAAAAATGGAGGATGCAAAGTTAGTAGTGACCATACATGACATGTCTCATGGTTTGACTAACCATTCCAGACCTGGCCATAGGTAATTAAGATCCCACACATTTTTAGGAAACCACATGGATAGAGGATCATGGTAGTATAAGGCATATGTAATTTTTAGAAGATCCAAAATGCCTGGTTTTTTCCTAGTTATTCAAACTATGTGCAGTGACAGTGTGGGAACTCCCTTAGCACAATATAGGGTGCACAGTTTTTCCAACCATGCGGTCACACTGTGTGGCCCAATATTTTGAGTAAAATTTACCATTTTTCCTCAAATTCCTTTTAAACAAAAAATATAATTCTTCCTCCTACCATGGGTAGAAGCTCAAGTGTGAGATATCCACTTGAAATCCAAAACATAAGCTTTGATCCTATTCTTCCATCTGAACTCAGAATCGAGCATCATCAGTCTCATTGGATTCACATCGGTGAGTACTCTATTCCACTTTTGACATTATTATTTTGTATTTAGATCAAAGGAGTTATTTTTGTGCTGGATTGTATGCCCTATTTCCAAGATTTTTGTCAATTATTCAATTTTCACTCAATATGAGTTGAATCCAGAGCTAGTACTGGAGGAGAACTCTACTATAGACCTACGTTAGATGGTCTCATTATTTTCCCTTAAACTACAGGATTTTATATATATGTCTTTGTGTATCATGCCTAACATTCTGAGTGACTACCTTAAAATGGAATTTATTCCTTGATTAAGATGGATATATATGACATATGTAATTGAGGACACTCACTGATAAACGATTAAAGGTTAAGGACATAGAATGTGAATCACCACTTGGGTGAGTTTCTTAATTAATTAGACCACCATGGGTGGATTTTGAAATGAACACTTTTAAAGTTTGTTTCTTACCCCTTTATGGGGTGTTAAATGATGAATTGTAATTGTAATTTGAATTGATTGCGGAGGGGATGGAAGACTATGTCCATAGTCTATGGATATGGATTTGATTTCTTAAGCATGATTTTCTTCTTATAATGAAATGGTCATTTGAGATAATTGATGACCAATCCTTCCATGTTTATCCCATACTTTAATCCACCCTCTCATGTGAGGTTTAATTAAAATGATCATGGTAACAAATTTTGAAATAATTAAATGACTTATATTTAATTCCAATAATATTCCTTGGGTGACACATGGGATCATTTATGAACGCAATGGATGGACTCTTGTGGATACTGCTTTAATTATGCCCGAGTGATTCCTGAACTCCCATGTGAACTATCATGGATGGATTCGGTGGATTATCATTCCATGGTTGAGTGACACTTGAAATTCTTATGGGGTTTCAAGGATTGACATTGAGGGATGATTTTACATACTCTAGGTGTGAGACATGGGCTCCATTAGTGGATCACTGAGGATAGACTTAGACTACGATGATGTTATACCACACCTATAGAGAAACCTTGGTTTGGATGAGGATCACCCTGGATGGGATTGTAGGGTGTTTGATTCATGATATTCAAATAATAATACCTAGATTCCAAATATTGAATGCCAAGGATTGTATCGGGTTATTAATTTCTTAACTAATGAAATTATTTATATGGCGTCCCTTCCAAGACAAATCATAAGCTTACGATTGGTCAGTGTCTTATACAACATTGATGGTCTGGTTAGGACAATATTGATCTCATACTATAATGGAGGACATAGGGCTACTCACCAATTCATGAGACATAATTTTAAATTGATAAATTACTAACTGTTTATTCAAGATATTTTTGTTCAATCCAAAGAAGGTAGTAAAGGATGGGTATCCATGTGAACCCAACCCTTTATGGTTTATATTCATTTATCACTTATTTTACATATTTTATTACTACCTTCACACTATTACTTTTATATATTCACTAACTACATGGAATTAGACACCTTTGGTGGTGGTATATTGGGATTTCATCTTGCACCCTACTCAATCAACCTTTGGTATAAGAAACAATTTCATGTCTATAGGTATGGATATGGTCAAGTTCACTAAAATGTGTTTTTGATTTCTTCTTAGGAGAAAGGGACCATTAGACCAAGAATAGGCTCCTCATGCTAGCTGGAGATAGTTCTGTTGGTCCTTTTTGTATTTGATACATATATTGTAATATTACATATACAATTGATTTGCTTTCACTAATGAGGCATAGAATGATAATAATTGTATATGAGATTATTTTTTCAATTTTTAGTATATATTCTTGTTCAGTTATTATAGTGCATCAGCTAATGCGGGTTTGTGGTCTAGTGGTCTTAGTGTATATTATTATTGTTTACATATTTTTATACATATTTACCTATTGAAATTTATGATTTATACCAATATTATTCACTTTATTTAGATGGAATAGTCCCTCCGTAGACACACTCCGGACGCTCATTGGTAGTTGGAAGCCAATACCATTTGGGGAGACGCACTTGAGGCCATGTGTCCAACCAAGGAGAAGAGCATTGTTCAGTGTCATCCTGGTCCGAGACTTTCAAAATGGAATTGGAGTGTTTTATTTTCAACATTAATATTTTGAGATAATACAAGAGGATTGTGAAGGAAATAGAATTTTTTAATGATCTATGCTTGGGATTATCTTACCCATGTATGAGGAAAAGAAAAATCACCTCGAATAGAATTTTATTTGAATTTCTACTATTATAGTTGATTTGATTCCATCTTCGGGTGATGAAATTAAATTGTGAGCTGATTATTTACATGATTGTAAGTTATGTTTTTTTGTAACCGAATTAGATGTTTGTTTTCAATATAACAAATCATTTTAGTCACCTGTTAGAATTCACATTCCCTACATTATTCTATGCTATAAAGGATGAATTTCATGATTTCATGAGTATTTAATATGTTCCATGAATAATATACCATCTATTTGATAAATGAGGGTATAGGGAATTATAGAACCCAACTTCTACGTAGTGTGACTTCCATAAACTAGGAAGTCTTTTCTTAATTAGGTTAAATCATACACATAAAGTGTCTAATTGTGGAACATTGTGTCATGGTCTAAGAGTCACAAGGGAGGGAATGTGTTGTGGTGTTAATTAAGTGGATACCATATTTCAGTTCATGAGTTGTATGGGCCCTTGTTTATCAAATGTTGTGGATCATTTGGTTTAACCATTTAATATTAAATGTGAATTAAATTTTTAATTGAATAGTTTAAGTATAGAACATAACCCAGACCCAGCCTTAGTAGTGGGAAGTAGGAAGTATCTCTTTCATTTAGATGATTTGTACATCACCCAGACAAAACTCAAGTTGTAGGAAGATAGTTGTGACTCTTATATAGGATGGATTGTACCTATCCTATTTCAATATCTTCTCTTTTAGCGATTGTTGAATCTTGTCAAAGGGGTGAGCTTGGCATATATAGAGATATGTCACAACAACATCCTCCTATCATATCCTAGGAGGGTGGTGTTGACCATGATTCGAATGTGGTGGTCCATGGGCTACCAGTAGAACCTCATGTGGTACCCACTTAGGAACCCAAGATAGTACTGGATGTAGGTGATGAGGCACAGTTTGGTGAATACTTTATGTGTTTCATAAAAACTATTCTGATATCACCGTGACTAGCCCTAACTATGGAAAAGTGAACATGTGAGTTCTAGTAGTAGAATATTCTCATGTTTTGGGTGGATGGAGAAATAGGATATGGAGTCATGGAATGATTCTATGCTTTCAATATTTGAGCATCTTGAGACACCTCTTTGTAGGAGAGTAATGATTGCTACTAATATGTTGTTTGATTCCTTCAATAGATGGTGGGATGTTATTAATCAGATCAATAATCACCAATAGAGGGCTTGTAAGAGTTTCATAATTACTTCTATGATAACATGAATCCTGAGATGCTGAGGGCCGAGAGAGTCTTAGAGTTCATGCACTTAGAGAACGACATTTAATTAGTTTTGGATTATTCATCCCATTTTAAAATGACCTACTGCTTCTCACTTATTTTGTTGGGTGATGAGTTATCTAAATCTAGATGATTATATGATGGTCTTAGGTATAAAATTTGATCGTAGGAGAATGTCTTTCAACTGAGAACCATTTTTTGGAAAAGTGAATCTGGAACATATCGCATAGCGTAGATTAAGAGAGGCTAGGGGTGAGAGCCAGGGTGGTTTGATTCTTAGATCTAATTTTACATAAAGCAGCAATAGTAAGCATCATATATAAATTCTTATTAGTGATATTAGTATCCATATCACATACTCAATTAGCTAGGTTGGGTTCCACTAATGTAGTATACCAGGAAATATGAGACCTCAGTGCACAAGATACCTAATGGAGTGTTGATCCTAGAGAAATATGGGCCATCTATATTGATTTTGTAGAAATTTACCTCCATATTCCTATGAGAGAGGGGATTCACTAACTCCACCTATAGGGGTAAGTTTATAATATTTTCTTAACGTATCTTGATGTAATACAGTCATCCAATCAAGATGAGGTAGTGGTCATGGCCTTGGATGTCAAACCCCAAATTTACACCAACTACTAAGAAGATATTAACAAGGGATCCATGTTGTTTTATAGGGTCATGGAATAGGTTAGGCATACACAGTTCAACTGAAACATGAGGGGAAGAATCCCATACCTTCTACTATGAGTGGTAATATTCTAGTAGCCTCTATTTTGGTATATAATTGTTTTGATATAGGATCTTCTCATGTATTTATATATGTGCCCATTGTGGAGAGACTTGGGTTATTATTCAGTGTTCTTATGGATTTATAATGCTTGATACTTTGTTGGGAATTAAAATGAAGGATGTATGTAATTGTAGGGAGTTCCCCCATAAGATGTTTTGGTGGCACATCGAATGGGACCTCTTTATCCTCTAGATGATAGGTTTTGGCATCATTCTTGATATGGACTGGTTTGTTTCCTTTTATGATTTCATTGATTTCTATCACCAAATAGTGACCTTCCATCACCATATGGCGAAGAGTTTATTCACAAGGGTGAATGGTATTTCTAGGTGAGCTAAGTTATACCTAGTAATTAATGGATATGTAGTATTTCAACATAGATTGCACCTTTATATCTAGATGATCAAGGAACACATTAGGAAGATTTCCCTCCAGTGGTTGATCATCTAAAGACCTTTTAGGACTATGTCCAATGTGCATGGTATAGTTCTCTATCGAGTGATTTCCAGGAGAATCACCACTATCTATTCCATCTTATAGGATTGTTACTATGGATTTATTGGAGAACAAAAGTGGATTATATGAATTAGGGGAAATTGTTTTCATACGACCCAATACTTATCTGCAGGTATTTCTTACCCTTTTGTGAAAAAGGCGTACAGTAACCCGATTATATTCCTATATTATCGTAAATTAAACTAGTTTACCATTAATAATCGGTATACCTTTCTGTGTATAGATTACCTTTTTGATGACCTTCGTGGATCTTGGTTGTTCTTAATAATTTACTTGATGTCATGTTATCACCAGGTGTGTGTTCAACCTATAGACAAATCTCATACTTATTTTGTAGAAGTTATAATCTATAAAATTTTCTAGATTTGTTCTTCAGTATTATGAATGTGACATTGGAATTCATGGTGCTGATGAACAAAGTTATACATCCTTATCTGGATTTTTTGTGGTGGTTTTTTAGATTATATCTTGGTGCATTTTAACTACTAATATGACCACTCCAAATATATTTAGATTTTTTTGAATAAATTAGATATCATCCTCTTTGTGTTAATAAAATAATTTGCTACTTTTTTATGGATAATATTTACTTTCTATGTCTTATAATATTATATACAAAAGTATCAGTTGACCCGTAGAAGGTGAGAGAGGTAGTTCCCTAAGCACAACCCAATAATTTCTTTGATATACATAGTTATTTTGGTGCTAGATGGATCATGAAGGAATTTCATATAAGACGTATCAATCCTAGTAATGTTTCTTATGGGACTGAATGAGAAGGTAATGATGGATTGATGGTCAAGTACCTCTAATATGGTCTTTTAAGAGCTAAAAGAGATACTGAATTCAGCACTGATCCTTATTTTTTTCAGAGTAGGGAAGAAGCTAAACAATGTATTATGACACATCAGGTATTGGTCATGGAGAAGTTATAATGTAGGGAGATATATTTCTAGCATACAAGCCTCGAAATTTCATGTCACATGAGAGGAACTACTCGATGCATGATATCGATTTTTGTATAGTTGTTCATTCATTAGGTTTTTTGAGACATTACTTACATCAATATAGTTTTCTGGTTTTAAAAAACCACAAAAACCTCAAGTACATATGTTCACATCGTGATATGAATCTTAGGTAGTGAAGCTAGGTTGAGTACCCAGAGTCTTTTGAATTTGAGCGTACCTATACACATAGTATTGGAAATGAAGTGGCCAATGAACTAAGTAGGAGGTCTCAGATACTAGATGTTCAGGAGGCCAGTAGTGAGTGAAATCATATGATTTTGGTTTCTAGGATACACTTGGAGGTTAGAAGAGTTTAGGGAAGAATTTTCATTCCTAATTATTTGTGATCTCTACCCTTCTAAATAAAGTGTGGATGTAGAAACTGTCATATTATAAGGGCCTAGTCCTATGGTAGAGTGCAGAAGGTGAGGGCCCCCATCCTATTTGAACTGTAGGTGAGGATGAAATTTTGTGTACAAATAGTCACATATGGGTTTTAGAATACATATACAAGGAGATGATGTTAGACATTCATTCTTTGTCTTGGGTAGTGCATCTCGGTGTCACTAAGATGTATTAGGAATTACATCACCAAAACTAGTGGCCGAGTATAAAAAGAGATGTAGTTGGTTTTTTTATGAGGTGTTACTCATATCAGCTGGTGAAGGTAGAACACCCGCTACCAGCAATAATGTTATAGTATCTTCCCATTCTATATAGAAAATGGGATGATGTTTTGATGATTTTCATGACTAAGTTTCTTAGGTCACCATGATATAATGATTATGTTTGGGTTATTATTGAAACCCTCACATGATTTTCTCATTTCCTACCTATCAAGGAGAATTTTTTAGTAGATGATATTGGGAGGTTATATATCTGTGATATAGTAGGAATTCATAGGGTCCCTCATAATATCTTTTTTTATAGGGATTCATGGTTCACTTCATGGTTCTGAAAGGGTTGAAGAGAGTATTAGGTAAACAGGTGCTTCTGAGCATATAATACCACCCTCATACTGATGGACACTCAGAACACACAATATGGGTGCTTGATGCCATGATACATGTAGGATACCTAGATTTGGGGGGATCCTGGGAGAGGAAAAAACCCCTGGTTGAATTTACCAACAAGAATAGCTTCTACGGTACTATTTAGATGGTGCCTTTTGAGGATTTGTATGGATGTTAACTTTGATCACCCATGTGTTTTTTAGGGGTAGGATAGGTAGTTGTGCTTGAGAATCCTCTCATTGAAGACACTGGGGAGAAGTTTCAGTTGATCAGAAAATAGATGTCGACAAAAAAATCTCAATTAAAATCTAATTTTGATCGACACAGACAACCTCTATTGTTTGTTTTAAGGGATCAAGTCTTTCGAATATCTAACTAAGGCTGGGACATATATAGATTATGATATAGGGTGATATTTCACTATGACATGTTGGTTCATTAATGATTGTAGGTTGATTTATCTGATAGCCTATCCATTGCAATTTCCTCAAAGGTACCAATCCATAATTAATGTCTTCCATGTATCTCAACTACACCATTATATTTCATACTCATCTCCTACTTTTTAGCCTAAGGAGGTTGATTTAAAGGCAGATGTGTCCCTTTTTGAGAATCCTATTCTTAATTTGGATCATAGCATGAAGGTTCTCCAAGGTTGGGAAAATCCTCTAGTATGATTGATATGGAAGAATGATCATTTATTAGAGGATACCTATGAGAGGGAGGCTGATGTATGAGTATAGTGGCTATAGTTTTTTTACATATTATGCTTCACCACCATTGGAAGGGTTGTTTGGGGATTAATTTATTTACAGGGGAGTTTCTAAGAACTCGGCTCTTCCTATGAGCTACGGACCTCATAAATTTCATTTTAAATTATTTTTTATGGCCTAATGTGGGTACACATTGAGGTAATGGCAATGTCTTGGGTGTATGGGCCTTGTTCAGAGCCCAAAGACTATGTTTTTGGAAGCACAAGGTAGGTTGCATATTTTGTATTAATTTTATGGGATAGGCCAAAATATTTAAATAATCATGTGAGACCAAGATAGAGGGCATCCAGAGCCCAGATAGTTTGAGAAAACCATGTGGATATAGTAACATGCCTATATCGATCACCTGCAATTTTTAGAAGATCCAAAATGAATGGTTTTTTCATGGATAGTTAAACTGTGTGCAATGACTATACGGTTTCCCCCTTAGCACAGTAGAGGGTGCACGGTGAGCGTATAGTTTGGCCAATCATGCAGCCAAACCCTGTAGCATAGTATTTTGAGGTAAATTAACAAATTTTCTTTAATAAAACATTTAAATCTAATAAAATAATTCTATCCAATCCCATGGACCCAAGCTCAAGCATGGGAGAACCTCTTGAAAGACAAAACATAGGCTTCAATCTCATTATTCTATCCAAACTCAAAATCAAGAATTGTCAATCTCATTGGATTCACACTAACAAGTACTACATTCAATTAGTATCATTATTAATTTAAAATTAGATTAATGTAGTTATTTATTGTCATGTTTATATGCCATATTTTTGGGTTTTAGTATATTCTTCATTTTTCTCCTGATATTAGTTGAATTAGTACCCAATACTGGATGAGAACTCTACTATAGACCTATAGCAGGTGGTGTTGTGATTTTCCCTTAATATCAGGCTATTTATATATCTTTCATTGTTCCATGAACCCAATTTTACAAGCGATAATCTTGAAATTGAACATATTCCTTAATTGGAATGTATAGGTATAGCCTATGTAATTAAACAGACCTATTGGTAAAGGATTAATTATTAAGGAACCATAATTTGAAACACCACTTAGGTGAGTTACATAATTAATTAATCCACTATGGGTTTCTTATCAATAGATAACATTTAAAGTATGTTGTTTTCACGTTCCTATGGGATGTTAAGTGATGAACTGTAATTGAAATTTGAATAGATAAATAAGGGAATGGAAGACCATGTCCCTAGGTTATGGCCATGTATTTTATTTCTTAATCATGAGTTGATTCTTATAATGAGAAGCACTCGTGGGAAAATTAAATAATGATCCCTCCAAGCTTATCCCTTTCTTTAATACACCTTTTGAGGTGAGTTTTAACTGAAATGGTCATGGTAATGAATTTTGAACTAATTAAATGAAATTCATCGAATATATATCATATTCCATGGCTGACACATGAGTTCATATATATATGCCATATATAGACTATTTTGGCTACTGCCTTACTTATGCATGTGCATTACTTAGACTCTCTAGTGGACTTACAAGGATATAATCATGGGGATTATTGTTGTATTCCCAAGTGATACATAGACTCATTATGGAATTCTAAGTACAAACATTTAAGGATGATTCTGTATATGTTAGGATTGATACTAGGGATCCCTTAGTGGACCACTGAGATAGAATCAAATTGTGATGATGTTATACCACACCAAGAGTAATACTAGGGTTCTGATGAGGAACTACAAGGATGGTATTATAGGGTGTTTGGTTTATGATATTCCCAGAGTGATACACGGATTAAAAATAATGAATTACAAGAAGGGGATATGGTTCTTAATTAAATAATAACAAATGAAATGATTATAATAACACATCTACCACACTAGAGAACAAGCTTGGATTCTGTTAGTTTCTTATACCCTATTGATGGTCTAGTTAGGAATATCTTGATCACATACTCTTATGGGGGATAATGGGCTATTCTCCTAGTCCAAAGACGTAATTATAAATTGTTACATGACTGAATTATTATTCAAAAACATTCCATCTAAGGTTTAAGTATGTAGTAGAGGATGGGTGACCATGTGAACCTGAACCTTTATGGGTAGTTTACATTCATCCCTTCATTTACATTTTCTATTAATACTATCAAACTATTATTATTATATATTCACTAAATATATAGCATTATACACCATTGGTGGTGTCCTACTGGGATTTTATCTCGCACCCTACTCAGGCCACCTTTGGTACCTTAGAATATTACATGACTATAGGTATGGATAAGGGATATATCACTGCTATAGGTTTTTGAGTTCTACTTAGGAGTAGTGGAGAATTAGAGTGATCATAGGATTCTAATGCCAACTGAAGATAATACATTTGGTCTTTTGGAATTTGATACATATATCGTACAACTACATTTATTCCTATTTGGCTTCTTTTTAGAGACATGACTTGATAATAATTGTATACTAGTGTACTTATCGCATTATTTATATATATTCTTTATTAGTTATTATTTTTCTTCTGTTAAGGATGGTTACTAGTCCATTGGAAATTTTGTATATTCATTTTCAGGGAATTTTTTTAATGATTTCTCTATTGATCTATATGATTTCTACCGTTGTGTTACACTCTGGTAAGAGGGAATATTATCTCCATAGGCTAGGCCCTCTCTACTAGTTTGAAGACTCCAATGTTTTGGGAAATGTGATTGGGTCCACGTGGCCAACATGGATCAAGAAACCATTTCGTGGAATTCAGGTACATGATGTTATATAAATACTCATGATCATTTATCAATGATTTGAAGGCTTAGAAGTAAAATTCATGAATATTGGAATAAATATTATTAATCCTTATATTGAGATAATTCTATTGATAAAAATTGTATAAAATTATGAATTCTAGTTTTAGATATATTTTTATTCTCTTTGAACTTGGATGATGAATATTGAATATGAAATATCATCTATAAGATTATAAAGAAACAAATCTTGAGAGATTAGTAATAAATGATATGATATGTAAATTAGATCATTTTAAAGTGAAAAAACATATATGAATATTATCTTATATATAATGTTGGAATCTATAACAAAGGTGTAGCTTCCCAAAAATTATACCAGTACTAGATTTAAGATGACACATGAACCTCTAATTTTGAAATAGAAGTAGTAGTTATAGTTAATCCAGATGATGGAAGTGGTGGCTATGTAAAATAATATTACTATTAAAGAGGCTATAAAATTTTAATCATTTAATTTGGGTGATTTTGGATTAAATTATTGGTATGAAAGATGACGAATGTGTTTGGGAATCTTTTATTGATATGGTAAAGTGTACGGTAATGTTTAGATTCATTTAGTATTCATCAGGGGGTTTGACTGAGGTGATTTCCTTCATTTAGTAGCTAATATCATGATGGTATTTTTTTCATAATTGTTTGAAGGTGGTATAACTATAATTATTGGACAATAGATACTATGGTTAACTATAAATTGATAGTATGTTCATTTTTACTATATAAGTTTCATGGTTAAGCCTATGATTTTGTTAGATTTTGATTTAGAGTTAGTTGTTCTATTTTAATTTTTTTCACTCTTCTAGACATATTTTTGTTTCTAATGGACAATGAATTATTCTAAAATTAATAAAATTCTTGTATTATTTAATTTTATGATTTATTACCATTTATTATGTTTTCTATTTCGGGCGTTTGATATAATTTTTTATCAAGTTTTGTATATTGTACGGTTGAATTGAATGGATTCTCAATTATAGATAAATTAATCAGTAGAGTCATGTTTTATCAGATAATTTTGTAAATTTGTTCCAAATTTTAGGGTCTAGAGGTTTAATTATTCTATAACTATTTCATCTGGTGTAAAAAAGGTGTATAACAGCCCAGTTCACTATTTTTAAGGATGGACTAGACAACAACATTTAGAAAAAAGTTTTACTTGTCCTTTACCATTTTTTAAATATATTGGGTGATTTAGGTTTTGAAATAGGTATTTAGAAGATGTAAACATGATCTTGGAGATTTTTTATGAATTAGACACTTTTTTCAATAATATTTTTGTGGAAGAATACCTATTTTAGAGTGATGTTGATCTTAAAATAATAGGGATGAATTCATAAGAAATGGACAATTTTTGGTGTGAAACACTTGACTATAAGGGATTTGTTGTTTTCAAAATAATGACTACCTGGAATGTTTCTTTCACAACCATGATGTAAGTAAGACTATAGAATTGATTTCTAAAATTATGAAAATGTATGAGAATACTTCATTAAAAAAAAGTTCACATTTTATGGTGACATTTCAGAATAAAGACATTTTATATTAGGTCAAAGGTAAATCATCTGAATGAGTTCAACATGATCTATAGTGAGCAGGAGTCTATCAATTTGATGTTCACTAAATGGGTATGATCCTCTATTCTTTTGTCTCCATTTTTAGAAATATAAAATGTTAAGGGAACCATTGTGGGAAATTATTTTAGAATGAATAACTGATACATTAAGGATATATTTGATTAAATATTTAATAATATTATTTGGAAGAATGGGTTTTGAGATATAACTGAATGTTTATTTAGATTAGAAGGAAAGATAACCTCCATCCAAATAATTTAGAATAAAAAATGGGGAAAATATAAGATATATGGGACATGGAATGTTGGTTTATCATTGTGGTATATCATGTAGTCCCTATAGAAATAATGTAATTTTATAGAATTATTTTTGAGAGGGGATTTTAAAATAAAAAAATGTGATTAAGTTTCATCCAAAAAATATGTATCTAAATAGGTGAGTGGGACATTGTTTCTATGTTTTTTAGTCCAATTGACTCATGAATTATTTATCTAAATATTTAATTAATTAAAATTTTATGAGTTAATTCATGTGAATATATATGTCTTGAATCATTGGTAGAGTTCGCCTTGTGGATATAGAGGGACTTGATGATTTTGTAAAAGGAGATTTGGGCATTATAATAAAAAATTAATCCCGATTTAATTTTAATGGTGTCAGGAACATCATAGTTTTATGGAAGATATTAAATTATATTATTCATTTTGATGTTCTGAGACAACTTATTTTATTTATATATGGTGTTTTGAAAATCACAAAAGGTTCCACAGTGAAGTACTATGGTGTGAAGGATGAAACTTTTTTTCCAAACCAAGGTTGTTGAAGGTATCATTCATGCTTTAGAAAAAAACATTTGAGATAGCCATGTTTGGGCATGATCACCAGGGTAACATAAATGGGAATGTTTTATAGACATTTTCTATTAAAGGATTATTGATGTGTGATCATGTGGATAATGAAACATACAAGGTTTATATCCAAGGAAACTAATAGAAGGAGTTGTTTTATATACATAGAAAACATCAAAGAATCATAAGTTTGAGAAAGATCAAATGGATATATATGGACTAGAACTAATTTGATCTCACTAGGGTGCATCATAATACATTACATTCATTAATTATTCTACACAAAACATGTGGTACCATTTCTTAAAAGACATGTTTGTTGTTTTCTAGAATTTCACTGGATGGAAATCCATGGTGTAATCTAAAACTAAAATGAAGCGAAAATTAAATTTGTATATTAATAGAGGTGACAATGGAGGAAGATATTTCCATACATTATGTTATATGAATAGAATCTGGTTATATAATACTTTGTCTAAAAGACCTGAGTAAAATTGGGCTATGGAATAGAAAAATCAGGTGTTGAATGAGATATTTTGAAGTAAGAGGTTAATTTCTAGTATTCTAAAGGAATTTATAGTGATGTAGATAAATATCGAGATTATATAATAAATCATATTACATATAAAAAATTGGAACCACATCTTCTGAAGAAACACTTTTTTGAAATAAAGGAGGACTTTAATCACTTTTTGGACGTATCATGTTTGCCCATATTGATATCAAGGATATGGATATTCTATAAGTTAAGTACAATAAATTTTTATTTTATGGCTACAATCATAAAATATTTGGTTTCAGAATCTAGGATAATATGCAGTGAAAGTTTATCTAATTTATTACATCCTCTTCATTGAGAAGGTATTATAAAATGATTCAGACTAGGAAAAATATATTCATTAGAACAAAGAACTAGTGGAGCATTGAAAGATAGAGCTGATCTGAGTTTCGGTGGTATCTAGTAGTTCAGTGTTTATATAATATTGGGTCTAAGATTTATAAATAACATTTATAATGGAAACTATCGATCATGTTATAAAAGTACCATAACTTAATGTCTGGGAAAGATGAAGAATAGTAAAATATTAGGCTAGACTTTTAGAAAAGAAGTATCTAGATGGGGATGAGCCTTATGGGCTGATGAGGTTAACTGTGGATGGAATTATAGTGTGGAGGTTTAATTATGAAATTAAAATTCTATTTCTCGTCGACATTTTGTAACATGAAATTCTTAATAAGGAGAGAATTATCAGTGACATATTTAATGGGAGTTTGAAACAATGAAAGAGTGGTATTCCATGCATATTTCCAATTCTTGGGTGATAATGGAAATTTTAGAAGTTAATAGGGAACTTAAGAACAAATGGGTTCAATATAGGTAGGATGAAATTATTTATATATTTTAGTACCCTTTTATATTGGTATAGAATAAATTCCAAAAACTCAATGGAAGGGATTTCAATTAGATTTTATACTATATTTTCAAATACTGAACAATTTAGATTATTATTGGCATGGTCTCTATAAACGGTTTTCTTCTTAATAAACATAATTATATGAAACAATTCCTTTATGGATATTTGGAGGAATAAATATACCTATGAAAATAAATACATTTCTCACCAAATGATACAACGGTAGGGTGTGAAAGAATAATTGATGCTCGTATGGGTTTAGGAAGACACTGTAACAATGGAATTGGGTGTTTAATCACTTCATAATAGAACAGAAGTTCATCTGGACAAAATAAGATTATTTTTATTACTATAAGGTATGGTGTTATTGAATTTTCTACATTTTTCATCACTATGTTGATTACTTTCTATCAAATCGATAAGTGAAAGAGTGGATAAGAGTGTTGAAGTGCGAATTTTAAGGAAGTTTCTAGAAAAATTATCTCAATTCCAAAAATCATATGTTGGTGACGAGGATATGAGGAGACATTAGGTACTAAACTGTATTCATTTCTCATTCAATGTACATGAAAAAGTGATGGACTGATTTAGATAGAGTGGGAAAAGACTAAGAGTACTCACCAGGTAAGACACTTCAAAATTTCACATAATATGACACCCAAAATGAATAAAGAGGATATGTACATTGTGAATTTTCATTATGAATATTTTTTAGGATGTCTTATTTATTCCATGACTTGTACAATGATATATATCACTCAATTGGTACGTGTGGTTAGAATATTTATGGAAAATATAAAAAAGTTACATTAGAAGGCCATCTTGTGGATCTATCGAAATCTCAACATTTCAATGAATATATTTCCCAATTATAGAACACATAATCCCCTGAAAGGATGTTCATATTCTTAATTTTGGGGAGATATGGATTCATAGAAAAGAACCACCAGTTTTTTTTACTTTATATTTTTTATCATGAGTGGTAAGTCCCAATTATAACTTGTGATTTAACTATAGACTATTAAACCATGGTACATTATAATTATGGATGTAGCCAAGGATTTTATGTTGTTGAAGGATCTTATAAAGGATATTTAATTAAGTAAAGTGATTTTTTCTCATAGATAATATGGGATTTGTTTGACCAAGGATATATAATTTCACTCCCAAATTAAGAAGGTTCAACTGAGTGGAATTGGAATTTGGTTGTTATGTTGACTAAATTTCTTTATCATAATATTCAAGAATGGTTTTTTGCTTTAGCAGGTCTCATCTCACATATAAGTCATATTATCTTTTAATTTTTTGATAGACTAGAAGTAGGGAAGTAAATAATGAGAGTTTTGAATTATTATAATTTTGTCATAGTGAACTAGGTGATGAATCCTAAAAATGGTTATCAAGTAAGAGATTATTAATAATAGCTGGATAATTCATTTTTAAGCTATGTACTAAATAATTAGAAATGATAAGATTCAAGAACATTATGATGGTACCAGAAAAATGGAAGAATTGGAATCGTGAGTTTAGAGTTTGATGAGAAGTGATGGTGAATCAAGATGAAGGAAGTGGAGGCTATGTCAGCATAATTTGAGTATCAACGAGTCCATATAGGAATAATATATCTACTTGTATAAGTTTTTATATAGGAACATGTTAAAAAAATTGGGTATTTGTTTCAAAAGATGGTAGTGTTATATGAATGAATGTGGAAAATTCTAGATATCTGTACTATTCAAATATAGTATTTCATATGAGGTATGGAAATTATTATTTTATAGTAATGACCTATGGGTAGAATAACAAACCATGTATTTTTATAGATAATATGAATATAGTAGTTCATGAATATCATTATAATTTAATTGTGGTATTTTTTAATATTTTCTTGGTATAATTAATAAGTTATAAAGAGGATAAAATTCATTTACGGATCATTCTTAAGACTACTATAGAAAAGGAGTTATATGGAAAATTTTGAAATTGTGTATTTTTGATTTGGGAAGTTATATTTCATATCCATATTGTCTCTAAGGATGAAATATTGGTTAATAATATAAATAAAAGTTCAATTAAATAGTTTCCTATATTAAAATATATAACTTAGGTACATAGTTTCCTTACAATATCATATTACTATCTATAATTTTTCTATGAAAATTTAACAATTAAAAAACCCCATTATCCAATATGAGACAAAAAATGAATTAATTTCTTCTGGATAGAGGAATTTAATGAATTTAAGGATGAATAAAATTAGTGGTTGATCAATTCTTTCGTGTTGGAATTAGTATTTGATGGGGTGGATTTGTGATACCTAGTTATATATCAATTAAATTACTTTCATCTACCCCTTTTCATAATGATATAGTTATTTCATATGCATCATGGCAGTTAAATATCCAAGGTTAAAACTATCTAACTCATGATCTAGATTTGGAAGAAGTAATATTTTGATGAATATATAGAGGAATTATCTCAAGGTCGAAATTAAGAAATATATATATATATGGATCATAATATCTTAAAAAAATAATTTCATATAAAGATCCCATTTTTGGGAAGTGTATATGGCTAGAGATATGATGGGATTATGATTTCTCAACACACTACCGCCAAGGAGAGGTTAAAAATATAGATGATGTGTTTAGTAGGAAAGATCGTGGAGTTATGACTAAGATACGGATTGATAAAAAAATATATATTTAGTGGAATATTAATGGCTGATATGGGGATTATTAGGGAAAGGGATACATAACTCTTTTTTCTAATGATTTACAAATCTTAATTGTTGGAAAAGATAAAAATTTCCCAACTCGATGATAAGAGATTACAAAAGAAAATTAAAGATGATAATAATGAAAAATTAGAATATATTTTGTTGTAATGATGGTGTGATAAAATTTAGAAATATTTTATGTGTTTAATCCATACCTAAGTTGAAGATATAATTTTTAGATGAATATTATAGCAGTAATACCTATATTATCTATGCAATAATAAAAATGTATTATGATTTTAAGGAAAATAATTGTTTAAATAATAAGAAATATGAATTCAAATACTATATAAAAAGATACATAGTTTTTTTATAGTTAATGTTTTACGTACAACAAACCAAAGGAATAATGAAACCTATACCTAATAATTTTCGTAAATTTGATGAATTATTGCAGAATTTTTCACTGGATTTCAAAATCATCCTAAAAATAATAATTATATATGGGTTTTTTCAGTGCCTTATAAATTCTATATATTTTATTTTTTAAGTGGAATATTCTCTGATTGAGCCCCTTACATGACTCTAATTCCATTAGGTTATAATAATTCATAGAACACTTCTTTCAATTATTTGTGATTAGGATATATTGTTTAAATTCAATTTCTTGAAGAGTATTTAAAAGGTTCATTAAAATAATATACATTTAATCACTACCTATCATCCTCAAATAAATAAGCAACTGAAAGGAAAAATTTATAAATTATAATATTTTTTGAGGGCATTCTTTATAGTCATTCAATGTTTGTGGAATAAATAATTACATTTGATGAAATTTAAATATAAAAACTTCTTCCATTTAATCATTCAAATGAGACCAAATTAATCATTGAGTAGAAAGAGGTTTTGTACTAACACTTGTGGGGATGAGGTTGGTTAAATGAATCTTTCAGTACTATATCTTGTTAGGAATAATATGATGAATGTAAAGACTCTTCAAAATCATAATAATTTATAACGAGGAAGAAGAATATTATATGATAATAACCAAAGGAAGGATTTATAATTTCAATTGGGTGGTCGTATTTTCATGAAGGTGACTATGTGAGAATGTGTTTCAATATTTATTAACAAAGGAAAACTATTTCATAGGTATATCAGGTATTTTGAAATTCTTGAACGAATTAGAGTTGGGGATTTTCATTTTGAATTACAACTAAGACTCTCTAAATTTCATATTGTGTTCAATATCTCTTTTTTAAGAAAGTAAAAGATAGTTAGAATTCATTTCATCACCTCTATGGAAATTAAATTTCTATAAGTGGTAGAAATTAATTTAAAATAAAACCCGTAAAACGCAATGAAAAAAAATTTACTAAAAAAATACTATATTATATAGTAAAACGTTTTAAAACCAATTTATAGTATAATTCTCATTATAATTAAATTAATATAATTATTTATAATTAAAAGGAAATTATTTAACCATAAAACTATCCAAAAACAAAATGAATCTTTTAAAATACATGAAAATAAAAGATAATTTTCTTAAAAATATGTATTATAACTATTCACATAAAAATAATTTTTTCCCAATGAAATAAAGGAAAACTTACCATTAGATATAATTGAAAATTTTTTTTAATAAATGATATAACCTTTCTCAAATTAAATTGTGAAAAAATATAATTTAGTTTTTAATCATTTTTTCTAAAAAAGGTATGCACATTTTGCTATTGTTTCTCTTGAAAGAACGGGTTATTATAATTGAAGTTCTAGTGTCACATTAATCACTCATTTATTCTTTTCTTTCAAGAGAAACAACAGCACAACGCGCATACCTTTGTTAGATTATACGATAAAAAAATTACTTATAATTTTTCAAAATTTAATATGAGGAAATTAATATCATTTATTAAAAAAGTGTTTCAATGTTATTTAATGGTAAATTTTCTTGTATTTCTTTGGGAAAATTTATTTTTATGTGAATAGTTATAATACTGATTTTTAAGAAAATTATCTTTTCTTTTTAAGTATTTTAAAAGATTCATTTGGTTTTTGGATAGTTTTATGATTACATAATTTACTTTTAATTATAAATAATTCTATTAATTTAATTATAATCAAAATTATACTAAAAGCTGGTTTTAAAACGTTTTATTCTATAACATAGCATTTTTTTGGAAAAAAAAATTTCATTGTGTTTTACGGGTTTAATTTTAAATTAATTTATACCACTTATAGAAAATTAATATTATAAAATTAAATATATATTTATAATCATCATAATTAATATTATTTAATAATTTCAAGCAAATTTTTTTACAGTGAATTGTAACCATGTAAATTTGTTTCACCTTGATTAATGGTTAAATGTGATAAAAGGGTAAAAAATTAAAAGAATAAGAGTTCCAGATAACAAAAAAAGTTATTAAACCTGATTGGTTAGTCTTTTCTCCACCATGAAATTATCCTATCTTTGTATGACTCATTTTATGTCTATTTATCATTAGTAAAAAAAGAAAATATTTTACTCGTTTTAAAATTTCCAAGTGTGTCTTCTCCCAAACTTATAAAAGAACATCACAACTCCTCTCTTCTACACACATCATGATCCTAGAATATTATCCAATATATAACCAAAAACCAAAATATTATCTCTTACCAGGATCTATAGGTCCTGTTTTGATCAAAATACAAATCTTAAAATGCATAACTTTTAATCCAAATGAGGTTTCCCAAAGTAGAGGTGTAACACTTAACCGAGTGAGTTCATTTTATTTTTCATTTTAAATAAATCAATTATATGATAAAAATGATTATATAATAATATAAATATCAATAATGTAATTATATGTTATTATGTAAATGTCTCAACCATTATTCATCTTCTTCTCCATCAACTGGTAAAGGAATGCACTGTTTATGCATATATATAGGCTGCCTCATCGCAGTGTAATGTTTTTCATTTTTCATCATGGCTATTCATGGATGGTTATTATTATAGATATAATTTCAATTTATTATATTTGTTAAATTATCAAGATTATATAAATACAATATGTCATTTATTATCTTACCCTTCCACCCGTTAAAAAGGACAATGCCACTCGTGTGTATGTGGGGATTACCACCTCCACAAAGAGATATGATTAATTTTTCATATATAACATTCAATAATGATTGTAAATTTTTATAAAATGAATATATATGGTATTTATTTCATTATGAAAATATTATACATGAAGGAACCCGGAAAAATATGCAAGTACTAATAATACCTAAGTGAAACATACATGAAAAATGAAACACTTGATACTCAGAATGGACGATTTAGATAAGTAATTAATAAAACCCAATTTATTAGATGCTATAAGTGGGTAATATATTTTATTAAAATTATTTATATAGTTATATCGTTTGGTTATAACAAATTTAAATTTATTATATCGTAGTTTAGAATCACTTTTGAAGCAAGTTAGACCTTAGGCAAGGGTTTATTTGCCAATCTCATTATTATTTAGTATTGTTTATGATTGAGTTTATATTGTGGGTATTATATGATCTTTCTATATTAAACCCCATTGTTTATTCTCTACTGGTTATTTTTTAAAATTACATTTTTTCATTTCATTTCATCTATCTAAGAAATCCAATGTTTTATTTAATGTTATTAAGTAAAATCAACTTCATTTTTCTATTTGATTAAGAATATTTTTATTCCATGTATATATTTGATTTAAAAAAAATTTGAATTTTTTTTTAATCTTTTCCAATCCCTGATTTAATTCATTTATACTAAATTTTTAATTTTTATAAAAAGGTTTAATATGCATCAAGCTATTATTTTTCAAACCTGACACTTCATACCGAATGAGTGAATGGAATAATTGTTTTAGTATAAACCACATGAATATATTTTCCCATCATCATGATTACTCTTTCTTTTTTTGATTTAATTAAAATATTACATGTTTATTTTTGTAGACATTTTTTCCCTAATATTTTTTAAATTATTATGTTTTAAATAAGTGACTATAAATGAAAAATATATATTTTAATCAAGAAAAATTTTAGTGGTATTTATAAATTATTTTAATCAATGTCAGCATCATTTCATGAATCTTATGATTTATCGAGGAAATAATCTAGTGATACCATCCATAATATTTCTCTAGATTCTGTATGATCATTTTGAATGGGGAAAGTATTGATATTTTGAATATTATTTTTTCTAATACATATAGTTATTGAATATTAAGACATATTGACTAAATTGTATTATATATTCATATAATGAATGCATTGGAGTTATTAAGTGATGGGTCTGGCCCAATATTCCATATCCCCTGGAAGAATTTATTGGCCTCATGAGACAAAACATATTGTGTATTTAACATATGTCTTACCTAATTCAATATTTTATCTCTTCATGAGGCCTCTACGGTAATTATTAGATGTATATCATTATAAATTACATAGTTATAGAATTATATATTTAATCAAATGTTGTTATTAAAATCTTTATGATGTATATTTATAAGTATAAATCTGATGTGATTATTTATATTGATTTTTTTATCAATATTTATTCATGACATATTAATTTTATGATTCTTCTACTATATGCATTAACTTAATGATAATAAATACTCACCCTATTATTTATTTATTTTACCTTGGAAGGTAAAAGTGTTCTATGATTGATATATATGTAATTTCTAGAGGGAATAAAAAAATCAATGAAAATATTACATTTTATTTTATGTTTTCAAATTTAATATGAGATTCAGGCATGTATCTAATTTTCCAACACTAGTAAACTATTATATCACTCTATATGTGAATGCTTGTATATTTTTCCAATTTAATACACTATTAGCTCTATTATAATGGGTTTGGGTTGTTACATATTGTGTTATTTGTTCTTGATATGATTTTAGGTTAAGCTTAGTCTTCTAAAAACATGTTCTTTGAAGTTTGTTATTTCCATTTTAATCTAGTTTTTTACTCTTAACATGAAGTCGTTGTTTCCCATATATTAAGGATTGTTCTGATCCATGTTAATGTTTTTCTTGGTTCTAAAAAACCAACTTACTTTGGGATTTATATTACATATATATTCAATTACCAGGATATTAATAAATATCTTCTAACATGATAGGTGTACTTCTGTGTAACATTAATGTGATAAAGTCTATAGAATATTTTCCACATCAAAACTTTAGTATAGTTCCCAACTATAATGAGAACCATGAAATGGAATTAAAATTTTAATTAACATATTTTATGTCATTTTTATGATATATATCTGTGGGGAAAAATATAGTGTTTGATTATTGAGTGATATTGATTCATAAAACATTGAGTGTTATCTTTATAAAGTTAACACTTTGTAATATCCATGAAAAGAGTTTATGAGGATAGTGATGACAATAAAAATTCAAAAAGTTTTATATTTCATTGGATTTATATATATATATATATATGTTTGTGTGTGTGTTTATTATTATACTTGATATTATTATCAATTTATATCAAGAATCATTTAAATTAATGTACTTTGGAAAACCATAATAGAATATGCTCATAGTAAATTATTATAAATTGGGTGTGTCCTAAGTGGTAGAAATATCATTGAATAATTTAGGAAAATATTTGTACATTCAATGTTAATGGAAGTAGATATCATTATCACTTTGATTATAATTTAATATTCTAATTAATTCCATTATCATGGATGTTTATCGATGAGTTTATTTTTTGGAGTCAAAGAATGTTAAATTAGGCATATCAGTTATTGACACATGTATGGGACCCACTTAATAATATATTAAGAAAATGAGTTGATATTATATATTATTCACTTGTTTAAGGTTGTTTTAATTATTAAATTATTATGTTTCTCTATATATTCCTTTATGTGTTGCTAAAATCCAATCTTAGACTATAGGTATGTTTTCTTAATTCCACTGAAAAGTGTATTGGAAGTTCAAACACTATGTTTACCCAGAATATAAATTAAATTATATTGGAATTTAATATTAGAATTTATATTAATCTCAAGATCAAGGAATGATAATCATTGAGTTTATGTTTCTCACATTAATTCAATACACATTTATTTGTGTTTTGAATATATCTGAGCAGAATATTAGCAAAATATTTATTCATCAGTTCCTAAATATACTATTTAATTATTTATTGAACAAGTATAATAAATATATTTATTTATTTAAATAAATATTATTTATTCCTAGTTCAATAAATGTCAATAATGATTGATGAGTCAAGTTAGGGGCTTAAGAAAATGCTATAGATTCATTAATATTAGTTAAATTTATAATAATTTATTTATTTAATAGATGATATATAATATTCATGAGTTATCACATTTCATGGGATATAATATTATGATTATTAATCTTTTAAAAGGAGAATATATTAAATATTTTATTTAATAAAGGGTCCCAATGAAATTATTAAATATTAAATCCTAACTCTAAATTCCATTTTATATCATATTATAGGGTTATGTAAATTATTTTGCTTAATAAATTCTCTCAAGATAATTATATTAAAATAAATAGAACCACTTAAGAACTCTATCAATATTGAGTGAAAATTCTCCTTCCCCCACCTAAATGTGAGAAAACATGAGAAGAAATTATTCAAGACCAAAGGAATTCTTGGTGTCAACAATAGTGAATGATATTGGGTGTTTGGTTCATCTATGATAACACTAGGGGTCCCAATGGTGACATTCTAAGACTCATAGAGAATGTGTGGGTATCACTGGGGTAATTATACTTTGTATTACTCACTAAAATGATTATATAAGAGTTTCTTCTAAATTGATCATCAATGAAGAAATAATTTTCAGTAAGTGTTAATTATTTCTATTAATTAATTATGGTGGGATCACAACTATCACTATATTAAATCATCAGATGATATCCACATGAATGTGCAGGGAAATAAATAACCAATGCAAGACCATGTTATGGTATTAGTAACCTAGAATAAAAATACACCTTAATCTCCCCATCATAGAAAAAAATATTTAAAAAATTTACACAATAATTTTTATGGGACAATACTTCTTAAAATAAATGGTAAAATAAAAAAACAATTTATGTAGATCATATGTGAGTCTTACTCAACAGGGGAAGGATAATTTACTTTTATTAAGGAAAAAATATGATTAAAATAATTTTCAAAAAAGTTAACACAAATGATTCACCATATTAAATATATTATAATCTAGTTGGTCCATCTAGTAGACTCTACTTCTAATCTTATTGGGGAAAATTCTACATTATATGATCCACATAAAAAACATAAGATTTATCAAATACTTCTGCTATCTCAACTCTTTCAACAAGTACACTTTTAATATTCAAATATTATCATGAGTAAATACATACTTTTTTGAACAGAATAACCTTATGTATTACTATTCCAAAATCATATGTGATAAATAAATTATAAATTTTTTTATCAATAAATACATAGGCAAGACACTTTCATTTTCCACACTGCTTCTATTAGACAAATTTGGGGAGTAACATTTGATATCCAAATTTTTCCTTCTCCATCAATTCATCATTACATTCAATATTCAAGAAATCACAGTACCAATATGATTCAAAACAGCAGTGGTTCAGAATTTCATATTCTATGTGTATAAGTTATAAACCATAAAACGGTTTCACACATGTATTAACCCTAATAATATTCCAAAAATTAATTATTTTCTAGGATTAACTACTGAGTCCTCCATCAGATTCAATAAAACTCTTCTGATCCTCAAACTTCTGATATGGTTTCATGGTTCTTCCACAAAGATTTTGGTTATCCCAACCCAACTGAGGTGCATCACCACGTTAGCATATCCTATACTACACTAATTATCATCATATCTACTAGATTTTGAACCCCTTCTATCATCCATTTATCTATAACTCCATCCTCCCATAACTTAGGGATGAAGTGAAATGTTAGATGAATTCGTTGAGCCCTGTAATGAAATTTTATATTTTTAGCTAAGTGAATCATACATTTTGAGTCACAAATGAAATCACATAATCATTACATCGTTAAAAATCATATAATATCCCTTTCAGTAAAGTTAACATATTCTTATATTCCACTAAGGAAATCTAGTCCACTTTTTTATGGAGAGTAATAACACTAATTGAAACTTCTACGTCTATCTTATAGACATCCCTCCAAAAATGAAAAAATAAATAGGTATATTTATCAATTGTCTGAATCTCCCCTCATTTCAATATCAATAAACCCTGAAAATGAATTTTTAATTACGATTACATTGTTTTTGGAACCCTTTTCACCAAATAATTCACTTCTCAACCTTCATATATTCTCTTCTAGGATGAACATTTGTCCATTAAAAACTCTCATTTTTTTTACAAATTTCTAATCAAGCAAAACCCATGTAATACAACAGGCTTCCAACCATAGATTCAGAGGGAGTGTTTTTTTATATGAAACATCAATATCTTCCAAGGTTATATTCTCTATGCTCAATTTTAAATTTCATTTCTTGTGTTTTAGTCAAAGGTTTCACCTTTCTAAATTAGAATCACTTTTCCACCTTCTGAAGTAATCAGGTTGAGTAAGATAAAAACTATTGTAACGTAAGACCCTAACTATTATCATTCCTATGATATGTTTAGGAAAACAAGGATCCTTTATATATAAAATACTATACAATTAAATATTCATCTTATTACTTCCATTAATAGATGAATAATAAGCTCATTGTAAACATATAGATGTAGGATGATGAATCTATCATCATCAAACACCTTTTTGGTAAAAGTTTTATTTTTTATTACAGTGTATGAACATATAATTCATTATGAAGTCACAAAAATTCTTATTCCACTTAATTTATTCTTAAATAAAAATATAAATTAAATTCTTAAACATGAACACTATATATAGGTTCTGGTGCTCAATGAAACCATTCATATTCTCCATAGATATTTCCACATCTAAATCCCAATGAATTATTTTTTTCTCCACATATCTTAATTTCATATGTAATCCCCCTATGGAAAAAATTCAATGCACCATCTGGATAGTTATATATTTAATAACCATTGAAAATATCAAATAGAATTCCATGACTAATTTTTATTAAAACCCTTTGATGACTAACTGCACCTTGTACATCCAATATCCATCCACTTCTTATTTTAGCATGTGCCGCTATTATTTATGAAGGATTTTATTATCATCAAGAATTTGTAAAAGCATTAACATTCTATTCACATAGTGGGGATCAATCTTATACCATAGGTATAACTCATACTACTTTAACTATTTCAGACTTATAAACTTCTATGGGCTATCAACCACTACATATTCTATAGAATCAAGTAGTACAAATCACTCTCCTACTATTGGAATTGGTACCTTACCCTATAGCATCTTTGTGACTCCCTTTTTATCTCAACTCCTTTTGATATGAAAACATTTGGAGATTCATATTTTGGATATCTTTCTTCTAAAACTCTACCTATAACTATTTTGGTCCTAGATATTTCAATTAATTTATTACTAAGAAAACACCTTTGAAATTTATTATCAACAATTATAAGTTCAAGAAAGTCTAGTTCATCCAATAATAATGTTCTTCTTAAATTATTTTTAACATCTATATATTTTAAAAATATATTAACTCATTAATCATAATTCAATGATATATTGATCTCATTATTATCTGAAGCTATATTTTTCGTCTTCGATACTTTACTTTCATTAAAGAAAACATTTTAATTTCTACCATTCAACTTAGAATTTTTATCCCAAACTCAAAAACGAAACTCTTCACTGTCATACCAAAAAAAAGTGACATTATCATTATATAGATTCAATATTTTCCCTATCCTTGGAATCAACATGTAAATAGGTATATGAAACAGAGTATTTAATATGGGTTAATTCAAAATTCCTTCTTGACCAACAAATTTTTAGTAGTTCCAACCCCAATAGATAAGGGGTACTTTTTTGGTCCAGTTTACCACATAATTCACTGACTTCACCTAAAGTACTTTTTTTGTAATCCAAAGTAAATTATCATAATCCTTTCCATTCCAAACAATGAATGATTAATTCTATTTATGACTTCATTATGTTAAAGGGTACTAAGCATGTTCTTCTCAAACTATATGCACTTCTTCTAGGATAACATCTATATTTCTTTGTATCTATGCTCTCCATCATCATTTAACTATAGGAACTTATTCATTCAACTATGTTCCTATTAAACCATGGATCTCTGGTGAATAATGTTTCTAAATACCTTTGATATTTAGTTGAGAAATAATATCTACTATTTCCTTATCATGTCATTGATGAAGGTTACATTGAATAATGAACCTCCAATGAGTGTGAACTAGATTTTTTCCACATACATATATATTAACCAACTCTAACATATGTTTCTTCAGTGATTTACCTCTAATTTTGAGGGAAATATTTGGTTACTTTCAATGTATTCTATTTTTTCTGTCCCATATTCAATGCTCATAATCTTCAACATACCATTATTCGTGTGGATCTTCATCCTTTTCTTACTCAAGCTACTTGGATGACCATTACATAAATTTTCAATAGTTATTTAATCAATATCTATTAACCTTATAATAATTTAGTGAGGTATTATACCATGTCCATTCCCCCTATTTAAAGGACTATAATACTGCTTGGAATTCTCAACAAGCCATTTTTGGAATATTATGATAAAACCTACAACAACTAAATATCTAATAGAAATTTTTTAATTCTTTAATACTTGTATGTATTTCATTCCCTTCAACATTAATGTTAATATATTCCTTTTCCTAAAAAATATGTCACCTTTCCAAAAATATCCATAGCCAAATCATCTGTATGATTAACCTTGTCCAATCTTTAATAAGTATAGTTCTTTCTTCCCACCTCCTATATGTTGAGTGAAATGAGGATCCAAATTCTATAATCCAAAAATTACGGAACTAGCATCACATTATGGAAGACTGCTCATATAATTAAATTCACTGTTCATGGATCCATTCATAGAAGTGTAAATCCTATAATTCACTCTCCACTAATTATAATATATCATTATATGACCTTTAATACCAAAATCAGAACACATGGGATAACCTCGAGCTGATATAATCCTACTCCAACTTCTTCTTCATTTCCTTTTACATTGAAATATCCATGTTGTGAAAATCCATTTCCTCCTACACTCGTGGAATTTTTAAAAATTCCATAGACCTCATTCCTATGATGTCCCTTATTCAAGATCAAATATGTAACATCTACAAACACCAAGTCTATATTTATTTTTGAGTTTCACACTATTTTGAATCTCAAAAACCCCTGACTCCAGGAGTGATGAAAATAAAAAAACATCAAATTCAAAACCCTAAATTTCTGCTTCACTAGTACCAAATAACTTTGGATTTTGTTGAAGTAGTTGGTATGATCTATTTTTTGTTTAACATTGGACATCAAAATGTCAAAAAACATTCAAAAAAGGAACACCTAATTCATTATGTTCAGTTTCTCATATTTTTCAATAAGTTTCTTCATAAATTTCAATCTGGTTTTCACTAAATGGATATTATAATCCCTGTTTTATGATAATGAAATATCAATAAACCACAATGATTTATTACCCAACCTCACCCATTATCCCTTCTTTGTAGTTTTCTAATTGGTTCCCATAAATGTAAGATCTTGGCCCATCTATAGTAGATAATACTCCACCATCATTATCCTAAACCCAAATTACATTTCATTGAACTTCTAAACGTATACATTAACCTCATCCAATGCCACATCTCTAGATGTTATTTAACTCCCTATAAATTATAGAACACATAATATATATTTTGAACTAATTAACAAATACTTCTCTATAAGGAAGAAGGTAAAATGGTGATACTAAATTGAGCTCTAAAAAACCTTCACTAGGGTATGATCATTTAAAAAATCATAATGAATCATTAAATACACTTATTGTGGTCATATTTATAATTTTATTAATCCACTAAAAGATATGCACTATAATTTATTAGGAGAAAACAATGATCCAATGTGAGTTTAAAATGAATTGTCTAAAATATAGAGACATAAATCACTACATGACCACACGAAACCTATTAATGAATTTAGAAAATAATAATTGCAAGATAGTGTTTTTAAAAATTGAAGATAAAATAACCCAACATGGTTCAGACATGATTCCCAATTTATTGTCAGAACACTATGTTACATTTATTAAATAAATAGAAGAATATTAAAATTTCTCTCATCACATTACAATAAGTGATTCTCAATACTAAATATATAAGATTATAGTTGGTTCTCCAATACACACCACCTCCTAATATTAATAGGCAGAATTCCACCTGATCTAATACACATAGAAAACAATACATTTGGTTAAATACATCCACCACGGCAACTCCTTCACCTAGTACATTGTGAATTATAAAAAACACATGGTTAAAACCTTATGTTTAATTCATGATGAAACTTAAACATTACCATTACTAAAATCCTCCAAGAGGAAAAACCTATGCACTCTTTGATTTGTAAAAACATTCACAAGTAATTTTCATTTTCTGAAATACATCTGTCATAATAATTTGAGGGGAAACATTACGTTTCTATATAATAGTTGTGACTTTAATATACTTATTTTTTATCTTTTGGTCTTCACAGTTTATGCTTCAGCATTTAAATCATAAAATTGATAAATGGATCTTTTTAAATTTATCCTAATATAACTCTATGTTTTTTATATTTGAAATTGATTTTAAAACATAATTGAAACATAAAAATTATAAATTATATATAAAAATATCATATATATAAGGATTTTAGGATTTTATTCATAAAAATATTTGAATTTTCCCTTTTAAACTGATGAAAAAAATTATAATATGAACTAACCACTTCCACTACACCCTAAACCATCAAGTGGTATTAGAGAAACCACCTATTAAGTTGTAATTAAATATAATTAAGTTTATTAGTTTCATGTTTGGTTCACAACAATTCATTTATAATTTTTTATTCTACAATCTAAAAGCAAAGATAGAATTATAGTTTAGTGTCAAATGACCAAAGAATGGGCTAATAGTACTTAATATTTCTCAAAGATCCCATTGGAAGGTGATAGAGGTGTCACCTTCTTGAAATAATTTCACTTCAAATAACCAACATTACATGCTATATTCCCATGGTAAACCTCAAATGAAAGGGCCACAAAATTCATGGAACAGAATGTGGAGTTTGTTACATAGAATCATTTCTAGTTGTGTGTTGACTTTTATCAAATGCATATCTATATAGGGTTACATTATGTGTTGTTATTGTATATGTTGTGTTACCCCATATGGTTTTCCCCAAATAAATTGTGAATTCCATGTGGTCATACGTGGTATGCAATTACTACACATTTTTTACTCACTTCCAATCATGTGATATAGAATCACATGAATATAAAACATATATCAAGTTGTATATGTCATGTAACAAAGGATTTCCTGCTCAAGATACACATAGATCCCCCAAGCATACAAAGTGAGTGACTAGTATTGATTAACACATCATGTAGCTATTTGTACATGACATATAACTCAAGCCAACTCATTCAAGGTATATACCAATATATGTGTGTCTTGAAACTCAAAAAGGGAGTAATTAATTCATTAAAAATGAAAATTGAACTAAATGGAATGTTGTGGGATGTACACATTATGTGGAAAAAAATCAACTTAAGGTTTATTTCAAGTAATTTTTTGTGTATTGTTCATAATTAATTTCATTTATAATTATTTCCATCAATTTTCTATAATTAAATAATGTGTATTTTTTCAGGAATTACATGTAATTTATAGTCATCCCTAACGATACATGTCATGTACATACAAGTTATTCATATTTCCAAACATGTCAATAAAACTAAATGGATTAACATATAGAAAATACACCATGAGTATCATAACCCATTATATACAAAAAAATGTTATGAAAGATCATGGTGTATGGAAAGAACCATACATAGTTTTATTCACATGAAATTTCATGTAACAGTAAACAAAGTATGTTAATTAAAATAGATTAATGTATTAGAGAAAACATAGAATGCAAAACATAATACCACCACTAGTACATATCGAGTATTTAATTATGTTTAAATTTAAATTAATATATTTACATTATTTAAAACTATAGATGATGGTAATATTAAATACTAATTGGACTGTTAATTATGATAAAGGAATTAATTAAATAATAAGAAAATTATTTTATTAATTTGAGCAATTTATCATAATAATTAATTATTTTAAATGAATTCTAGAATCTAGATGTTGTATTCAATGGATGATACTAAGATTTACTGACCTATGTATATATTTGGGTTTTATTTTATTTGACTATTTATATCTTGTTTTTTATTAAAAATTGATTATTGAATTGAATCTATTTATCTATATATCATCACTTCATCTTTATTATGTATAGGCTTCTATGTCAAAATTATATTTATGTAACCCCGAACCCCTAGTTCTCGACACCTATAAGTGGATAATAATATAAAATTTAAGGATCTTAAACATAGAGGGAACTGTTCAATATCATGAGGTGAAACCAATGGAGGAGATACAAAAGTAAAACATGGAATTCAACAAATCTTTAAATGCCTACATCAAATAGTTATTCCCATATTTCTGAGGGTTCATTTTTTATCTTCTAGATTATCTGACCAGTAGTTGAAATCTTATTATCATACCACATATTTAATTTATTTGTTCAAATTCATGGTTATTCATTTATTTATGTGATGAAATGTTTACTTGATTGTTAAACATGGTCGTATAATGTAAATTGATTAAGAATAATGAAATTAAAAAATAAAACAAACATATTATGAATTAATTACTTTATAATATATAGTTAATTAATTATCTAAAATCCACATAATATTAACAGGAAAGTAAATGTTAAAATAAATAAAATTTATGTATAATATCTGTAAAATACCTCAAAAAAATAATAATTCAGACATTGTCTTCTAATACTTGAGATGCTATCTAGTCATAGATCTAATTGTTGATCTAGAACTTGGTAATATATTTTCATTTATCAAGGAGTTATATAATAAAGATTTTTGGCTGAATTAACCAATTTTTCATCAAGAATAGTTTCCCTTGAAATACATAGTGTAACATGGAGGCTAGTGTTGAGGAAAATTGAGTATTGGATTTCAAAATGGGGAGTATACACAATGGATCATGGAATTCCACATTAATAAAATTGGAATGTTCTCCCACCTAAATACCTTTAATTAATTTGATCTAAACATTTTTTGGGATATTATAAGAGTAATATGGATTCTTTCCCTATAATATCCATCCGACAAGATATTATATATCCAATACTAATAGATATTTAGATTTGATAAAATAGTAGGAGACTAATAAAATAAATTTTATTACTTCCCACTTCATATTCAATATAAATTACTAAAATATTATTTCATTTTATATGGAAAATAGAAACTAATTTGATCAAGAAATTATCCATGTGATTTATGTTAGAGAATTACAATATTACAACAATTATGAATATCTAGGATTTTAACATACTACTGTACATTTTATTGTGCCGATAATATAAATTTTACGTGAATAATACCCTAATTCCTAGTGTTCCCTCAATGTAGGCATTTGAGGATGATAATTTTTACTTCAAAAAATGAGTTTATTTTTACATTGGATGTCCAATGCCTCATGTTATATTCCTTGACTAGTGGGTTCTGAAAGCTGAATAAATACCTGAATACATGAACCATGGTGTCTCATGTCTATGGTCATTATTAGTATAAAGTAAGATATTAGAGATACATTATATCATGGTCACTCTTTACATGTAATCATAGAGAACCATTACCATTTGGATCTTGAGTAGTAAACAAAATTTGATATATTGAGTGTTTATAAATTCTAGGTTTTAAGATACCTACGAAATTATATATGTACCTAATGCTCTACTCACCACATTAGATGTTGTCTAATTTTTTTTATTTTTTTTATGAATATTTTAGTGAAAATGATATTTAATATACTTCCATTAGTTTTATAGGTAGATAAATACATTATTCTTGAAAGACCATTAGTCCTTATGTTAAACAATTTTAACGGAATTTAAAAAACCCTAAGACTAAAAAGAAGTCTATGAAACCACCACACCACATGACAATTTGGAGGAGGATCAAGGGGAAGGATATGAAATAAGAAGTAGCATGTTTTTCTAATGGTGATAAGGGATACTAGAAGAGGAATTGGGCCTTAGTATAGAAGCAAGGGGATGTTTCAAGAGCATTTTTTATCAAATTTAATCTCCCTATTTATATAAATTGGATTATAGATACAAAATATGGTACTCATATTTTTATCCAAGTGTAGGAACTATGAATATTTCAAAAGGTTAACAAGGGTGAAGTGGATCTTCAAGCTGGAAATGGAGTAGGACTGACAATGTTAACAATAAAAGACTACCATCTTGTTTAAATTGAAATGATTCATTATACATTTAATTAATTTTATTTATATTTCTAATGTAACCAAAAAGATTATATCCATGTTTATCTTTAACATGGATGGTGTTATTTCCATGTTAAAAAATAAGAGTCGATACTTTTAGAAAGATTGATTATGATATAGGATGGAACATCTTTATAATGGTATTTATAAACAAGATTATTAAAAATATTGGTAATTGGAAACAAATAAAGTTCACAAGACTCATATTATACCTGTTAATGGCATCACTATCTTATTAATATAAAATCTAATCATATGATAAGGTTATATCAAGGACGGTATTTTTATTTTTTATACTAAAAACCTTAGATATATGTCCCAATTGTATTAAAAGTAAAATGAAAAAATATATATTCTGTCGAAAGGGGAAAGGGGACATATATTTTCAATAATTAGTCTATATTGACATGTGTTTAACTATTTTAGATAATGTTAGAGGTGGATACTCTTAATTCATAATTTTTACTAACAACCACAGTAAATACAGATTTGTCTATATAAAGTGTTATAAGTCAAAATCCTTTGAGAAATTTTAGGATTACATGAATGAGGTAAAGAATCATCCTGTAGAGACGATTATTTTACCTTGTAAAACTTTGAAATATATCTAGAAATATTTTTAGATCAATGTTCTGAGATGACATGTGATTTCGAGACAAGGTGTGCGTGTAATTAATTTTTAGAAAATATTAAATATTTTTTATATTTCAGAGGAAATGTCTTTCAAAAAAATGGATAACTCATAAATGGAGTTTTGGGTTGTAAATCTATTTCCATGGTCTAATCCTAAAATTTATATTTACTCTCGGCATGACCTAAATTTGGTCTTCATGGGGTGTTCATTTAGAATGACCATTAGTGGGCGTGTTTAGATTAAATTCACTAGTTGATGTTTTTTATTTAATTTAAATGACATAAACATGAATCCCTTATAAATATGATATTATATAATATCATCATGGTTATACACATAACCCTAAGGCCATTGGGAATAGAATTTTACATTCTTCATTGAAGGACTGATATTAGATGACTATGTGCCTCTGAATTTAAGAAAATTGAGGTAGAGTGAACACAATGACTTCTTCCCCTGTTTGAGAGTTCATTATTCACTAACGATCAATTCGAATCATGTTAAGACTCATCATATATGGGTTTCCACCCTTTTGATTAAATTATTGAGCATGGTCAATTCCTTTCCTTGGATTTTTTTTTATTTTAATCCATTGCTTATTCCCATGTGTCATATTTATTTATTATATTTGATTAATCTCTATTAGGTCATGTTTCACACCCCGGATATACCCAATCTATATTCATGAGAAAATAATGCTTGGACAATGATTTTTTCACCTCTGTTTCTTGTTCTTCTCCCCCATCATTCGTCATGATCTTCATCATTTTTCTATGGGGACCAGGATTTGACATTATTGTGTTTGATCGAGTGTGATCAGACACCCAAATTCATGGTAGACTCATAGGCAGTGAACGAATCAGAGAATAGAGGATGGATCAGTATGATTTGTGGTTGAGATAGATTACACCAAGGATTTGGAGATCTTGGGAGGTAGTGGGGGCACATATGAAATTTTAGTGCATATGGGTGTTAAATAGATAGACAAAGATTCATTTTCAACAACCAGATAGCCGGAAATGATGAATGGGGGCTCTTCCCTTTGATTTCAGGTAGTATAGAGGCATGATTTAACGTAGAGAAGGTGAATCTAGAGAAATTCATAGAATATCTTAGATTCAGTGAAAAAAATGATTTCCTCCATGTAGTGTAGATGAAAATAAAATATGTTCTTTATAAAATTTTGCTTCTAGGGTTTCTAAGATATTATAAGTATCACACGATGTGTGACACGGTGTTGGAGACCTGGCATGTACACTAAGATTATGTGGAAAAAATAATGTCCATGAACTTGTAATGTACTGAAACATGGATATGGTACATGGACATGTCCCGAATGATGTGGGAGGATCCCCATGTGGGAGGATATATCGTGTATCAGAGTACACAGTCATGGGAAATATTTCATGTACATGGCCATAAGCATGTGCAAGACCATAGGTGGGTGAGACATGTCACTTTGTACCCTTACACATCACGTAGTTCTACATGAGCAGGGATCCTTGTAGTAGTAGGGACATGGATTTGATGATGTTTGGGACAACATGTTGTGTGGGTCCCATTACATGCCATGTTGGTCCCATTACATGTCATGTACCCTTTGTTTTTAGTAATCTTATAAACATAAATCTCTTTTTCTAATCATATTTCATCATATGAGTATAATATCCAAAAAAAAATCTGGATAGAATGAAATGGTGTCATTTATAGCGGCATTGGGTATATGATGTGATATATTTTTAGAGTGAAATTATTTAGGAAATTATAAATGATGTTATTAATTGGATAGGATTATCAGAGACATTAGAGTGGCACCCTCCTATTATACCAAGTCGTGGACCCTCTCTCTTCTATCTGAGTGGGACCCTTCTACTGGGTAGGGCATGGTCCTCAACCATTAGAGTGACACCCTCCTACTTGGTAGGGCATGGGTCATATATCAACTATTAGATTGGAACCATCATATTTTTATTAAAACATAGGTCCTTACCAATTAGAGTCAAACCCTCCTATTGTATCAGGGCCAAAGACCTCAACCAATATAGTGGACCCCTCCTACTGTGCACGACATCGGTCCCATATTGACTGCTAGAGCGGCACCCTCCTATTTTATCAGGGAAGAGGCTCTCTATATTCTATTTGGGTAGAACCCTCCTCCAAGAAATAGAAAGGGTCCATGAACATTATAGTGAAACCCTCCTTTTGGGAAGGGAATAGGTCCTCTATCAACTGTTAGAGTGGAACCCTCCTTCTGGTCAGGGCATAGGTCTTTGACTGTTAGAGTGGCACACTCTTTCTAGGTTAGGTAATGGGTCCTATAACTACTACCAGAGGTCCCCCCCCCCTCTAAATGAAGGAAGTTCATGGTTCCTCAACCATCATAGTGTAACCCTCATATCATGTCAAGGAAAATTTCTTTTAACTAGTGATTTTACACCCATGGTTGTTCGGCACAATGATTTGGCGGGGCTTGACGTGGATGTTTCTTCAAAAAAATACAGGTAATGCAGGGAATAATTTATGGAACCTTGGAGCTGATGGAAAACACTTTTCCTAGGTTAGGTAGTTAGGTAGAGATCCCCTTTCTCACTCATTTGAGTTTGTTTTATGAGAATATATATATATATGTATCCATATTATTGGATTTTTTTACTCTATTTCAATGGATTGATCTTTCCCTTCATATCAAATCTCTTACTACTCCCCTTTCTACTTTTGGAGCATTATAATGGGTGTGTATATACTCACCCCAACATGGAATTTTCTCACAATTGTTTTGTCTTATACAGATGATAGCTAGTTCGGTGGTTATTATTGAGTTTCATAAGGATACCATGGTGAATTTGATCATGTGTGATGGTCAGTCTTGGAGATCATGAGTCAGGATCCTAAGCACTTTACATTTCTATTTTTTATTTTGGGAAATTATTCTTGTTGGGTGTGTATTTTTTCCCTTTTTTTATTTAGTTTATACAGTCATACTGTTGTTTTCCCTAGATGTTTTACATGAATTATTGTCACTCTAGATGTTTCATTTGTCATTATTGTGCCTCTACACTTTTTCATGGATATGATTGTCTTTGTGTGTAAATGTACATAGGCAAAGGCCTCCCATATTAGTTCTTCCTTTTGGAAATTTTTTCTATCCCTTGGCTTATAGAGGTAGGCATGTGTTAGTTATGGCTCAAGCCCCACTGGTTTGGGTCATGATAGATTTCTATCCTAGGTGGTTCATTCCTAGGGATGGTGTTTGGTGCTTTCCCCAAATGAGGACTTGGTTAAGACTTAGGGAATTATTTTAAAGTTGTTTCAAGTGAGTATTTTAGGCCAAGTAACCCAGTGTTGGAGCAGCGACTAACATATCCATACATCTATACTCTGATTAACATCATATCAAATCGGTATACTGAGACATTAGTTGTAAGGAAATATGCTACATGAATCATATACTATTGAGACTTTAACTATACTTCTTATGTCATCTCCCCATATATATATACAAGCCGATATGACCATGGTACATCTTGATTAAATTTTTATGATTCCTCCATAAAGAAAGCCGACCAGTTTGCTGATATCGAATTATGAAAATTATCCAATGGGTGATTAGGCTTCAGTTCCGCATTAATCATATCAGATCCTTCCTCCTGGTGGATACATAGTACAACCCAAAATATAGAGTAGTATATCATACAATCAATGAAGTCTAAGGATTCATGGAGTCTTAGCACTATCTATGAGTTCTAGTATCGGAGGATGTTGAGTTTCCTTGATAAGCTGAATCCCTAAGTTGTGGAGTATTGGATGGAGTCATTGACCTGAGTTTTAAAGCCGATCTAGACACTTACTGATTAGGTGATTGTTATGGAATCTAGTATTTTTCGAAAAAGAATATGGGCACTGGTGGATTCTTATCATGCAGATGCATGAGGAGACAATACTCTCATAGAAAGACATCCAAAAACTATTATGTGAGTAAAAATACACTTCATTATTGGGTAATGTTTATATTCGGAAGATTCTAGAGCTGTATCAGGGGATGAAAATTTCAGGATATTCTACAAGGTTCATAGACCTTATGTAGTACTCCCTCGATATAATTCAGGATATTTACTTTTAGGCGTGAAAGTTTATCAGGGTCTCTGTAGATACATACAAGCTGATTTGGTTCCCCTTTTCATTCATATTTATGTTGGAGTACTGAATTGGACACTGGTGATAGAGAGTTTCCTATCATACGGATTCCCGGAATCTATATGATGTAGTGGGAATTATATGGATGAGTTTCCTTCAGCAGCTAGAAGGAACCAGTCAGTAGGATCCCAAAGCAGGATATCTTCTTAGGATCGGACATGGGCACATTGTTATATTTCATAGGGGATGTTCAGGTGACTAGGTCAGACCAAGGATAAGAGGTGAAAGGAAATAATTTGTCAAGGTCATAAGGACCATGATTTCTTGGCCAATCATTCTGAGAAAATAAGATAGATAGTGTACAGACTTCTATGGTTGAGGAATTGATGTGTTGGTTCTTCTAGGGGAGGGAATTTTGGACCCCATAGAGGTGGAGCTATAAGTGGACTTGGTGGAGATCCATGAGGAGGGATTGTGGGTGGTTGATGATGATTTGGTATCCTTCCACCACCACCACCACCATTCAACCCAATACAGGCTTAGGGAGATAGTTGTCGGGGTTGTGGGTTGTTTAAGGCTATGGATGTGTATGACCTGACAACACACAAGACGATTAGAGTTATGATATTGATAAATAATACACTTTTTTTATTACTAGTAGAGACATGTTAAAGTCATTCCTCTATATTCTTCCTCCTGGATGAAGAGATGGAGCTCCCAGTTGAGACTTTAGCTTAGTATATTTTTCTTGAGGATCTTATGGGGAGAACTTCTCAGATATATTTTTATCTTATAAAATTTTGATATATAAATTGGTGGATATACTTTCTCATAGTACAATTTTTAATAAATATGAAACTATATGGCCCCATCTTGGGTAGGGGTTGGTTTTCCATGGTCTGAGACTTGGTTGACTATCACTACAGATGAGTCAGATTCCTTCACAGTGACGTGGTGATATTATACATTGTGCGTAAGAGAGAAATCATGATAAGATGAGTTTTTTTATGAGAATTAGGTTTCATCTCATCACTCATCAGTTGTAGAGTGTATGCCTATGTATAGTATGATTTTCATGCATTTGGATTACTTTAGTCATGAAGGATTTTATGGACATCTTCCCTGATGAAATTCTGAGAATACCTTTGAGGAGAGAGATTGAGGTTTTCATTTAATTGTATCCTGATACTGCCCTAATATTTTATATAGAATATCAGATGGCCCATAGAAATATTTTTGAGATATGGTTGTAGTTGGAGGACCTTAGGGAGAATGTTTTTATTAGACCCAGTGTGTCCCCCAAGGAAGCTCCAATGTTGTTCATGAAAAAGAAGGATGGGAGCTTACAGTTTTGTGTGGACTATATTCACCTGAACAAATCCATGATAAATAAAAATTATCCCTTTATAAGGATTTATGGTCTCATTGATCAGTTGTGAGGCATGAGATGGTTATTGGTGATTGGACTTAGGTCCAACAACAACCTGTCGATGTTTTTTGGGGATGATCTTACAAATCAATCATTCTGATTTTTCTACAAACACTATGAGTTCCAACTGATTCCCATATGAGTGATGAATTCTCATGATATTTTTATGGATTTGATTAAACATATCTTCTAGTTGTACTTGAACTTATTTAATGTTTTCATCATTGATGACATACTCTTCTACTCTAAATCAAAGGAGGGCCATTTAGAGAACTTCATGGTGGTCCATGATTCTCTACAAGAGCATCAGATTTATGGTAACCTCTTGAAGTTCTAGTTCTGGATCCATGATGTTCACTTTATGGGGATTTTTATTTCTAATAAAGGATTATTTGTAGAATCGGAAAAGTTTGAGGTAGTGATTTTATGGGAGCTACCCCAGAGTTTGTCAAAGGTTCTGAGTTTCCTTGGATTAACTAGATACTACATGAGGCTTTTGGAATAATTATCTAAGATTTATGCCAAATTGACTTCCCTGACATATAAAGGGTAGTCATTTTCCTAGATTGAGTAATACCATAGATACATCAAGGAGGTTAGTCATTGGATGATGAGTGTTTAGGTTTTGAGACTATTATAGGAGGCTGTAGAGTACATAGTATATTTTCATGTCTCCAGAGCTAGGTATGTCTGCGTGTTGATGTAGTGATATTAATTTATTGCATATGGGTTGAAGAGGTTGAGACCCCATGAACACAACTACTCAAATCACGACCTAGATCTAGAAACAGTAGTCTTTTCTATGTGGATGTGGATTCACTATCTTCTGGGAGAGGAAAATTTTGTATACTCAGACCATAATAGTATCAGGTATGTATTTATTCCAAGATACATGAACCTAAGATAGAGGTACTGGTTGAAGTTACTACAAGACTATGACTTTGAGATATTATATGATTTTTGGAAGGGTAATGTGGTGGAAAAAGCACTTATCAGGGTGTCTCAATATCATTTGGTACAATAGGTGTCAGATCAGTTAGCTTCCTTACATCTGACCCTAGTTGAGGAGGGGGTGCATCTTTTCTTTAGTCAATGTTGTTGACTCCTCCACTCCTCTATAATTTGAGAGAGTCCAAGTTGAGATACATTGAATGTGAGTTATTATGTGACTAGGTATCCTTAAGAGATTTACCAGATGGATTTTCTAAAGGATGGAATCACATCATCATATTCCCACGATGGACAGTGCTCCTAGTCACGATGTAAGAAGAGGTGATGTGGGATTTTAACACATTTCCTTTGTATGCATATCCTATTGTGTTGAATATTTAAAGATAACATTATACCATTTATTGGGCTTAAATGAGTTAGAGTGTGTCTGATTTTGTCTATCAGTATATCCCCAGTCAGAAGGTGAATACTGAGCACTAGGTTCCAAAAAGATTCTTTCATCCCCTTGAGATTCCATAGAGGAAAAGGTACTATGTATCCATAGACATCAATATTGGGATTCCATTGATAGAAGGAGGCAATGATTCCAAATGGGAGATAGTTTACCAACTCAGGATGTCAGCACACTTCCTTGCTATCAAGGAGCAGAGTTTTGTGGGGAGTTTGGGATAGTTTTTTGTATGGGATATTTTTAACCTCCATTGGTTGCCCTCAATAATTTTCTCTAGTCATGATGTGCAGTTTATGTCAAACTTCTGGAGAGGCCTACAGGAGGCACTCGGGACCCATATGAGGCTGAATATATCCTTTCAAACCCATATAGATGGGAAGACCAAGCACACACTCTTGGTGGTGGTGGATATGTTCAGGGCTTGTGTGTTAGAATTCAATCAGAGTAGGTAGGGTCACTTGACATTGGTAGAGTTTTCTTATATTAATATATATAACTCTAATATCATCACATAACCTTTCTAGGCCCTATATGGGAGACTCTTTTTCTCACCCTTTTCCTCAAATGATATTGCTGAGACAATTATTTTTGATCCATATATGCCGAAGGCGATGATTGAGAAGGTCTGGGTTATCTATGAATGGATAATGACAACTAATATTAGGCATAAATCTTATGTGGATCACTGTCGTTGGCCCCAGGATTTCAAGTAGAGACACCACATCTTTCTGAGAGCCTCCCCATGATGAGGATTAATGAGATTCTTCTGGGGAGGTAAGTTATCCTCAAGGTTCATCTATCCATTCGATATCTTGCATAGGGTTAGGGAGTTTTCTTACTGCATGGACTTACCCCAATAGTGGGAGTGGGTGCACAAAGTATTATATGTGTAGTAGTCGAGGAGATATGTGCATTACCCCCATGTAGATACCCAAGGTTGACGTACATGTACATTACATTACTTTTACGGAATACTTAATACATAAAAAAACCAACACATAAGGACCATAATAGTTTACTGTCTTTGGAAACTTAAAAAATAATCTTCTAATCATGGTGAAAGATCTTCAACATCTCCCATAAATATCTTCCTCTTTGTTTTCTTACCTAAAAACTTTCTTTATATCCTGGGGAAAAGAAAACATAAAAAGGGTGAGCTCAAATTCTTAGTATGGGTAATCATAGAAAACATAAATCAATCCATAAACATTTGAATGCAAAAACTTGAACACACAATCTAAACATCAAAATCATGGGAAAAGACATAAATCATGGAAGTATGTAAGGAATATATCATAAAGGAACATCAATCATGATAAAATATCATGGGAATAAAACATGTAATTATGGAAAACCATTAAGCACAATATATGATTTCCATAATAGCCAAGGCATTGCTGCCAAGACCTTCTTAGTGGACAAAGTCCCTTTTTGAATCGAGTTCACTCCTCATTCCAGTCCTATATCACTAAACCGGATTAACTTACCATTCCAGTGATTTCTATCTCATAGGATATAAATATTTACCCAATGAATTAGAGGGATATATAGGTCCCACCCATCTCATAATGAAATCATTCTTACTTGTGCCACAAAATATACTTAAAACATTTATCATAACCAAAAGAATAAAATGGTTTTCATAAACATCATCCCATCATAACATAATCCATACAAAAAAATGGATATCATTTCATCATAAGAAAAGAGAAACCATTTAAATCATAGATAAATTATACTTGAAACATACACATATGAAATAATTCCATCTTATATGGAAAATGGTTTTGATAAAACACTTGAAATGAATTCTTGAGGAAAATATCCTTTCTTCTTCAAAATCATTTTCTTTTCACAAAATTCAATGCAATTTTAAAACAAAGGATTTTTTTGAAAATATTCAGGAAATATTCTAGGGTAAGATTCATGAAAATAAGGCGTTATAAAACCGTAAAAATTCATTCATGACGTATAAGTTAAAAAAAACATTCTTCTTGTATTTTTTTCGGAAAAGTCAAAAAAGTACTTAATATGGTAAAAAAAGAAATATTCCTTACATACCATGTAGTAAAAGTCAAAAATGTGTAAAAAGGACTTTAAACATACTTGAAAACATTTTTAGGAAACAGGGACATGGATGATGAATATAACCCTAGTAAATACTTACGAATAAAAATCTCAGATAAAAACAAGATTGGAAAAGTTATCCCTTAAAAAGATATTTTTTGTAAATAAAATAGATCACCTATGTGTATTAACTATAAGGTCACATAAATAAATTATAAATACATGAAAATATATAAAAATTCATTTCTCACATAATCAAAAAATGAAATAAAAAAGAAACAAAAGATCAACCCAAAGAACGGAAATTGGGTTCAGAAGTTCCCTTACCTCGTGTCTGACTTGACTCAGTCGTCCTTTAATCTCCTGAATAATAACGCAAAGTTAATTTATACTTTATTAAGAACCTTTTTCAAATTTATTATTCCTTTTATATCACTTATTACCATGTTATAAACATTTTGTAACCATTTAAGTTAATAACATTCGTTTTGTCGATATTTGGTACTTGAGTCAAAAATGGACTTCTTATAATTACATGTTGTTCAGGTGGTAAAAGTTTCATTATATCCAGAATGATATTCATGATTTATATGTCATATATAACATATATATCCAGCATATACATGTATTTATAATAGTACATAACATATGGAGGTAAGAAATCAAATGCACCGTTCATTGAGAAGGTAAGATGTACGTACGCATGAACGCTACTTTCATTTCTATTTCTTATTTTAATGGAATTAAAACATAATGATACATAGTTATATTATAATTCTAGTATAATATCATATATAATATCATTAACTTTATCCTTTATACATCCCACATAATGCATTAACGAATCACATCACTTTGAGGGGGTGGTAGTCCGCACTTCCTCAAATGAGATTATCATATTTACCCACTACGGAAACCATAAAGGCTTGAAGTAATTGGAAAGTAAAGAATAATAATGAAATAATAAACATAATATATATCATATATAAATACATTGTCATCATAATGGACGTCGTGAGAGGCGGTAGGAGAAAATCGAACAATCATCATTTCGTGAGGTGTTAGTTTTCCATCCACAGAAACATTATGTTCTTCATCCATTTGATGGAGGTGTGTGTAAGTGTAGTTTGAATACTTCTAATAAAAACATCCTAGTATATTTAGGATACTGTTTTTGTTAAAAATTAAAGGATTAAAAAGATTTTTGGGTTGTATAAGTAGAATAATAGAAAACTATTTAAGAAATATTGTTACCATTAATTTGACTAACTTCCTTTGGTTTGAACCAAAGGGACTTCTTGAAGTGACTTATGCTTAAGGTAAGGCTTCTAGGGGGAGGATAGGGATGTAAGGAGATAAATTGGGTAGAGGTTGGACAAGACAAATAGCTTGAGAGGTGTGAGAAATTGGATAGAAATGGTGTCCTTTTATAAGGGGGAGGAGGGGCTCTTTTGGAAAGTGTGAAAATATTATTTTATTATAAACTTATCATCGGTTTAAAAAGGTCCAAAAATCATTAAGGATGAAGATAATATGACTCATGGTCGAAATAAAATCATCCAATCAGAATTGGACATGTTTTGGATCATATTTTAATCATTATAATCTTATTTATTTAAATCATTTATTATTGAGGTAAATACTACATCATTATTGTGTCATAAATAATTGGATTTATTTGATGTCAAAAAATTATAAAACAAATAACACCGTGTAGGAAATTTTTTTATCTTTTCAATTAATATTTATAGTTTAAACTATAATTTATATAACCCATTATAAAAATTAATTACTAAAATATTTTGGTTAATGTCAATTTTGTCTTTACATTAAATTAATTAATCCAAATTGTCATTATCACTACCAAGTGGCTCAATGGGGTCCCAAAATCGACCCAAGGATGACCATGGTCGTCCACTACACATCCAATTAGGTTAAGACAATGGTTAAGGTAATTTGGAATTATTAAAATTTTCTTTTAACCTTGAATTACCCTATTCACCTTTAACCGCAGTAAATAAAAGTCAAAAGTTACTATTCAAAAAAAATTATTTTCATCTTATTGATTCACATTTTACTTCTTGATAACAACCATGTATGTCAGAGTTTTTAAATTCAATTCACAGAAGTGCTAAACTTTTCATTTAAATGAATGAGTCGGTTTTTTTTACTACAACTAAATGGTTTCACTATTCATCAAAAACTGATGTTTTTCAGAAAAATACCAAAAATTCAGCATATGCTATATTTGATATTCTGAATTCAAAAATAATTTCTATTTTTTCAAATTCAAAATATAGCGGTGGCATTAATTAATTTTAAAATTAATTCTAGTTATCAAAACAAATAGCGTGTTTTTAAGAAACAATAATTCTCAAAAGATCGACAGTTGTTTATGCCCAATTTCAAAGTGAAATTAATTCCAATGACCAAATTTGGAAAAAATGGTAAAAATATATTCTAATTACACTTTCAAACCAATTAAAAAGATAATCTAACCATATAAATTATTGCGATGAACAAAGTTGTTTTTAATTAAAATATAGCATGTTTTTACTATTCATTAAAATATGAAAGTTATCAGAATTATATGAAAAATTTATCGAAATTAAATTTTTATATACTAATTCCAAGGAAGAATTTAATTTTTTTAAACTTTAACTTATAAACATGTCAAAACTATATTTAAAGTGGGTGTGCCATCAAAAGGCAGTAAAACTTCATTTTTTGAAAAATACTTATTTTACTCGAAAAATTTATTCTGTTCACATACCATGTTTTAGAAAATGTGTAAGATTAATATTAATGTTATAAAATTCAAAATTTATTTAATACTATTCATAATCGATAGTTCATAATGTTATAATAATAATTCATTATTTAGTGAAACTATGTATTGTGTACTACACATGCTATCGAGGAAGGTCATGATTGCGTGTAATGCAAGCCAAGTAAGGGATGCGTGTAGTGTAACCTCCCATTAGTGTTGTGTATAACATAATAAAAACCTATTTCATTTATATATTAAACAAAATCTACAAATAATGTCGTGTAGAATAATTCCTACAAAATGTACTTGAAATTGTGTATAACACGAACCAAAAATATTGTTGCGTATACTACAAGCTAATACAGTGTTGCATATAGCGCAAGATAATTTTGGTGTAGCGTACAACACAAGACATCAATGAAATTAAAAATAATAATTCTCATTAAATCTTGGGTTGTTACACCCCATGCATGTTATCTACTGGGGAAATCTAGACATTGATGTTGGAGCCACATTCATGGGGCACATATTGGTGATCACAGATTATAAAGAGAGAATCCTTTTTGGATGAACTATCCCCCTGATTCAGGTGTTTTGGTAGCATGGGATCATGGATAAGATCTCTTAGGAGTGGCATAGCCTAATGTGGGCCCAATATCCTGACCTTTTTGTTTAGTTTTTACTATTTTGGGATGATAATATTAAAGGAGGTAATAAAGTAGAGTCCATATTTTTCTTTGTAAAACATTGAAATATATATAGAAATATTTTCAAAGTCAAGAGTTCATAAAGTGTGTGATTCTGAGCCCCATTGTGCCCAGAATTAATTTTATAGAAATATTAACTATATATTATATTGCACACCCAGAATATTTTAAGAAAAATGGTATAAATCTCAAGGCGAGTCTCAAATCAGAAAGCTAAATCCGTGTTTGATTCTACAATTCAATTTTTACCCTAAGTGCGACCTAATTTTAGTCAGCAAGGGGTGTTTGGATAAAAAGACCATTGATAGGTGTGTTTAAATTAAATTAGTCAATTAATTTAATTATTTAATTTAAATTACCTAAACTTGAATCCTCTATGAATAAGCTATTATAAAAAATCTCAAGGGTTCTATACATAACCCTTAGACTACTAATATGATAATTTCACATTCTTCAATGGTGCATTTAAATCAGACGATAATAACCCTCCAAATCTAGGAAAATCACATCCCAACAAACACAATGACTTATTTCCTTATTTGGTGAGTGAATTATTCACCAATAATCAATCCAAATCAATGTTGTACTTGTCATCTATGGATTTCAACTACTGTTATTGACTAATTTATAATTATCAATTTTTTTCCTTTGATCAGAATTTATTTTGAGCCTTTCTATGCACCTATGTATTAGATTTATTTATTCAATTTTATTAATCCACATTGTGCCATGTTTCTCACCCTCAATATCCCAAATTTTTATTTTTTTTCCCAATAAAACATATCCAATTATTTTTTTCAACCATTTCTCTTGTGATTTTCCCGCATAGTTATTTATGATCTTCATAGTTGTCCTACATGGACCATGGTTCGACATTGGAAAATAGGATCGAGGGTGATCGGACCCCCAGATTCATGGTAGATTTTCAGGTGGTGAACATATCAATTAAAAGAGAATATATCGATATGATTTTCAATTTTGGGGGGATTATGTGATGGATTTGGAGATTTGGTGGGGTAATGAAATGAACAAAGTGTGCTAGTGGTGTTTGTGGGTGTTGAATAGTTGACAGAGATCATATTTTTGACCATAAAATGGCCTAAAATGAGTAACAGAGGAACTTTCCTATAATTTTGGGAATCCTAGAGGTGTTATATTAGTGATGGAGGTCGGATTGATATTTTTTAAAAAAAAATACTACACATCATTTGGTACAGAATAACCCACGGTGTGTTGTTTGTAGAACAGTGGTGCTACGGTTTTTGGGCTATTATAAGTATCACTCACCATGTATGACCCCACACACCATAGGTCACTATGTTGGTGACCTGGAATATACTTTGGTATTACACGGACAAGGGAACAACCAGGTACATGCCATGTACCAGCACACAACTAGGGTATTCATACATGGCTTAAAGGAAAAAGGCGAGAGCCTATGCTACTACTAAAAAATGTGTTAATATAACACTAGGGATTTAACAGTGCAAGCTAAAAGAACTGTTAAATACCTCCTTTTTTGTCACAAAAAAATAGTTGTTAAACAGGTTCTTTAATAGTTCTTTTTTAGTACTATAAAAGAGTATCTTTAAGATAACTACAAAAACTCTCCTAAAGCTATCCATTTATCGGCACATAAAAAAGAACTAAAAGTCCCCCCCCCCTTATTAGTGATATTAAAATGGAAATAATAAATGGGTCCCATTATCAATGACATTAAAAAATCATTGAAAAAGGGGGCCCTTTATCAGCGATTCTAAAAAAGAGCTCATTAAGCGGGGACTTTATCAGCGCTTTTTTAGAAGTGCTGATAAAGACCCCTTCGACCATTATCTATGAAATTTCACTTGCACTGAAAAAGGGTATATATCAAAAATAATATTTCATTCAAAATGACATATTAATATATTAATAGATTTATAATTATATAAATATGTTATATATTTTTTAAATATGTTTTAGATACGGCTAAATAGGCATTTATAATTAATATATATAATATTTAGTGAATATGGAATATAAAATAAACAGAAATGTATTTTTAAATAATAGTTTTATAATTATTATCTTTTAATAGTCATTTCATAACAATTTGAAGATAAAAAATCAAAAAATTAATAAACGATCTAAAATAACAAGAAAACATAACTCGAACTTCAAACGGACATAACTTTTGATATGGGTTTCCATTAGGGATCTACCAGATATCAAATCAGAGGCTCTGATGAGATCTATGCTATGTTGATTTGGGGAACCCCTGCCACTTTTTTTGAGGTCAAAAGAGGCCCAAAATACATCTAAAACTGAGTTTTTAGTTGGGGTACAATAATTTTTTAACATTAAATGAAATTTTAGCCTCTTTTAAGGGGGTCTCATTTTTTTTAGTGGGGACTGAATTTATTTCAACGAATTAGATTCATATTGATATTATAGTTTTGAATTTTTACCATTTTTCACAGTATAATATTACTTGTAATCAGATATATAATAATATATACATATTTTTTATATATTTAGACATACACATATTAAAAAACCAATTTAATATATGTATTTAAATATATATATATATAAAATTATATATATAAATATATAAATATATATTTATTAAAAAATAATTAAATATATATATATATCATTAAATGGAATACAAAAAAACATAGGGGAGTGGAAAAAGTGATTGAATATGAACAGGAAGTTTTAGGTTCGAAACTGGTTGGAGGAAGGGGTGTGTGTGGGAGGGTGGAATTATCTAAAGGGATAATAAAGAGGGTTGGACGTGATGATAAAAGGTGGGGTGTGAAGAGGTTCAAATTAAAAAAGATGTCCCCCTTTATCAGTGGGGATTTTATCAGTGATTTTTTAGCACTATTAAATGCCCCATTTATTATTTCCAAAAACACTAATAAGAACCCCATTATCAATGTTTTTTAGCTCTGTTAAAGGGGTGATTTAATAGAGATTATTTCGATAATTCTTAAAGCCAACCCATTAAAATCACTCATGTAATCAGTGATCCTAAAGCACTAATAAATCCCTTTTTCTAGCATTGTTAAAGGCAATATTTGTAGTAGTTTGAGGGAGGACACATTGTGTATCTAAGTACAAAGGTAAGGGCAATACCTTAGAAACATATCCATCTGTATGGGAAGGACCTTGGGTGGCTGAGTCATTCCATATAGTTCCCTTTAACATCATATAGGTATATATGGGAAGTGATCCATGTACCATAAGTGACACAACTATTCATTAGGGTCTCACTACACATCATGTGGGTCCCCTTACACTTTATTTAGCCTCCTTTTTTTGGAAAATTCTACCTCTCATATATCCTTAATTTAGAATAGGATTTGGGCTTGTGGGTAGACTATCCTAAGTGTTTTTTCACACATAAACCAATGGTGGCCTTCACGGTGGAATTTTGGATCAGATGTGAGTTTTTTCGAGTCTGAAGCTTCATTAGGTGACATTCAACAGTGATAGTGATCAGACAGGATCATGAAATACAGTATAGTTGTGCCCACCTATAGTACCAGGGCATGGGTCCTCTATCTACACTTTGAGCAAAACTCTCATGTTGGTAAGTACATGGTTCCTCGACCGTTAGAGTGAAACCATCCTCCTAGTCGGGGAATGTGTCATCTATAGACTATTAGAGTGTCACCATACAATTTTGTCAAGTTATGGGTCCTCAATAACTAGAATGGATCTCGCCTTTAGGGTAAGGAATGGGTCCTCTGTTGGCGATTACAGTGGCATCCTCCTTTGTATTGGGGAATGTATCCTCTATCTGAAGTCCAAGTAGAACTCTCCTAATGGGAAGGGCATGTTCCCTCATCCATTAGTGTGAAACCCACCTACTAGATAGGGCACGGGTCCCTGACTATTAGAGTGAAAGTCTCCAACTGGGTTAGGGAAAGGGTCCTCTATCGACAACTAGAGTTCACCCCCCCCCCCCCCCATGCAGAGTCAGGGAATGGTTCTTCTACCATTGTAGTGGTACCCTCCCATTGTATTAGGTAATGGGGAATTTTCTTATATATTATGCCCCTTGACTGTGCAGAATAGTGGCGAGGTGTGGGTTGCCATAGATGTTTCCTCACACCGATGCATGATATGTTGGGAATCATCAACGTACATGTGGAGCTTATGGAAGACTATTTTCTAGGGTGGGGTTGTGAGAAGGATAACTCCTTTTTCTCTCATTTCGGTTTCCATTATGATAATATATTTATCTATATCCATGTTTTGGGATTTTATTATTGTCGATGGTTTGATCTGTCTATTCCCATCGTATCTCTTAACACCCCCCCCCCCACCCCCTTCATCTTTCAGGGCATCCTAATGGGTATTCATATACTCACCCATCGATGGGATTTACCACACATTTCATGTCTTATCTAGATGATGGAAAAGTCGGCAGTGATTAAATATGAGCATAGGGATACCATGGTGCATTTGACCGTGTGTAGTGGATAATCTTTGAGATCCAGATTCATTCTCTCTCAGCACTTTACATTTTCAATTTTCATTAGGTTGGGACATTAGTCTATTTGGGCATCTATTATTTCCTTTTTCGAAATCATTTTATGTTTCCATGCTCTTATATTACCTATAGGTTTTACATGCATTATTTTCACCCTTGATTTTGAAACTTTTGTTATTATTCCTCTTTATTTCTGTGTGGATACAGTTGTATATGTTCATATATGTACGTAAGAAAAGGTATCCCATTTTAGTTATAACTTCTCATGCTTATTGGTATCCCTTAGCCTATGGATACGAGCTTCGGGTAGTTACAGATGGATCTATGTTGAGATGGTTCATGATAGATATTACCAAAAAGATAAAGAAACGCTCCTCATATGGTCGTGGTGATTAACATGGCCAAGAATTCTATGATTATTTAAAGTATCTTGGTTTATTATTTAAACTCACTTATCCTTATACACTATAGTGTAATGGTGTAAATGAAAGGAGAAAACATGCCATATTAGACATTGTGAGACTGATTAAGATCCTATTACATATTCTATTATCTTTTTTGGATATACATTATAGATTTTAGCATACACAATAAACAATGTTCCAACTAAAGTAAACAACAGAATTTATTTTTGAGAAATGATATGAGAGGATATATTTTATGTCAAAATTATATGTCTGGGGATGAAAAGAGATTTTTAAGACCACTACTATTAATAAACATGCAACTTCATCCACCAAGTTTAGCTTTGAAGGATATCCCAAGGAAACAAATAGATATTATCTATAGAAACCCTAAGATAAAAAGTTGATAGTGGAAGTATGTGTCATGTTATTTGAGAGGGAACAGAAATCCACAAGAGATAGTGGGAGTATGATATACATTTATGAAGTTATTAATCAAGATACAGAAGGGTTGACGTAGAAAAAAAATTCTATAAATCCAAATAAAACAAGTCATTCTAACTAAAAATACTAAAAAAGAGAAAAAAATAGGTTAAAGAAGTTGAGAGGTATGTTTTTCTATTCACAAAGTATGGTGACACACTATTAGTTGATAATGTTTAACTGACCTCCTACAAGGAATAAATAAATGGGTTGTAATTTAAATGGTGGAAAGAATACATGAATTCAAAAATTAATTCCTTACACTATAACCTATTCTCAGTTTTAGTGAACTTCCCAATTGATGTAAATCATGTTTGGTTCAAATTGGTATTCAATAAGAATCAAGATATAGGTTTTAAATTCAATAACTATAAATGACCAGTGGCTAAATGGTTTAAAAAACATCAAGGAATAGACAATACAGAAAACATTCCATCATTATCTATATTGAAATATATGAAATTATGCATTCCCTATTAGCTTTATATAATGATGAGATACATACAATGCATTATAAAATAGCCTTCATTAATGGGAACCTTGTGGAGGATGTCTATATGATTAAACCTGAATGGTTTTTTAATATAATGGATGTTAATAAGGTTTATAAGTTGTATTGATCCATTTAATGGCTGAGGAAAGAATCAAGATCACGAAATTTTTATTTTGATAAATCCATAATAAAATTATGATTCATAAATAATGAATGTGATATCTATCTCAATAATAGGTTTAGTGGGAGTGTAATTTTTTCGTAGTACTATATGATGATGATATGTTACTAATGTGAAATTAGATACCATTTTTATAATTGGTTAAGATGTTGTTTAACAAAATCTTCTCCTAAAATACGTTGGTGAAACATTATATATTCTAAGGAACAAGATTAGTTATGATAGGTCCAAGAGGATTCTTGGACTAAACCAAGGTTCATAAATTTAAAAGTTACTATAGATATTTTTCATGGAAACTCCCAATAAGAGATTATTTCAAGTTTCACATGGTAACTATCTCGATAAAAAAATATCTTCAAACCAACAAAGAGAGAGAGAGGGAGTGAGAGAGTGTGTGTGTGTGTGTGTAAAATCCCTTAAGCATTAACTATAGGATCTATCATGTACATAATGATATATACCAAGATTGATGTTTCCTAAACCATGATCATCATTGGAAGAAATCAAGCTGATTGAGGACAGATTCATTGGATAGTGGTTACCATTATAGTAAAGTATATCTGGTGTGTTAAGGACATGTTCATGGTTTTTAGAGGAGATAAGGAACTATTAATTATCAGATACACATATTTTAGTTTTCATGGCGACAAAAATGACATGAAATTATATTTAGGATATGTTTTCTTCCATAATGGAAGATTTATGAGTTGGAAGTGTTCTAAGAAGCATGGTATCACAGATTCTATAGTATATTATGTTTCTATAGATACTTCTTATGCATCTAAAAAAGTATATTTCACATGTAACTTATTCCAGGAGCTTGATTTTATTAATAACAATAAATATTCTATAATATTTTATTGAGATAATACTACAGAAGTGGTCCTATCCCTTGAGCAAGGTCACATCAATAGAAGAAGCATAAACTTCATACTTATCTCCACTAGGGGGACTTTTCTCAAATGGGTGAGTTTTCAATAAGAAAGTTTTTCATTAAATATAATTTCATATAAATGTTGACTAAAGTATTATCATAGAAAAATATGAAATATCATGTGATCGATAGTAGCTAAATAGTTATTACCATATGGCTGTTGAGAAAGTAGGAGTTTCTAAGACTTGGTTACCTATAACTTAGTCACTTTGTATTTTCAATTGACTATTATATTAGAGGAAAAAATATTGATAAATATATTATCCTGTGGTGTGCGTTATTATATTTAAAATTTATGCATTAATGTCCTTATAGTATTTGTCACATTGAATGGTTATATATGTTCCTCACAATAATGAGAACCTTGAAATTCTATTATAATATTATTTAACATATTATTCATATTTTACATTATATCTATATAATGGGACATGGGTGGTGTTCAATTATAATATGATAGAGGATCATAAGACATTGAGACTTCTAGTCATGATGTTTTCACTTGGTAATATCCAATAAAAGAGGCTATGAGGACAACCCTCACAATATGAATTCCACATTTTATTAAAGTCATTGGATATTCTTACCTGTGAACATGTGTATTAGTTGTCAGATGATATATTATTGTTAATTTATAACATCAATCATGTAATGTTTTGAAATCTATGATGAAATATACTCTGTAACGCCCTGACCCCATTTACCCAGATTCAGTGCATTATTACATAACATTGGCATGATCACAAAAGGTCAAGTCTCGAAAGACATATTAGTTTAGTAGACTTGGAAACACAAGATACATTCATAAAGTTTACATTACATCATAATGTGAAAAGTACAACAACATCTTGTCTCCACACTCATATCCCCTTATACTATCCCTGTAAGTTATTCATAAAATACTTCTTCGCATCCTGGGAAAAATAAAACATAGAAAGGGGTGAGCTCAGATGCCAAGTAAGGATAACAATATAGCGGAAACATTCATAAATAATCATAAACATTTAATGCAATTTATAACTAATACAAAAGCCTTTTAAACTTGAACTTCAGCAAAATATGGAAGAAATAAAATGAAATAATGTCATTTACTTATTCACATGGATATTCTACTAGTAGAATAATCACATGAAATATCAATAAACACTTTCATAATGATGGAATGCATAATGATATACTATCATAACCACATAGTCAAGACCTTGTACTAAGACTACAAATAAAATTTTGTAAAGTCCTTTTGCCAAGACACTAGTTTGTGTCGTGAGACCTACCGATTCATCGAGGAGCTATAGTTGGCTCCACCCTTCACTTATTATGTCCAATACATTCCTCATATGAACAGGTTTAAACCTGACATAAACATTCGTATTAAAACTAGAATACAAAATGTCAATACTTTATCCATAAACCATGAATGGTATAAAAATAACACATCCACCGTCAAACATATCACAAAACCTTCAATACTTTATGGAAATTTTGTATCATAATAACTCAACTTCAAATAAGCTTAAAATCCATCAAAGGGTGTTGACATAGATGAAATCAAAACTATTTGAGAGAAATATCTCATTTTTTTGAAATCATTTAAAAGTCACATAATTATAAAATAAAACATTTACTTTGAAAATATTCTTAAAAGCTTGTAAGGGAAACTTTAATTATTGTATAATGGTGGAAAATAGTCGTACATGCCGTATAAGTTGAAAAATATATTCTTACCTTAATTCTATCTAAAAGGTTAAAAAGGACCTTGTTTGGAAAATGAAGGAAATATTCCTTTACAAAATTCTTTTAAAATTTCAAACAAGGGTATAAATGACATTAACCCATAGTCTGTAAAATAGTAAGAATGATTTGAAATGCATTTTTAAGAAACATGGATGTGGAAGATAAAGAGGTCCCAGTAGATAATTATGTATAAACAACCTCGGGTAACAAACAGATTGTGAAAAAAAACCCTTACCTTGTACTTTTCCTTGGTTGAGGGTAGGTTAACCTCCTCTTATTCGGGTTCTTCCATTTGATTTGATCAAAAGGGCTCCTTGGGATGGCTTTATGATCAAAATAAGGCCTCTAGGTGGAAGTGAGGGAAGTTGAGAGAATATTTGGTTAGGGGTTGGCCAAGCTAAAAGGATTTGAAGGTGTGAATTAGAGGGAAGGGGAAGTTCCCTTTTATAAGAGGGGTGAGGGGAACCTTAGGAAAAGCTAGAAATATTATTTTATAATAAATTCATCTTCAGTTTCTAATGGCTCCAAAGTAGATTATTTAAAGGTTAAGTTGGGGATAGGTCAAAAACCAATCTACCAATAGGTTTTAGACAAGTTTGGGTCACTATATTTACTTTATCTTTTTTATTTAACTCTTAGTTAAATAGTTTGACATTTACCATGTCTCTTGGTATTTTTATATTATATAGTCAATAAACTTACTATAAACTTCCCAAAAACCAACAAGTAGTCCATTAATAATACAGCTATAATTATATAAGTCCTTTGTCTGAACATTATATTTTTAGGAATAGAATATCAATTAATAATATAATATTTGTTTTAAAAACTCATTTTTTTCAATTTTGACAATATTTAATAATTGATTTTTGTAAAAGTCTTAACAATTTTATTAATTGAAACCAAATTAATTTAATCAATAATAACATGTCATATTAACCAATAAAATTCGTGTATGTCATCAAAACATTAAATTTATATTTATTTTAACATTTATAATACAAACTATTTGATTCTTTCATTACTAAGGAAAATATTGCATCAATATTGTGTCATAAATATATTTAATTATTAAATTTATAAAAATTATAAATAAAATAAAATTCTATAGGAAATTTTTTTATTTTTTCAATTAATATTTATAGTCAAAAATATAACATATATAACCCTATGTAAAAAAAAATTTCCTAAAAGATATATGCTTTTGTCATTTTTGTATTTACTATAACATAATTAATATAAAGTGTCATTATCACTTACAAGTGGATCCATGGGGTCCCAAAATAGACCCAAATATGTCCATGGTCGGACATGTATCAAACAATAGGGCTATGACATGTTTTAGGGTAATTTATTATTATTATAATGTTGTTTTTTTACCCTTATTTATAGGATTTACCCTTTAACAATGGAAAATAAAATATTTACCGAAGTAATTATTCAAAATGTCTAAAAATAAAAGTTACCTATTTACACAATTTTGAAATCCTGATTCCAAATATGGAATCCAATTTTCCAAATTCAAAATAGATAAGTGGCAGAAAGTAATTTAAAAGTAATTCTTGTCGTTAAAACAAAAAGCATGTTTTTAAAAGATAATAACTATGAAAAGATTGACACTTTTTTATGCCCAGATTAATTGTGAAATCACATCTAAGGACCAAAATTGTATTAAATGGTGAAAATATATTCTAAATATTCTTTAAAACCACTCAAATTCATAATTTATCACTATTAATTATTTCGATTAAAAAGTTGTTTTTAATTAAAATTTATTAATTTTCACAAATCATCAAAATATGAAAATTATCATAAATGTACCAAAAATTCACCCTAAGATAATTTCAATATTCCTAATCTAAAAAAGAAGTCCATTTTGAAAGATAAAATGTATAAAATTTTAAAAAGTGTGTATTACTGTCCATAACGGCTAGTTTGATTGGTTGCGGTGTGTGTTAGAACTCGAAGTTGCGTACAACACACGCTATTGTGTTATTCAAAGGTAAATGTATCATGGAATATTGGGGTGTTTCATTCTACCCTACATTAATAAATTACATCCCTGCAATTTGAAATTATCTTTCCAAAATAAAAGGTTGAAAATAGAAAATACCTTTGGGAAAACCCTCATCCGAAATTAGGTTAACAAAATTTAGTCTTAATAAGAAGAAAAGGGAAATGAAAGAGTCACAAACAAATTATGATCTCGATTAGGAGGACATTGGTGGAAATTAGAGACATATAATTGGAGAAAAAACATAAATATTTATAGGTATTGATTGAGGTCATAAATCACAAATAAGTGTAAAATTGAGGGCCTTAAATTCGTCAATCTATGATGATTTAAAATACCATTGGTTCAACAAAACATATGTTATTAGGATAACACATTTTTGGTTTTAAGATCCCTTCACTAAAGAATAAGAATTAATTTATTCATAGAATAAGATAAGAAGAAAAATATATACTTAGAAAATAGAGTCCCATCCTTTAACTAATTTCTATTACAAACTCATCTTTCACTCTAGAAGATAATAGAACTTAAAAATAATATTCTATTTATCCTATTTGTATAGGGTTCAAAAAAATGAATTTATAATTCATCAACCATAATTTTTTTTTAAAAAATACAACATTATTCAACCCACGACATTATGTGGTCCAGTGGTAGGTGATACACCATTAGCGCCCTTCTGTTGCGGGTTCAAGTCTCACAGCCTTTCCGGATGCAACGGGTTGTCGCCTGACCTTCGGGTTGTCCTTTTATGGCAATCCAAAAATAATCTCAAACTAGAATTATCCAAAATAAGTCTCTCCAAACTCACAGTCTAAAATTTATAAGGAAGGTAAACATAATGAATATCCTTTTTTATTCTTAATAACATTTGAACACCTTCATCTTGTATTCTTTTAAAACACTGGAACATCCTGAATTACCATAAAACCTTATTGATTACATTCATGATCACTTATTCCTTATAGAATACTAGATATACTCCTTCTATACAAAAATGGTGTAAACTAAAACAATGATGGAATATAAAAATCATTAATTAGTTTCAAGGTAGTCAAGAATATCCAATATAATTTATCCAAATAAATCATGTATTATTCCAAAATCACTACCTCTGTATCAAAACCATATTATGGTTTATCTTTCTTTCAACCATATATTTTCCAAAAATTTAACCTGCTATTGAGTCACTTTTCTTGGTTCCACTCAATCTCAAGTCCTTAATGAAGTAGTACTTCAGTACAATCCTTATATACTCCATAATTATTATAACCATTACATTGTTGATACAACACTCAAATGACATAATTCTCTAATAACAACATAAGAACTATAATCATTACTCCTCATCTGTGTAGTATCATAACTTCATTATTATCCAATAGCATTATTTGGGGAATACTCTGATTATTTGGACATTGGTTCTCGTAGTGTCCCATCTCCTGGTAAATGAAGCATTGTACATTTGAAACCTTTTTTTCCCTTGTAGTCACGTACATGATGTCCTTTTTCTCTACACTTATAACAAACTCTCAATCCCTTTAGGCAAGTTCCAGGGTGTTTCTTCCCATAGTTACCACATATAAGAAAATTCTTCTTTTCCCTCTTCCCTTTATCCACCTTTCTCTCTTCCATCCTTTTATTCTCTTTCTTCCCTTTAAATCCATAGGACACAAAGAATTCTTTATTTATCTTATTATTACATGATATTATTTCATCATATGTTGAGAATATATAGGAGACTATTTCCCTTCTAAATTTTGGCTTAATACCATGAGAGATATGATCCTTCTTACTCTTTAGATCATATGTATTGCTGGAGTTTGCATTCCTTCTACTGGGTGCCATTTCTATACAATGTCGTAAACTATGTCAGTTTATGAATTGCAATGAATAATTCCTAACTTGTAAAATTCCTAACGTAAATTGAATGGTTTATGGATATAATCCATAATCATAAAGATGTTTTCATTGAGTAAGTATATACTCATAAACCCTTCATTATGATTTGTAAATAAAATGAGAATTATCCTTGGCATATCCCCAAGGAGTGTCATAACCAATAGTGCATCAAGGCCCATTTTCGTATAACAGTTCTCGTTTGAGTCTAGCTCAAAGCGGTGTTTTCAGGTTTTACCCCTTGGTACATTTGTGCCAGAGCAGCCTATACTTTCTCATATCCAGACAGGGATGTATTACTCAAAAAACTCACAAAATCTCTACAATACCAAAATTCTAGGAAGTTATTCTATATTAATCCTCAAATTCCATCTTAGATCTATGTGCTCTAATCAGAATTTATCTAAATCTATCTCCCAAGGATTGTACTAAATATCCTCTGACACCAACTATAACGCCCCAACCCCAGTTACCCAGATTCGGTGCTTATTACATAACATTGGCATGATCACAAAAGATCAAGTCTTGAATGACCAATTACTTTAGTATCCTTAGAAACACTAGATACATTCATAAAGTTTACATTACATCACATAAAGTGGAAACTACAACAACATCTTGTCTCCACACTCATATCCCCTTATACTATCTCTACAGGTCATTCATAAAATACTTCTTCACATCCTAGCGAAAATAAAACATAGAAATGGGTGTGCTCAGATTCCCAGTAAGGATAACAATATAGCGGAAACTTTCATAAAAAAGCATAAACTTTTAAGACAATGTATAACTAAAACAAAAGTATTTTAAACATGAACTTTATCATAATATGGCCGAAATAAAATGAAATAATACCATTTAATTATTCACATGGATATTCTACTAGTCGAATAATCCCATGAAATATCAATAAAAACATTCAAAATGATGGAATGCATAATTCCAGACTATCATAACCACATAGTCAAGGCCTTATGCCAAGACAACAAATAAGATTTTGTCCAGGCCTTGTGCCAAGACACTAGTTTGTCTCATGAGACATACCAATGCATCGAGGAGCTATAGTCGGCTCCACACGTCACTTATTAAGTCCAATGCATTTCTCATATGAATTGGTTTAAACATAACATAAACATTCGTATTAAAACTAGCATACGAAATGTCAATACTTTATCCATAAACCATGAATGGTATAAAAATAACACATCCATAGTCAAACATCTCACAAAACCTAAAATATTATATGGAGGTTTTGTATCATAATAACTCAACTTAAAATAATCTTAAAATCCATCAAAGGTTGTTGACACAGATGAAATCAAAACTATTTGAGAGAAATATATCATTTTTTTTAAATCATTTAAAAGTCACATAATTATAAAATAAAACATTTACTTTGAAAATATTCTTATAATCTTGTAAGGGAAGATTTTACGATTTTATAATGGCGGAAAATATACGCACTCATCTTATAAGTTAAAAAATATATCCATACCTTAATTCTGTCGAAAAGGTTAAAAAGGACCCTATTTGGAAAACAATAGAAGCATTCCTTTACAAAATTCTTATAAAAAGTCAAACAAGGGTCTAAATGAATTTAACCCATAGTCTGTAAAATAGTAAGAATGATTTGAAATAAACTTTTAAGAAACATGGATGTGGACAATAAAGATTTCCCAATAGATAATTACATATAAAAAACTTCAGATAATGAAGAGATTGTGAAATAAACACTTACCTTGTACTTTTCCTTGGTTGAGGGTAGGTTAACCTCCTCTTCTTCAGGTCATTCCTTTTGATTTGATAAAAATGGCTTCTTAGGTTGGCTTTCTGATCAAACTAAGGCCTCTAGGATGAATTGAGGGAAGTTGAGAGAATATTTGGGTAGGGGTTGGATGATCTAAAAGGCTTTGAAGATGTGAATTTGAGGGAAGGGGAAGTTCCATTTTAAAAGAGGGGTGAGGGGCACCTTAGGAAAAGATAGAAATATCATTTAATAATAAATTCATATTCGGTTTCTAATGGCTCCAAATTAGATTATATAAGGTTATAGTGTTTATAGGTTGAAAACCTCTCAACCAATAGGTTTTAGATAGGCTTGGGTCACTATATTAACTTTATCTTTTTTATTCAACTCTTAGTTAAATAGTTTGACATTTACCATTTCTCTTTGTGTTTTTAGATTATATAGTCAATAAACATACTATAAACTTCCAAGTGACCCCCAAGTGGTCACTTAATAATACACCTATAATTATATAAGTCCTTTATCCGATCCATGGATTTTTAGTAATAGAATATCAATTAATAATATAATATTGGTTTTAAAAACTCATTTATGTCAATTTTGAAAATATTTAATAGTTGATTTTTGTTGAAGTCTTAAAAACTTTATTAATTCGAACCAAATTGATTTAAGAAATAATAGCATGTCATATTAACCAATAAAATTCGTGTATGTCATCAAAACATTCAAATTATATTTATTTTAACATTTATAATTCCAATTATTTGATTCTTTCATTAGTAAGGAAAATATTGCATCATTTTTGTGTCATAAATATATTTAATTATTAAATGTTTAAAAATTATAAATAAAATACAGTTATGTAGGAAATATTTTTATCTTTCCAATTAATATTTATAGTCGAAAATATAACATATATAACTCTATGTAAAAATTATTTTTCTAAAAGATATAGGATTATGTCATTTTTGTATTTACTTAAACTTATTTAATATAAAGTGTCATTATCACTTACAAGTGGATCCATGGGGTCCCGAAATCGACCCAAAGATGACCACAGTCGGACACGTATAAACCAATAGGGTTAGGACACATTTTAGGGTAATTTATTATTATTATAATATTATTTTTTACCCTTATTTACTAGATTTACCATTTCACCATGGTAAATAAAATATTTACCAAAATAATTTTTGAAAATGTATAAAAATAAAAGTTACCTATTTACAAAATTTCAACCTTCGAATTCTAAATTTGGAATCCATTATTATAAATTCAAAACACATAAGTGGCAGAAATTAATTTAAAATTAATTCCCTTTGTCAAAACAAAAGGAGTGTTTTTAAGAAATAATAACTATCAAAAGATTAACACTTGTTTATATCCGGTTTAGATGTGAAATTACATCCAATTACCAAAATTGTATTAAATGGTAAAAATATATTCTAAAGATACTTTAAAACCACTCAAATTCATAATTTATTACCATTAATTATTTCGATTAAAAAGTTGTTTATAATTAATATTTAGGAATTTTCACAATTCATCAAAATATTAAAGTTATTAGAAATGTTCGAAAAATTCACCCTAAGATAATTTTGATATTCCGAATCCAAAAATGAAGTCCATTTTGAAAGATAAAATGTATAAAATTTTAAAAAGTGGGTATTACTATTCATAACGGCTAGTATGATTGGTTGTGGTGTGTGTTAGAACTCGAAGTTGTGTACAACACATGCTACTGTATTATTCAAAGAAAAGTGTATCGTGGAAGCTTGGGGTGTTACATTCTCTGAGAAAATTAGGGTACATTAAGTGCATCATAAGTTATCTGACATTAATTGAATATGTTAGGGAAGTATTTATACTTTCTGAGTAACTTAAGATGATATCTTGGGTCTCTTGATTAAATACAACTATCTAATTAATTCCAAAACCATAGAGGTTTACCAATTTTTTTATGTCCTAGATTCAACGAAAGGTAAATCCAAAATATGGGTTAATGACCCAATTATACAACCATCATGATGAGATATCAAGATAAATGGATTATATTACATAGTAAGAATCCATGGGGTTTTTTTCATTGTATCATTAAATTATTTATCTATGGGATCCTTGATGTGCATCTAGAATCTAATCTTGTAAATTAGTAAGATTTTATAATGCACTAAAAAGATTACTAGAGGGTCACACACAAAGTTTATTTTTAATCCCATTTAAATTCTATTTTAATTTAATATTAAAAAATCCATGTTCATAATATAGACAAATAATTAACATTATGTTTCTGTTGATCATTATGATTTAATCACTACTTATTAAAATTTAGCATATATATGAGTTGAATGTCAAATAAATATTTATCCACTAGTTAGTAAATATAATATTTATTAATTTATTGAATAAAAAATCTAAAAAATATATATATTTAGATTAATATTTATTATTCAGGGTACAATAAATGATGATGAGGTTTATAAAGTCTAGTTAAGGGCTAAATATAGTAATATATAATAATTAATATCATTAAAATAAATAAATATTTATTTATTTATTTATTTATGAAATGATATTTAATATTTTTGAGTTACATCATGTCATGGAATATATTTATATAATTTTTAATTTTTCAAAATGGAAATAAATTAAATATAATATTTGATAAATACCATAAGGATACGTGTCAAATATTAAACCCTAACAATATATTTCAACATATATCATTTTATAGGGTTAGTTGAATTATTTTGCACAATATATTCTCTCATGATAATTCTCTCAGATCGAGTGAATTCTCTCAGTATAAAGACAACCCCTAAAGAATTATTTCAAAAATGAGAGATAATCTTTCTTGTACCTATCATGACCATGAAAAAATAGAAGAAATTATTCAATCCCAAAAAATTATTATTACGATCAATAGATAATGTTGAAAGGCATTTGGTTCCTACGTGATTGCACCCAGAGTTTCAACAGTGACATTTATGAGATTCATGGATATTCTTTGGATACTAATAGTGGAATTCTATATTGGACTCACCACATCAATTTAAATACAAGAGATGTTAGAAGACTCATCATTAATGATGAAATAATTATCAAAATGAGGTAAATGTAATACTAATTTGATGTAAATTATATAAGAAAATATTAAATCTATGGAACCTCTAGGGTAGCATTTATCATGTTGTTTTGATTTATCCATTGAAACTGACAAAAAACATTGTTTTCTTTGAGACCAACCACATATGTTGCTCCTTGAAAACTTTAGTAGAATAATATTTTTCCATTACTAAGTGACTTACTTATCTTTATTTATTTTCCTTTTTAGAATTTTTATTTTGAGTGTTAATTAAGTTTAAAAAAATGACTGTTGGAGGTGTCTGGATTATAAATTTCAAATTTATATTGTGAGTGTTAATTTAGTGATTCCTTTATCATGGTATTTTGAAAAAAATCTTATAGTATTTTATTTTTTAGTAGTGGTGATGAGAATATATAAAAATATTTTATATTATATAAATAATTTATTTTAACTTAAATATTCAATATAAATTCATATTTTATAGTATTTTTCATGGAAGTAAGGGTTAGAGAATTCTCTGATCATGGATTCCACCACTAAAGTTGGAGAAATTCACCAGAGTTTAAATATGTGTCTTTAGAGGATGGTTTATTCCTAGACCACTACATCTAGTTCCACATTAGAATCCAATGTCCCTAGAAATTCTTGTAATTGGGAAGGGGGTAGTGACCAGTGCTAAGGTATCCACACAAATTATTTTAGTCATTGCCTTTAAATAAAACATAGCCCCTATTATCATTTACTATCATCTTCCATAATAAAAAATAATATTCAACTATAAAATATAAAATATTAACATATATAAAATGACTCCACAATTTAATATATGATAATTAAGTAAATTTCCAATAAATAGAAACACATACTAAACAAATATAAACCTTAAAATAGATCACATGAAAATGGAATCTATACTGAAAACTCCATGCCATTAGCTACCAAATTAATCATCTATATATATCCTCAATGATAAATTATCAACTAAATTTAGTATTATTCATGAACATATGAATATAAAACAAATGAGTTTAAATTCATAGGTTTGTAATGGAACATGATACTTTCAACACATGTTATGCACCGACCCCAATAAACCACGAATATTATGTGCACAATCAATCAATGTAGATTTTAAAAAAATGACTAGAGTTTCCAGGAATTTAATCAAGTTGATTGATAAAATCTATAAGTCATTGGATTCCTATCATCCTAAGGATTTTATTAATATGACATTCAAATCCAAAATCAATATTTAAGGTCACCAAAGTTTGTGTGAATTTGAAAATCAAGAAAACTTATCTTTATAATATCATTCAATATGGAATCCATATCATCATGTTTTTTGGCTCATTATGTTTTCGTATTCATAACCTAAATAAAAAATTAATATTTTAATTTTAATGAACTATATTTCGATTCATATAACAAAATTATTAAAAAGACACATCAAAACAGTGCTGTATAATATTGCTAAAAAAGTAAATCCAAATTTAAAAACAATTATAATGAATGATTAAAAATAATAAATAGGAATAATATTTATCAATATTTTGTTAGGGATTTTTGTATTTAGCCTTCAAATATTATGGATAAATTTTTCTTAAGGAATATTACATCAATGGATAACACGAACTTTTTACTGAGATTGATGTCATTTCAACTTCATTATTTTCTTAATTATTTAATAATATTTATTCTAGAATTAATATTATAATTAAATTCATATAGAAAATAAAAAATAGTTGAATTTGAAGAATTTGAAAATTAGATAAAAATACATTTTCTCATTCATTTTTTAAACTCTGGTGAATTTCTCCAACTTCAGTGGTGGAATCCATGATCAGTGAATTATATAACCCTTACTTCTATGAACAATATTATAAAATATGAATTTATATTGAATATTTAAGTTAAAATAAATTATATATATAATATTTTTTTTATAAATTCTCATCCCCACTACTAAAAAATAAAATACGATAAGAAATGTTTCAAAATACCAAGCTAAAGGAATCACTAAATTCTAGTGTCAATCAAAAAATCTATTTCTCTATTTGATATATAATTAACAAGAAAATTATATTTTCATTTTATCTTTTTAATTAGTCTTGTTATTCCTCACAAAACTTCTCATGGTGTTCAACTAAATATTCTAAAATACCTTTTTTAATTGAATTGCATGCCACAAACACCAATGAAACATTGATTGTTTAAAAAGTAGAAGTACATGAAAATCCATTATCATAAGAAAACTCATAACAATGCATCCTCCTAACCAATTCTTACTGAAAAATAAAAATAATTCATTGATATCTCAATTAATGTATCCATACTTTTAATTATTTAATTTTAAAAATAAGATAGGTTTGTTTCATCTATCAACTAATAAATAGAAAATGGAAACCAAAAAAGGATATTGTTGAACTACAGTACCAAATAATCACTAATTTTAGGAAATAATTTTTTATATATTTTTAACAACTAATATAATCAGAAAAAATAGTGCAAAAAATATATATTAAGCCTCATAAATTTTTTTCTAATAACAATACATTGTGTTTTTATAAATAATTTACGTAACAACATAAATGTTTACCCTAAGACTTAATCAGATTTTTACTCTCAGACAATGGACTACAAAAAACATATTTATTTCCACCATCAGATAATATTTTCTAATAACAAAAAACTACTTTCATAAAACCATTCAAAATATATAGTCATTAATGGTCAAGATTTAGAACACATTATTTAATCCCCACTTAAAGTTAATGAGAAATTTTATGTACTTTTCTCTATTAAATGATACATTCCTCCATTAATTACAATAAAATAGTGTTGTACACCCCCCATTAAGAATAAAGATTACAGTTTTCAACCAAAATCATATTATATCAGTATATTAACTTTTCAAACAATTCTTACTGATAATAATACAACACAATGATTAAAAAAACTCAGTGAATCCATAATTGATGGAACATTACTTAATCTTCCACATGTGAGGTAACTTTTCTTCATTTATCAACATTTCAAAATAATACATCCTTATTTACGATATTACTAACCAATAAATGCAATTATAAAGTATTGAACCAATGACCTAACTTCAGAACTACTTATTTATAAATCATCACTTGAAACCTTAATCCCACTTATAGTTCTTACCCCAATGGTTATCACATTGAAATAAACAAAATATATTGCATTATTTTGTAGTATAGATAATGAATAGAGAATGATAGGAATGTTGTTAAAGGGTCTCTTATTATAAACCCCTATACAAGACAAGGTTACAGTGTAACTCAATTCATGATAAAGATGATTGATTTATTAATTATGGATAGTCATTATCACTATTCCATTACTGCATCTTTAATTCATGTTAACTTCTTATTATATGGATTATTAGTCAACACGGTAATACAATCTACTCAAATGTTGATATTATCCCTAAATCATCTTCATGGTACAGAAAATAACTAGATAAGAAGAGGATTTTCAACCCTTCAATAATCACTATCACCTTTTAAAAATGATTCCAGTCAATTTTCACATTTAAATTAAATAATTAAAGATTTAGTTCCTTCTAGATTAATCCCTTCATCCACTTAGAAAGTAACACATTTTAATAAACATTGTTAACATTACAATAAATTGAAACACCAAACACCTCATTTCCCACACTATCATTATGCTAATAATTAATTACCATTGATCACACCCTAATTACATATATTTTAACTCGATGAAGAAATTGTTGACCAATGAAATTTTCTGGCTATGATATCATCAAAAAATAAGAAATAATATGTTTTATTTATAATTACTCTACTATAGAATCCACTATCAAGAAGTAATTTCATCCATAACCTACCACCGTAAACCATAGAAGAAAATTTTTAATAGTTTACCATGGACATAAACCACCACATCTAATTTTTATTATCCTATATACATACAAATTTATATAATTATTCTATCTCAAACCCCAAAATAAATCTTTATAAGAGAAATTTGATAATAAAAACCCATTAAAATACTCATCAATCATATTATTATAATCATCACACAAAAATTCACATTATAAAATCGATAATAAATTAATTGAATATTAATAGTGTAATTATACAGTCTTTATAAATGAAAACTGGTCTGAGCCACTGACATTACATTACCTTAAGAAGACATACTTGTATGTCACATGTTGTCAACTAGTAGAGAGAGAATATAAGAATCATATGGAGACTATAATCTTAGTACCAGAATATTCAATAACATAAAAAATTCAAAAGAATCAAATAATATTCATGTAATTACATGAAACCATTACTATGGAAAACCAAAAATATTAAATGAAAAGTGGCATGATATAAAAATTTGGGACTTAAGTATGATATATATAAATACATATAATGATAACCCATCTGGATTCCCTAGTACTAAAATAAAAAAAAATCCTAGGTGAATATATCACCACGTGAATTGGGTCCCTCATTGGTCTAATCTCTGAAAATTTATTTATTTACTCAAGCTTGATCTCTTAAAAAACATGTGACAAAAAATGGAAACATAAGACTTTTACATCCACTGGTGTTTTGATAGAGGTTATGAGCATAGAAATAATTAGATAACAACTTATGGGGTTACCAATTATTCTAAAATATATATTTAATGGATGAAAAAGATAAAAAAAAGTGTTACACATGCAGTTTTATTTGGCAATCTAGTGCTAACTAGATGACTCTAACACTTGAAACTACTGAATGAATTTTAAATATTATTATAAGACACTTTTATAGAAAATGTGAGATACCATATAAGTACAATCAATGCTGAAGGTCAGTTGACACAAAATAAAATCACAATGGCATTGAAAACAAGTCCAAGATTATTAGAATTGCTTACCTAATATAGAATCCATTAGAGTGTTTCAATAGTCATGCTCAGTCTTTCTAGATTAAGTATTCAAAGTGGGTAGCTAACTTATCCCATGTCTAGGTGTACCCCTCTATGTTTATCTTCCTTGCATTGAAACCTCATGAAAAGATCATATCTTCTTGGTTGATCCAATACCTTTCATCATTATTGGTATCCATTTGATCCTCTCTTTCAATAATTATTTTTACATAATCCTTTGGAAAATTTATTTTGATAACATTTTCAATCATATCTTCCTTAGAATCAATAATTAACTAAAGGAATATATTTTTCTCTACTTCTTTATTTCCTATTACACCAACATTCCCTTTATTTTTAAACTCTCCACACTTTTCCTTAGGTTTTCTACCTATTAGAACAGAACCCAACGTGCCTTCCAGGACCTCAGTACTTGGTTCACATACCATTTCCTTATACATATGACAATATCTTTTTTTCATTGGCTTATGAAACTTGGAGTTTTCTTTCCTCATTTTAGATCCCTTCCATTATGTCACAATGAAACACCACAATCACATTTCCCCTTCCAACCCTTCTTCTTCCTTGGGCTATGAATACCTATAATACTCACTCCCTCCCTGCTGAAAACCTGAAATTTCCTGATTCCACTAATGTTAGTGTGGTACTTACATAGTAACATATCATGGGAATCCCATCAAGGTAAAGGTTAAAGATCACTAGAACCAGAAACATGGGAAACTCATTATGGGAATGGAATAACTGATCTATACCCAGGTTGATAGAGTAATTGTGAAACCTATGATATGAAATGGATCGACCCAACACTCGGGATTGTTGAACAGAAGGGTGGTGTAATCTGCACACTCATATTCGCATTAATAATTTGAAAAACATCCCAAACTACCTCATAATCATCAACATCACATATAAAAAACACATCTATGAAATGGTCATCCCCACCAAAAATAGATAGCTGACGGACTAAGGATAATATCACTATGCTAATAATCCTCCCAAAACTCAAGAAGAATGATAACAAAGGTATTGTAACTATATACGTCACATCCTAAGGTCTCTATCTATTTCTATATCATCATATACAAGAATATGTTCATGATAAATACATAATAATGACAACCAAAGTCCATCCTATAACTCTGAAAGTCATAAACCCATACATAGAACTCTACTAAAGGGTATCACACACACATCAATTTCCCTAACAAATCCCACTATAAAAGTCCACCCCATAAACAACTTGAAGCTAAGAAACATCCCAAAATGATGCAAAATCCCTTTGTTCATAACCATATTTAGTCAAAATACTACATTTGTATCCTTAATTTTCAACATCACAATACACACATGAAGAATTTTATCTCACCTAAATCCTATTGTTTTTTATTCAAATGATTAGATAATATATTCTAATTAATTTTAGTAATCCATGTAAACATAGTATGAAAAAAAATAAAATATTTATAAGTTAAAAACTAAACTCGAATATCAAGGTAAACCAATGAGAATTTAAAATTTTCATTACAGAAAGAATAAATATAATATCATATTAAAATAGGAATACCCCCTAAAGGAAATAATTAACAAACACAACCAATCACATGAATTGGTCAATTTTAAACCAATGTGGTATTTGGATATTTAAACTAAATCAAAGGTATCAACACATTCAAGACATTGAAACTTCTTTAACTAAGTCATTCGGAAATATAAAATATGAACTAATAAATTAATTAATATAAAAATTTTTAGTAAGTAACTTTTTCCCTAAGAAATAATTTCATCTCACTAATCAATAGTAAACCCAAACACCCTGGTCTTCCTCGAAGTAACTTTAAGAATCTTAAAACTATTTTTCCTAGAGTTTCATTAGTTGAACTGATCAAAATTAGAGAATTACTCATCTAAATCTCAGTAATTTATAAAATAAAATGATTCAATTATATAAAAATAACTAATATATTTTATAATAATAAATCATACAATAGAAACTCCTTGAATAAATACTAGAAAAAATTACAAACTGATGTTCCCAATGTTTTGTGATTGGTTATATTTTTTTCCATAAGTGTTGATAAGTATGTCTGGGAAAATATTTTTAATGGAGGAATACTTCACTCAAAGAAAACAATGGATTATTATAAATTTATGGGTGAAGTAGTGAGAATAAAACATTGTGTGTTAGGTGAAGAATCTATTTTTCTCTAAAATTAATGTTGTGGAGTTTTTATATGGTGAGAAGAAAATAAACCATATGATAGTTGATCTGGTTTATAAATAACCAAAGGAAAGTTTTCATGGGTGATGTGTCAATCAAAAATGGTTCCAGGTGAAGAATTCAAGGTATCAACTACTGGGGATAGAGAAACTTCAACATTAATGAATAGAAATTGGTTAAAGTTTTTAACATATTATCCTAAGTTGATTTAGAATAAGGATTCTAAATAAAATTATGAACATAATTTTGGTGAATAGTTTAGAATATGTATTTCAATTTGGAATAATATAGGTTGTGAGGTTTATAGAAATATCTAACTTGAGAATTTAGTATATTTCAAAATAAATTGAAATATATTAGAAAAAAATTGTAATTATTTAGATGTTTTACAAATTAATTTAATGTTAATTGGGTTCATTTTGAGTGATATGAGATTTTCAATGATCAATTGAAGCATTTAAGGAATCGTTTGATGTATTTTAGAATCTTAAAGTTGAAGATAAATTTTAGAAAAGTAGTTAACTTTGTGTGAGTCATTGTAGGAGGCCATTAGTCTCATTAAAACTCTATGTATCTATCATTTTAATCATTATATGTGTCTTTTATGAGTTAATATATCTATGTATGATGCATTTTTTATTTTTTATTTTGTCAGTTATATAGTATAAATTTATGAGTGACTTGGAAACACTTTATGATACATTTCTACCATGGTATGAAGAATTGGATAAGGAATAATTTCATATATGTTGCCCAATGAAAATTATGATTCATTTATAGACTAGAGTTCATGATTATAGATATTTAATAGGAACCATTTGATTTGTTTTGAATCAATTTATGAGTTATTTTATATCACTATATGAGTTAATTGCATTGTGAAACTTAAATATTGCTGAAGAATAAAATCTGAATTTTCAATAATTTACATTTGGAACAATTATTATATAATATGATTCTGATATTGTTCATTTAAGATAAAAATATCCTAATTTTATTTCAATACATGATTCATATTGTGGTTTTATGGATATGAAATAAGGAGATCACTATTTCATTATAATATAATTTTCAAATGAGAATATTTTAAAATAAATATTAGGGATCAAAAGTGATTATAATAAAGAATGATTTGGGAATAATTATTAATTTATTATAGCATCAAAAAATGTTTTGATTCAAGATAAATAACCAAGGGATATGACCTTCATGATTGAGATTATGATGATCATATCAGGATGAATTTACTATAAAATAATTAAGCCTGAAAAGAATAGATTCCTAATTTAAATGTCTCTGAAAAAATATGAAGATGCATGTGATGTTTTTATGTAAAATAAAATACCAAAAACCCATTTTTTTATTCTTTATAATTTTTATGAGTTCAATCATAGTTATGATCGAATGTACAAAGATTCAATATAGATTCCTTACTAGTTACATCGGATTAATTTCACCACAATGAGAAGTTTCATCTATAAAATAAAATTTTAGTGATTCTAATAAAGTTATTGGGATATTATTTTTTTATTGATATTGCTTAAATAAATTGATAAGGATTATGATCCTTTTGGAAAAATCTAATAAAGATTTGTTTAGATGAAACAAAAATAAACAAAGAGCATAATGGAATTTTAATAAATTAGTTGGAGATAGTGGTTGGAGTTAAAAGAATATTTTTTATTATGGGGAAAAACCCATGTTTCATACCTAGGAAAATGATAATGAGAATGAATTAAAGGATCATGGAAATGAATTTGATTGAATATTTTCAATATTATATATACATATATAATACTTACTTTAGAATTAAATATAAAAGGATGAGAATGAAGAGAAAGGGCGAGATAACTAGAACACTACTCAACAAGTATATCTCATGAGATATCTAAAAAGAAAAAGAAATAACCTGATATGATGTTTAAATAAAAAAGATCATTAGAGTATTCAATAAAATATGAAGTCGGCATGGTTCTACTAATCAGGTCATGTCGATAAAGAAGTAGAATAAGTTTATGCCCAAACCTATTCGGGTAAAAGCCATTATCATAGAAGTAAGAAAGAGAAGGTAAGCAATTAGTTTAGGAGAGAGATCGACATTTCTAATTTTACCCTTGATCAGATATTTGAGTCATTCTTTTGGGGGATATGTTAAGATAAAGGTCATAGGAGCTCATATGAATACAAATAGAGTGAGTATATTCTATGAAAGATCTAGAAACTGAGCTATGAAAAAAATGTGGAGTTTTATATAATTATTATTAATGAAATGAAAGTATTCAAATACTTTATTTTTAGGAAGTTTATCATATAAATTTGATTTAGGGTCATCTAGGACTGATTGGAAACCAACATTAAAAATTGAGAAAGTTAATGAAAAACTTATGGGAGTTTTTATAGATAACCCATGGGAGCGGAAATATTATCTTGTGTAATTAGATGAATAATCATATGTGTTGTATGGTGAGAGGGTAAATGATGTTCCCTACCAAATTCCACTTACATTTATGATAATGGAATGTAGAATAATATGTGACCAAGTAAAACACTATTCCTTTAAGGAGTTTTTTTAGAATACTAAGGTCAAACCCTTTAAAAATACCATGTGTTTCACTTTATATTGGTTAAAGCATTGAATGTACTCTACATGATTAGCTAGAGATAATCAAATCCATTTACATCATAATAAAAGTAATGTGTCTAAATACCATTGGGGTAAAAATATTATAAGATTAATATAAATTTTTTTAAAACATTCTCCAAACATAACTCACCCCTACAGCCACACTCAGGTGTCTTCACCTGATACTGTAGAATATTTTAATTAGTATCAGAGTTGAGATTCCCCTTGATTGGGTATAATTCTTTTTTCCCATGGGTTTTTCCAAAATATATTTAGTACATATTTTAAGAGTTTTTAGTATTTATTTAGATGGAGAATTCATTTTCCATTTCAGTCAGTGTAGAATTGGATTTTTTGGCCAAGACCTTAATAAAAATAAATATCAAAGAAGGAAATAACTTCAAGAATAATATAATAGAAACTATGGATGTGTAATTAACTGAGGTATTAAGGGTGGTCATGGTGCATCAAAATAGACTAATTCATCTACAGGTTATGATGAGTAAAGTCATATTAAATATTTGGAACACCTCTTTCATGAAGTTATATATTATATGAATAATGTTCCTGAAGATGTATTGATATGCGTATTTGAATTCATCAAGGAACAACATTATGAAAAATCATAGCTAATTTGATGATGTTGAAGCATGGAAAAATAATTAGTTGGTCCGTCACAAAAGTGTAGCTCTCATAACAAAATAACTACAAACTAAGTAAAAATCCAACCAAATTAGAAGAAAAGAGTTATCAATGGTTAAAAAACATTCAATATAATTTTAATGGGAATAAAATGTTAATTTAATCTAGTAAGAGAAGATCCAAGATCTTGTAGAATCAAAATAAACTAATCAAAGTGTTATGGAATCTTAAATTGAATTAAAAGGCATAAGAATCAAGGACTATGACAATTCATTAAGGTAAAGTACTAAATTTCATGGGGGTGAATTTAAAAACTTGAAGAAATAATGAGAAAATATATTGAACATAGTTGTGTTTAATAATAAGAAGACCAGTCTAATGTTCTATTAACTAAGAGTAAAATTTAAAAATCTTGAATCAATATAATATATTTCTTCTTAATTATTGTAGAAAATTAGTTCCACAAAAAAACATCTAAAATGATTCTTTCCCCAAATTATTCTCAAATTGTGGGCATGATGAATTGGGAATTGTCTCTAGATCAACCAACAACCGGATCCAAGAAAAATGAATCCAAATTTCGGAATTAATTCTAATTTCAATTTTATTGTTTTTATTTATTGTGATGAAATAAATTAAAAATATAGAAAAATATCCAATGAGAAAAACATTTACCACACTACATTATCAAGGGTGTATACAAAAATGTTCAAGTAGAGAATCTCCCAAAAGGTAGCTCAAAATTGAGGTGTTTCCACCCAAAAATAGAGTATTAATGTATTATCTACATAATAATGAAATAGAGAAAAACAATTGTTATTGGCCACTTCTAGTGTTGTAAGAGTTTTTCACACATGAAAATCCATTTTTGACATAACTTGTCATTAATTAGAAGTTGTAAAACCCAATAATTTTGGGATACCAATGGTCAAATTTAAAAGAAACGTGTTAGACTAAATCAGACTCTATAAGGGAAGGAAACTCTATGTCTCAAAAAATAGATATGTTTATTTTTATAATTTATTTGATTATTATAGGGAAAGTGTTAACAATTATAAATATTTTTGTTATTTGTTAATCTAACACAAATCATATTTCAATGTTCAAAAAAGACTACAGTAATAGTTTAATAAACAATATAAAAGAGACATTTCTTCCTTCCGAAGTGCAGAAAATAATAATATTGAATCAACCACTCATAATATGTTAAAAAATAAGGATAAAATGGATGTTAAAATAGGAAAAAATTTCTTTTAATACAGTAATAAATATGACATCATTGTCTATAGTATGATGGACATTAGTAAAAATAAATAATAGTGAAATATGGAATCTAAAAGGGAATCAATCCAATAAAGAGGTATCAGGATTAGTTGGGTGGTTGACACTCCTGATGAATAATTTTAGAATTTTCCAAACAAGTGAACCTATTAGGGTTCTAAAGAGTTGTTTGTAAAGTGAAATAAATCAGGAAACATAACAACAACGTTCATAAATTTGTTTTCTAAAGAAGAAAATATGATTAATGTTAAAGGGAAACCATGCCTGAATTCATGTGATAAATTTGCAACTATGAAAATTAAGTCTACACATGTGAATAAGGTTGAACATATTCCAAATTATTGTTTGGTAATAAATAATTCCATGATGGAAATGTATAATAACATGGATCAGTCACTAAAAAGGAAATCTCCATGATTGCTCAAGTGAATATGGATGTTCCCACTAAGAAGGAATCTATAAAATAAAATAAATTCATGCTTATTGGAGAGGCTTAGATCTCAAGTGACAAATATAATTCTAGTATAAAGGATTACAAACATTTTTGAGTAATAAGCATATGATTTTATAAGATAATATCTATGTATCAACTATGTTTCTATAACTTATTAGTAGTTGAAGAAAAACCTTATCCCTATATTGGGTTGGTTGTGCATCATAGAAGAAGATATTAAAGGTGAATCAAGAAAAATAAAAAATATATATAAGATGTGAAAATTATATATATATATATATAATAACAAAAGATCATGGAAAATTTTAACTATTTTCATGATATCTATTTATAATACATTATTTATAATATCTCATTTTGTTTTTGATTATAACTAGTATCCAAAATTTCTGGAGGGAATTTATGAATATAAAACTACCAATAATGGAGACCATTGGAAATAATCCCTAATGGGGGGATTAGGAAGAGATATGTACAATATATTTTATTTATTAAATCATGAGTTCTGTAAATCCCTTATAATGAGAGATATTTAGTAAGGATTTTCACACTATGAGGGTTGTATTGGTCTATATTTTTTCTAATTATCAATGGGGTGAGATTTTAAAAAAATGTGTTATAAAAATAATCTTTTACTTGAATGTTTTTTAATTATTTATTCACGTTCAATTATATTTCGTAAAACTTCCGGAAAATATATATGATTATCCATTATGGAAGTGATTTTTTAGTTTGTATCACATTATGGAGATAATATAGATAGCTTTGTTATCTGAATTGATCACTTTTATGTTCCAAACCAGTTCAGCCCATGTATACTTAGTATTGATATATTGAATGAAATTTTCTAAAAAAATCAATTCCACCCTTCTATCAACCAAGAGTGATTTATTCTCTCAATAAAGAAGATAAAAAAGAAAAATGGGGTACAAAAGGGGAGAATATGTTCTTTAAATATCATAAGAAACAGGGGGATACTAATTTCTCTTTGGAGGATCCTCCCTTTGTATTCATGGAACCAATAAGATAGAGAATACCTTTTCTCATTTCATTTACTAATAATAAGGGAAGATACATATTACCATGCATTAATGTATTAAAATGTTTATTTATATGGATAAAATATGTATTGGAGAATATTAAAGTTCCTAATGGATTATTATTGGTTTCATTTTCTTCAATAATAATCAATATGTATGTATTCGAATATATAGATGATGGAGGAAGATTCCACTTAATTAAAATAGAGGATCCCATAGTTCTGTGAGTAAAGTATTGGGAATCTTAAAATTTGTTTTATCTGAAGAAATTATCCAATGTTGGAAAAGTAATGTCGTGGAGTTTTCTTAAGGTGAGAATCCCATAAATTATGAGATTTTTGACCTAGTTTGTAAATAATAAAATAAAACTATTTATAGATAAAGTGAATGTCATGAACCCACCCAAGATGGGGCCTGAGAAAAAACTACACCAAGCATGCCTACATAGGCTAGGGGCTGGAGACTAGCTTTTAAGGAATTACTAAGATGGATAATCCTTTACCTAAATACCTAGACACACACATAGCCATGTCAATGAAGAAGTGTAGAGGAAAATGATAAAAAGATGAAAAATGATATGGATACAACTATGCATGTATAACCTCGAGATAGTACAAGTGTATGGTAGTATAATCTAAAAAGTTAATGGTAAAATACATGCCCAACCAAAAAAAGGTCCCAACCTAGAAAAACTAGAAAGTAAAATGATGAGACAGATCAACTCCTGATCACCAAGTTTTGACCACCACACATGGTCTAAAGTATCTGGTATCCCTAAGCTAATTTGTAGTCACTATAACAACCCATACTTTATAGAAATTGTTATTACATAAAAATTGAAGTACACTTATTACGACATATAACAAAACAATGAAAGGACCGTATAGGTATAGTGTCTTTAGAAACTGGGAAGCATAAACAACTGGTTCATAAAGCATCTACATTGTCTCCCATTTATTTCATCATATCTATAGTCCCTTTTGGCATATCGTACTTAATAACATTCTTCCTGGCCTGGGGAAAGAAAACCTACAAAAGGGTGAGCTCAAATTCTTAGTAAGGGTCAAAAAAGAAATATCAATCACATCATATTCATAAGAACATAACATTTTGGAAATCTTACCCTGCAAAAGAGATCATAATTTCATAATATGGGATAAATCATTGTAGTGAAATATAATCACAATAATCATAACTTAAAACATGAATCTTTGTGGAATACACACATAATCAAAGAGAATCATTTCTTATTAGTCAAGACTCATTGCCAAGACTATCTTAGTGGACAAAGTCCATTTCTGAACCGAGTTCATTCCTCGTTTTAGTCATGTTTCACTGAACTAGTTTAACCTGCCATTCCTGCCATGTCTATATCATGTGATATAAAATCTTTACCCAATGAATTGGAGGGAGATATAGGTCCCACCCATTTCATAATGATACCATTCTTATGTGTGCCACAAAATCATAAATCATACATCATTGCATAACCCATGTAATAAAAATGGGAATCTTAAACATCATACCATCATAACATAATCCATATAAGATAAAAGGACATCATAAAAATAATTCCATCAAAACATAATCATATCAATGTAAAAATAGGGATAGAAACATAACCCTATATTATCTTAGATGGAAAATAATTTTGATAAAACACTTGAACTCGATTCTTGAGGAAAATATCCTTTCTACTTCAAAAACATTTTTCCTTTCTTAACATGTCATGAAATTTTAAACTAAAATAAGTTGATTAAAAATAAACATGAAAACATTTAAATGAATCTTCTTGGTAATAAAGTTTTTAAAAATCCATTCATGCCGTATAAGTTAAAAAAACATTCTTTCCGTACTTTTTTCGGAAAAGTCAAAAAGTACCTCATATGAAAAATGACAAAATATTCCTTTCATATCTTTTACTAAAAACTCACCGAAGGGTAAAACTGGATATAAACTATTTTATAAGGATATAAATATTAAATATTGAGGAAACTTGGATGTGGATGATAAATATTCCCCAGTAAATTCTGAAGTATAAACAATCTCGGATAAAAATTGAGATTGCGAGATTTTCCCTTACCTTAGGTCCTATTTGCTTCGTAAGTGTCCGGACCACCTGTATAATGATTTAAATAATGTCATTGACTTATTCCAGAATCATACTCATTGTTATGATATCATATATTGTCATATTATTAGCTTTTTATTAGTAATATTTCATTGATACTTGTTATTCGGGTGTTTATTACTTTTTGTTCTTATTTGTGTTTTGTCGAATAAATTCTTATTATTCTTTTTAGGTTATAGATACCCCATTTACAGAATGGTATTTGTGTAATATATATCAAATCTATTCACTAAATTCATTTATGTAATCATTATGCAATGAAAACCATGTAGAACGAGTCGCATCACATCGTGGACACGGTATTCCGTACGTACGCACGAGCGATGATATCGTTCCCATGATCGTGGAATTGTATTGGTGTGTATGTATACTATTTAAGAATCAATATCACTTTACAATAATCACATATATTCATTATTTACACCATTATACCCATCTAAGTAACGTGGTGGTGGAAAATAGATTACACCATGGCATGGAGACGGTATTCTGTACGTACGCACGTGTGGTGATTTCGTTTTCCATAGGATGGATAGATGGTGAAATAGGGTTGTTTAATACTTATAATAAAATATAAGTATGTTAGTGATACTGATGTTATTAATTCATAATGAAACAACTAAAGAATAAGAAGTGTAATAAGAAATAAAGTTGAAATAATCGGTAACGGAAATTACCTCTTCTTTGAAGTGCTTCTTTGAGACCTCCTTTTAGGGCACTAAAATTGGTCTTTTAAGAATACCAGGACATCTAGGATGTTTCTAGGGAAGTGGATAGTGGAAATTGGCAGGGTTTGGCAGAGCTTTAAGGCTCAAAGTGGTGTGAGGAAGAGAGGGAGGAGGTGCCCTTTTATAAGGGAGGAGAGGGGCACCTTTGGAAAAACTAAAAAGTTTATTTTATTACAAAGCCATATTCGGTTTTAAATAGCTCCAAATTGATTTATTTAGAAGCTAAGGTTGTTATGGGTCGAAATCCTCTCATACAATAGAATTTAGAAATGTTTAGGTCATTATATTAACCTTATCTTTTAGTTTTAACTCTTAGTTAATTAGATTGACATTTACCATGTCACTTTGTATTTTGATATTATATAGTTAATAAACTTACCATATACATCCAAGAGACCCCCAAGTGGTCCATTAATGCTACACCTATCATGTTATAAGTATCTTGGCCTATCATTAGATTTTTAGAAATATAATACAATTAATAATATAATATTTGTTTTAAAAACTATTTTATGTCAATTTTGACACTATTTGGTAATTGATTTTTGTGAAAATCTTAACAGAATGATTAGTTAGAAACCAAATTAATTAAATCGATAATAACATGTCATATTAACATATAAAATTATTGGAACTCATAAAAAGTCTCAAATTACATTTATTTGGGTATTTATAACATTAATTATGTCAATATTTCATTAATAAGATAATTAATGCATCATCATTGTGTCATATGTAAATTAAATTATTTTAAGTCTAAAAATTACATATAAAATACCATTATGTAGGAAATCTTTTTATCTTTCTAATGAATATTTATAGTCGAATTTATCTTATGTAAAACCCTATATTAAAAATTATTTATTTATTAAACATTGATTTTAACTATTGTAACCCTTCTTTAAATAAATTGATAATAAATGTCCTAATCTAATCCATGTGGGCCTAAATGTTCATATTTTATTACTAAGGCTGTTTTTGGTCGAATTACACTTATCCAATTGAATTAGGACATGTGTTATTGTAATAATAATAACATTTTTACCCTTAATTACCCTATTTACTTTTAACCGTCGTAAAAAAAAGTAAAAAGTTACTATTCACCAAAAATTATTTTCATCTCATTGAACCACATTTTACTTACTGACAGCAACCGTGTCTCTCAGATTTTTGAAATTCCACTAACAGAAGTGGTAAAATTAAGTTTTAGGTAAATTTGAAAATTCTCCTTGGAGGTGGTTAAAAGACGGTGAAAAGTTCAATAAAATTTTTATATATCTAAAATTATTATAAAAAGACTCTAATGAATTACATTGAACTTATATAGGTATTATGTCTCAATTTTGACCTAAAATAAATTTAATTAAAATAAATAATTATTTAAATAAAAAGTCGGTTTTTAAATAGTAACCTAGTGTTTTCACTATTCATCAAAAATTGAAAGTTTTCAGAAAAATACCAAAATCTCACCCTAGGCTAATTTCGATATTCCGAATCCAAAAACGAAGTCCATTTTGGAAAATTAAATTTACAAAATTTTAAAAATTGGTTATTACTATTCATAACGGCTAGTTTTAATAATATTTTAATAGCATATCGTTGTTTAGTGAAACTCGGTATTGCGTATGACGCAAGCTATCGAGGAAGGTTGTGGTTGCATGTAAAGCAATCCAAGATAGTGTTGTGTGTAGTGAAAGATTCCTTTGATGATTTATATAAAAACATAATATTTCTTATAAAAGTCTCGGGTGTTACATTCTACCCCCCTTAAAATGAATTTCGCCCCCAAAATTCGTCACTTTGTGACAAACAGATGAGGATACCTCTCCCTCATCATATCCTCAAGCTCCCATGTAGCTTCTTCTAATTGGTGGTTCCTCCATAAAACTTTCACCAAGCGAGTGGTCTTGTTCTGTAGGACTTTCTCACCACGATCGAGAATCTCTATCAGTTGTTCTTCATAAGAAAGATCTTCTTCCAGTGATACAACTTCTGAGCTGAATAAATGTGAAGGATCATGTATGTACTTTCTTAGGAGAGATACATGGAACAAATCGTGAACTTGAGAGAGATTTGGTGGAAGCATCAATCGGTAAGCTACCTTCCCAACACGATCCAGTATTTCGAAAGGACCAATATATCTAGGGCTCAGCTTTCCCTTCTTTACAAATCTCATTACTCTCTTCCAAGGAGATATTTGTAAGAACACTTTATCACCCACTTCAAACTCTAAGTATTTTATTCGGTTTTCGGCATAGATTTTTTGTCGACTCTGAGCTACTCGTATGTGTTGTTGAATAGATCGGACCTTTTCTGCCATCTCATCAACAAGATCCGGTCCTAATAGCTTTCTTTCCCCAACATCATCTCAGCAAGTTTGAGTCCTGCATTTCTTTCCATTGAGAGCTTCATAAGGAGTCATCTGAATACTGGAGTGAAAGCTATTATTATAAGAAAATTCCTCCAAAGTTAGGTGTTGATCCCAAACACCTTTGAAATCCATAGAGCAAGCTCTCAACATATCTTCTAGAGTTTGAATCGTCCTCTCAGACTGACCGTCTTTCTGAGGATGATAAGTAGTGCTGAAACTCAACTCTGTATCTAGAGTATGTTGAAGACTTTGCTAGAACTTTGAGGTAAACCTCAGATCCCGATCAGATATAATAGAAAGTGGTACTACATGCAATCTTACCACTTCCTTTACATATATCCTGGCAAGTTGATCCAGAGAGAAATACTCTCTAATAACAATGAAGTGTGCGGACTTTGTAAGACGATCAACTATGACCCAGATAGCATTATTGCCTTTGGATGTTTTAGGAAGTCCTCTGACAAAGTCCATAGTGATGTTTTCCCATTTCCATTCTGGTATGGGTAATGGTTGTAACATCCCCTTAGGCTTCTATCTCTCAGCTTTAACTTGCTGACAAACCAAGAATCGAGAGACATATTCAGCAACATCTCTTTTCATGCCATCCCACCAGAAGTACTCTTTTAGGTCCCTATATATCTTTTTGCTTCCAGGATGAATAGATAATGAAGAACTATGAGCCTCATCCAGCAGCTCCTTCTTTAATTCGGGGATGGGAGGAACACAAACCTGATTCCTGATCTTTATTATCCCATCACAATCAAGGTTGAATTCAGGAACATTTCTCACCTTCTTTTGTAACTCTACATCTTGTTTCTGTGCCTCTTTAATCTTAACATGCATAGATGGTTGAACATTCATTTGAGAAAGATACGATTTTTCCCCTTTCATTTTAATTCCAAGATCCATCCTTTTTAAATCCATAAATATTGGATCTTTTGTGATCCTCATCATGGATAAACTGGCATGGTCTAGTCGACTTAATGCATCTGCCACCTTGTTTACTTTCCCAGGGTGGTAATGAATAGAGAATTCGTAATCCATAATTATCTCCAACCATCTTCTTGGGATCATATTCATCTCCTTTTGTGTGAAAATATACTTTAAAATTTTATGATCAGTATAAATGTCACACCTATCTCCATAAAGATAATTCCTCCAAATCTTTAATGCAAAGATTACCGCAGCTAACTCCAAATCATGAGTTGGGTAATTTTTCTCATGAATTTTCAACTATCGTGAGGCATAAGATATCACCACATAATTTTTCATAAGAACACACCCCAATACCTTCTTGGATGCATCACTATAGATCACAAACCTTTCTCCACTACAAGGAAGTGTGAGAACAGGTGCACTGGATAACCTTCTTTTCATCTTTTTGAAATTCTCTTCACATTCCTCCATCCAAACAAACTTAACTCCTTTCCGTGTCAACCTGGTGAGTGGATTAGATAATCATGAAAAATCTTTCACAAAACGTCAATAATATCCAGCCAAACCAAGAAAACTTTGGATCTTAGTTACTGTTGTTGGTCTCAACCATCTTTTGATAACCTCTGTTTTTGCTGGATCCATAGATATCCCCTCTTTTGAGATTATGTGACCCAAAAATGCAACTTTTTGAAGCCAAATTTTACACTTGGAAAATTTGGCATAAATCTTATCCTTTCTCAGGGTCTTCAATATAATTCTCAATTGATCTTCATGTTCTTCATTGGTCTTTGAATATACAAGAATATCGTCTATAAAGACTACCACATACTGATCAAGATAGTCTCTAAAGACTCTATTCATCAAATCTATGAAGATAGCAGGGGCATTAGTAAGACCAAATGGCATCACTATAAATTCATAGTGTCCATACCTTGTACGAAAATCCATCTTTGGTATATCCTCCCTTTTGACCCTTAATTGATGATACCCTGAATGAAGATCAATCTTGGAAAGGTATTGAGCTCCGCGTTGTTGGTCAAATAAGTCATCAATGTGTGGGAGAGGATATTTGTTCTTGATTGTGATCTTGTTAAGTTCTCAATAATCAATGCAGAGTCTCATTGATCCATCTTTCTTCATAACAAACAGAACAGGTGCTCCCCAAGGTGACGCACTAGGGCGTATGAACCCCTTATCAATATTCTCTTGGAGTTGCTTCTTCAATTCCTGCAACTCAATTGGGGCTATTCTATAAGGTGTCTTCGAAATAGATAAAGGACCTGGTACGAGTTCTATTGAAAACTCAACTTCATGATTTGGTGGAAGACCCAGAAATTCCTCTAGAATGACATCATCAAACTCCCGTACAATGGCCATATTCTTAATCATGAGTTTCTCACCAACCATTTGAGATAAATAACCTTCATTTAGTGGAATCAAGACCCATAAGATAGAAGAAATTTCCACTGGAAGGTTATGTTCATCCTTGCATCGATAGACGATCAAAGATTGATCTGGAATATGAAATATGACTTCCCTTCTTTGGAAATTGATATGAGCTCCATATAGAGAAAGCCAATCCATGCCAAGAATCACATCAAATTCCACTATAGGGAGGATCACAGGATTTGCAGGAAGCACTATCCCACAAACTTCAATCGGGGAAGAATTATAAACTTTTGATGTGACTGTTGTGCCATTAAGGGTTGTCACAACTAACTCAACATCTAATTGTTGAGGTAATACGGTGATACCCTTAGAAAATTCTTCAGAAATAAAATAGTGGTTGGATCCAGAATCAAATAAAACATTTGCTACTTTAGAGTGGATGGTAATTTTACCTTTTACCACATCGTTATCGTACTCCACATCACTGATAGAAATTGAATGTGACTTTCCTTTGTCTTTAGCCTTAAGAGTTTGACGTCGACCATCATCATCAACCCTTGGATTTGGGCATTGATTGGCATAATGCCCAATTTCCTTGCACTTGTAACATTGAAGTGTAGTAGGTTCATTCTATGTATCCCTTCCTTTGATTGCATCATTTGACATCTTCTTCCCATCATTGTGGCATTCAAATGCCCGATGACCTTCCTTTCCACATTTGAAACAATTACTTGTCCCTTTAAGACAACTCACTCCATGTTTCTTTCCAAACATTGATCATTAGGGAAAGCTCATCTTCTTTTAAGTGTACTCTTTAGATTTTCCTTTGAATTCCATTTTCCTCTTCTTATCAAACCCATATGACTGATGGGTTACTCCAATCTCCATCTCAACATTGAGATCACATCGAACGATTTCCTCATATCTATTGAATTCCCTTTTGGATAAGTCCCTTCGAAGACTTGGTTTTAAGCCACTAAAGAATCGATCGATCTTACTCTCAGGTTGGATAATAATACCAGAAGTGTACCTTGCATGTCTTGTAAAATTTGTTTCGTATGTACCAACAGATTCATCATCCTTTTTCTTTAGTTCAAGAAACTCCTTCTCCATCTTTGTTCGAAGAATACGAGGGTAGTACTTATTGAAAAATAAGTTCTTGAACTCATCCCATTCCATGGACTCAATTTCATCCCTTTGCCTCGTATTCTTAATAAGATTCCACCATTGATCAGAATCTCCTTCCAAACGATACACTACTAAGATGACTTTTTCATGTTCAGAACATTGAAGAACTGAAAATATCTTTTCAGTGGTACTGATCCATTATTCAGACACTAATAGATCAGAAGACCCACTGAATGAAGGTGGACGCTGCCTCATGAAGGATTCGACAGAATATTGCTCCTTCCTTTACTCATTTGGAAGTCCTTCATGATTCATAGCTTGAGAAAGTTGTGTGAGCATGGTTACCAAATTTTGCATTCCAGCTCCTATAACGTTTGGTTGCTCAGGGGGATAATCATTGCATTGGCCATCGTATTCCACATTAACACGGTTCCTTCGGGTTCCAACCATTGTCTAAAACCAAGAATAATAGTGTGAGAGACACTAATTTTAATAGTAAAACCACATAATGAAGAATAAAATTTCACACTTAAGGTCTTATCCTAGGTTATTCGTGGCCATTTCTAAAACACTAAGATTTTGTTCTATGCTTAGACTTATCCTTATGATTCTTACTAAGGCTTTCACATCCTAGTTTCCAAAGGTTGACTATACCTTTCCTCTAATACCAACTATAATGACCCATACGTTACATACATTGTTAGTACTTCAAAATTGAAGTACACTTTTTACAACATATAAAAAAACAATGAAAGGACTGTATAGGTATAGTGTCTTTAGAAACTGGGAAACATAAACAACTGGTTCATAAAGCGTCTACACTGTCTCCCATTTATTTCATCATATCTATAGTCCCTTTTGGCATATCTTACTTAATAACCTTCTTCCTGACCTAGGGAAAGAAAACATACAAAAGGGTGAGCTCAAATGCTCAGTAAGGGTAAACAAAAGAAATATCAATCACATCATATTCATAAGAACATAACATTTTAGAAATCTTACCCTGCAAAAGAGATCATAATTTATTAACATGGGATAAATCATTGTAGTGAAATATAATCACAATAATCATAACTTAAAACATTAATCTTTTTGTCATACACACAGAATCATAGAGAATCATTTCTTATTAGTCATGACTCATTTCCAAGACTATCTTAGTGGACAAAGTCAATTTCTGAACCGAGTTCATTCCTCGTTTCTGTCCTGTTTCACTGAACTGGTTTAACCTGTCGTTCTAGCCATGTCTATCTTATGAGATATAAAATCTTTACCCAATTCATTGGAGGGAGATATAGGTCCCACCCATCTCATAATGATACCATTCTTATGTGTTCCACAAAATCATAAATCATATATCATTTTATAACCCATGTAATAAAAATGGGAATCTTAAACATCATGCCATCATAACATAATCTATATAAGATAAAAGGACATCATAAAAATAATTCCATCATAACAAAATAAAATCAATGTAAAAATAGGGATAGAAACAGAACGCTATATAATCTTAGATGGAAAATAATTTTGATAAAACACTTGAACTCCATTCTTGAGGAAAATATCCTTTCTACTTCAAAAACATTTTTCCTTTCTTAACATGTCATACAATTTTAAACTAAAAGAATTTGATTAAAAATAAACTTGAAAACATGTATAGGAAGCTTCTTGGAAATAATTTTTTTAATAATCCATTCATGCCGTATAAGTTAAAAAAACATTCTTCTCGTACTTTTGTCGGAAAAGTCAAAAAGTACCTCGTACGAAAAACTACAAAATATTCCTTTCACATCTTTTACTAAAAACTCACCGAAGGGTAGAATTTGATATAAACTATTGTATAAAGATATAAATATTACATATTGAGGAAACATGGATGTGGTTGATAAATATTCCCCAGTAAATTCTGAAGTATAAACAATCTCGGATAAAAATTCAGATTGCAAGATTTTCCCTTACCTTAGGTCCGATTTGCTTAGTAAGTGTCCGGACCTCCTGTATAATTATTTAAATAATGTCATTGACTTATTCCAGAATCATACTCTTTGTTATGATATCATATATGGTCATATTCTTAGCTTTTTATTAGTAATATTTCATTGCTACTTGTTATTCGGGTGTTTATTACTTTTTGTTCTTATGTGTGTTTTATCAAATACATTCTTATTCTTATTTTTAGGTTATAGATACCTGATTTACAGAATGGTATTAGTGTAATATATATCATATTTATTCACTCAATTAATTTATGTAATAATTATGCAATGAAAATTATGTAGAACGAGTCGCATCACATCGTGGAGACAGTATTCCGTACGTACGCACGAGCGATGATATCGTTCCCATGATCGTGGAATTGTATTGGTGTTTATGTATACTATTTCAGAATCTATATCACTTTACAATAATCATATATATTCATTCTTTACACCATTATACCCATCCAAGTAAGGTGGTGGTGGAAAATAGATTACACCACGGCGTGGAGACGGTATTCCGTACGTACGCACGCGCGGTGATTTCATTTTCCATAGGATGGATAGATGGTGAAATAGGGTTGTTTCATACTTATAATAACATATCAGTATATGAGTGATACTGATGTTATTAATTCATAATGAAACAACTAAATAATAATAATTGGAAGAAGAAATAAAGTTGAATGAATCGGTAATGGACATTACCTCTTCTTTGAAGATCTTCTTTGAGACCTCCTTTTAGGGTACTAAAATTGGTCTTTGAAGAAGACCAGGACCTCTAGGATATTTGTAGGGAAGTGTAGAGGGGAAATTGGCAGGGTTTGGCTGATCTTGAAGGCTCAAAGTGGTGTGAGTAAGAGAGGGAGGAGGTGCTCTTTTATAAGGGAGGAGAGGGGCACCTTTGGAAAAGCTAAAAATATTATTTTATTAAAAATCCATATTCGGTTTTAAATAGCTCCAAATTGATTTATTTCTAAGATAAGGTGGGGAAGGGTCGAAATAATCCCATAAAATATAATTTATACAAGTTTAGTTCATTATATTAACCTTATCTTTTAGTTTTAACTCTTAGTTAATTAGATTGACATTTACCATTTCACTTTGTATTTTTATATTATATAGTTTATAAAATTACCATATACATCCAATAGACCCCAAAGTGGTCCATTAATGATACACATATCATGATATAAGTATCTTGGCAGAACCATAGATTTTTAGGAATATAATAAAAATTAATAATATAATAATTGTTTTAAAAACTATTTTATGTCAATTTTGACACTATTCGGTCATTGATTTTTGTGAAAATCATAACAGAATTATTAGTTCGAAAACAATTAATTAAATCAATATTAACATGTTATACTAACATAAAAAATTATTTTAATTCATAAAAAGTCTCAAATTACATTTATTTGGGTATTTATAACATCAATTATGTCAATATTTCATTAATAAGATAATTATTGCATCATCATTGTGTCATAAATAAATTAAATTATTTTAAGTCTAAAAATTACAAATAAAATACCATTATGTAGGAAATATTTTTATCTTTCTAATGAATATTTATACACTAATTTATCTTATGTATAACTCCATATTAAAAATGCTTTAGTTACTAAACTTTGATTTTAACTATTTTAGCCCTTCTTTAAATAAATTAATAATAAATGTCCTAATCTAATCCATGTGGGCCTAAATGGTCATATGTTATTCCTAAGGTTGTTTTTGGTCGAATTACACTTATCCAATAGAATTAGGACATGTGTTAGGGTAATAATAATAACATTTTTACCCTTAATTACCCTATTTATTTTTAACCGTGGTAAAAAAAAGTAAAAAGTTGCTATTCACCAAATATTATTTTCATCTCGTTGAACCACATTTTACTTACTGACATCAACCGTGTGTCTCGGATTTTTGAAATTCCACTCACATAAGCGGTAAAATTATGTTTTATGTAAATTTGCAAATTCTCCTAGGAGGTGGGTAAAAGACGGTGAAAAGTTCAATAAAATTTTTATATATCTAAAATTATTATAAAATGACTCCAATGAATTTCATTGAACTTATATAGGTATTATGTATCAATTTTGACCTAAAATAAATTTAATTAAAATAAATAATTATTTAAATAAAAAGTCGGTTTTTAAATAGTAACCCGGTGTTTTCACTATTCATCAAAAATTGAAAGTTTTCAGAAAAATACCAAAATTTCACCCTAGGCTAATTTCGATATTCCAAATCAAAAAACGAATTCCATTTTGAAAAATAAAATTTACAAAATTTCAAAAAGTGGTTATTACTATTCATAACGGCTGGTTTTAATAATATTTTAATAGCATATCGTTGTTTAGTGAAACTCAGAATTGTGTATGACTCAAGCTATCAAGGAAGGTTGTGGTTGCGTTTAAAGCAAGCCAAGATAGTGTTGTGTGTAGTGAAAGATTCCTTTTATGATTTATATAAAAACAAAATATTTCTTATAAAAGTCTCGGGCGTTACAGTCACCGCCAAACTTTCTGTCATCTACATAACACATGACACATACAAGAAAATCCCATACATGAGTGAGTGTATACATAGCCTATACGGTTCCTTGAAATCTTAAGGGGGAGTAGTAAGAGATACAATTGGAATAGTTGGATTGTAGATAGAAAACATGATGCATTGAAAGAGAACCACTCAACCTAATAAAGAGAAAGTGTATCTTCATCCTATCATAGGGGCTTGACATGGTGAGTAGATGAACTATACATAATGTTTTGGACACCCATATTTGGAGACTAAACACATCCCACCACCAGAACCTAAACACAGAAAGCATGTTTCATACCCCATGAATATTTTCATCTCATGGAAAGAGAGTAACAAAATTCAAAGGTATGGATACAAATGTGTATATATATATATTCTTAGTAAAAATAAAACAAAATGGGAGATAAAGGGGATCTCCATCACATAGCTCAGATGAGGAAAAAGAGTGTCCAACAGTTCCATAATACCATCAAGGATACATAGTATCACACACATATGCTTAGAAGTAACCGTCCAAGTCAAACCACACCTTGTCACTAGTCCTCATAGTCGAAGGGACATAATATCTTGGTAGAGGACATATTCCAAGGTCAAATAGGAAGTTTCTACTATTATCGTTAATAAGGGACTAATAAACTACCCATTAATAGGGTTAAACTCCTATTATTGAGGACCCTATCCTAGCCCAGCTAGAGGGTTTCACCGAGATGTTCATAGAGAACTCTTGGCCAGACCAGTTAATGGTTTCTACACTAAAATTCATCGAGGAATATATGATCATCCTAGATGGAGGGTTTCAATCAATAATATGTATAGGATCTATTCCCAACACATCTATAGGGTTCCACTAAAGAAGTCCTCAAGGACCTATGCCCATCCAAGATGGAGGGTTCCACTCAGGAGTCTCTAGTGATCTGTTAATGATCATTATTGTCATTGAGAATCGCCTAACCAATATTCATGCCAGAAAAATTCCACATTGTATCCCAAAAATCCAAAACTATTGGAACCAACATTTTATACATAGAAAAACACTTAGTACATGCCACTTGTGGTCCAAAATTAGATTCTAACAAAATAGAGATAGAACTCTGAGGTTTCCTTAAAAAGAGATAAGGGGTACACAGTGTGTGACGGAAACCTAATGTCATGTGGTCCAACTCCATCAGCTGGTTGTGTCCCTATAGGTACATTGATAAACTATAGTGTATGAGTATATGGTTTCTAGGAGATATAAATGGAATACCCATGAAACTCAAGGCATCATCTATGTGCCCGGTCATTTTTTGTATCCTAGTCATGCATGTGTACTTTACTACACAAAGTGCCTCTTCACATGGGGAGTCACCAATGTGCTTGGACCGTGCCCATTTACTTGGGCACATGGCATGTTCCAGGTTATGTTCATCGACACATATCTCTTCTAAATGGGAATGGTGCTACACATCATGTAGGGAGTATACATGTAAATTCCATCCTTATGATTTAGAAAAACCATACTCCCCACATCCATGGGGATACATGATGTTTTTTCATCACTGTAGAATTCATGTATCCAAAATTTTACTAGGTTTCTAGATCTCTAATAAATGCCTCAAATATGGCCTCTCTACTTCAATTATGTCTCTATATTTTTTCTAAAATAGATTATTTTTCCATAGTTCATAGTTTACATCTTTTCTTTGTAGGAAATCAGATTCTGGTGATCCTCGGAGAAACCTCACACATTCAATGTTCCCCCCTCACCTTCCACCATTACTGATTCAGATACTGATCAATGAAATAATCTTCCACAATCTACAAATAACCTAGATCTACCTATAATTTTTCAATCCACCCTTCACACATGATTTCATTATAATTTCGTGGATCTGAATGAGCCTAGTACTAACCGAAAATGTCAAACCAAGACCACAGGGTCCAACTGGTGGATAACATGAAGAAACTAATTAATAAAGGCACAAGAACAATTATTTAACAATTTTTGGTCAAGAATTCTTGGCCATAAATCAATAATGGGATATCTGGGTTAGAAACAAGTGTAACCAATTAAAATTGATACATAGGAGCATGCTAAGGATCCACAATTAGAATATATCAACAGAGGGGATTGATCATATCAATCAATTTAATCAAAAAGGGAATAAACCAAAAAATAATGAGTTCTAACAAGATATTGGATTCTTTCATCAAAGAATGTGCTCTCCATTAATCAAGGGAATTTTTTGTGTCTGTTGCATCCTGATTTACTCTGATCTAGCATTTCATCATCATCTGAGGTGATCCATCAACAGAAGGAGAAGGGGATTCTTTGTAATCCTCCTATGGTTTATATAGATAACCCTATATGATTCTCAATGGTATTATTCTTAAATAATTATTTTTATTATAAATGAAATTATTAAATTATATTAAATTAAGAAATTATCCATCTAAACTTACCACCAAAAGGAGTGATGTATGAACACCCACCTCCAACCAATTTTTGGTCACTCCTAGGGTAAACATCATGTTCTAGAATCAACTGTGTTTTCAGATTTATGATACATGCTTTTATTTAGGAGTAATACCATTTTCATTAAGAACCACGAGCACTAATATTAAATATATTTAATATTATTATTAAATTAATTTTGGGCACACCGAACCTTCGAATAAAATTTCATCTCTTCTCCTAGCACTATTGAAATATATATAAATACTTCAAAGTGTTACATTGAAAAACCATGTCTCTATATCATTTCTTCCTTTAATATTTTCATCCTTAAAAGTCAAAACTTAATAAAGAGCTTTGGATAATAACCATGCATCTAGGTCTCCTACTCCCAAGAACTCTCTTGCATGTTCTTTGGCTTCCATAACATGGGAAACAAGGGGATGGTCTATCTATGCAGGTTCCTCTCTTGTAAATCCTCAATCACCATTGGGTGATCCATAAAGGAGGTTGCATACATGATGTCTAGCTCACACTAGTCCATGAACTGCATGGTTCATGCACGTATCTTCAAAGCTGAGAAACGTGGAAGAGGATGTGCACTCACTCTAGCTATGGGGGTAGGGTAAGGAGGTAAACAACCTCAACAACCCTTAGCAGGATCTTGAATATCCTAAGGAAACTATACGATAGCTTACATCCCTAGTAGGCCTTCCATAATCCTCTACATGGAAAGACTCTTATTAAAACATGGTCTACCTACTCAAACTCCAAGGTCCTTTGATGGTGATGTGTATTAAATATTTTCCTACATCGTTTCATCCTCATCTTCTCATGGATGACCTTTTACTTCTTCTCCATCACATACAAAAACTCTAGACCCAAAAGAGATGTCTCTCCGATCTTTATCCCGTACAAGGGTGACCTTCAGGGTCTCCCTTATTGGTCTTCAAAAGGTGTCCTTCTAATGGTAGAGTGGTATCTATTTTTTTACACAAACTCTTCCTAGGGAATGTGATCCTCGTAACTCTATATGAAGTCTAATAAAATATCCCTCATCAAATCCTCTAACTCCATGATAGTGCATTTGGTCTACCGATATCTATGTGGGTGAAAGGTTTTACTCATCCTCATATGGGTCATGAATTCATCCTATGGACCTCTAAACAACAATGATGTAAACCATGCATCATGATTGAAGACAATAATCAAGGGAACCCCATGAAGGTGAAAGATCTCTCATATGTACAACTACCAAAATTCTCCCCTAAACTCTTCTCCCCAATTTCATGGAAGTGTGTCGACTTTGTGAGTCAGTCAACTAAAAACCAGATGCCATCATAGCGATACATTTTGTATGGAATCCCTTCCACAATGTCCTTAGATATGCCTACCACTTTCAATCTGGGATCTCAAGGGGCTGCAAAAAACATACCAGAACATGGTTCTCAGCCTTCATCTACTGACAGGTGAGGCATATAAAAAATAACTATGCTTGTCTCTGTCTCATATCAGACCACCATATCTACCAATGAATGTCTATTTGCATCTTCCCCACACTGGGATATATGACTAGAGGAGATGTGTGGAACTCCTGCATAACCTCCTCCCACTTCATGATTGGAACCACCATCCATCCTTGTAATAAGATGATGTGATTCTCTCATTCAAAAATATATATCTGGTGAGTCACCCATGGATATCTGGTCATGTAAGACCTCACAATAAATGTCTCCTAGATGGGAATCACTCACAAACTCAAGATTTTGGGGATTCTATACCATTAACTAAAGAAAATATTTACCCTCCTTCTCCACCAAGGTCTCCTCTAGGGACGCTAACTACTTTGAATCATCCTACACCATGTGATCCTATGACTTCTATTTAAGGGAGTCTTCTACTACAATTCCATTCCCCATAGTATAGACTATCTCAAATTCATAGTCCTTCAGAAACTCCAACAAATGATATTGTCTCGGGTTAAATCCCCTTTCCATAAAGACATAACTGAGTCTCAGATGGTCTGAGTAAACAAAAATGTGATCCCCTAGAAGGTAGTGCATCTACATCCTTAGATTCAATGTGGTTTCTGACAGCTCTAGGTCAAGAGTTTTATAGTTCTTCTTATGGGGTCTCAATTTCCTCAACCCATATGCAATAACTATCTGCCGATATATCAACATGTAGTTGTTCCCATCTCCTGAGACACCATAATACACTATGTACTCAAACATCTCCTCATGTAATATCAACGTATTAGAACTCAACAAACTCATCCATAACTCCTAAAAGTCTCCCTCACATTTCGCGAACTAGGTAAATGGCTTCTCTTTCCACATCAGGGTAGTCAAAGGTGCTATAATTTAGGATAAGACCTCCACAAACCTCTTGTAGTACCACTCCAGACAGTAAAGCTCCCCACCTCAAACACAATATTAGGTAGATCCCATTAAAACACTACATTAATCTTTTCCAGGTTTACTTCTAAACCATGATAATAAATCATATTCATCAGAATGTGAACATAATGAATCCAGAACTGGCACTTTTTGAGTTTTCCATAAATCTCATGCTCTAGAAGTAAATCTAGAACAATACTTAAATCCTATGCATGCTCCTCTTTTAATATAGAATAAATGAGTAAGTCATCAATGAAGACAACCAAAAATTGTTCCATGTACAACTGGAAGACCCTTCTCATCAATTCCATAAACACAGGTGGTGAATTATTCATACCAAATGCCTTCACCAAAAACTCATAGTGTATATAGCATCATAAGAATGTAATATTTAGAATATCTACCTCAAGAACCGCCAACTGATGGTTTTCCGACCAGATATTGGTCTTTGAGAACCATATCACACCTCACAACTGGTCAAAGTGGTCATTAATCCTTGGAAAGGGTTACTTTTCTTTATTATGGCATGGTTCTAGTGATGATAACCCACATAAATCCATAATCTCTTATCTTCCTTTTTCACTAAAAATAATGGATCTGCCTGGGGGAAACACTGGTCTTGATGAAACCCTTCTCTCAAAAATCCTCCAACTATAACTGCAATCCCATGAGCTCAGTAGGTTCTATATTATATGTCATAGATGATATAAGAGCAGTTGTGGGATTTAAGTCAATACAAAACTCCATCTCCTACCTCAGAGGTAGTTAGGAAACATCCTCAATGAATAGGTCCATAAAATCCTTTACAATTGAAGGAAAACAGATTCAGGAAGATCCTACTACACCAAGGGATATAATTTCCTACTGATGGGTAATGGGTTTCAGTCTCCCACATACAGAGCTCACTCATTTATCCATCAGATCTCTCTCACCCATAAAGGTGAATCTTTTCCCATTAGTGCTTAGGAATATGACTCATTGGTGGTTACATTCAATCTAGGCTTAGATCATGGAGAGTCATTCCATACATAAGATGGAATCAGAGGGTTCCATCATTATGAAAAAAAAGGTCCCACATGAGCCCCTCTCCACCAAGAAATATCTTGCACTACTAGAAGATAAAATATAAAGAAGAATCAATCACTATAGGAAACTAAGATGATGTTGTTGGGTGATCACCTGGACTTGGAGGTCCATCTCTCACAGCATAAGTATTAAGATGATGGAATGACTAGAAAATGTGTCTAATAACACCAAAACAATATAATAATAAACATATATCATACCTCTAATCATCACAAGCATTGTGGGGTCATATGACTCTTGATCCTGCAACTATTCTCGTCCTTGACCACCAACTCCATGAGCCTGACATGGGTTTCCCATTTGTGATGGGGGAAGGATATAATATCATAATCTACAACCCATATCTCCTCTTACTCCACTTCTAGATCTTCCTCCTTGGGGACCACCCTACCCTTACTAAGAAGATCCCTAATTATAGTGTTGCCTCTGCCATAGCAGTATGTCAGTTATATTACTACGCTCATTGGCATGTATGGTAGGGTGGTCATGTACTATATGACCTCTCACATCACAGGTATAGCATTGACCCTCTCATTAAATCCTTGATGCTCTGTTCTATCCCTTTTCACCTTGAATAAGTTCCTAAATTTGATTGCGAAAGGGTGTCCTATACTGAGATCGCACTGAATGGAGCCTACTAGCTACAGCAGGTGACTCAGCTCTTGGATTCCCACTTCCATATCAAACCATATGTAATCCATTTGAAAGAAATATCTCTATCACTATATCCCAATCTATCAATGTGTCAAAGGTGGGAATGCTTAAGGGAACCATGCTGGCATCGATCTATCTACAGATTCCCTTCTCAAAATTTCATGCTCAAATGTAGTCATCTGAGGTCATGTCAAGGGAGTAATAGTTGAGGTTTGTGAACCTCTATATGTACATATTCACCATAATCCCTCCCTCATGTAACTCCAGAATCACTTAAATTCAAACTGAGCACAATTAGCAGGGGTAGTACTCCTCACGAGATAGTTGTTGGATGTTGGTCCATAGGAGTTCCAATCATTATCCATCTCTATTACAAGGCTCCCCCAACAAAGATCTCATTTGGGGGAAATGTTAACTACCAGTGAAACCACCTAATCAGTTAGGTTCTAAATTAGCATGAAGGTACAGACCATCGACTCTAGATAATCCATTATTTTCTAGGGATCTAGATGTTTGTAGAACCTCAGTGGTATTTGGAGCTAGAACTCACTGAGTACGCTAAGCCTTTGGACATCCTCTGTATGATCTACTGGGAAGATCTATGACCTGACAGTTTTTGGTGATGTTACCTTCCCTCTTGGAGGAAGAACCTCACTAGATGGACCCATAATTGAAGCCTCATTCTTCATCAGATCGTTGTCTCAATCTAAAACTGGTAACTTGGATATCTTTCATCACTAAGGCATCCTGAAATATAATCAATACATACCATAGTCAGATGTATGTGTTTTTGTGTCTATATATATATATATAACAATGAGGATATTTCTCATGAATAAAATTAAAAGAATAAATCATATATGATGCATGTACTATTGATCCCTACAACCAATGTCTCAGTATACTATGTCAGAAAGTAGGTGGTCATGGTTTTGGTGAATGAATAGATCATCCAACAGCAACATCAATGTATTCCATAGACCGAGAGCTACACATGGGAAACTTTTAAAATGTTTCCCTAATTCTAACCAAATCTTCATAAGGGGACTACTCCAACCACCATCCCAAGGATTGGGCCACCTGTGATATCAATCTATAACAACCCAAACCAAACCTAGGCTTGAGCCACAACTACCCCAAACTTGTCACCATAGGTAAGGGGATATAGTCTTGAGATGAAGGAATAACTAACATTGGGATTACTTTTCTTATGTTTCTATTTACACACACATAAATCCATATTGATATAGAAGTGTAGAGGAAAAATAGAAAAAGATGCAAAACACTAGAGATATAACCACAGATTTATAACCTATAGACAATACAAGAGTATGGTAGTGTAAACAAAATATTAATGGTTAAAATACACACCCAACTAGAAATAGTTACCAACCTCACAAAACTGGAAAGTAAAATGATGATAGATCCAATATTCTGATCTCTAAGATGTGACTGTTTTATGCATTCCAAAGTACCAAGTATCCCTAAGCTCTTCTGTATTCACGGCCAACATGTATGACGTCATCATAAGACATGACACATGTGGTAAACTCACATATAGGGGTGAGTATATTCATACCCATTATTATGCCATGAAATATGTAGGGGTGGAAGTGAGGGATACAGCTGTAATAAAAGGACTGTTTTTAGTAAAATGTATGCCATGATAGAGAACAGCTCAACCCAAGTAAAATAAATAGTAACCTCAACAAAGCATAGGGGGATCAACACAGTGAGTATATGAACTGGACCTCAATTATTCACTGTCCATATCAAAATATTAAACTCATCCAACAACGAGTATCTAAAAATGGGAAGCACATGGAATACGGCACATGTCTCTGCATCTAATGGAAAGAGAGTAACCAAATTCAAAGGTATGAATATATATGTATATATATAATCATTAAAAAGAAACATAAATGAGAGATAAAAGGGATCTCCATCTCACAAATCATCCCAGGAAGAAGAATCACCAATAGTTTAACAATTCCATCAATAATGCCTAGTATCTCACACATCTGCTTTCAAGAAACAATCCAAGTCAAACCACACCTCGTCATTATGTCGCACAACTAAGGTGCCACAATATCTAGGTAGAGGACTCATTCCCTTGTAAAATAGAAGGGTTCTACTCAGATAATTGATGGAGGACCCATTCCATTCGCAGCAACAGGGTTCCATTTTGGTCCTTAAGGACCCATTCCTAGGCCAACTGGATATTTTCACTTTAAAATTCATTAAGAATCCATGATCATCCCAGCTAGAGAGTTCCAATCGAGAGTCTATAGAGGACCCATGACCTAGGTTTATAGGAGGTTTCTAATCTAATGGTATATGACCCCTGACCAGCTTAGCTTGAGGGATCCACTCTAGTAGTCATCAAAGACCCATGTCAAGCCTTGTTATAGGGTTTTACTCAAGAGTCTCTTTTGGTCATGCATGATCATAGTTGTCTCCGTGCATCGTCTAACAAAGTGTCATACCCAAAAAATTCAACATTGTATCCCAAAAACCAAAACCAAGGAAACCGTCACATTCTATGTGGAAAACACTCTGGATATAATACTCAAGGGCAGAGGTCTGAGACTAAACAAAATAGATAAGAAACTGTGAATATTACACAAAATGACCAAATGGGTATACGACCTGTGGGGGAACCCACACAGTGTGTGGTCCCACTCCATCACTTGGTCATGTCCCTAGAGGTACATGTATCTCCATGTGTGTAGGCGTACATGGTGTGTGAGTGATACAAACAGCATGCACATGCTACTAGGTGTCCCTCCCTTATGCTTGGTCGTATCCGTGTATCTTGGGGTTGTATATGTACTTTAGTACATGGTGTGAATCTTCACATAGTGTGTCTCTCATGTACTCTGGTTGTGTCCATGTACTTGAGCACATGGAATGTGCCTAATCATGTTCTCATAAACATGACTCATCCACATTGGAATGCGAGTACATGGAATTTTGAGAGTATACATGTCATGACATCCTTATTATTTCACAAAAACCTATCCTCCATAGCGAAGGAGATACATGTTGTGTGTTCTTCATGATACATGGAATGTAGTTAGGTTTTTCATAGTTTGGGAAATTCATGGTTCATGAAACAAAATTGGCCTCACTGCTTTGATTCTGACCATATATTCACCCCAAAAATAGTGTATCTATCTGTGGTTCATCGATTCCAACTATTGTTCATCGGAAATCAGATTTTGGTGATCCTCAGAGATACATCGCATGTTCTGCACACCCCCCCCCAAAAATTCCACCATTGATGATTCATCTACTAATCATTAAAATAATCTTCCTCCAAACTCAAATAACCCATATCTGCCTCTAATTATTCAATCCACCCCCCCCCCCACACACACACACATTTTATTTCATTATGATTCGAGGGGTCCGATCCGGTTCGCTGCGACTTGACCACATCGAACTGGGACCACAGGGTCAAATCGGTGAATAATGTAATGAAATTGAGTGAGAAAGGCTAAAGAACAAATATTTAACCATGGTTTTTCATGCTTTATTTTCCAATGATCAAGAAGGGTGATATCTAGTTTTCAAATAAGAATAAACAATTGAATCAATATAGAATACCATGCCAAGGATCGGTAATTGGTGCAGATCAATATAGGGGAATGATCATCTCAATCAATTCAATCAATAAGGGAATAATATGAAAGTTGAAAATTACTACCTAGATATTGGATTGTTCTTCATCAAATAATTCACTCACCAATTATCAAAGAAAGTAATTCCATTTTCTTTATCCCGATCTGCTCTGATACTACATTTCATCATCACCCTAGGTGATCCTCCAATAGAAGGAGGAAGATCAGCTCAGGAATCCTCCCAAGGTTTATGCGGCTAACCCTAGAGGCTTATCCCTGGAATTATTCTTATAGGATTTAAATTTTGTTAGATTAATTAATCTATTAATTAAATTATTTATTTATCCAACTGAATGTACCACCAACAGGTGAGATGTCTTAATGCACTACTCAACAAAATTTTGGTCACACCTAGGGTAAAAGTCGCATTCTAGAGTCAACTATGGTTTTGGATTTCTAATTTAAGATTACTTTTAAGTGTTATACTATTTTATTAATAAACTATGCATTATAAATATAAAATATATTTAACATTTTAATAAAATTAATTCCGAGCACATCGGAACTTGGAATCACACTCTGCCTCAGTGCCTAATTCTGGAAATATATATAGGAATATATCAAATATTTACAAGGAAAAACCATGTATCTATAGTAAATAAATCTATAATAATTTCATATGAATATTTCATGTATCTAGTTATAGGGGGATTGAAGAATATGTATTAAAAATGTGAAAATTGGTCGAAATTATGACGATACCATATTGAGATGGTTTAGGAAGAAGGCTGAAAAATACTATGATTAACATATTTGGGTGATAATTTTTGAACACTAATTTGAATCAAGATTCATAATGATGTTGAGGTTCATGGAATTACTCAAAATTTTCTATATAGTAAGCTATAGGTTACATTGAAATTGAGTTGAAGAATATAAAAAAATTATGATATTTTCTGAATTCAATTAAAGTCAAATGAGTTTAATTTTAATTATATAACAAGGTCTGATATGAATTAAATAATTTATAGAAATATTTGAAGCATAATAAGATCTAATATTTGAATTTTAAATAGAAAAAGTCCTAGAAATCCTATGAGTTATTACATTACTTTATAAGTGTCATTTTGATTATGTGTATATGTTATTTGTATCCTGCATATGTGTCATTTATAAGTAAAAAAATCTTGGTAGGATTCATTTTTAGTTATGTATGTATCATTTACAGGTTATCAAAAACATGTATGAATGATTTGGAATATCTATTGAAGTAATTTATACTTAGGTTTTAATGAATGACTAAGTAATAACTTTGTACGATTTATTTAATGAAAATTAAAATATTTCCAAGAATCGGACCACGACGTCCCTACCTGGGCCAGTAATAAGTTTATAGTAAAACCTCAATACCAAGTATGTTATTCTAGGGGCTCATGACTACCATCGAGTATGAATATCTCGCATGATGGGTGGTTGTAGCCTATAGTATTTTTATACAAGAACATATCTCCAAACAATAGTGTATGGAAAATAATAAAATCAAAGACCTCTAGAGTGTTAAAAAATGAATGAAACAATATATTATAAAAAAAATATAGAAAAAAATATATTTTTAAAAAATGGAAAAAAAAATTACATATTAAAAATGAAAGTAATTCAAATTGAGTGATCTTATAAACAATAAAGGGCTAACCCAACTCAAGATCTTTGGAAATGGAAACTATACATGGTCATGATTTCCTGGTACAAATCAGCTTCACCTAATCTGGGTCCACCAAGTCTCTTCCAAGATGTCTGTCATCTACAAGTGGTAATATCCCACATAGGGGTGATAATATACATACCAAGTAGGATTCCCTAGACAATATAAAGGGAGAAATAATAATAAGTTAGTCAACTCAACCCACAAGAAAAGTGAGGAAGGAAAAAACTAAAAAATTATATTTTTATAGTGAAAAATCCTTGAACAAAGATAAATGAATATAGATATTTTCATCTAGGTACTAAGGAAGAGTATGTATATAAATCCAAGATACATTGTTTTCATAATTCCAGTAGCCCAATATAAACTCAAAAAATGTAAGGGAATACATATACCTTACTAGAATAGCCCTCAATAAAGGGAGTACTAACTCCAGTGGTAGACCCACTCCCCATCAGAGCTTGTTGATGGAGGATTATTGAATCCATGAATTGAAAACCAACACCCAAGTAATCTAGAGGTGTGATGATTTTATTAGTACATGTGATATAAGGGAATTTTTCCCTAGAATTCCTAGACATCAAGGGTAACGAACCCTACAATTACTCAAATAATCTCAACTGATCCTTGTCCCTATAAACCATCACTAATATAATATTTAAACTTTAATCACCTCATTCCATACCTATAATTCCCAAAAAAAAATCCATGACATCCCTTGTGACATTTTACTCAAAATGGACCACTCACAAGCCCAAATATGAATCCCAAGAAAAAAAACTACAAAACTGGGATTATCTAGCACTATGGTTTTAACAGTGCTGGATAAAAATGATGTTAATGAACCCATTTTTTAGTGCTAAAATAGATGTTAAAGGGGGTCTTTAATAGCACTAAAAAGAGTTGTTAAAGGGGGGCCTTTATCAATTATTTTTTACAAGCACTGATAAATGGGATTTTTTTATGTGCTTGTAAAAAAGCACTAATAAAGGGAGGGTTTATCCGTGTTTTTTTAAAAGCACTGATAAAATTATACTTCAAAAAAATTATGTTACATTAAAAAATCTATATATAAACCTATATATTTTGATATAAATATAATATATATTTTTAGAAATATGTTTTAGAAAAGGTAAATTTGCATTTACACTTACAATATAAGATATTTAGTCAAAATGGCTTATAAAATAACAAAATAATAATAATTAATAATTTTCATATTATTACTGAGTAATATTCATTTAATATCAATATGAAGATAAAAAATCAAAAAATAATAAAAAAAATATCACAAATATGTTGAAAACATAACTCAAACTTCAAACAGTCATAACTTTTCTTCCAGGTGTCCATTTGTGCTCTACCACATATCAAATAAAATCCTTGATGATTTCTACACCATTTTAATAGCGTGGACCCCAGTCACTATTTTTTTAGGCCAAAAAAGGCTCATAAGGCCTTTACAGCTGTGTTTTTAGTCGGCATACCCTGATTTTTTACCTTCAATGGACTTTTCGGCTCGTTTATGGGGTATTTTTTCCCTTTGGGGGGGCTGAATTTTTTCTCAGTTCTTACAATCATATTGATTTTAGGGTTTTAAATTTTATCATTTTCCACAGTGTACTATTATTTATAATCCAATATATTACTATATATACATATTTTTTTATATTCACACATAAAAAAATTATAAATAAATAAGTTAAATATATTTACATACAAAATATATTTTTTAATATATAAGCATATATATAAAAATATATATAAATATAATGATAAAAATGTGATGAAATATATATAAATATATAGATATATCATAAAATTTAAATAAATAGTGTAGGGTAGTGGAAAATGCACTGGATGTATAAGTGTGTGGAATTAGGTTTGAAACTCACTAGAGGCAGGGGAGCATGTGGGAGGTTGGTATTATCTAAAGTGCTGATAAAGGGGTGGGGGAAGTGCTAAAAAGGTTTGGGCAGGTGGGAAGCACTAATAAGGGGGTTGGGTAGGAGCTCGGGAAAAAAATTTACATACACATTATCAGCAGATCATTTATCAGTGCTTTTTTAGTGATATTAAAGGCCCCATTTAACTGTTCTAAAAAAGTGCTGAAAAAGGAGGCCTTTAATAGATCTTTTTTAGTGCTGATAAAAGTTTCAAGATTTTAACCATGATTTGATTATCATTACATTGTTAGCACTGATAAATGCTTTCTCTAGCATAGTTAAAGACCAATTTTGTAGTAGTGAATGTAGATATGAGGAGTATAGAATTCTATGAGAAGTACATAGTGTGTCACTCGGTGTACGTGAGTTGTACTCCAAATACCAAGTAATCCCAGGTCTTGATGCTCCACTAATTCTTTGGAGGCTCATAGATAAGGCATGTTTATCAAGGTACATAGAGTGTGCAACCACCTGAGGTCCTAGGCATGTACACCCAATACACGACTCAGCTATCTAGGTAGGTTCATATGGAGTGTGGTGATATTAAATGGCCATGTGATATTTCACTCAAATGGAAACCCATTCTACTATAGAAAAAGTAAAAAAATGGTGTGTTTTCTTCCAAAACACGTGATGTGTGGTTGGGAATCTCATAGATAGTAATGTCTAAATTTTCAACTTGTCCCACATCTGATGATTTCACCATGAATCTCACCAATGATGCCTCTAGATACACCAAATGTGGATCTACCACAACCATATGTTGATTTTCAACCTTCTTAACACCATAATGGAAATCATCCTTGAATATTGTTGTTCCCATACACCCAAAATCATAAAATCCAAACTTGATCCAACTATTGATCAAGTTTCCACCATTGATTTTTAATCTCTAAGAACCATCATCAACTCATTCATTAAAAAATAATCAATATGAATCTATGGGTCATATCATGATTCAAAGTAGAAAATAAATAGACAAACCACCACCAAAAACATGGCCAATGGTGAAGACCTTAAATAATTGTGGGAGAAAACTCTTGAAACATTCAAGTAAGAAACAATGTTTGTTAATATAGTTTTAACATATTGGTGTAATCTTAGAAACCAATGAATGAGGAAGAATTCATCATAATAATTTAAGTAAAAAAAATTAAATTGAATGGGATATATAAAAATGATGACATAATAGGATTCATTATATATAAAATTAATCCTTGCAATATAGAAAAAAAGATTGAGAAGAAAAAACCATACATAATAATCCCTGCCTCAAGGATGGATTAATTTTTAGTAGAGATCACATTTGTTAGAAATTTAATTCCAAACAAAAACAAATTTATTTATATTCTTAAAATGATATGTTCAAACAAAAATAAAAAAACAACCCCTACTTCTCATCATCCTAGGTTTATATTGTTGGATAGATATTAATATGTAGATTCTCAATTACAAGAGGGGGTGAATTGTAGGTTAAAAAAAATTCATTTTTTATCCTTATGAAAATCAATGTTTAGAAAGGTTAAACAAGATGGATTCACAACCCCTCCTTAGTTCTTAAATAATAAATTAACTTTCTTAGGATCTGATAATATGGATCTGATAAATAAAATTAAGACAAGTTTAATTATAGAAACATTATACATTAATGATTATATAATATTATTTATGAGAGTATACAAGTATAAGAAAGTATAAGAGAGATATACTTTATTTATTTTATAAAAAAAATAGTGGAAATAAAAACCGATAATAAAGAAAAGTAAACAAGTAGGAAATATTTTAACCCATATAGAGGGGTATCCAATAACCTTGGATAAAGGTCACTTGATTTATACTTTCAAGAATGTCTATCTTACCCACACCAGGGTAGTCCCCTAATAAAAATATCAAAAATTTTATTATTATCCCAGAAATCCCTTGATCTCTAAGGTGATCGGCTCCTCTGTATTCTTATCCCCAAAATCCCATGATTGATTATAAACATTCAGAATCGCACTATCCAGGATGAACAAGATGTTCCTAGCCAAAACGAGTTTTTCACGACATTCACACAAGGAAGGTTTATGAAAATATCTCACAGAGTATCAGCACATTCATCACTTCTCACTGGGTTTTGAATTATTCAAATGGATGTGGTATTTATAGGCCAAAATCCCAAGGGTCATCTCTTCCTCTAATGGTTATATTTTTCCTTGAATTCTATAGGGACCTAGACAGTTGTCACTCATCCAAAGGTTAGTTAGAAACTTATTTTAAGACATAATTTCATTTAAGAAAACATGAGAAGAAATAACATATAATAAAAATAGTCTTATATTTAACAAACATAAGTAAATCAGGATCCTATAAATTTGGAACAATATCTAAATGAATTCTATGAAACATTAACAACTATAAATAATTGGATTCTAAATATAGTGGGAATAGATTATAAAAAAGTATAAAAATAGAGTGGTATTTTTATAGAAATAGAGTCCAAATATAGACAGAAAGAGAGTCTAATTTTATGAAGAAATGGAGTTTAGATTTCAGAGAAGACATGGTTAAAATTTAGGATGATACAGAGTTTGAAATCATATGGAATCCGAGTCTAAAAATAGTGAGACTCGGTACCTAATAATTTTATGGTTCCTTTGTTTAGATTTAACTATACATAAGGGACTTAGGTCTTAAAAAATATGATTAAGTTGGGATTAGGAACTTTATGAAAAAAAAAATATAAAGAAAGATAAAGGATAAGCATGTAAATTTCCCTAGATTAAGAAAATTATCATTAAGGGAAAGGTGTTTTGTATTTTTTAAACATAAAGGAATGGAAAATTCAAAATGTAACTTATTGAATCAAAAACCTCCCCCTTTATGAAAATCATAAACCACTTTTTGAAAATCAATATTATGTTCATAAATCATAGAAATAAATACTTATCTCCCTTATATTTGTCTTATGGTGAATAGGATTAACTCCCCCCTTATGTTATATCTCCATAAGGATTGTATTATTTCGCCTAATAAGTTGTCTTGATATAACTTTCCTTTTCTTAAGAAAGTCTTTTTTAAGTTAAGATCCCCCTTTCATATGAAATTTATTCTTTTCAAAATCCCCCCCCCCCTTAATATAACATTCTTTTTAAATTTTTCTCCCTCTTTTTGATTTTTTTAAAAAAATAGAGGGGAAATATTTGGTACCTGAAAGGTTAGAAAAGGATGCACACGGAACAAAGTATAACAAATAGATTTCATTAACATTGAAAGAAAAAATTTAGTACAATAAAAGATTAGAGTTTTAAGATAATCAATCGTCCTTCCTCTTCTTTTGTGGAAGTTTCTTAAGGAAATAATTCATCATCTTTATATCCTTATGATCTTCATGGTACTTCTTGAGTATTTCCTCTTGATCCTAATTATTATTTTCAAGATTCTAAATCTTATATTCTTGTGTCTTGATCACTTCTTCATGAGACATAACTTTTTCATCCAACTATTCTCTGGATTCACTTTCTATCTTTAGACTAAGAGCTATGTAATTGAGTTTTCCATTAACATCTCTATCCTCTTGGATTCAGAAAACGTTCTTTTGATTCATCTCGCTAGAAATATTCTTAATACTTTCATTATATTTGTTAAAATATTCTTTAACTGAATACATATAATAATCAATTATCTTAAGATCATTAATAACTGACTTCAAAAAGTTTGTTATATTCTTGAAAGACTTCCTATGGGCATCATAATTGATCAAGAAATTTTTTAATTCAACTTCTACCTTGATATGATTCTATATCAAAAGATTTGAAGATTCCATTTTAGTATTGATTGACTGTTAAATCACCAGGTGCCTTGATTCAATATTTAGGAAGAATGGAATTGAATATAAAAACTTTTTTATAGACTTATACACGTAGTCATGTCCCATAGAGGAGGATGATTGAAAATCCCAAGAAACATTCCCTAGAGGGGTATCCTCAACTTCATCAGCAATCTTTGACTTAGATGTTCCTTCTACATCTTTATGAGGAGTATCAAGAATGACTAACTTTATTTTAGAAACAACCTTTTCAACAACATTTCCCACTACATGTTCTTGTTCTAAAACATTAACTTCCTCTTTTTCATCCTGAACAATATCATCATGATATTCACATTATTCAATGGAATGGATTTATTTAACTTCCTCTTCTTCAAAATTTTCTTTTTGATTTTCTGAAGCTATTTTAGGTATTGATACTTACGAAGATATTATTGAAATTTGGTCAGAAGGGCTCTTCTCTCATGATACTCTTCAACCATTCTGATTACATCACCACTTTCTTCCTCTTCTTCTTTTTCTTATTCTTCTAGATGAACTTATTCTTCATCAATTGTCTGTTCTGGAAGTGAATCTTCCTTCATGAAGGCTTTTGGTACCTAAATCTATTCTGATGTTTTCTCGACATATTTTATCAAAGATTGAATAACTTGAGCTTTTGAAACTTTTTATATTAATTTCTTCACTTTGTATTATCTTTCAAGATTTTTGGCTTCAATAATATTCAATGCCTTAACCTCTTTAGGATCAATCCCAAAGATAGAATCACCTTATTTCCTATTCTTCTATATCTCCCCCCCCCATTTATTAACCACATCATCATTATAAGTCTATTTTTTAGCTTAGGGGGTGCTGACTTGGTTTCTAGAATGAGTTTGAGTAAATGAGGTTCCAGTTCATTTTCTTTTCTTTTCATTATGGTAGGTTTTGAAGTTCCTCCAAATTATCCTTTCTTAACATGATCATTCTAATAATTTAGATCAATGAACTCCCCTAATTTATTATTGAAAATGATCTTCATTATACTCAAAGAATCATCACTGAGTAGCATTATCTTTTAGATCTTATCTTTTTAAGATAAGTGAATTTTGAATGATTCCAAACACAATACTATAATATTTTAAATGATCGTCAGATATATCAAAATCTGAGACTTTATATTACCATTTATAATGTTACTAATTGTTGGAAGGATGTACTTCACCTTATTTATCTTCCTTCGGTTCTTAAGGATGTCGAAGAGAAAGATTTCCCAAATAATGAGTGAATATTTATCACCCTTACTTGGGATAAGGAATCCTTGAATCCATAATTCTACCTACCAATGATTTGTTGATAGGTGGTAAATTTTTGGTTTCTTGACATTCTTTAGCATAAGTCATCCAATTTCCTTTATCTTCTTGAAAGAAACTTCCTTATCAGGAAAATGGTGTGACCATAGGATTGCCTCACCTTCATATGAAATGTGAAGGATGATCATTTCCCTGTTGAAAGATAATGAATAAAACTTTCCATACCTTCTAAACATGAACATCTCTTTACCACCTTGCCCATAAAAATAAACTAAATCATAAAATTCCACTACAAGGTCTGTATAAATTGGATCTTGATTCTTTTCCTTAGAAACGAAAAATCTTTCCCATTAGTTTAAATTTATAATCATCGCAATCATATAAACAAACATTGAGAAGAAAATATGATCTATTAACCTTTCCCTGAACATAATCCAGTCCTTGGATTCCATTCATAACTAACACTACATCAAATTATGAATATAAATCTCAAGCGACATGCAGAACTTAAGGTTAAGGGGAAAAATAAAACAACACACTTAAATAAGGGAAGAGCTTCGATGCAAAAAGCTGAGAAAACTGATGTGGGATGGGAGTATGGATCCATTTAAATAGGATCTGCAGTGATGGTTTGGATTTTTGGATCAATATAATAGTTGAGATTAGCTTCAAACTAAACGGATGGTTGAGAGAGATGTCGAAGAAGGTTTTTATGGGTTCTTATCTTTTGATGTTTTATGGAAATATCAAATTTGAAGAAAGTGAATCCAATGAAGTTTTCTTAAAACAAGACAGAAAGACCAAAATGTAAAAATTGTAATGGCAATGATTTAAGAAATGTAACATACCATCCAAATTTTTCATAATGAATTTTTAATATTGATAAGGTTCTTCTTGAAGAACATAGGTTTCGAAAATTTTATTAGGGTAAGAAATATTTTAGGTTCCGAAAATATTATAAAAGGAAACTCTTTATGTTCCAAAAAATTTAGTTTATGAAAACAAATTTGGAAAGGAAATATAAAAGAATAAATATATGTACTCCCCCTATGAAAAAAAGTAACTTTATGTTAAGAGATGGTTTCAACAAAAATTTAATATGGATTATTACAGTACTATTATAATTCCTAACTTTTGTTTAATTTATTCAAATATTTCTGAGGGAAACGATTTTGAAAATATGTTAGCAAGATTATCTTGAATTTTGATAAATTGAATAATAATATCCCATTTAAGTATGTGATCCTTAAGAAATTGATGCCTTATATCTATGTTCTTTTCATGAGATTGATTGGAATGGTTTTTTAGGAAAATGGAACTAGTATTATCAGACACTCTTTTTGTTTTGGTAAAACTCATTTCATAGAATGAGTGTTTGTGTTTCATCCACAACACTTGATCGCAAAAACATCCAACTGCTACATATTCATCTTTATAAGTGGAAAGTTATACTGTGTGTTGCTTCTTGCATAAAAAAGATACTAATGAATCTCCTAAGAAATGGAAAGTTTCATGTGTACTTTTTTATCCATTATACATCCCTCAAAATCAGCAACAGAAAATATTTTCAAAAGAAAATCATTTCCAGAAGAATAGAAAAATCCTAAATCCATAGTTCCCTTTAAATAGTGAAAAATTAATTTCAATACTTTTAAATGAGATTCCTTTGGATTATATTGAAATCTTCCACATAATCATACTAAAACCATTATGTTTGGACAACTAGATATTATGTTTAATAGACTTCGTATCATACCACTAAAAGATGATTGATCTACTGGTTTTCAAGCTTCATCAAGATCAAGAGTGTTTGAGGTACCAATTAGAGTACTTATAGTTTTAGTGTTGTCATATACACACTTATTAAGAATATATTTAATATACTTATTATGAAATATATAAGTTCCTTCTAGTTTTTAGTAAATTTGAAAACAAAGAAAAAACATTAACTCACCCATCATACTCATTCCAGACTCATATTTCATGAGATTCACAAATGAATCAGTTAAGGATTGTTGAGTTGATCCAAATATAACATCATCAACATAAATTTGAACAATAAAAACATTTTTCTAATCTTTATTAAAAAAAGGTTTGGATTAGTAGTTCCTTTAAAATAATTGTTTTGTAAAAAAATCATATAATTCTATCATACCATGATCTAGGGGCATGATTAAGTCCATAAAAATCTTTGGTAAGTTTGAAAAAATCTTCAAGATATTTTGTGCCTTCAAAACTGGGAGGTTGTTCAACATAAAATTCATGTTGAACATATCAATTAAGGAAAACACACTTGACATCCATTTGAAAAAGTTTTAAATTAAATAATGCTACAAAGGCTAGTAGAATACAAATATATTCAATTCCTTCTACTGGATCGTAGGTTTCTTTATAGTCTATTCCTTCTAATAGATTATAGCCTTTAGCAAATAATCTTGCTTCATTTATTACAATGATTCAATTTTCATCACATTTATTTCTAAATACCCTCCTTTCTCTAATTAGAGAAGTTTCCTTAGGTCATTAAACCAAGTTCTAGACTTTGTTACTTTCAAATTCTTTTAGTACATCTTTCATAGCTTTAATCTAATAATAATCACCTAAAGCTTCATCAGGGATTTTTTGTTCTAATTGGGAAAGAAATTCTATATGTTATACTTCTTTTCTTAGAGAACTTCTCATCCTTACATGTTTATTTACATCACCAATGATCCTATCACTGGGATAATTCTTATGAAACCACTAATTTAGATTTTGTAGAAGTTTTTCATCAACATAAGCTAAAACAATATCTTGGGTAAATACTTCAAAAATGTTTTCTTAGGTATTTTCATTATTTGGAGAATCTTCCATCAAAGTTTGATAATAATTTTATGGAAACACATCTAAAGATGTTCATTGTAGTTGTTTAAAAACAAAATGATCAATTTCATCAAATTTTACATGTACAGTTTCTTCAACAGTACAAGAATTTTTGTTGAAAACTGTACATGCCTTAGAGGTTGGGGAATAGCCTAAGAAAATTCCTTCAATATATTTGGTTGTGAATTTATGTAACTTATCTTTAGTATTCAAGATGAATACTTTTCATCCAAATACATTGAATTAAGAAACATTAGTTTTTTGACTAGTGCATAACTCATATAGTGTTTTATTAAGAAAAGGCCTGATTAAAACTAGATTTATAGTTTAACAAGCAGTACTACCTGCTTCAGCCAAAATCTATTTAGGAATAGAATATTTACTCAACATGGTTCTAGTTATCTCTTAGATATTTTTATTTATTCTTTAAACAACACCATTTGGTTGAGTATTTCTTAGAGCTGATAATTAATGAGTAATTCCTTTCTTACTATAAAAATTTTGAAATTTATAATTTTCAAATTATCCCCCATGATCACTATGAAATGTTATCAATGGAAAGTTTTTCCCATTTTTAACTTTGGATGAAAATATTGAAAATAAGAAAAGGATTCATATTTTTTCCTAGAAAATAGAACCTTGTAAATATAGTGTAATCATCAACTAAAAAATACATAGTATTATCCTCTAATACTACCAGTTTATGTTGGACCAAATATATCCATTTTCACTCACTATAATGTATCATAAGTTCAGACTTAACTAATTTATTTAATTCTTGACATATGTTTCTTTACATATTTACAAGGACCATACAATTTACAAGAATCAAATCAAAGATCTAATAGATCCTTAACAAGTCTTTTCTTTAAGATTTTGTATAGGTTATTAAGATTACAGTCTCCTAGTCTTCTATTCTATAACCAAGATTGATCTTCCATTGCACTAAGGTAAAGTAGTTCATGTATACTATGGTCTTCTAAGTTGGGTGTATAATCATTTTCATGCCAATGGGCATAGAGAATAAACTCTTCCTTTGAATTATTTACTATACATTTTTCATTCCTAAAATTCACAAGGTAAACATTATCACATAATTGGATTATGCTTGTAAGGTAGTTCTTAAAACCTTTAACAAATAAAACATTTGAAATTTAATATTTAAAAAAAAGAACAATGTTACTTATACTAACAATTTCCCCTTGAGCATTGTCTTTGAAAGTTACTTTTCCACCTTTTATCTTAAAAATATTTTCAAATAAATTTTTTGTTACAAGTTATGTTTCAGGAACATTCACTATCCATATACTAAGTATTTTTATTGGTACTCTTTTCCTAAAAATAAAATAGTTAGAATTTTGGAATCTAAACATGTTTCGATTCAGAAATGATAAAAAGTAAAATCTTTAGTATACACATTTTATTAGAAAATTAATCTTTATGAAATCCTAAGGATTGGGTTTTATTAAAAGAAAAAATATTATACTAATGTCCACCAAATTTAAACTTTGTTCAAAAAGGAGCACTTTGGGGAGAAAAATATTTATGACTAAAAATAGGTTTTGAATGAGAAAAACCAAATCTAGAACTTTTTCTTAGAAGAAGAAGTTGTGAATACATTTTATCAAATTATTTCCACCCAAAAGTAAAGTTTGATCAATGTTTTTGTAAGGAAAATATTTCAAATTTTAATCTGATGACTAAATTCTTATCCTCATAGTCATTGGTCATAGAATTTGAGTTAGTCATTAAAACATTTTTATTATAAATAACATTTTCAAGATCCTTATAAAGTTTATCACTATCATTATTAACATCCTTAAGGTTTTTGGAAACATTTTTAAAATCACGGATTTTCTGATCAAGATCTTTTGAAAGTTATGATACTTCTTTTTTTGAAATATAGATTCTAGAATTTTCTATGTCATGTTTATTATTGATCATAATAATTTCATTATCAAATAACTTGGAAAACCTAGAAACTTATTCAAATGATGGAGAAGTATTATCTTTTAATGAATAAGATTCTTCATCTAAAGATTCAAAATACTCATCATTAGGAAAATTTGTAATTAAAGAAATATTGGTCAAGGATTCAGTTGTGTGTACATTAGCTCTAAAACATTGATTTTCAATAGTAATTCAAGCTATAAGACTAATATTCTTATATACAAAAGATTCACTATTTGAAGACTCATGTGAAGAGTCAACACCACTAGAACGCTAGGTGTCATTATCCTTCAATGCATTCATAGACATAGATTTTAGAAGTTATTTTTGTTCCTTTCAGAATGCCTATCCTTTCTGTATTTTCTCTTGATCATTGGACAATCATATATTGATATTTCCAACCCTTTTTCACTTATAAAAATTTAATTTTGAATATTTATTATCCTTTCAGTATTTCTTCTCATATTTATATTGGAAATCATTCTTTCCCACAATATTTTTCATCCTTCGAGAAAGATTGGAAATTTCATTCTTAGAATGATCACTATCACTTGAATTAAATATAACAACAGCTCTCTTAGCTTTGGATCTAGTTACCCTTTATGGAGTCTTGGATTTAGATATGGTATAGAAAGAAATGATTCTATTACCATTATTTTTCTAATTGATCTTATCATATCTCTTCATTCTAGTTTCATGCTAAAGAAGAGTCCTAATTAACTCATCAAGAGTAATATTTGAAAATTTCCTATTATCATCAATAGTTGTTCTCATAGATTCCCACTAATTGGGTATGATATCAATTATCTTGTCCATGGTTATTTTATCACCAAGCCTTTTTATCCCATAGATTGAATACTGTTGACGATAATCGTAAATCAATGTTTCACTTTGCAAACTAGTTCTCCATAAGGAAATAGAAAACCATGATATTCAGTTCTTAACATAAATATTCTTGTTTAAATAACTTTTGAAGTTCCGAATTGTGTAACTTCAAGTTTCTTTCACATACTATTGGCAGCTTCATAAGAGGATATTTGGATATATATAATCCTGGTCATGGAACACAAAAGAGCATTGTGTACCATGTAGTTTAGTTGATATTTTTGTATCTCTTGATTTTTAACTGTTCTTACTTTCTTTTCTGGTATCTTTTAATATCCAGTGAGAATTACAAAGGTGTCTACTCCAGTGTTAATAAAAAAGTTCTTGTTTATATCTCTCTAGTATTCACAGTCATTCCCATCAAATATTGGGGGTCTGGTAGGATATAGATTATCTACATAACCAACATTCACTCCTCCCATTCTATAATAAAATACAAAATTTCTTTTCCAAAATACTTATTAGTAGTAAAAATTTATAAAAACATAAAATAATTAAGAAAAAATGAACATGTAAAGTCCAGTAAGTAAATTTTATCAAGAAAACTTATATATAAGTACAAGTATTTCAGAGACCTCCTATGATACCAATTGTAGGATCGAAATTAAGATTTAGATGCTTAATTAAATGAGAGGTGAATAATAGGTTTAATAACATTCATTTTTATTATAAGGCCTCGGCCTTAAACCTTACTTAATATTGAATTAAATGAATAATTCACATTGAGGATATTTTCAGGTTTAGAGTTTTAGAGAATTAGGACATAACTATTACATCTCAAAAGATTACAAAGTAGACACTTCTACTAAGTTTCTATAAAATAAAAACTCTTAAAAAGAAACATGTCTAGATCCATGTTTTAGATAGCATGACTTTTCCTTGATCTCATCCTTGACCCTATTCCACATTAAGTCCTGTGAAAATCATTTCAAAAACTTGGGATGAGCATAAAAAGCTCAGTAATGGATATAAAAGTAGGAAATGAAAACATTAGTCCATGTATGAAATCATACTTTACTCATAAAACATAATCATTTTAACATACCTCATCAAATCATGAATAAATCATAAAAATCATAAGAAATAAAGGTAACTTGATGCATTCATAACATTCTTATGTACGGAGTAACCCTCATGGTTACATTTGGAATACCCATCACAGTATATTCCCTAAATCTCTTTGTAGAAACCTTAAAATTTAAATCCTTCGCATTACCCAATGTATTGGAGAGCTATATCGGGATCACCCGCCCTTAGTATATCACGGAACCACCCGTCTTCATAACAATTCCCCAGAACCATTACATAATCGTTTGACATAAAACATGCATAAAGGAAACATAACATTTCCACATTTCAATCACAAGATATCAATAACACATAGATATAATAAAAACAGTATCAAAAACATTTTCAGTACCAAAATAAATGAAAAGTAAAACGTGGTATTTATTTTTCATTTAAAAAAAAGTTAGGGCTTGTAGAGGAAGCTGAAACTCAAATAATGGTCACAGCGGTGGAGAATTCATTGTCGCCGCATACGTATGACCAAAAAAACATCCCCTTTTGTTGTTTAGTAAACAATTAGTATAAAAAATATTCCTTTTGAATAAACGTAAAAGTAAAAGGGGTTTATACACCGTATAAAAGAAAGTTGTGTATAAAACAAAATATGCCTCAATGAAAGGAGTTTGAGATGAAGTCCCTTACCTCGTGTCCGACGTGACTTGATTGCTCTTTAATCTCCTTAATAATAAACTAGAGTTAATTTATAATTGCTTAAGAACCTTTTTCAAGTTCATTATTTCTTCTATATCACTTATTACCATTTCATGAACACTATGTAATTATTTAAGTTAATAACGGTTGTTTTAACGATCATTGGTACTTGAGTCAAAAATAAAATCTTTATAATTACAAGTTTTTCTTGTATCCATTATATCCAGAATTATATTAATTATTTAGATATCATATATATCATATATATCCAGTATATACATACATTTATAACATTACATAACATTTAGAGGTAAGAAATGAAATGCACCGTTCATGGAGACGGTAAGCCGTACGTACGCATGAACACTACTTTCATTTCTATTTCATATTTTATGGAATGGAATCATAATGACATAAAGGTATATTATAATTCCAGTATAATTTCATATATAATATCATTAGATCCATCCTTTATACGTCCCACATATGGCATTAACGAATCAAATCACTTTGAGGGGGCGGTAGTCCGCACTTCCTAAAATGAAGATATCATGTATACCCATACTGGAAGCCATAAAGGTATGACATAAATGAAAAATACAAAAGATTAAGGAAAACATAAACATATTATATATCATATATAAATATAGTTCCATATTAATGGCCACCTTTCAAGGTGTTATAAGAATATTGAACAATCATCGTTTCGTGAGGCAGAAATTTGCCATCCACGGAAACAGTATGCTCTTTAACCATTAGATGAAGGTGTGTGTAAGTGTAGCTCTAATACTTCTCATAACAACATCCTAGTATATTGAAGATACTGGTGTTGTTACAAAATAAAGGAATAAAAATAGTTTAGGGGTTGGATAATAAAAATAAAACATTAGAACACAAGAGAAGACACTACCTTTAAAACGGGTAACTCTTTTTGATTTGAGCTCAGAGGCTTCCATGGAAAGACTTATGCCCAATGTGAGGCTTATATGAGTAAGAGAGGGATGTGGAGAGATAAAATGGGCAGGGTTTGGCTGATCCAAAGTCTTGAGAGGAGTGGGTAAGGTGGTTGAGGTGGGGGCCTTTTATAAGAGGAGAGGAGGGGCACTCTTGGAAAGTTATAAAAGGTTACCTTATTATAAAATGCTTTTCAGATTTTAAAGGTCCCAAAATTATATATTTCAAGTATAAGGAGATAAGAGTTCGAAATCCACCCATCCAATAGGTTTTTTACAAGTGAAGGTCTTATAATTTGCATTATCTTTTCATTTTGTTTAAATTGTTAAATAATGAGGTAATCGCTGCATCAACATGGTGTCATAAAAAATTTAATTTATTTAATGTATAAAAATTATAAAAAATATCATGATGTATTAAATCTTCTTAGATTTCTAATGAATAATTATAGTCATAATTATGACTTGTATAACCCCATTTAAAAATTCTTTTAGTAAAACAACACATGTTTGTGACATTTTTATTTTAACATTAAATAAAAAGTTATTAATGTCATTTTCCTACCAAAGTGGCTCTATGGGGTCCCCAAGTTGACCCAATGATTTTATTGGTCAGCCATGACACATCCAATAAGGGTAGGACATGTGTAAAGGTCATTTCATATTATTAAAACATTAATTTTACCTTAAATTACACTAATTACCTCTAATCGCGATTAAAAAGGTAAAAGTTACCATTTACCAAAAAATTATTTTAATCCCATTGAACCACATTATACTTAATAATGAAAACCATTTATGTCGGATTTTTGAAATTAAAAACACAGAGGTGGTAACATTTCATTTAAACGAAAACCCAGTTTTTTAAGTACCACTTAGTGGTTTCACTATTCATCAAAAATTGAAGTTTTTCAGAAAAATACCAAAACATTACCCTATGCTATATTTGATATTCTGAATTCAAAAATGATGTCTATTTTACAAAATTCAAAACATATAAGTTACATTTGTTAATTTAATAATTAATTTCCGCTGTCAGAACAAATAGCGTGTTTTTATGAAACAATATATATCAAAATATTGACAGTAGTTTACGCCCAATTTCAAAGTGAAATTAATTCCAATGACCACTATTGAATTAAATGGTAAACATATATTCTAATTTAACTTTAAAATAAATTCAAAAGATAATCTATTAATATAAATAAATTATATTAAAAAGAGGATTTGAATTAAAATACAACAATTTTCACTATTCATTAAAAAAATAAACTTTATCATAAAAATACCAAAACTTTACACAAAGTAAATTTTGATGTCCCGATTCTAAAGAAGAATTTTATTTGGTCCAATAGAATTTATAAGAGTGACCAAAACTATATTTAATGACGGTTCACCATCAAAAGGCGATAAGTGGACCTTTAGTAAATATTAGAGTATATATGCCTAAAATTGAATTCTTTTCGTATTTTAAGTCTTTATCCTTTATTGGATAAATGTAAAAACATTTAACAAACATATATAATCATATTTTAGTTATTTATATTCATTCCCGTCAATACAATGGCTATGTGTTAAATACCATTTTAAATAATATTATTTTATTACTAGTGTGCAACGTAAGATTTCAAAGAAACTCTTTGTTGCATATCAGGTATGCTATCTAACATAGCAACCCCTTTAAAGTAAAATTAATATTTAATTCGTAAATATTAATAAGTATGAAAATGTATTATTCCTTATTTACCTGGGATGTTACATCCTTCCCCCCTTTTGGGAATTGCGTCCTCACAATTTTATTCACTTATCAAAATAAGTGGGGGTATTTATCCCTCATTGCATTTTTAGATTCCCACGTTGCCTCTTCAACCATATGGTTTTTCCACAAAATCTTTACCTGATGAATTACCTTATTCCTCAACACTTTCTCTCTATGGTCAATAATCTGGACTGGTAGTTCTTCAGAAGAGAGATTCTCTTCCAACTGAACTACCTCTGGTCTCAAAACATGAGATGGATCAGGCATATACTTTCTAAACATCGAAACATGAAAAAAAATTGTGTACCTGAGATAAACTCGGAGGTAAAGCCACTCGATAAGCAACTCATTCAACTTTTTCCAGAATTTCATATGGTCTAATGAACCTTGGACTCATCTTTCCTTTTTTACCCAATCGCATCACACTTTTCCACGGTGAAACATTGAGTAAAACATGATCACCTACTTTGAAAGATAGATCCTTCCTTCGGTTATCCGCATAACTCTTCTACCTGCACTGAGCTATTCTCATGTGTTTCTGAATCAACTGAACTTTTTCTGTCATCTCTTCTACCAATTCTGGTCCCATCAGTTTCCTTTCAACCACTTCATCCCAAAAAGCTGGATTTCGACATCGCTTCCCATATAATGCCTCAAACGGTGTCATCTGTATACTGGAATGAAAACTGTTACTATATGAAAATTCAACCAAAGAAAGATGTTGGTCTCAACTTCCCTAATAATCCATCGAACAAGCACGTAGCATATCCTCTAAAGTCTGAATTGTTCATTCTGACTGCCCATCTGATTGAGGATGAAAAGTTGTACTAAAATTTAATTCAGTACCCAACGACTTCTGAAGGCCTTTCCAAAAGTTAGAAGTAAACCTAGGATCACGATCAGATACAATGGATAGGGGAACTCCATGCAAACTGACTATCTCTTTAAGATAAAATTGAGAAAGTTGATCTAGAGAGAAATTATCACGAATAGGAAGAAAATGAGCAGATTTAGTCAAGAGATCAACAATAACCCAGATTGCATTATTACCTCGAGATTTCTTCGGTAATCCCACAACAAACCCATGGATATGTTTTCCCATTTCCACTCTGGCACTGGTAAAGTCTGAACCATCCCTTTCGGTAACTTCCACTCTACTTTAACCTGCTGAAAAGTCAATCACTTCATAGTAAAATCAGCTATATCTCTTTTCATTCCATCCCACCAATAATACTCCCTCAGATCTCTGTACATCTTAGTACTTCCATGATGAACTGAAAATGAAGAGCTATGAGCTTCACATAACAACTCTCTCTTCAATTTTGAATCACCAGGCACACACAATCTCTTCCCAAAACTCAAAACACAATCATTTTTAATCTTGAATTCAGGCAACTTACCCTTCTGAACCAACTCTACCTTTTTCTGCAACTCACTGTCTTGCTTCTGTGCTTGCGTGATTCTGTCTGATAGAGAAGATTTCACTGATACCTGAAACAAAACAAAAGGACATCCTACACCAACAACTTTTATTCCAAAGTTTATCAAATCCTTAACCAAAGGATCACGTTCCAAATGCAACATTGTTAATGAAGCAATACTTTTTCGACTCAAAGCATCAGCCACTTTATTTTCTTTTCTAGGATGGTAATGAATTCTACAATCATGATCCTTGATTAATTATATCCATCTCTTCTGTATCATGTTCAATTATTTCTGAGTGAATATATACTTTAAATTTTTTTGATCGGTATATATCTCAATCTTTACTCCATACAAATGATGTCTCAAAATTTTTAAAGCAAAAACAACATCAGCTAATTCCAAATCATGTGTAGGGTAATTTACCTCATTATTTTTCAACTGACATGAAGCATATGCAATTACCTGATCATTCTGCATAAGGACACATCCAAGTCCCTTCAACGAAGCATCATTGTATATAACAAACTCACCATTCCTGGAAGGAAGTTACACAACTAGAGCATTCACCAATCTTCTTTTCAACTCCTAAAAACAATCATCACATTCTTTTGTCCAGATAAACTTAACACCCTTCCGAGTTAGCTTAGTCATTGGACTAGATAACCGTGAAAACTTTTCAACAAACCTCCAGTAGTAACCTGCCAAACAAAGAAAACTACGGATCTCAGTTACATTTGTGGGTCTTGGCCATTCTTCAACAACTTTTGTTTTTGCAGGATCCACAGTTATTCCATCTTTAGAAAAAATATGACCAAGGAAAGAAATTTGTTGAAACCAAAACTCACACTTGCTGAATTTCCCATACAATTTGTTTTCTTTTAAGGTTTGAAAAAAACCCTTAAATGTCTTTCATGCTCCTCTTTACTTTTAGAAAACACCAAAATATCATCAATGAAAATGACCATAAACTTATCCAAGAACTCATGGAAAATTCTATTCATAAGGTCCATGAATACAGCAGGTGCATTGGTTAGCCCAAAAGGAATTACTAAAAATTCATAATGGTTATATCTTGTACGAAACGCAGTCTTCGAAATATCTGCTTCCTTTACCTTCAACTGATGGTACCCCGATCTCAGGTCAATCTTTGAAAAAAACTGATCTCCCTGGTTCTGATCAAACAAATCATCGATATGAGGCAAAGGATATTTGTTCTTAACAGTGATGTTATTCAAGGCTCTATAATCAATGAAAAGTCTCATTGAACCATCTTTCTTTTTAATAAATAAAACAGGAGCACCCCATGGTGATGTGCTAGGTTGAATGAAACCTTTTTATAATAAATCTTGCAATTTCTCCTTCATCTCTAAAAGTTCAGTTTGAGCCATTCGATAAGGGGGTTTTGAAATTGGATTAGCATCAGGAACTAAGTCAACAGTAAATTCAACTTCCCGATCTATTTTATTCCAGGATACTCATTTACCACTGGAACATCATTAATCTGAACAGTTCTCATGTTTTCAACGATATGTGCATGGTAACATTAATTTCTAGCTTTTACAAGTTTCACGTCCTCTTGATATGTTATCAATAGTAAGGGTTCATTCTTGTTCACAAACTGAAAGTATTTCTGAAAAGAAACTTCTTTAGCTCTATAGTCAATCTTAGCATGGTAAATAAGGAGCTAATCCATACCCAAGATAACATCAAACTCTACTAGAGGTAAAACAATAAGGTTTGCAAGTAGGTACTTTCCACGGATAAGGATAGGAAGATTCTTATAAATTCTGTTTGCATCAACATTTCCCCCAGGTGTTTTTACCAAAAGTTCAGGAGTCATTTCTTGAGATGGTATTCCCATTTTAATAGAAAAGTTTTTAGAGATGAAATAATGTGTAGACCCCGAATCAAACAACACATCGGCATAATCTGAAAAAACAAACAAAGTACCTGATACAACTTCATTTGATGGCCCGACATCTGCTGAAGTAGTTGCAAATGATTTCACCACTCCTTTCTGCTTGTAGTCTAACTGCTTCCCATCACTCATGCTCTTTGTCGGACACTCTTTTGCACAGTGACCTATCTCATTTCACTTAAAACATTTCACTAACAGTAAATCAAATTTGGACTTACCATCACCTAGATCTTTTTCAGTGCAATCACGAGCTTTATGTCGCATCTTACCAAATTGGTAGCACTTTCCAGAAATCAGAAGATATTCCCAAGCATGCCTTTTACCACATTTATCACAAACTAGAAACTTAGTTTTCTTACCATCAGACCTTTTTGAAGAATTCTTTTCATTGTCCTGCCACCTCGGTCTCTTCTTCTGCTGGTAATTATAGAACACTTGATCATCGGCAAACTCCATTTCCACCTTCTCAGCACATAGAACAATAATTTCATAAATTTTGAACTCACGAGAAGCTAAAGCCCTTCGATATTTTGGCTTTAATCCTGGGTAAAAATGATTGATTTTACTATCAAGTTCTTGGATAAAATTTGGAGCATACCTTCCCAATCGAGTGAGCCTTTCTTCATAGGGAGCCACTGAGTCTTCCTCTTGCCTCAATTCCAGGAATTGTTTTTCCATCCTAATTCGAACAGCCTTAGGAAAATACTTCTCAAGAAACATACCTTTGAATTCATCCCAATTGAGGTAATCAATCTCATCTGCGTCCCTGATATTTTTAACCATCGATCGCCACTCATCTGCTTCACCTTCCAAATAGTAAATAGAAAGACTAACCTTTTGATTGTCTGAACACCCCATGACATCGAAAATCTTCTCCAGTGCTTTAATCCACCCTTCAACTAGCATAGGGTCAGATGATCCTCTGAATTATGGGGGATGTTGCCTCACCATTGACATGTTCCTCTGTGGTTGATCTGGCTGACCTCGCACATGGATATCGCCACCATTTATCGCTTGAGTCAACTACACCATTACTACAACAAACTGTTCATTTCCAATTACGACCATATTTGGATGCTGATTCGGAAGGTTATTTCCTTCTGTATGCCTTCCTAGAACTGCTTCTCTATTTCCTCTGAGGAAAACCATTCTGAACAAACATGTCTTAGATGAAGCAACATGGTAATCTTCAAATGCTATATCATTTCAATTTGACCATAAAAAAAATATTTTCGGATAATCATTTAATAGAATTCTAACACCTAAAATTATCTATATCGACCTCTGATACCAACTATAAGGCCCCGGCCTTAAACCTTACTTAATATTGAATTAAATGAATAATTCACATTAAGGATCTTTTCAGGTTTAGAGTTTTAGATAATTAGGACATAACTATAACATCTCAAAATATTACAAAGTAGACACTTCTACTAAGTTTCCATAAAATAAAAACTCTTAAATACAAACATGTCTAGTTCCATGTTTTAGATAGAATGACTTTTCCTTGATCCCATCCTTGACCCTATTCCACAGTAAGTCCTGTGAAAAACATTTCAAAAACTTGGGATGAGCATAAAAAAGCTAAGTAAGGGATATAAAAGTCTGAAATGAAAACATTAGTCTATGTATGAAATCATACTTTACTCATAAAACATAAGCATTTTAACATAACTCATCAAATCATGAATAAATAATAGAAATCATAAGACATTAAGGTAACTTGAGGCATTCATAACATTCTTACGTAGGGAGTAACCCTCATGGTTACATTTGGAAAACCCATCACAGTATATTCCCTAAATATCTTTGGAGAAACCTTAAATTTTAACTCCTTCGCATTACCTAATTCATTGGAGAGTTATATCAGGGTCACCCACCCATATTTTATCACGAAACCACCCATCTTCATAACAATTCCCAAGAACCATAACATAATCGTATCACATAAAACATACATAAAGGAAACATAATATTTCCACATTTCAACCACAAGATATCAATAACACATCGATATAATAAAAACGTTATCAAAACCATTTTCAATACCAAAATAAAATAAAAGTAAAACATGGTATTTATTTTTCATTTAAAAAAAATTATGGCGGGTAGAGGAAGCCGAAACTCAAATAATGGTCACAGCGGAGGAGAATTCATTGTCGCCGCATACGTACGACCAAAAAAAAATCCCTTTTGTCGTTTAGTAAATGATTCATATAAAAAATATTCCTTTTGAATAAATGTAAAAGTAAAAGGGGTTTATACACTGTATAAAATAAAGTTGTGTATAAAACAAAATATGCCTCAATGAAAGGAGACTGAGACGAAGTCACTTACCTCGTGTCCGACGTGAATCGATTGCTCTTTAATCTCCTTAATAATAAACTTTAGTTAATTTATACTTGCTTAAGAACCTTTTTCAAGTTCATTATTCCTTTTATATCACTTATTACCATGTCATGAACACTATGTAATTATTTATGTTAATAATGGTCGTTTTAATGATCATTGGTACTTGAGTAAAAAATAAACTCTTCATAATTTCAAGTTGTTCATGTATGCATTATTTCCAGAGTTATATTCATTATATATATATCATATATATCATATATATCCAGTATATACATGCATTTATAATATTACATAACATTTAGAGGTAAGAAATGAAATGCACCGTTCATGGAGACGGTAAGCCGTACGTACGCATGAACGCTACTTTCATTTCTATTTCGTATTTCATGGAATGGAATAATAATGACATAAAGGTATATTATAATTCCAGTATAATGTCACATATAATATCATTAACTCCATCCTTTATACGTCCCACATATGGCATTAGCGAATCAAATCACATTGAGGGGGCGGTAGTCCGCACTTCCTAAAATGAAGATATCGCGTATACCCATAATGGAAGCCATAAAGGTATTCCATAAATGAAAAATACAGAAGCTTAAGGAAACCATAAACATATTATATATCATATATAAATATAGTTTCATCTTAATGGCCACCTTGGAAGGTGTTAGAATAATATTGAACAATCATCGTTTCGTGAGGCAGAAATTCACCATCCACGGAAATATTATGCTCTTTAACCATTAGATGAAGGTGTGTGTAAGTGAAGCTCTAATGCTTCTCATAACAACGTCCTAGTGTATTGAAGATACTAGTTTTTTTACAAAATAAAGTAATAAAAAGAGTTTAGGGGGTTGGAGAAGCAAAATAATACATAAGAACACAAGAGAAGACACTACCATTAAAACGGGTAACTATTTTTTATTTGAGCTCAAAGGCTTCCTTAGAAAGACTTCTGCCCAAAGTGAGGCTTCTAGGAGTAAGATAGGGATGTGGAGAGACAAAATGGTCAGGGTTTGGCCGAACCAAAGGCTTGTGAGGTGTGGGTAAGGTGGTAGAGGTGGGGGCCTTTTATAAGAGGAGAGGAGGGGCACTCTTGGAAAGTTATAAAAGGTTACTTATTATAAAATGATTTATGGATTTTAAAGGTCCCAAAATTATATATTTTAAGGATAAGGTTATAAGAGTTCTAAATCCACCCATTAAATAGTTTTTTTACAAGTTTAGGTCTTAGATTTTACATTATATTATCATTTTATTTAAATTGATAAATAATGAGGTAATCGCTGCATCATCATGGTGTTATAAATAATTTAATTTATTTAATGTTTAAAAATTATAAAAAAATATATCATGATGTAGTATATATTTTTAGCTTTATAATGAATATTTATAGTCAAAATTATGACTTGTATAACCCCATTTAAAAATTGTTTTAGTAAAACAACACATGTTTGTGACATTTTTATTTTAACATTAAATATAAAGTTATTAATGTCATTTTCCTAACAAAGTGGCTCCATGGGGTCCCCAAGTTGACCCATGGATTTTCTTGGTCTCCCATGACACATCCAATAAGGGTAGGACATGTGTCAAGGTCATTTCATATTATTAAAACAGCATTTTTACCTTAAATTACACTAATTACCTCTAATCGGGATTAAAAACTTAAAAGTTACTATTCATAAAAAATTATTTTAATCCCTTTGAACCACATTTTACTTCCTAATGACAACCATGAATGTAAAAATTTTTAAATTCAAAACACAGTGGTGGTAAAATTTCATTTAAACGAAAAACCAGTTTTTTAAGTACCGCTTAGTGCTTTCACTATTCATCAAAAATTGAAGTTTTTTAGAAAAATACCAAAACTTCACCCTAAGCTAAATTTGATATTCTGAATTAAAAAATGATATCTATTTTTAAAAATTCAAAACATATAAGTTACAGTAATTAATTTAATAATTAATTCCCGTTGTCAGAATAAATAGCGTGTTTTTGTGAAACAATATATGTCAAAAGATTGACACTAATTTAAGTCCAATTTCAAAGTGAAATTAATTCCAATGACCACTATTGGATTAAATGGTAAAAATGTATTCAAATTTCACTTTAATCCCATTTCAATAGATAATCTAATAATAAAAATAAATTAGAATTAAAATAGGTTTTGAATTAAAATACAACATTTTTCACTATTCATTAAAAAAAATAAACTTTATCGGAAAAAAACCAAAAAAATTTACACAAAGTAAATTTTGATGTCCCGATACTAAGGAATAATTTTATTTGGCCCAATAGAATGTATAATAGTGAACAAAACTATATTTAATGACGGTTCTCCATCAAAAGGCGATAAGTGGACCTTTAGTGAATATTAGAGTATATATGACTAAAATTCAATTCTTTTCGTATTTTAAGCCTTTATCCTTTATTGGATAAATGTAAAAACATTTAACAAACATATATAATCATATTTTAGTTATTTCTATTCATTCCCGCCAATACAATGGCTACGTGTTAACTACCATTTAAAATAATATTATTTTATTACTAGTTTGCAACGTAAGATTTCAAAGAAACTCTTTGTTGCGTATCGGGTACGCTATCGAACATAGAAACCCCATTAAAGTAAAATTAATATTTAATTCGTAAATATTAATAAGTATGAAAATGTATTATTCTTTATTTACCTGGGATGTTACATCCTTCCCCTCTTTTGGGAATTTTTTCCTTTCAATTTTATTCACTTATCAAAATAAGTGAGGGTATTTATCCCTCATAGCACTTTTAGATTCCCACGATGCCTCTTCAACCATTTGGTTTTTCCACAGAATCTTTACCTGATGAATTACCTTATTCTACAACACTTTATCTCTATGGTTAAGAATCTGGACTAGTTGTTCTTCATAAGAGAGATTCTCTTCCATCTGAACTACCTCTAGGCTCAAAACATGAGATGGATCAGGCATATACTTTCTCAACATCGAAACATGAAAAACATTGTGTACCTGAGATAAACTCAGAGGTAAAGCCACTCAGTAAGCAACTGATCCAACTTTTTTTAGAATTTCATATGGTCCAATGAACCTTGGACTCAGCTTCCTTTTTTTACCAAATCGCATCACACTTTTCCATGGTGAAACTTTAAGAAAAACATGATCACCAACCTCGAAAGATAGATCCTTCGTCCAGTTATCCGCATAACTCTTCTGCCTGCTCTGAGCTGTTCTCATGTGTTTCTGAATCAACTGAACTTTTTCTACCATCTCTTCTACCAATTCTGGTCCCATCAGTTTCCATTCACCCAATTTATCCCAAAAAGCTGGAGTTCGACACCGCTTCCCATATAATGCCTCAAACGGTGCCATCTTTATACTGAAATAAAAACTGTTATTATATGAAAATTCAACCAAAGAAAGATGTTGGTCAAAACTTCCCTGATAATCCATCGAACAAGCATGTAGCATATCCTCCAAAGTCTAAATTTTTCATTCTGAAAACCTATCTGATTGAGGATGAAAAGTTGTACTAAAATTTAATTCAGTTACCAACAACTTCTGAAGGCCTTTCCAAAAGTTAGAAGTAAACCTGGGATCACGATCAGATACAATGGATAGGGGAAATCCATGCAACCTTACTATATCTTTAAGATACAATTTAGAAAGTTGATCTAGAGAGAAATTATCTCGAATAGAAAGGAAATGAGAAGATTTAGTCAAGTGATCAACAATAACCCAGATTGAATTATTACCTCGAGATGTCTTTGTTAATCCCACAAAAACTTCCATGGATATATTTTCCCATTTCCACTCTGGCACTGGTAAAAGATGAATCATCCCTTTCGGTAACTGTCACGTTGCTTTAACCTACTAACATGTCAAACACTTCACATTAAAATCAGTTATATCACTTTTCATTCCATCCCACCAGTAATACTCCCGTATATCTCTATATATCTTAGTACTGCTAGGATGAACTGAAAACGGAGAGCTATGAGCTTCACATAACAACTCTCTCTTCAACTATGAATCACAAGTCACACACAAATTCTTACCAAATATCACAACACAATCATTATCAATGTTGAATTCAGGCAACTTACCCTTCTTAACCAGCTCTACCTTTTATTGAAACTCATTGTATTGCTTCTGTGCTTGCTTGATTCTGTCTGATAGAGAAGATTTCACTGATACGTGAAACAAAATAGAAGGAAATCCAGCACCAACAACTTTTATGCCCAAGTTCATCAAATCCTTAACCAAAGGATCACGTTCCAAACGCAACATTTTTAATGAAGCATTACTTTATAAACTCAAAGTATCCCCCACTTTATTTTCTTTTCCCGGATGGTAATGAATTTTACAATCATAATCCTTGATTAATTCTAGCCATCTCCTCTGCCTCATGTTCAATTCTTTCTGAGTGAATATATACTTTAAACTTTTTTGATCGGTATATATCCAAACATTACTCCATTCAAATGATGCCTCCAAATTTTTAAAGTGAAAACAACAGTAACTAATTCCAAATCATGTGCAGGGTAATTTACCTCATGAGTTTTCAACTGATGTGAATCATATGCAATTACCTGATCATTCTGCATAAGGAAACAGCCAAGTCCCTTCAACGAAGCATCACTGTATATAACAAACTCACCATTCCTGGAAGGAAGTTCCAAAACTAGAGAATTCACCAATCTTCTTTTCAACTCCTGAAAACAATCATCACATTCTTTTGTCCAGATAAACTTAACACCCTTCCGAGTTAGCTTAGTCATTGGACTATATAACCATTAAAAATTTTCAAAAAACCTCCAGTAGTAACCTGTCAAACGAAGAAAACTACAGATCTCGGTTAAATTTGTGGGTCTTGGCCATTCTTCAATAACTTTTGTTTTTGTAGGATCCACTGTTATTCCATCTTTAGAAACAATATGACCAAGGAAAGAAATTTGTTGCAACCAAAACTCACACTTGCTTAATTTCCCATACAATTTCTTTTCTTTTAAGGTTTTCAAAATAACCCTTAAATGTCTTTCATGCTCCTCTTTACTTTTATAAAACACCAAAATATCATTAATGAAAACAACCACAAACTTATCCATGAACTCATGGAAAATTCTATTCATAAGGTCCATGAATACAGCAGGTGCATTGGTTAGACCAAAAGGCATTACTAAAAATTCATAATGGCCATATCCTGTACGAAATGCGGTCTTCAGAATATCGGCTTCCTTTACCTTCAACTAATGGTACCCCGATCTCAGGTCAATCTTTGAAAAAAAACTGAGCACCCTAGAGCTGATCAAACAAATCATCGATATGGGGAAAAGGATATTTGTTCTTAATATTGATGTTATTCAAGGCTCTATAATCAATGAAAAGTCTCATTGAACCATATTTCTTTTTAACAAATAAATCTGGAGAACCCCGTGGTGATTTTCTAGTTCGAATTAAACCTTTCTCTCATAAATCTTGCAATTTCTCCTTCAACTCTAAAAGTTCAGTTTGACTCATTCGATAAGGGGGTTTTGAAATTAGCTTAGCATCAGGAACTAAGTCAACAATAAATTCAACTTCTCGATCTGGTATTATTCCAGGAAACTCATCAGGAAAAACATCAGGATACTCATTTACCACTGGCACGTCATTAATTTGAACAGTTCCCTTGATTTCAATGATATGTGCTAGGTAACATTCATTTCCATCTTTTACAAGTTTCTCGACCTCTTGATATGTTATCAATAGTAAGGGTTCATTCTTGTACACAAACTGAAAGTATTTCTGAAAAGAAACTTCTTTAGCTCTACAGTCAATCTTAGCATGGTAAATAGATAGCCAATCCATACCCATGATAACATAAAACTCTACTAGAGGTAAAACAATAAGGTTTGAAAGTAGGTTCTTTCCACGGATAAGGATAGGAAGACTCTTATAAATTATTTTTGCCTCAACATTTCCCCCAGGTGTTTTTACCGCAAGTTCAAGAGTCATTTCTTGAGATGGTATTCCAATTTTACTAGTAAAGTTTTTAGAGATTAAAGAATGTGTATACCCCGAATCAAACAACACACTGGCAGAATTTGAAAAAACAAAAAAGTACCTGATACAACTTCATTTGATGGCTCGACATCTGCTGAAGTAGTTACAAAGGATTTCACCACCCCTTTCTGCTTGTAGTCTAACTACTTCCCATCACTCAATCTCCCTATCGGACACTCGTTTGCATAGTGACCCATATCATTGCACTTAAAACATTTCACTATCTGTAAATCATATTTGGACTTACCATCACCTTGATCTTTTTTAGTGCAATCACAAGCCTTATGTCCCAACTTACCACATTGGTTGCACTTTCCAGAATTCATAAGACATTCCCCAGCATGCCTTTTACCACATTTATCACAAATTGGAAACTTAGTTTTCTTACCGTCAGAATATTTTGAAGAATTATTTTCTTTCTCCTGCCACCTCGGTCTCTTCTTCTGCTGGTTGTTATAGAACACTTGATCATCAGCAAACTCCACTTCCAACTTCTCAGCACATCGAACAAGCTTTTCATAACTTTTGAACTCACGAGAAGCTAAATCCCTTCAATATTTTGGCTTTAATCCTGAGTAAAAATGATTGATTTTACTATCAAGGTCCCGGATAAAATTTAGAGCATACCATTCCAATCGAGTGAACCTTTCTTCATAGGCAGCCACTGAGTCTTCCTCTTACCTCAATTCCAGGAATTGTTTTTCCATCCTATGTCGAATAGCCTTAGGAAAATACTTCTTAAGAAACATACCATTGAATTCATCCCAGTCAAGGGCATCAATCTCTTCAGCATCCCTGGTATTTTTAACCATCGACCACCACTTATCTCTTTCACCCTCCAAATGGTAAATAGCGAGAATAACCTTTTGATTGTCTGAATACCCCATGACATCGAAAATATTCTCTAGTGATTTAATCCACCCTTTAGATAGTATAGGGTCAGATGATCCTCTGAATTATGGGGGATGTTTCTTCATGAAATGTTCCACCACTGACATGTTCCTCTGAGATTGATCTGGCTGATCCCGTGCATGGATACCGCCACCATTTATCGCTTGATTCAACTGCACCATTACTGAAACAAACTGTTCAGTTCCAATTCTGACCATCTCAGGATGCTGATTTGGAAGGTTATTTCCTTCTGTATGCCTTCCTAGCACTACTTCCCTATTTCCTCTGCAGAAAAGCATCCTGAACAAACATGTCTTAGATGAAGCAACATGGTAATCTTCAAATGCTATATCATTTCAATTTGACAATAAAAAATATTTTTGGATAATCATTTAGTAAAATTATAACCCCTAAAGTTATCTAAACTGACCTATGATACCGACTATACGGCCTCGTCCTTAAAACTTACATAATATTGAATTAAATGAATAATTCACATTAAGTATATTTTCATGTTTAGAGTTTTAGAGAATTAAGACATAACTATTACATCTAAAAATATTACAAAGTAGACACTTCTAATGAGTTTCCATAAAATAAAAACTCTTAAAAAGAAACATGTCTTGTTCCATGTTTTAGATAGCATGACTTTTCCTTGAACCCATCCTTGACCCTATTCTACATTAAGTCCTATGTAAAACATTTCAAAAACATGGGATGAGCATAAAAAGCTCAGTAAGGGATATAAATGTATGAAATGAAAACATTAGTCCATGTATGAAATCATACATTACTCATAAAACATAAGCATTTTAACATACCTCATCAAATCATGAATAAATCATAGAAATCATAAGACATAAAGGTAACTTGAGGCATTCAAAACATTTATACGTAGGGAGTAACCCTCATGCTTACGTTTGCAATACTCATCATAGTATATTCCCTAAATATCTTCGGAGAAACCTTAACGTTTAACTCCTTCTCATTACCCAATGCATTGGAGAGCTATATCGGGATCACCTGCCTTTAGTTTATCACGGAACCACCCATCTTCATAGCAATTCCCAAGAACCATAACATAATCATATCACATAAAACATACATAAAGGAAACATAACATTTCCACATTTCAATCACAAGATATCAATAACACATCGATATAATAAAAACATTATAAAAACCATTTTCAATACCAAAATAAAATAAAAGTAAAACATGGTATTTATTTTTCATTTAAAAAAAAGTTATGGCTTGTAGAGGAAGCCAAAACTCAAATAATGGTCACGGCGGTGGAGAATTCGTTGTCGCCGCATACGTACGACCAAAAAAACATTACCTTTTGTTGTTTATTAAATGCTTAGTATAAAAAAGATTCCTTTTGAATAAACTTAAAATTCAAAGGGGTTTATACACCGTATAAAAGAAAGTTGTGTATAAAACAAAATATGCCTCAATGAAAGGAAATTGAGACGAAGTCCCTTACGTCGTGTCTGACGTGACTCGATTGCTCTTTAATCTCCTGAATAATAAACTTGAGTTAATTTATAATTTCTTAAGAACCTTTTTCAAGTTCATTATTCCTTTTATATCACTTATTACCATGTCATGAACACTATGTAATTATTTAAGTTAATAACGGCCGTTTTAACGATCATTAGTACTTGAGTCAAAAATTAACTCTTTATAATTACAAGTTGTTCATGTATCCATTATATCCAGAGCTATATTCATTATGTAGATATAATATATATCATATATATCCAGTATATACATTCATTTATAATATTACATAACATTTAGAGGTAAGAAATGAAATGCACCGTTCATGGAGACGGTAAGCCGTACGTACGCATAAACGCTACTTTCATTTCTATTTCGTATTTAATGGAATGGAATCATAATGAAATAAAGGTATATTATAATTCTATTATAATTTAATATATAATATCATCAACTCTATCCCTTATACGTCCCACATATGGCATTAATGAATCAAATCACTTTGAGGGGACGGTAGTCCGCACTTCCTAAAATGAAGATATCGCGTATACCCATAATGGAAGCCATAAAGGTATGACATAAATGAAAAATACAGAAGCTTAAAGAAAACATAAACATATAATATATCATATATAAATATAGTGTCATCTTAATTTCCACCTTTGAAGGTGTTATAAGAATATTGAACAATCATCGTTTAATAAGGCAGAAATTCGTCATCCACGGAAACAGTATCCTCTATAACCATTAGATGAAGGTGTGTGTAAGTGGAGCTCTAATAATTCTCTTAAAAACATCATAGTATATTTAATATACTGGTTTTGTTACAAAAGTAAGGAATAAAAAGAGTTTAGGGGGTTGGAGAAGCAAAATAAAACATAAGAACAGAAGAGAAGACACTACCTTTAAAACGGGTAACTCTTTTTGATTTGAGCTCAAAGGCTTCCTTGGAAAGACTTATGCCCAAAGTGAGGCTTCTATGAGTAATATAGGGATTTTTAGAGATAAAATGGGTAGGGGTTGTCCGAGACAAAGGCTTGAGAGGTGTGCGTATGGAGGTAGAGGTGGGGGCCTTTTATAAGAGGAGAGGAGGGGAACTCTTGGAACGTTATAAAAGGTTACTTTATTATAAAATGATTTTCAGATTTTAAAGGACCCAAAATTATATATTTAGAGGATAAGGTGATAATAGTTCAAATTTAAACCATCCAATAGGTTTTTGAAAAGTGTATGTCTTATATTTTACATTATCTTTTCATTTTATTTAAATCGTTAAATAATGAGGTAATCGCTCCATCATCATGGTGTCATAAATAATTTAATTTATTTAATGTATAAAAATTACAAAAAAATTATCATGATGTAGGAAATATTTTTATATTTATAATGAATATTTATAGTCAAAATTATGACTTGTATAACCCCATTTAAAAATTGTTTTAGTAAAACAACACATGTTTGTGACATTTTTATTTTAACATTAAATAAAAAGTTATTAATGTCATTTTCTTACCAAATTGGCTCCATGGGGTCCCCAAGTTGACCCATGGATTGTATTGGTCGGCCATGACACATACAATAGGGGTAGGACATGTGTCAAGGTCATTTAATATTATTAAAACATTATTTTTACTTTAAATTACACTAATTACCTCTATTCGCGATTAAAAACTCAAAAGTTACAATTCACCAAAAAATTATTTTAATCCCATTGAACCACATTTTACTTCCTAATGACAACCATGTATGTAGGATTTTTTAAATTCAAAACACAGATGTGGTAAAATTTCATTTAAATGAAAAACCAGTTTTTTAAGTATCACTTAGTGGTTTCAGTATTCATCAAAAATTGAAGTTTTTTAGAAAAATACCAAAACTACACCCTAAGATATATTTGATATTACGAATTAAAAAATGATGCCTATTTTACAAAATTCAAAACATATAAGTTAAATTAATTAATTTAATAATTAATTCCCACTGTCAGAACAAATAGCGTGTTTTTATGAAACAATATATATCAAAAGATTGACACTAGTTTAAGTCCAATTTAAAAGTGAAATTAATTCCAACGACCACTATTGGATTAAATGGTAAAAATATATTCTAATTTCACTTTAAAACAAATTCAAAAGAAAATCTAATCATATAAATAAATTATATTAAAAACTGGTTTTGAATTAAAATACAACATTTTTCACTATTGATTAAAAAAAGAAAATTTATCGAAAAAATACCAAAAATTTACACAAAATAAATTTTGATGTCCCGATTATAAAGAAGAATTTTATTTGGTCCAATAGAATGTATAAGAGTGACCAAAACTATATTTAATGACAGTTCTCCATCAAAAGGTGATAAGTTGACCTTTAGTGAATATTAGAGTATATATGCCTAAAATTGAATTCTTTTCGTATTTTAAGCCTTTATCCTTTATTGGATAAATGTAAAAACATTTAACAAACATATATAATCATATTTTAGTTATTTATATTCATTGCCACCAATACAACGACTACATGTTAACTACCATTTGAAATAATATTATTTTATTACTAGTGTGCAACGTAAGATTTCAAAGAAACTCTTTGTTGCGTATCGGGTACACTATCGAACATAAAACCCCCTTTAAATTAAAATTAATATTTAATTCGTAAATATTAATAAGTATGAAAATGTATTATTCTTTATTTACCTGGGATGTTACATTTATCCTTATGAAAACTTATGTTTTTGATTGTTAAACAAGATGGATTCACAAACCCTCTTTAGTCCTTTATTAAGAAACTAACTTGCTTAGGATCTGATAATATGGATCTGATAAGGAAACTTAAGAAGAGATTACTTAGAGAATGATTCTACCATAAAGCGTATAGAAACATATTTATCAGAGTATAGAGGTATACTAAAGTATAAGAAAGTTTTACTTTCTTTCTTTAAAAAATAGTGGAAATAAAAACTTTCAACAAAGACATGTAAACAAGTAGGAAATATTTTAACCCAAAGAGAAGGGTATCCAGCAACCATGGATAAAGGTCCCTTGATTTATACATTCATGAATGTCTATATTTACCACACCCAAGTATGCCCCCTATAAGAATATCAGAATCTATCTTGTTATCCCCACAATACCTTATTCTCTAAGGGGATTGGAACTTCTATATTTTTTATCCCTGGAATCCCTCAATTGATAAGAAACAATAAGAATCACAGTAGGCAAGCTGAACATAATGTTCACAGCCTGAACAAGTTGTTCATAGCATTCGCACAAGATTGCTTTGAGAAAATCTCTTGCAGAGTATCATCACATCTTTTACTTATCAATGAGTTTTTAATTCCTCAAATGGTTGGGTTATTTATAGGGGAAAATCCCAATATTCATCTCCTCCTCCAACAGTTATATTCTTCCTTGAATTTCCAAGTGACCTGGATAGGTGTCACTCAGCCAACTATTAGTTAGAAACAAATTGTATCACATTGTTTTATGTAAGAAAACATGAAAAAAATAATATATAAGAAAAATATTATTATATTAAATAAACTTAAGTAAACTAGGATCTGATAAAGTTGGAGCAATATATTAAAGCAATATATGTAACATTAACAAGAATAAATAATTAGATTCTAAATATAGTCGGAAATAGAGTCTGAAAAATATACAAACTGAGTCTAGTATTGGATAGAAATATATATTGAATTTAGATAGAAATGGGGTCTGATTTTATTATGGAACAGTGTTCATATTTCATAGAAAATAGAGTAAAAATTATATAGAAATGGAGTTCAGATTTCAGAGAAAAAAGAGTTTAAATTTCAGATGAAACAGAGTCTGAAGTCAGATGTAATTGGAGTCTAAAAACTGTGAGACTCGGTGACTAAATAACTATATGGTTCTAAGGTTTATATTTATTTAAACTTAAAGGAATTAGGTCTTAATGAAATATGACCAATCTAGGTTTAATAACATTAATCAAAACAAGTTAAGTCCAGATAAGGTTAAGCAAGAAAATTTCCATTGAGTAAGAAAATAATCTTTAAGTAAAAAGTATTTGTGATTTTCAAAACATAAAAAATTAACTAAAATACCTTTTCAAGAAGATATGGTTACTAATATCTCATCTAGATAACATGATCCCATATTCATTCCGAGGGTGTCTTATGCTTCCAAATAACTCATACCAAGGGAATAGCTCAAACATGAAGTATCTCATCATGATGACCCTCATTAGTCACCTTGTAATCTCAAAAAAGTTGATTCGTCCTTAACATCTAGTTCACCATAGTTAATAACGTACAGCGCATTTTTCATCTATCTCATTATATGTGACACATGGATTATTTTATTTACCCATTCTAACTATGTGGTTAATGTTAAGTGAAAATAAATAGATCAATATGCTTTTTTAGGATCATGAATTGAATGATAAAGTTCTAGGATACCTTTAAACATTGACTAAACATCCTCAAACCTCATCATGGGGTGATCTTAAAAAACATGTAGTCTCCTGAATCAAACTCAAAGTGTTTATATCATTGGATTTTATTACATTTCTACTGACACTTAGTGGTCTTCATTTTCTCACAAACCAATTGAAAATTATTTGTCTTTAGCTACATTAGCTCTGGTCCAATAAGATTTGGCACTCCTATATCTATAAAAAAGGATATCATGTAGGTTTTACCTCATAGATAATTAAATGGAGCATGGAATATAGTAGATTTATATTTTTTATTATAATAAAAATACACCAATGTAAAGTGATCCTATAAAATTCAACTGAAGGATAACATATAGGACCTCAATGTATCCTCTAAATCCAAGATGGTTCACTCCGTCCAGCCATCTTTGTAGGTGTTAAACACCAAAATCACTTGTACATAGGTCCTGAAAACCTCCTACAAAACTCTATATGATAGTGATGTAAAACAAAAAACATGGTTTGACATAATCCAAAAGGGTACACCATGAAGTTGGAAGACATCATGTGTGTACTTGCAACCCATATTCCCAACATAAATTTTCTCATTTATAATGAGGAAGTGAGCTAATTCAGAAATTTGATTTATAATCACCCAAATATTTTCACATCCTCTCACTATTCATGGAATCTAAATCCAAAAAACCATTGATATGAAATCTCACTTCCATTCTAGTATCACAAAAGATTGATTCAATCTTGGAGGAACCTAACATTCTACCTTAAACTGCTAACATTTGAGGCATAGAGAAATATACTCATCAATATAATTCTTTATACCATCCTATAAAACTACCACTAAAGGTATTGGTATGTTTTTTTCATTCTATGATGTACCTATAAGGTGGAGGTATCAAACAGCCTTAGTAAATCCTCATATAATGCGATTGGAAAAACTATCCATACTTTAAAAATGATAACATGCTCTCACATTAATAAAAATAATCTGGTGTATCATCTAAAGGTATCTAATCTTGTATAAAATAAAAATTTATATCTCCCAAACTAGCCTCTCTCACTTTATGGAGAAGTACTGGAGTCACTATCATCGACTGGAGATAATGTTTCCCCCTCTTCTCCACCATGGTCATTTACAAAGAGGTCAACTACTCTGATCCATTTTCCACTAAAAGATACCCTGATGTCTAGATAAGGGAATCTTCTGCCACATCTCCCTTATCAAGTGTATGGATTATCAAAAATTCATATTCCTATGGAAATTGTATCTAATGTATCTATCTAAATTTCAAGTCACTCTAAGAAAAGATATACCTAATAATATAGTTTTACAAGTAAATCATAAAGTGTTTAACCAAAAGATAATGCATCAACAATGTCATCAAGTAAATCACTACATCTACATGCACCAAATAATGAGTCATGTAGTTCTTATAATGGGGTATTGGATGCCTCACTACATAAGCAATAACCACATGCCTCTGCATAAAAACACAACTAAGACCAGATCTAGAGGAAACACAGAACAATATATACTGAATACCCTCCTCTGGTAGTCTCAATATAGTATAATTGGTCAACCTATTCCTCTACTCCTCAAATTATTTTCGATATATCTCAATATAGTTGAATGAATGCCCTTTAAATTAAAAATTAGTCCAAGGGGACATAATCTGGGAAACTTATTCCAAAACCACAGATAGTACCATACCAAACCAAAAAAACTATGAACCTATGAAACATTATTGGGTGGTTCCCATTCTATAACTACCTCTATCCTCACCAATTCCATGGATAAAGTTTGTTCAAAAATTAAATGATCTATAAATTAAACCTCCCTAATCCAAAACTAAGACTTTGAGAGTTTAGTGTATAATTGGTGTTCCTAAAGTAAGTCTCAAAACACCCTCAAATTTTATGCTTTATCCTCATCTAATGAAGAGTAAACGATAATTTCATTATGAAGGAAATATAAAAATTGGACCAAGAATATCTGAAATTTTCAATTCATAAGTCCCATTAAAACAAAATTAAAATTTATCACACCAAATGGTGTCACTAGGAACTTATTGTGCATATAGTGACATCAAAATTTCATCTTCAAAATATCCTCCTCGTGAACCCATAACAGGTGGTAGAAAAACTTGAGATAAATCTTCAAGAACTATATCATTATTTTTAGTTGGTCAAAGAGGTTATGGATCCTTGGTAAGGGATTCTTATTTTTTAACTTCATCTAGTTTAGGAATCGATAATCAATGTACATTCCCAGGTTCCCAACCACCCTCTTAATGAAAAATAGCAAATATACCCCTGGGGAAGTACAAAATCTAATAAAATCCTTATCCTAAGGGTATTAAAAATACACCAATAACTAATAGATCATAATAGGGTCCATTTGATATGTTGTATAAGATATCGGCCTGCTCTTGGGGTGTAAGTAACTAAAGAAGTCAATCTCTTGATGTGGGGGTAGTCTTGGAACACCTTCAAGGAAAACATCCTAGTACTCATCCACTACTTCTTGAAGGAAATTTCTAATATGATCACTGGGCTATGGGAAGAACTCGCCAACTAATGGGAGATAGGTTTCAACTTCCTACTCTCATGCCCCACTCTTTATAATAGTATATCCCTCTCACCTAAGATATAACAAATTGTCTCAAATTCCCATTGATATCTACATTTACTATGGTGAAAATATATAATAGAAAACATCATGGATATCCAGTTCATACCAATAATAACATTGTATAGTTTAATTACAACAGCCATGAAATTTCACATTAAATTATCCTCACAAAGTCTTATCTCTCACAATCAGTAGATGTGTAAAATTGAGTAATCATTCCCTATATTAACCTCTAGCCATAACTAATGGGAAAAGACTCTAAAAGAATCTCTAGTTCAAACAAAAGGGATACAAAATAATGGAATAAATAATTCATATATATATAAGTATATGAGATAAAGTGGAAAAGAAAAATATTATACATTAAATCATATCATATAAATCATGATGATATCCCTCCATAGCCTCTAAGTTACCGCACCCTCCGTCACTAGATCTTTGGTTCTTACTTTGAAAACATAGATTTTTTGTTGGAAGTTGGTCATAGAATCACCCCCAACTACATATCTTCCTCATGGTCATTTACTATCCCTGCTATCTACAGCGCCTCACTATGGGACACCATGCCACCAATTGTGAGACCCCTAATCACAGCATTTCCTTTACGGTGGTGGTATATCTAATATCTAGCCACTATCTGTGGCACTTCAGTTCCAGGAATCTTGATCAATGTGACCCCGGATATTACAATAATAACAATATCCATCTCCAGAATAACTAGATCCTCTATAAAATCCTTGTGTTAAATATCCCTATGGAGGCTATGCTCAAACTTCCATACCCTGAAGTATCCATCTCATACCATGATGACAGTCTAGTTTATGAGGTTTTTTAACCATTATGAGTATACTAACATAGTAACCTCACCCTAAAGAAACTCCAAAATCTCCTAAATCCATAGAGTCTTCAAGGTAAATGGGTAATACTCCTCACAAAACAAGCACTGAAACTCAACCCATAAAAATTTCACCTCAAGGTGGATCTAAGTGACTAGACTCCACCAGAATTATTATAATCAATGATAATGATTGGTCACATTATAAACCATATGGTTTTTAAAGTATCACACAATCTTATATACTCTAACCAATAACATATGAAAATCTTTTATGACTTGAAGGTTTGAATCACCACGAAACATGATTTTTCTTTGATGTTAAAGCTCACATAACGTTTGAAGACTATGGGAATCGTCGTCATATCTATATAGAATAATAATAATCTATATATGTCAATTAAAATCACTCAAAACTATCAAAGGTGTCTCCAAAATCCACTCAGCAAGTGGGAGAGTGATTTTCTTCTCACTGGGAGGGAAGACCTCATGGATGTGTCCATACACTAATGCATATCACTCAACTAGTCATTTTCTTGATCTTGTATTAGTATCCTTACTTGTAGTCACAATTTAGGCATTATGAACGTTAACAACACTTACCATGGATATATGAGAATATCTACAAAGAAGACTCAAGAAGGACATGAAATTCAAATAACCAATCCTATATGATGCATGTTCCATTGGTTCCATTTAATAGGTTCCGTAACATGATATGTTTATAAGAAGGTGGTTATATTTTTTATGTATGGATACAAAAACTATCATACCATCACTAGATTCCATTATTGGAGTTAATTACTATAAATACCTTCACACTGCTTCCCTAATTTCCAAAACCATTCCCCATAACACATCTATCTCCAAACACCATCCATAGGACAGACGTAAACTAATACCACTATGTCATGACCCAACCCACTGGATCCCCAACTAGGGTGGTAGTATGACAAGAGTGATTCCTCATTCTCACCTCCAATAGGCCAAGGGCCAACGAGTAACACAAAGTAGGAATATATCACCTGATGTGAGGCCTTATCCTATAGTACCAGTTCACATTGACACATCTATAAACAATATTAAAAGGATAATAATAAAATTTAAGACCTCTATATTGTAAAAAAAATGCATGAAACAACCTTTATTTAATGATCACACTACAACAAATAAATTTAGTAATAATGATGGAACAATAAACACCCAAAAAATGGAAAGTAACCTAACTTAGATAAATTTTAGAGAAATAAAGAGATATCCCATCTCATGATCTCAAGAACTACCCATTGTACTTGGTTGTGGACTTCTCGTAAAACTAAGGTCCACCTACTACGGGTCCACCAAAGTTTCATCTGAGTATCCACGTGTATTTATAAGACACGACACGTGTAGGAATATCCAATGAAGGGATGAGTATATACATACCTAATAAAACCCCCTGAACAACATAAAGGGAGAAATAACCAGAAGGTAATTAGTTCAACCTACAAGACAAGATGGGAAAGTTAACCCAAAAATTGATATGATAGTAATGAAGAAACCCTAGTAAAATTGAGAAGAATCTTGATCTTTATCATCAGCTAAGAATATCGATTATATCAAAAAATCCAAGATCCAATGATGTCCCAATTCTAGTAGCCTAGTGTAAACTCACTAGAATATAATAGATAAAATGCACCTCGCTAAAAACCCCTCATTCAAGGGAGTATCAACTCCATTAAATCATATACCCCGCACTAAGTCTTGATGTTGGTGGTGTACCAACTCCATAAATAGATGACCCAGACCCCAGTAGTGTGACTGAGAAAAAATTCTGCCATTTCTTATGATATGGGGGACTCATGCCCTAGAAAACGCAACCATAAAGGGTGTACTAAACATAGCCACTATAAGAAACATGCTCTAAAACAATGGATTTATACCCATAGTTTAAGAAAACTATGGGTATAGATCATTTCTATAAACCAATACCCTCGTTTTTCTAAAAACTGTGGGAATAACCATGTAAAAACTGACCCCCTCTCAGGATTTTTCTCCCCCTACCCCTTTTATGAGCCCTAATCACCCCTTTACTCCCCTCCCCTCCATGCCTCCACCTCAACCTCCTGGCCTCTGCCTCCGCCTCAACCTCACGACCTTCGCGTCACTACACTCACCTCTCTCCCTCAATCTGAACCTCCCAACCCCCACCTATTGGCCAATTCCTCCCTCCCTATGCATCAACCTCGTGGACCCCACCTCCCTCTCTCCACCTACTGACCTTCATCTCATATCCCTCGCTTCCCTCCCTCCACGTCCACCTCCCTCCCTCCACCCCAACCTCCCAGCCTCTCCATCCCGGGCCCCTCTTTCCTCCCTCCACCTTCATGCATCTGTGTCATCTTCCCTACCTCCGCCTCCCTACCTCCTCCTCCCTGCCTTCGACTCAGGATCTTCCTCCCACGCAACTCCCTTCCTCACCTATCCAAAAACCCTAATTTACATGGTTTTCTTTGCATCACATGTATGTTTGATTCAAATATTCCTATGATTTTAAATTGCATCTTAATTCACATTTTTTCTTGAAATTTGTTCAAATATTTTATTATCTGAATTAAAATCAATTATCTATAAAGTGTAAAGATTTAATTCCTCACCTCAAATGGTTTAGAGTTGAGGGAGATGACCATATTATAGTTATTGACCTTCTTGGACCAAGCATAGAAGACCAATTCAACTATTACAATCAGTAATTCTCATTAAAAATAGATTTAATGCTGGAAGATCAAATGGTATGCATGCTAGTACTTTTTAAAATCTTGTGGTTGGACTAGGAACTATGTATTCTAAGATTAAATATTTTTCTGTTATTTATGCAGATAAACAAAGTTGAATACATGCACTCAAGGTGTTTTCTCCATCATGATATAAAGCTTGATAACTTTTTAATGGGTTTAGGGCACAAAGAAAATAAAGTATATTATTTGTATACAATATCTCAATACATGAATGCTTCTTTCTCTTTCTTGACTCTACAGCTGGCCCACATGCATTTTATAGAGGATATTGAATCTATTTCCCACGCCATCAATTTTTTCAATTATAACTATTTTCCTTGTTATTTTATAATTCTACATTCATGTAAATTTATTTTTAAACACTTGTAGTTTTGTTTGGATAAATTTATTTATCTACACCACAACAAATCATTATATGAAATAAAAATAATAGAAATCATAAAAACATATAAAATATGAATCAACGAAACACTATATAAAGGGGAGCTACAAGCTCATTTTTCTTTATAAAAACAATAATGTGTAAATTTTTCTATCTTACTATTAATGTTTGTATGTATTCTTGTAGATTTATTAATAAGCAATATTTTAAGAATGCTTAATATCATAAGAAAATTGATGTGTGCTAACATCTTTGATTTTAAAAATGTCATGAATATAGAGTACTTTTAGGATTTTTTCCATTTTTTCTAGAACGATAGAACACCTTATTCCAATTAATAAATTTAATTTATTTTTAATCAATATAATTTTTGAGTTTTACATATCAATTTTTTAGTTTTATGTTAGTTTTGCAAGATATTTTTCACCCACAAATCTGCCTCCCTTATCTTAAAGTCTCGACATCATTGTTATTTAAGATTACTTGATAATGTATTTTTTCTATTTATAACCAGTGAATAAAATTTTTTAAAATTTTCTTCATTGATTAAAATTAGTTTTAGATCATAAAGTTTTACACTATTTCCATCTAGAAGTATAGATTATATATTTTTTTAAACTATTATAGAACCCAAATTGAAGGAAGTCTTTTGATGAAAAGTAATGAACTACATAAAATTGGGCTCTTTAATTTTTGATAAATTCTTCCAAAAAAATGTTCATTTATAAAAAAATACTCGCACATAAATTTTCCAAGAAAAAACCATTTATATGTTGTGAACAATGTATTTTTTCCACTTTCAAAAAGTAATCTTGAAACACTTATGAGTGATTAATTTTAGGACTTTTTAGAAGTGTCCTAAATATATTTGACCTACACTACTCGATTTTGATGTTTTTTTGTGAATCATTCCTTAAAATAAAATCTCAAATATCACAACACTATATTTTTCATTTAAGACTCTAAATACTATAGAATATATGTTACCAAAAATATTTCTTCAAAACATCAATTGTCTGAGACTCGAAGACTTAATTCATGCAACCATATGAACAATGCAAGACTTTCATTCATTTGTTTCATGTTTTCCCTCATGAACATTGCATGTTTACCTACTTGTGTACACCTTGTATAAACATTTTATGACCCATGGGGAATTGTGGTTCTTATATTGGAGCTTTAAATTGTATAGTAACAAGATAAAGGTATGTTCTAGTTTAGTTTTTATTTTATTATCTTTATCTCATAATCCACTTAGTCATATTACAGATTTTTATAGATGGAGGGTAGTTATATTCTCTGAAGGGGGGAAAGGGTATTGGAGGTGGCTATGTGTTTTTCTTTGTAGGGGAGTGAGATCGGGGTAGTGGAGCGATTAGTTAGTGTGTTTCATTTTTTTCTACCATTGTACTATTCTGTTTTGTTTTATTTTCATTTCGTTCGATATGGATTTCTGACATATGAATGATTTGTTCTGAATTTTATTTATTTTCTACTGTAATATTAATTAATAGTTTGTGATGGAAATAATTCCTGAGTGGTGATTCTTTGATGCCCGGACACTTGTACCATCTTGTGGGCGTAATCCATCCACTTTAGTCCATCCTATTATTCTTATATTAGAGTCCTAATTATGGAGGGATTTAGAATGTCTAGGAATGAATTTTGAATTCCCATGAACAAGGATCGAGGACATTAGAATTTATATTGAGCTGATATGGGAGACTGTGCAATATATATGAATTCCCAATAAACACTTCCATGAGTGAAGTGTTAAATAAATAAGAGACAACAACATGAATTATTTTTATAAGGTTTATCCCCTATGTGGAAATCAACTCCATGTTTTTTCTACATTTAGTATCAGACAAATATTGTATTACTTTTATAGAAAACTATTTACAATTTGGTTATTAGGTGTCATATTATACTCAACACCTATATTGGTCATGAGAAGGTATAATCCTTATTCCAATTATTTTTTAAGATAGTATGTGTATCAATGAATTGATTTAATATTCTAATTGGTATAGAAATTTGTATACTAGATCTCTCTAGTATTTTTCAATAATCCTTAAACTCATGAACAATATTAGTCTTTGGCCCCCGAATATCACTACAATAATTATAAGAACTTCTTACTCAATAGTAGGTATTGAACTACCACTGAATGGAAAAACACAACTACATTCACATCATTCATGTTCCAAAAATCCTCAAAATGATTAAATTCATATTATATAAGTTTATCCAAGTTGTCATCTTCCATGTATTAAGGAATATTTAGTATATGTAACTTCTAAATCAACAAACTGAACTTTTTTGACTTAGTAGATGCTTTGGAACATATAGTTTATACTCAAAATCTTCTTATTTATTAATTTTTATACCCTCAAATACATCAAGAACATCAACATTTGAAACATAGGTTGGTTTTTGTTAATTATTTTTCTTGTGTAGTAACTTCTATTTCAATAACATCTAGAATTCACACACTGATGATTTGGAACATGAAGCTCTAAAACCTCAAATTCTTCAACCGAATACATATTTGGAACCCATGGGTTGAAAAATCATACTTCTCTATATCAAAAAAATCATATAGATTTCATCATGTAGTCATATTCTCAATTCTCAATTAAATATCTAGTGACTGGATTGACAAACATTTATATATGCACCAAACCTCCATTAATACCTTGGTGATTCTAGAGAACACACAACATTACATTCATGTATATTATGGAGTTCACCCAAAATTAGTTCCACACAATGTGACTCACACATGACTCTTGCTACATTGGTAATAGAATCATTCCATTGTTCCAAGAATAACATTAAAAGTATACAATCCCACTTCTAAGATTCTCTACATTTGGAAATATGAAATTCTTTGGGTTTTATTTTCCTTAAAATACTATCTTCTAAAATTTGAAAAATTATCATCTTGATGCCCCTTTCAAACTAAAATAAATGTTATTCATTCATAAATGTAGATTATCAAGATTTATTCCTTTGTAACATCTTCTGATATTCAAAATTATTGAAACTTATATTATACACATATTCAAATCATTTAACTTATGAATTATTTGTTTTTTATTAAATTTTGATCTCCTAACTTTTATATACTTATATTATACTCATAAACTTATTAAACATCAAAATTAGACAATAAAATGTTCAACACTCAAACACTTTCAGATTTACATCAACTGAAGTAAGAAGCATTACTAACTTCTCCTACTTCCAGTCTTCCACTTCAACCTGGGAAAACATTTCACCCTAAGCATCTATTGGAAGGGATGAGGTTACACTAGACCTTAAGATAATATTGTAAAGGCCTTATTCTATGCTTTCTTTCAAGAAAAGTACTTTATCATCTCGACTAATTGATTTATTCATCCCTCTAAATTGGGATAATGGTGGAATCCTGGGATTTTGATCCAGATCTCTGAGCATCTGGTGGTAAGGTGGATAGAGATTTGAGCATAGTTGCAAGGAATAACAAAGTGACCAGGTGAATTCCAATTGATGCAGGTGAGTAAATCAAGGTGAAGAAATAGGGATAGATGGTTGTGATATGCGCAGGTATGGATGAAACATTAGGGATGCCTATCAGGAAACGGTGAAGTTTCATCAGTGCATTTCTATTCAGGGTATATTTGACACAATCCCACATCATGTTTTTTATGATGAATATGGATTTTTTATTAGCTCAAGTGCACTAAGTATACCCCTGAAGTGTAAGAAAATTTTCACAGCATGAACATAAATGGAAAATAGAGTTAGAGTGTAGTTAATGGAACAATAATGTAGCTATAAGAAGGTGAAATTATAGAAAAAGAAAAGTACTTAATATTTAGAATTTTTTATCAGTAAGAAGTTGAATTGAAGAAGTAAAATCATCCCTAGAGGGGAGGGTATTTTTTAACAAGAGGGTATTCTGCTCTTTATTGAGATGATTAAAGATAATTGGTTACTCGGTCATGAATCTTGTAGCCTCCAGGATATTCATTTTTTAATTCCTGCATCAAACATTCACTGAGATTTTTTCTCTCTATTTAAGATGTTATAGGGTGTCAGGAGCTTGGGCCTTATTGGGATTGATGTACATTATTGTAGGCAATTGTGGTTTTTGTTCACTTGTTTTTAATTATAAAAGGGGATGGCAAGGGATTTTGATGTGGATTTTTTGGCTAGAGACAATTAGAATGAGGTTGATTAATGGAGGAATTTATCTTGGTAGGGGGCTTGGGAAATTTTTAGCGGAGGTGGGTTAGTAGTAGGGTTGTAAAAAAGATATACTTGGATTGGTTAGAAAATAAGTTGGAAATTCCTTGAAATGTAGGGAAGTTGGGTATTTCAAAAGGGTCTTGTAATTGTGATGATGGATTGAGGTTGAAGGTGATGTGTAGGGTTGTTTTAGGACTTATGAGATAAGAGCTCTTTGGATTGGGGGGAGGGAGAGGTTTGTTAATATGGAATGTATATGTACCTTCTCTTTGTAAATTGATCAAAAACATGGTGTGTAGCTTCACATTGAGCATTAATAAGAAGCCTTGTTACACAATAAAATAGCCACAAGTCACCTAAATAACTAAGTGCCAACCACTAGGAAGTAGTATGAACCCAAACCTCTTTGTCTCAATGTTGATCTAAACTCAGTTCTTGAATAGCGGCCCTACTATATATAGTGAGTGATTCCCTCCAATTGATTTTCATGAACCCAAATCTCCATCATGCTCGTGATGATATTCTCCTCAGATAGCAGCGTAAAAATAAAAGCACATGTGACCTCTTCTATGTTACTATGAAATAAAAAACTTGTAGGAGTGGTATGGAGTACCCGAGTAGATATGGTGCATTACCTTTAGGACCTTCAAAATTACAACCCCCATCAACAGTCGTACTTCCCTAGATCTCCTTTTACTTGCGTCAAACAGCTTTTGTGAAACCTTCAACCAAATAATGAACTAGCTCTCCTTAACACAATGGAAAAAAATCCATCAAATGGTGATGTAGAAAAAACTATTTCTATCCTTATTTGAACTAGGAAGTGTCTGGATGAACTCCTAGAAATAGACACTTGAGAGAACCTGTAATGGACCCTTATTCAGTTCGACCTTCAAGCTGTTGTATCCTAGAAATCAATCTAACAACGAAATGACTTGAATCCACTTGAAATACTTGAATCCCTTCAACAATAACCAAGCATATGAGTAGGTGTACCATCCTCAAAATAGCGATAATGTTAGTGTTCAACCTCTATCCAAGAACCCCAACCAGCATGGGAAATCCCTACATTATTGAAACTAGTAAATTCATAAGGAAAAATCCATCAGCAATCTTTGAACCAATCAACAAAAACAAAATAAAGACAAAGTGGATTCAATATATATAGGTGTTTGGATTCAACTGGTAGAGTTTTCATCTCCTGAAATGTTTTCTTTGATGAATCATGGTTTGCATTTTAGCATTGGAGCTCAGATTTATCATCATCAAATTTTTCTACAACTAGTTCCAATTCCTGTTACTTTCTTCTTTTAGTGGATTATTCATGTCCTAGCACTAAAGGTGATAATATCTAAGGTTATTCAATTTCAATTTATGGTTCACTACCTACTGTTTTATCCTCTTCCCCACATCCTAGATCACTTCTTGATTCTTCAATTTCCCATGATGAGTCTCCTTGTACACTTCCCACCTTATCATAGATTTCTGGACAGCCTCTTGGTGAGAATTCTTTGAGACAATATCTTGATGATGCTCCTTCCTTAGAGTAGTATTTTCTCCATCAAACTCATTCGTTTCCTCATAATTCTCATCCAACAACCACATATTCCATGGACAGTATTTTAAAATCCAATGTTTTCTACTAATTTTTTGGAACCCAGATCTTTTAAGGATGAATTGTTTCAATTTTTTTGGAATCAAGTGATTCTTGAAGTGTTTTCAACTTTACTGAAAAATCATACACAGTCTTTAGTTCCTTTTATTGGATTTGTGTTGCCCGATTTGGTTTTGATGATGTTTAGGTCTTGTGTGATGATCTATACCCATGGTTTTATAAACCGTGGGTTTAGATATATGCCCATGATTTAAATAAAACCATGGGTATTATGGAAATCTCTAGGTCTATACCCACAGTTTCTATAAAACTATGGGTGTATATCTACATCGATGCCTCAATAGCCTACTATTTATAGAACGATGGGTATAGCCTATACTCATGGTTTTATGGGCTACACCCATGGTTCCAAAACATGGGTAAAGGTGATTTTTCTAGTAGTGAACATCACTTAGATGATCATGAAAGATATTTTTCATTGTCCAAGAATTCATGGAAGAAAAATATCCTTCAAAAAACCTTATCCTATAAGTTTTATGGTGAAACAAATGCCACTATCATATCCTATATGGAATTTTTTCAAGAACAGACTAATTATAATCTCAAATATGAGTCCTAAAAAGGAGATACAAGGGGTAGAAACTTAAAAAGGAAATACATGGAATATCCCTTAGTGTACATGGGGTGTACTTCCAAGTCTAGTCCTACTAGTTTCCTGTTACACCACTCGGTGTGTGGAGGTTTTATACAGAGCATGTGACCAAATGAAAAAGTGTGTCAGGCCACTCGGGGTGTTAGTTGTGTACTCCCTATACAGGGTAAGGTTATCCAAATAAGGTTACACATTCTTTGGGCCCACCAAAAGGCCATGTGATTTTTAAATCAGCTGGAAATACTATACTCTATATAAAATATAATTTATAGTTTGTGTTCTTCTAGAACAATGGGAATGTTGTTGGTAATTTGATATAAAATAATGTTTATCTTCCCATATCATCACATTTATGCCAAAATCATTATGAATATCACTGCAAAAATAGAAATATTTATTTAAGACATTCATTCTAGTGTAGCCAAACTCAGGAAAATGTACTTGAAAAAAACAAATCGATCTCAATTCTGCTAATGTTTCTTTAATCTAGGATTTCCATGATAAACTATTTTATTCTAAAAATCATAAAAATGGATATAGGGTTTCAATAAAAATTTAAATCTTACAAATAATAGTAAACTATTCAATAAGAACTTGGATGAAGATGAATAATAAAATGAGTAGTGGTAAAAAACCAAACAATCGTCATTGTAAGAATCATCATTGACCGATATAGTTCTGCCTAATGATCATCATTGTAAAAATTGAATAACAATGAAGAATTTATATTAATAAATTAAATCTAAATTTTAAATTTATTGGGGCATATGAAAACATGGTGATACCAAGATTTATAGTAGATATATTAATTTATTATAAAAATCAAAAAAATTAATGTGTGAGAAACCACAAATAAAAAAACTTACCAAATTAATGGATTAATATTTATAGAAGAAATTATTATTTATTTTTTCATTGAATAATCTTCTACATTTTTCATCTATTACATAATTATCCAATATACATGAAGTGGATCCTTGATTCATCCTCCATTATATCACTTAAGGTTTTTTCCTAAGGATATGTCTCCACTAGATCACAATCTCCATGGGTTATGAAGATCACTCAATAGATTAGAAATAAAAAGGATTATATAGTTGTCTTTTCATAGTAAAACATTTTAAAAAATAAAATTAATTTACTAATTTTAATAATTTTAATCCCACCATAATAGAACCTGAAATGACTCGTAACTTCCATGTAAATATTTTTTTAATTATATATGAATTTTACATGTCCGTGAAAATTAACGGCGCGTGATTTCGAGACCCGGTGTTCCCGGAATGAATTTCTGAAAAAAAAATCGAGTACATTCAGTAAACGTGCAAGTGGGTTTTCGTAACTTTTGAACAGGTGCTCGAAATTGAAATCTGAGGACATCGTTGAAATCACAGCACCGGTATTCACTAAAGGAGACCTTTACCTCGATCGCTGTAGGTCGAGGGTGAAGGATAGTTTTTGTGTTTTTCTTGAAAGAATAAAATGAAATAAAAATATTTAACATTTTTATTTTTGAAACCTCTATACGTGGGTTAGGAAGGTGGGGACCACCCGAACTGGAAGACCCCCAATTTGAATTCAAAATTGTTGGGGACCACCCAACTCTTAAACTCCTCTCATTTAATGAGAGATAACTCTTGAACTTCCTCCCATTAATTAATTATGCCAACGTGGTACAATTAATTGTTCCAATAATTATTTGTGCCAATAATTAAATTGATAAACTTAATTTAATTTGATTGGATCCTCATTTTACCCTTGGTAGAAATTTTTGGAAAAGTTAGAATCTTGGGAGAACATTGGAGGAACTCATTCTCCAACCAAGAATGCTTCTTCAACGAGGGACGCGCTATCTTCTCCAATGAAGAACGCACCACCTCCACCATGGTACGTCTTCAACTATTATGAACTAACGCCTGTCCTTCCCTCCTCGTTAACATCAAAAAACCTTCGATGTAGGGTTTGATGATCTAATTACCTCCCTTACTCGTGCTTGATTTTCTCCGTGATTCAAAAGTTGTGAACTGCTTGCTACCGCTCTAACGTGGAGGGTTCAGGCCAAATGTAAATGGCCCAACCTCTCCGCAATCCTTTGTAGTTTTTGAAGAAATATTTTCAATGGAGGAAGACAGCAACCAGAGGCCGACTACAAAACGGGGGTGGCGGCACGCGTCCGCACCGCCCGGCGAACAAGGGGTCGCGGCTTGTGTCACGGCAACGAAGGGAGGACAACTGGACGAGACGGCCACCACTGAAAGTAAAGTGCATGGCCTCACTGTGCGGAGAGCACATCTGGCCATCCAGCCAGCCGTGGCAGACCTCCGCAATGCGGCCCCCCTGCCGCACCGCGGTGTCCCGCTGCACTGCGTTCACCCCACCACACTACAGCCACCCCATCCCAAACTTTTGGCCATAACTTTGGCACCAGACATCCGTTTGATGAACCATCTGTGGAACTGAAAACCTTGGAGCATGACGGTAATTTTGGTATAACCCACTTGATATTTAGATAAATTTGGTGTTCGGTTGAGTTGGAACGAGCACCAATCCAGTAGGGCCCTTTGGACTAAAAGGATAATAACTTACAGACTGGATGTCTGATTGACGCACCGTCAGTTGCGTTGAGACCCCTATAACATGATTGTCCTTTGAGATACTTTTTCGTGGGAATTTTTGGCAGTTGGAGTATCAAACAGTGGCTTGATGAGCGGATCCTCCCGGAGACAAGCGAGATTAGTGCAGGAACTCGGTAGCTAGCTCTGATGACATATCGACGATATACCGACGATTTACAAGAATCTTGTGTGGGTCTGATGATGTACTGATGATATACTAGGATCCTATGTGGTTCCGATGATATACTAATGATGTACTAGGATCCTGTGTGGGTCTGACAAAGTTCTAACGATGTACTAGGATCTTGTGTGGGTCTGACGATGTACTGGGATCATGTGTGGGTCTGACAATGTACTGACGATGTACGAGGATCTTGTGTGGGTATGATGATGTACTGATGATGTACTAGGATCATGTGTGGGTATAAAGATGTATGGATGATGTACTAGGATCTTGTGTGGGTCTGAAGATGTACTGATGATGTACTAGGATCCTTTGTGGGTCTAACGTTGTACTAACGATGTACTAGGATCTTGTGTGGGTTTGAGGACGTACTGATGATGTACTAGGATCTTGTGTGTGTCTAACAGAGTACTAGGATCCTGTGTGGGTCTGACGATATACTAGGATCATTTGTGGGTCTAACGGTGTACTAGGATCCTGTGTGGGTCTGGCGAAGTACTCGGATCCTTTGTGGGTCTGTAATTTGGGATCCTTCATGGGTTTGCCTCTTAATAGAGTAAGATGATTCAGTAGATACATCTAATCATCTCTACTACTGTACCTAAGCTATACTAGGTGTGAGATGAGTTTGTACCTGTTTGGTACGTTCCTTCGTGGCAATACCTTGGTGGAATTCTTCTGTGTGGCATACATGTGTGGTACTTACCTTTGTGGAATTCCTTCCTTTGTGAAACAGTTCAGCTTTGGGATTTTGGGTTGGACCATGTGTATCCTCATTATTTAGATGAGTATACTTGATAACTTAGGTATATGTATGGTCATATGACCTAGTATGTTTTTCAGTTGATTTCATGCTTTGTGGTTTATCCTTTTTCGATTTTGTGAGACCTTGAGGGTCTCAGGGTCCCTACTGAATATCTTTATACTCACCCATACACGGGTTATGCCTGCACCATATTGTGTTTGGTGTAGATGATAGACAGTGCTGATCGAGGCTGAGGGTACCAGGACTGGACGGTGTGTAGAGGTGGACCATACGTTGTGTCAGTACACAGAGGAGATGGGTGGACGTGGAGTGCTAAGGAGGCGATCTGTACCTACCCTTCACGTAGGAACCTCAGAGGATGATCCAATAGTTGTCTTTCTCTTTCTTCAATTGTATTGTATTTTAATTGTACTTGTACATTTACTATTGGGCTTGTATTCCATCCCCTCTTACTTTTAGCACTCTTTTTTCTTTATAGTTTACTTGAATTTGTATCTTTTTGTGTGCTTGTTTGCATGTGTTTACAGGATATAAAGGCAATTCCTTCCCAGTTTTAATGAATGCGCCTTTCGGTGAAAGTCACCATACCTTGGCCAATAGAAGGACGGCTTGGGGTAGTAACAGCATGGGCCCCGGGGGACGGGTCATGATAGAACATCATCCCAAAACCTGATGTGTAAGAAACTTATGTCGTACCTGGGGTAAGACCATGCTCTAAATTCAATTATGGTAATAGTTTTCCCATTCGAGACTCTCATGAATGGGAAAACCATTTGTTCCAAAAAAAATACCTATTCATTTTAATATTTTTAATATTTCTAATATTAAAAATATGGGGTCTTGTGACATTCATTACATTACTCTAACTCTAAATAAAAAAGGTTATATATACAAATAAACATCTAAAGGGTATAAAAAACCAAATTCATTACATTAGTCTTTTCCAAAGAAGGGTTTGAGATTTTGGTAATGGTAGAGGAATTGTATTCGTCATTCTTACTCAACATATGAGTCATTATCATCACCGTATAAGTTAATTATACCGTGAAAATTATTGATTATTGAATAATAACATCTAAGTTTTCAAGAATTTATATTCTAAATTAAAAATATATCACATGACATTTCTCTTATTATTTACTGAAGAAAATAACATGATGTTTTCTCAATCCATGATTTGACCAATATGAAGGGATATTAAATCAAGATATCATTGTTTAGTTGTTACAAATTTAAAAAAGAGAATATTTTTAAATCAATATTGGTGATCAAAAGTGAAAATGAAAAAACGGAAGATACTGGAACTATAATTAACTGTTGAAAACAATATAAAATGTTGTTATTCATGTTGAAGGACTAAGGGTTCTAATATTAATCGATTATGAAATAGATATATTAGAGGGAAGAATTTTTTTTGAATATAATTTACCCTAAAATAGGATAATTCCATATTAAATTTCATTGGAAAAAAAATATAAAGATGAATATATTTTTCTTAAGTAAAATAAAATTTCACAAAACCATTTAAGGTTCTTTAGGATTATGTGAAGTTTATTCTAATATGTGATCTGAGTTATATTGACCCATGATTGATTCTTTAATTATTACAAAAAATCAATCATGTTGAAAAGAGATGTTCCATTCTGGAAAATGTTTATTCTATGATTTTAATTAAAATATGGGGAGATTTTTTTATTTTTACATTCCATAGAAAGAAATTTTGAGGTTCCCAATCCTTTTATAAAAAATTAATATTTTTTTGATTTAAATAATATGAAAAAAGAAGTATAATAGGTGTTTTTCTATAAATCATTTGCAGATAGCTGTTGGAGGTGAAATGAATATTTTTTATCAAGGGGAAAAACCCATATGATTTCTCTAGGAAAAGGACAAGGATAACGATTGGAACCAAGTTTTATTAATGGTTTTCTATATTAATTGTATAAAAACTATATTATTATGACCAATATATAAAATTATGATAAAAATGAGAAATAGGGTTAGACATCAATCAAAACTATCAAGGAATAGAACTCAGGAGCACTCTATAAGGAAGAATAAGAACCCAATATAGTGTTGATGAAAAAAATCATCTGAGTATCGAATAAGAGAAGAATTAAACCTAGGTCTATTGATCAAATATAGTTAGGAAAAAAATAAAATGGTGCGTAGAACAATTAATGAGATACCCATAATCAAAAAAGTGATAAAGAGAAGAAAAAGAAGAAGAAGATGATGTTTTGGAGAGAGATGGGACGTACAATAATTGTGGTTTATCGGAGTTTTGAGTAATTCTAAATGATAAACTTCTAGGTTTGGTGATTATTAGAGATAATTTCATATATAATCAAGTGAGTATATTATGAGAAATATATGGTAACTAAGCTGTTAAATACTGATAGAGTTGGATGCTATTATTCTGGAAGTTATATAGGAAGTTGAAGTTTTTATTTATAAATCATATCATATTATCTTGATAAAATGGTATCTAGTTTTGAATATATATATATATATATATTCTAATTGAAGGATGTTATTGAATATCTAGTGTGATCTAGTATAAATAAACTATATGAGTGGTCATAATCATATATGTAATATTGTGAATACACAACTCTATAATATGGTGTGAGGGTAGATAATCATACCTTCCTAAACTCTCTTGAACTAATGATAGCGTTATAGTATATAATCATTAACTTGGTAAAACACGGTCACAATAAAGAAGAGGTTTCCCACATCACATTTAAACCATGTAAAAATATTTTTTATTGTACTTTATATTATAAAAAAAATAAAATGTGTTGTATAGGATAAGGTAGAGATAAACAGATCTATTTAAAACTTAACAGGTGGTATAGGTTCAAATACTGAAGTGGGTAAAAGGATTCTATAATTAATTTATTCTATTGTAAATGATCACCCACACTAAATTCACCCCCCCCACCACCACCTATTATGAATCTCCAACTGATTCTATTATGAATTACATACATAAAGGTTATAAAAATAGCATGATAATTAAAAAATATTAAAATGAATGAAATCATTCCATTTTTATGTCGGTTTTGTTCCTCTAATCCTTGGTCCAATTTGTTGGCATTATTATAAAAAGACCTCAATGGTAAATTTATGAGTTTTAAGGTTTTGTTAAAATAATATAAAAAGTTATAAAATATTCCAATGAGTGTAGATATATCTTATAATTAATTATTCAGCATTGTCCGCAATGTTTATTTTGTCTTCATATAATTTTGGAAAGTAAATTTAATATTCAATTCACCTGACTTGGTATAATTGAAAGATATAATATTCTCATAGGAAAAACAAACATGAAACTTCAAGATAAATAAAAATTTTCATGATTTTATTTTAATATGAAAAAAAAAGAATATGAAATTAATATTTTGACTCAAAAATGAACCCCCTTTTTATAGTCACAAAACACGAATGAAAATTTATGTTTATCTAAGATGTAAAAGAGCTACTCCGTGTATGTCTGAAGAGAAACTACAAAAAATTTTATCATCAGTAGGACATAAATTTCTTCACCAATAAACCTTGACATACAAAAAAACTTTGTAAATACAATGTCCCATCATTAAAAAATAAATATTATTTTCACTTCAATTTCTCTCACATAGTGATTTTTTAAAAATAAATCCATGGAAGTAGAAAAAAAATCATAAAGGGTAAAAATATAATCCAAAATATGGAAATAAATCAAGTGAATTAAAATGAAAAAATATATATTTGTAAACTCATTATAACTCCTTTATATCAGACTCGTCCTCCTTTATATTTGAAGTAAATGTTTAAAAATTTCTCCTTCTAGAATTTAAACATATCGCCCTTTGTGAATGAATTGTATCTGTATTTAAATTATTGGTAAAAAATCTTTCTCCTACTTGTGGGATTATTAAAATGAGCATAGATTAAGTAAAAATAATAATAATGTTATTTATAAGAACTAAATTCAACAAAAAAATGATGAATCATCAATTAAAAATGATAAATTTAATTGAATTGTTAAATACGAACTGACCATTTGGTCGGTAATGAAAAGGATCAATGAAGATTAAGTTAACATATTAATGAAAAATAGAAAATAGAAATTATTTCCTTCTTTTGATATTTAGATATCATTTTCTGAAATTTCAATAATCAGTTTTCTTTACTATTATTTATTCTATTATATGCATCTATATGTTGACACTGATTAACTATATTTTGATTTTGATAATTAATCATATGATTCTACTCTTTTATATTATGATCCTGATGTATGGGAGTAATGGTATAATAATCTAATAGCTTCCAAAAATAAATTGTATGATCTAAAAAATAATTAATATATAAGTATGGACTCTACTCATACTTCTCTATTTTATTTACATTCTGTAAATACCATGCATAGACATCCTTAATATTATTCACAAAAACTTCAAACACTACTAAGTGGTCAAGAACCTACTTCATGGACCTTGATATCTAGTAATCAATATTATGGACTTTTAAAACATGTAAACATAAATAATCCTAAGGTAAAAATGAAATGAAATTGTTTAACCTTTGAAAATGTTTTGAAATCATAGACAACTAATTTTCTATTATATCTATTATTTATATAATTTTGAGTTTCATTATATCTGATATAACATTATCATTGTTATCTTTCATATGATTTTATATATGGATATTCTCCTAAGTATAAAATTCAAAACATGAAAATCATTAGATAACAAAACTTGTTATTTAGTTTCAACGTCAATTTCATCGTGGCCTCACTTTTTTGTGGACTTCATTTTAACGTACTATGGTTTATTTACTATATTTCCTAGTCTAGATATCCTTATAAAATTGAATTCATTGATTTATAATATTCATAAAAATGTACTTAGTTCCCTAGGTTTCTTCTGATATTTTCTTAGATGAAGTTGATTTTTTAAATTATGAAGAACATTTATAAGAATTTAGTATTAAGGATACATGAGGTGTAAACTCATTAAGGGTAGTATTAACAACATCTTATTCTATAAATTCTACCAACTATTACTCCTTATCATTTTTTTCAAATGTGGATGTGATGAAAGTTATTGTGAGGATGTTTGAACTTGGTCTTTAATTAGTTTCTCTTTCACATTTATGGTGTCAAATTTTGGAATTCTTATATTCCTCTTTGATATCTTATAAAAATCTCACCTGGGGGAACTAATAAAAATTATTGTATAATAGTATGAGATATAATTATAATGAAAGATAATGATCTTCTATATATATGAAAACTTCTTGGTAATATTTTCTTCCCTCCAATAACTAACTTTTGATTTAGATAAACCAAAGTCATGCTTTGTTAATTTTTAATATTTTAACTTATTTAGAACATGTTCATCTTTCTTCACCGAGTCTTACATATTATGATAAAGAATTATTTAATATTTATAATCTAATAATTCAATGAATATATAATTCTTCAGATAAAGAGACTCAACAGATACTAGAAAGTTGTTAGATATATTTTGTTTCTGATACTTCTCAATAGAATTATTTTTCTTGAGTGATTTTTTGTAGCAGTTAGAAGACTTTTTGTATCCTCATTATTCTATTCCTTCTTAGTATGTACATCCACTTATAGAATTCCTTATGTATTCTTATAAATTTCTTATATTCCTTATTAAATACTAGTCTCATCTTTTTTATTGTCTTATAGTTAAGAACTACCACCTTTTATCTTATAGAGTTACAAAATATTAACACCCTCCTTCTCTACCATATTCACTAGGATCTGACTTAGATACCTACACTAATGTAGTGATTTCATCTTGATTGTACCCATAAAATTACTTCATTGGATTCATAAGGTAATTTTAAATTATCAAACACCAAAATACTATAAATAAAGTGAAAAATATTGAAATATTTAATCTTAGTAGTGTATTTGTCTCCTTTTCTTGGAAGTGAGAATCCTTTCACCCACTAAAATACAATCCTTTAAAACCTGTCACAAAATTCATTAGATATTCAAATTTAAAAATCCAATGAACATCAAAAATCCTTTATAGCATAATCTTTATTAATTTAGAGTCTCCAAAATCTTACCTTATAAATTATAAATAACCAATTCTAGATCTTATATTGAATATAAAAACTATCAATGCTTTAGGGTAATGACTATAAACTTAACCTGTTCCACAATCCATTATAAATATACCTCTTTCATCCATTGATCTAATAAAATATGAGGGTATATATAGTATTCTTCCAAATAATAATTATATAAAACCACATAAAAATTAAATTAAAAATTTATTAGAAATAAATTTGGTTAGGTTTTGAGATTTAAAATGCATGAAAAATATGAATTTGTAAAAATTTACCAATGTACAAAACGTAAATTAAACAACCAATCTGTTATAAGTTTTCTAAGAAATGAATTAAAATAACTGAACCACTAGAATGTTATCTTTTGATGCATGTGGTAGGTCTTCTTATATAGATGTTCATTTTCAAAGTGGTATAAAGTTCAATTTACTATCTTCCATAGAATCTAGCGGTATATAAAAATTCTCTGCATGAAATTAGTTCAAATAGAAATAAAAACTCACCTTCATCTATGGTTTTTCTGTATAAATAAAATAATTCCTAAAATTAAATCTAATATAAAATAATAATTCAAAAAAACACAAGTAATGAGATGGAATGTAAAAAAATTTACTTTATAAATTACCAAATACTATAATTCAACTCTCCATATGCATCAACCTTTGTTTTATCAAAAATTATGATCATGTCATCCAAACCTTCTTAAGACTAGTGGTGTACATAAATTATAATTTTAGAACCCATGCCTTATAAATTTTATATATATCATGTCCATGATATCCTTTGAGAAATTATATCAATGAGTTTCGACGGATTAAATTATATTCAATGAACACATATTATTCCATGGTCCTACTCTATAACATTTAAAATAAAACAGTTCTCTCTCAATACAAAATATTTTTATTGATAATGATATTTTTTAGTGGATTTACTACATAGTTTAGAAGTTCTCTTTTTTCCCATAATACTTATATAACCTTTCAAGGTTATTTTTCTCAAATTTAATGTTGGTCAAAAACATTTTAAAACACTTTAATTCAAACTTTTATAACAAAATTTCATTCTTATCATCCAGATATGTTACACAGACAACATTGATTTTAAATTAGAAGGTTAATCTCAAAATTTGTTTCTTTGGTTCAAAGGCCTTAGCTTTATTTTCAAAACAAATCTTCTTTATTTTATAAATATGTCATAGTGTGTTTCTAATAAAAACGTCAACCATATCAATATCATTTTCCCTTGATCAATGTATTTCCTAAAAATATTATATATTTTCTCTACAAAATTCAAATCCTTATCTGTTTTTAAAGTGATGGTGTATTATCCTAATCATCATCAAACTCATATTATAGTGAAAAAATTATTAGAAAAATCTTGATATTTAAGGCTCTAATCAACATCTTCCCAATTAAAATACAATCATTTTGAATCTTATTTAACTATAAGTTGATTGCTTGAGTTTTATATAGATAAAATATAACTTATGATTATATATATTTTGGTAAAATAAAATTTACATTAAATTTATTAAATTCCTTATAGATTGACTACACATTGTGAAGTCCATTAAGAACTTCATTGAATGAGATATCTGCACTCATCGAAAGATAGGGAACCTTCAAATTCTATTTTAATTGACCATAAATAATTTGGAATATTACCATTGAATTTTATTACATTGATTTATTTAAATTTATTCAAGGATTTGAGGAATATAACTAATATAAAACTTTCTAGGTTTTATTCATTTAAAAATTTATGCATCATCTTGATACATTTAGAGCCATCATGTGCAATTTTTTCCTAGTGTTCATGGTATTGTTGTAAAATATCTTAGTTTAATTATTGTAATCACATATTTTGACCATTATGAATGATTAGATACTAGTGAGGAATATAATAATTTTGATCAATTTGATTGATGAGGGATTACGGATATGATTCTTGTAAGTCTGAACATTACTTAGATTAATTCCATGGTTCTTAACATTCTGGTAATTAGTTGGATCAAAGAGGTGATTGAGCCTAGATATACCTACAACTATATGTCTTTCAAAGATATTACTAAGAAAGAACATTATATTTTGAACTATATTAATTGAAGACATTTCGATGTTTATAAATTTTTGATACCTTGTATTTTGTTTAGAAACCCTCTATCCACTTTATTATAAAGGGAAGACTTCCCATGATTAAAATTATTTAATAATAAAATCCATTGCGGGTTATTAGAATTGTATTCCATTACACCATGTATTTTTTTATAATTGAATTATTAAATTAAAATTAGTTCACTTTGATTTCTCAATTTAGAGTTTAACAATAAAATATTTTATTTATGATATAATTAATTTGTTCACTTTTATTACTCTGATTTTTCATAATTTATAATTTCTGCATCAAAACTCAAATAACAAGCTTCAATTTAAATAAAATTCAGCAGGAGTGTATTATGATTTTCAAAATAAATTATATTATTAAATAATTTGAATCAACATTGTTATGGAATTAAATAAATAAGGTTGATGTGGGATAGTTCTTAGATACAATTTTTTTATTAGATGAATGTGTCTAGTGGTATTGGTAAGGGTAATAGATATGTCTATGATACCCTCTATCATAGTGCTGAGTTTGGGTTTTTGATTAGCCAATATCTAGGTTGGGTTATGTCTTCCATGAATGTGGATATATATTGAACATGTTCTTATAAAGTATGAAATAACTACAAATAGACACCTAAGGATTAATGGTATAGAGTTACACTTCCAGATTTCACTTACATCATGAGTTCTAGGAGGATTATAGGTAGAGTGAGATAATCAATTGTTTCTCTGCTATGTGGGTTTAGTAGTGATCAAAAAATACTAAATGTGTTTTCTATACATCATATTGATGATAATGAGTTAGTTTTGGACATGTTTTCTCATGGTTCCAAGTAAGTGAGGTGTGTCTATTACATCACAAAAATGTTCATCACTCTAGAGTGTTGCGAGTATTTTTATAATGGTAGAGGTTCCCTAACTACTTTATATTCTTGGGTATAACGCATATTTTCCTTTCACTTAGTGATCTTCCAATGTACCTGGGTCTGATGAAGCTAAATATTTACCTCAATAGGCTTCCCATGATATAAGAATATTATAGTATCTTACTATTACTACCAGATTTGGTGGGTTTGGGCATCAATGCATCATGGTCATCACTTGACAAAGAAATTTGATTGCATGTGTGATGCTTATTTAATTTTCTTATGAATTCATACACCGCATATTATGTCATATATGAGGAACCATATTATTAATTACCTAATAAGTGTTATACTCACACCCTATATAGGAATACCAGTGTTTTCATGAACCATATGGTTCCCTTTCATTTTACAAGTTTTAAAGGAGATCAAGCTAGAGTGGATGGATATAATTTTGGATACAGGATAGAGCAAGGAATCATTTCATGTGTTGATTTATTCCTCAATGATTTTTTTGTTTATTTCAGTACTTTATTGGCCTAGTATATGATCCAATGATGGATTTATATATTTTTGACATGGGAATCATTTTTCTATGCCATTCTATTTTTTATTTTTTATTTCTGGTTTGCAATAAAATGTGATTCCATCAATTTACTATGGTGTTATTTGATTATTATACTATTTATATGTAATTAGATGTGATGGTACCAATGGTACAGTATCTCTATATTACTTATAGAAATTATTCAAAATTGGGAAACATATTTCTTATAGGGAGTCATGGATGAGGTCATATAGTGCCCCTAGCTATGACTAATGGTCGATTAACCGGGTTAGGGAATTACATTGTTAATATTGGATTATAAAGTTAATGGAAATACACCATGATGATTAACTAAACACATAATTATAGTATTCTTCACACCATGGATAACACATACCATCATCACTCAATACCTGTATAGCTGAACTCCTATACTATATGGGGATCACAACACAGGATCCTTGAACGAAGCCTTAAAACAAACTTGTATACCCAAAAAACAACTATAACTCTAATAATATAGCACATACAATATAATAAATAAATTAAAGAGTGTAGAAAACGTTTGATTAGATTTCAAAAATAAATTCACTTTCTCTATCCCTCAAAAAATTGCAATGCCATAAAAAATTAACTAGGTATGCTTAAATAGTTTGACAAATCTCTGATGATTCCTCATCCTAACATAAGAATGACAAATCTTTAATTTATACAACCATTAAGAATACCCATTCCTATAATTACTATAATGGTAACTCACCAAGTTTAATTTCCTCATCTTCTATAGTGGTTATGAATTTCTTTGTTGTTTGAATCTATCACCCTTATCCAAGGGATCATCAGTATGTTTCTATTTCTACTCAGAAACCACATAGCTTAATATAGTGTGCTATGGATAATAAATTTCCTTCTCAATCAGAATATCTTTCTTGAAAAACACTAAAAAGGTATCAAAATATAAGAAATACACTCATTACCATGATAATTATTTGAGACCCTTCTCATAGAATCAAGACTTTATGAATTAATCCCCTGTCAAGGATAACATAAAAAGAAACAATATATTGAATTTAGAGGAATTATACACCACTAAATTTCACTCCCTAATCAATTATTGGTTGATAAATATTGATCTCAAATCATCTTATGATATCACAACTACCAATGAGCATCTATCCTTTTAAAATAAATCCAAAAAAATAAAAAAATACAAGTGTCAAAATCCAAGAATTCATTCTCCTTTCATTGAACTCATCAAGATAATTTCATAAATACCAACTCTATATCACTAAATTTGATTAAAACCCACTAATTTATAGTTTAATAGACACTTGAAATGCAGTAAAAACCCACTAACATTTCATGATGGAAATAGGGAACTATACTGCCTAAACAAAATAAGGGCACACAAAATTGACCCCTAAGAAAACCCAATCACACCATCCAAAAACTACGTGAATTCCATACTAAAATAGAAATATCTCAAAACTACATTGAAACATAATATAAAAACAAAACCTACTAAAGGATCACTATCTGATATTCCCTCTATTATACCATCCCAATATAAGTTACACAACCAATCCAATCATCCCTAGAAAAAATCATATCATACCTCAAACATACATATAATACCTAAAACCACACATAAGAGGGGTATGGTCTACCATATGAGAATATAAATGATATAAAATATCAAAACCATAATATAAAAATCCAATTTATCTGTTTCAATTAATTACTATGCCACAAAATAAGTTATTTATGAAGAGAGTGAATAAATTACTATCAAAATTTTAATTAACCAAAACATATTTGCACAATATAGTTCAAAAAAATTTCCATAAAATACTTTTCTAGAATCCATAAATCTTTTGAAAATCCTTTTTCATTCATAAAAAATCATGAACATATTCAGATAAACCTAAATTTCTAATAAAATGAATAAACATGGACAATTGTTTCATCATGATCAAAGATCAAAAGTATAAATAACATGCTCAACCCAAAACATAACATTTTTATAACACCTCAATAAGAATAGAAAAAATCAAGAAAAATAATCCAACACCCTTGGTGACTTAGGATTCCACTGTAAGGGTTATTGTGATTCATAAGTTCAGTGCATGTCCAATTCCCTAAAACTTATTCCTAAAAAAGTATGATTACAAAAATAATTCTCTAATTCCATTTTGTAATTCCTTGACAAAGGTAATGAACTGGTAGTTTGAACAAGTTGTTCCAAATGATCTTAGGGATTCCCACTTGTATACTAAAGGATTTTTATTAGTGATTATAGTATATAAACTATACAGAGAGACTCTACTCACAATACCATCACATCCAATAAAATAAAGACGATATAAACATAATGTAAAAGGAGACTAAACTCATGGAATTATAGGAAATAGTCAACTATAAATATCAAATAAACATTAAACATTATGAAAAATATGAACCATGTATAAAAAACCTAAATACATAAAAGTACCACCCACTAGGCTTCTCAAGTAATTAAATAAACTAAAAAAATGATGACATCACCATGTGAACTGATTCCCTCCTTGTCTCCATCTCCCAAAATCTATAGAGCTACTCTCTCTGGATTTACTATATTAATTTTGACGTGAAAGTTAAATACAAGTTTTGAAAACACAATAGACACTAAAAATATTTCATTATGTAACAACAGACTCCCTCTATTCTATATAGAAAAATATTGATAAGTATCTAGTCATCGCCACTAGGATAGATAGGAATCAGAATTCTAATTTTTTGGTCTATATAATAAATTTTTTATATAGATATATAGTACAAAAGTAAATGAGATAGATTATAAAATAGTTTTGGTTTTACCAATCTTGGATTCAACAACCTAAGTCCTTATATCATTTGGAGTGACCATATATAGGGTACAATGAATCCAACATAGCCACTCAATTCCTTCTACTACTCAGGTTGATGAGCTAAGTATCCACTACTATTTCCCTCTATAATTCACTTTGAATATACACTAGTCCCTTCTTCATATACTCATAGTCCCCCTTATCATTTCCAAGTAAACACCATTGAGAGAAATAGGTGCAATAATTTATTAGTGTTTGATGCTACCACTGTACTAATAGGTTGTTATTACTATGAATACTTATCAACCCTAATAGGGATAGTTTTTCAGGATAAAAAACTATAAAAAAAAGTGATAGTATCTTCAACTCTAGTACATGAACCATATTCCACTTTTGTTTCACAAGGATCCTTTAATCATAAACACATTAATAGCATGGGATAAGGATAAGGTAAAATCTAATGAATAAACTATTGTAAATACCCCTAGGAGAAATTAATAGAGAAGTTAAATGAAAATAAAAACACTTGAATTGAATTAATAATAGACTCAAGCTACAAAATAATTAAACATAAGAGTAAAATTAATGAAATAAAAAGATCAGTAATACCTCCAAATATATACTTACTCTTCCTCTTGATCGTGAATATAATTATACACGTTCAACTCATCTTCTAGAAGTCTCTTTATTAGCCTCAATAAACTCCACATCCTTTTCATGTGACTTTTACCTTGTTCAGTAGAACCATCTATTCAATTTAAATTATTATTATTTAAAAATAATACTCGACCATTGATTTGGAACTAAATTATGTGAAAAAAATGTGTGTAATTATGATTGGAACTCTTTTATATGGTATATACATCCCTTAAGCTACAAATATCATTATATAACTTTAAAAACTAGTTTGTACAAGGAATATTTTATTCCAGACTATGACCACACTATATAGTAGTGGTGAGGTTTCATTTCCAAATTTTATACAACAACTTGAATAGATATGATCCTCATTGTCCATGTTATCCATGTTTCCATGAGATGATCTCATTTTCATCATATATTTCTTCCAAAACATTGTTTAATTCCCATGAGAATGATGATGAATTTGGGTATTGTTCATGGGTCCCAAAACAATAATTCAAGATTCAAATCAACCCATAATATGTTGATATATAGGATTATTTAAAAAAAATCCATGAGAATGAATAGGTAAGTCGGTGTATTATTGGGGACTAGCATGAGAATATTTTGGAAATACTCTTCAAGTATCATTATGTCTTGATGATTTTTTCGATATCATCCTTGATTCATTATTATAGTATTTCGATTTATAAAAAAATAGAATCATAACTATCAATACATTGTAGGGGTAACATATGTTGTGTTTGTTCACAAACTTTTTTTGTCTCTATAATGTATTCTTAGGTGTCTCTTTAGAATAACATTGTCACTCCTTCATATTCCCAAAGCCTTCCTCTAGGTTATGCTGACAAATCTGATAGTACCTCAGGGGCTTTTGTTTCTATTTTGGTGCATAAACACCTTATTAAGTGTGGGATAAAGTAAATGTTGTAAAGTTAGCATAGTATCATCCTCCAACCATAGACGACATTGGAACCCAGATAAAATATCTAGTCTTCTTGTGTAAAATTGGAGCAGTTGTTGATTTCTTTCTTTTCATCTTCTACATTCAACTCCATTACATTGTACAACATCAAAAATATCTAAAAATCTTAATCATGAACATTTTTTCATATAATGAAATATTTTAAATGTAATTTTTTACTTAAGGTAGAGTTGTAAAGATTATCTCCCAAAACTAAAAGAAATATTACATTTGGCTATATGAAAATATATCTATAAGGAAATCTCCCAAGCAGTACTCAAAAACAAGTGAAAAAATGTGAAAATCACATACCCCACATAGTATTAATAACATTCCTATAATTTATTTCTCTCAACATGTTTCAAAATGAACCCAAATTATCTCCATTTTTATTCTGGATTCATAGAAGGTTAAATGGTGATATTTTAGTTGAATCATTTTTCCAACATGTCACACATTTACAAATCCCTCTCCTTAAAGTTTCTCATTCTCTGTTATGGTTTATCACTTTCTTAGTATAACATATATGAAATTATTACAAGTCAATTTTACCCAAATTATTTTGATTCAACATTCCCCTCAGTATACACTACTTTGAAAACTTGGTACTCATACTATTTTTGATATTCTTGAGCCATGCCATGTAATTTGAACTTATTATTTATGTTTAACTATTCTAAAACTAAATCATTTCCTATATAGGGAATCCCCAAGGACTAATTGAAATAATAAATGAATAGATTATGGATAGGGGTATAAAGATATCAATGTTTCATTTAACCCTTTTGAGGTAATTTTTTTACTCACACAACCAGCACCTAATCACCTTAGATATTTAATGTGAAACCCAAATTGAAAATTTTTCTCTCATTTCAGTAGACAAATATGATCTTATTTTAGGTTGGATCCTTTAGGTTTTATTACTTAAAAATAAAAAATAAACTCATTTTCAAGTTAAAAATCTATTGTGTATAAGTCACATTAGCATCCCCTAGAATCTTTCATTTTAAAATTTATTTTCTGAGTTCGTGGATAAGATATTAAATTATTGAACAGTTATCTATTTCAAAGGGAACATCTGAATAGAATTCAAAAGTTTTAATTCTGACAATATACACACCCAATTAAACACATACACACTTGGCTTTTAATTTATATGAAATTAAATTCATATACATTGATATGAAAATAATAGGGAAATTAGTGAATGATATATGCCCAAAAATCCCATATACTTATGATGGATTATGGCGATATCATTGGATATGATTGGCCATATAATAAGGTAAGGAATAAATTTACATGTCTTTACCTCATCTATATCATACTATATGATTAATGGGTATTTAATTACATGGTTTAGAAAAATCATGCCAAATACTTCTATAAACTATAAAATCAAGTAGTATGATTTCCCAATCCATTGGAAACTGTTTCATTTATTCATAGAGTAATATGTCCACATAATATATCTATTTCAATGTTTTATTTCTTACTAAAATGGAAATAAAACATTAAGATTTAATATTCTAATGATATAATGTAATTATCTATCATTTATAGAATTTTTAGATTAGTTTTAACATGAACAGGATAGATTAATGCAAGGATATTATTCATGAATTAGTCAAGGAATTAACTCGTGTATTATAATACATGAGTTAATGATTTTTTCAAGGACTGTCCTTTAGGTTATTTGAAATACCACTACCATATGTTGTAAATAGACTAGTTGATTCATTAGCAATAGTCTAAGACTCCCAAAACCTCAATTCTCTCTTGTTATACCGTATTTATTCCCAATACACTAGCATATTATGGATCTTGGAAGGATTACACACCTATTTTGTGTGATTCATATTAGACCATGGATACACCATAGAGGTAGTTTTCTATTGATTTCTTATTGGTAATCGTATTTAATACCATACGATGATAAATAAAGAATGATTCAATAACTTGCTCGGGCTTTTTCCAAGGTACATGTTACTTTTTTTCATTTAAAGTACACATGTGTTCATTTATTATATGCATAATTATATTGAGTTTTCATTCCAAATAACTTAAACTTTTTTAACAATATTTATTATATCCCTCTGAATATGATTAGGTAGAACACTCAACTACCATATTAGATCTTATATGTCATGCATGTGTTTCTCTTTTTCATTATTTTTTTCTTTTGCACCATCATAAAAGTAAATTAAATGCACTCAATGTGGTGAAATGTATATTCCTGAATTTAAATAAATATAATAAAATAAATTAAAAACTATCTATTATTATTGGGCTTTCTCCAAAATAGGTCTTGGGTATTTTTCCCTCCTATCGGGATAAATAAAACAATATCCCCAGTATGATGTGGGAGTAGCTTATTTAGAAAGAACCACTAGCCGTGGGTTCCTTATCTACTCATTAAAATAATAAATTAAACATTCTATATAGGAGGATCTATGGAAGAAACCAACATATCAAATGTTTTGAAAATCCCTTAGAGTTCCCCTTTTCATGTAATGAAAAGTGGATATCACACATCCACTATTATAAATGAATTCTGGATTCTTAGTTAGGGTGTTCATGTTGTTGTAATTGAATCGTTATATTCAGCTTGTTATACACATCACCTTTCCACATCAACCATTTATTTATATTTTTAAAATTCACTATTTATATCCTATTCCAAAATTGGAATATACTCTATAAGTTTATCTATCTCTTTCTATTTCTCTTTTTATCTTATTCACTATAGTGTTCCAGAAAAAAAATGATCATGTACTCCTTGTATTTTAATTAAATTATATAAATTAAATTAAATTAATTATTATTTTTTTGATGGAATTATTGGAGAGAGTACGGATTTTGGGAGTCTATAACCAGCATAGTCCTCCTGGTTTTCACTTAGCCTGAATGGCCTGAAGGCCCTCTTTTATTGTGTTATTATTCCTTGTGTTGGTGTAACATTTTCTATAATCTATTGAAAACCATGAATGGTTGTCCAATTCCTCTATATATGTCACATAGAATATACAGTTGATCACTCCACCACATCTTGTTCATCTTTCCTATAAAAATAGATATATAGGAGAGTTATAATTTTTTAAATCTAAGTAAAATAAGATATAATAAATGAAAACTACCAATGGTATTGGTTCTAAATATATAAAATTAATTTTATTAAGTTATTTGTTTTCTATTTAATTTTATAATATTTTCTAGTTTTATGATTTTTCAAAATATTGGTGTTTTCCCAAAAAAATATTTTCATCTGGCTGTTATCCCCCACCAAAATTGCAATAATTTCCAATAGAAATGTGTCATTGTGGAAAAAACACTCATATTCCATACAACAAAAAACTAGTAAGTATCGGGTCATCTCCAATGGGACATGTGTGAATCAAAAATTAAATTGGTTGTTTTTATAAAAAAAATTAGTAAACAGATGGAAAGTGTGAAATTAAATTAGATAAATGATAAAATATTATATTTTATCCAAAAATTGGAACAATAAATTATGTCCTTACTTCACTTAGAGTGTCCACATTTAGTGGAGAATAAATCTTATAAACTCACTCAATTATTCTTACAGGTCATGTACATGAGTTTAGATTCCACAAGTATTTACCTCTATAATATAATTTCAAGACATGATAGGGACTTCTTTGTAGATCCATAGGTCCTGTTAAGGTATATTATTAAAATATATTGAGAGAATTGAGTGAAAAATCTTTTAGCATTAGGATGATATTTCTACCTTAAGTGGTTGATCAGGCTATGAAGAGTTACCAACCCCTCAAATTGATTGTTTTCTTGGCCACCGAGCTGTCTCCAAAGTGATGGTGTCATAAAATATAGTTTGTGAACTCAATTCTTAATTCATTTCACATGGATATGATGATCATATACCCATTAATAGGATGGGATAAGAATTAGGAAAAAGTAATGAATCAATATTCATAAACACTCCATGGAGAATATAGTAGGGAAGTTAAATAAAAAATATAACCCAATGTTTCTATTATAAACTAGTCTAATATACACCATAATATAAAATTGTTATAAGGTAAAGGTAAGGTAAAGATTGGGAGGCCTTAAGAATATCTCTTTTACTCTTCCTCGTGTTCTTGAGCGTGATTCTATTTGTTTTTCTAGTCCTTTGGAAGTAACTTCCTCATCCTTAGCTAAATCTTCCATCAAATTATGTGATTTTTTCATTAGTTGAGGGAACCCTCTCTTATATTTCCCTTATTCTTATTTATTAAAAATAACTATGCATTGATTTTTTTACCAAATGATGTGATCAGAAACTCTGTACAATGAATATTGGATAACTTACACATGGTGTGTACTTCCATTGATCTTCCATTAAAATCCTCTAATTTTTCAAAATAATTCATTCACAAAATATTGAATTTAAACTCATTATCATTCCATTTGTTGTATTGTTGTCCCATTTTCCAATTTGGTTCAATAGCATGAATAAAGAAACCACTACTTTTAAATATTGTCCATTTTTCCATGATTTGAATTCATCGGCTAGGATATATTCCTTTCAACCCTTTATTGAACTACCATAGGAATGATGATCGATCCAGATATGTTTAGATATTACAAAAAAGATAATTTGGAATTTTCATCAATTCATGATATATTTATGGCTGGATATATTTTCAAATCTAGAAATGATATAGAATTGTGTTGTATCAATATTTTAATTTAATTAAGTTTTATATCATGGTGAATTTTCATTAATTTTGTTTATATGATGAGAAAATAATGGATATCCCCCATTCTACATTTTTGTAGCATTTTAATTTCACAAAAATCAATCATTGGAAAATGATTTCTTTAGAGATATAATTTATAATGAATTCGGTTTACATGTGCCATTATCTACAATACATATTCTTATGTTTCTATACAGCACTAGGAAATAAATATTTTATATTCTCTGGGACTTCCCCCAGGCTATGATGAAAAATCTAATATTATGTTGGGGGCCAGCTTGGATACATTAGTGCTTCAACACCTTGTTAAGTTTGAACCTGATTCTATGTGGTATAAATGTCTTAGTCTTATCATCAAATGGAAAAGTACATTTTCTACCAAAATTAATTTCATTTATTCCTATGTGAAATTACAACATCCTATAATTTATTTCATTTCTTCTTCTACAAGTTCCTTCCCTTGATCATAAAACAACATAAACATATCAAAAGTTGGTTCATGACCATTTTCTCAATGAATTTAATATTTTTAATGGAATTTATCACTTTATAATGATTTAAAAGGATTATCTCACTAGACTAAAAAAGAAAAATTTCTTGGTATATTATAATATATTTACATGGAAACCACACATACAGTACTGAAAAACTTAAAAAACAATGAAAAATATCTAAAAACCATGTGGCCGAGTTCCTATGAAGAGTGTGATCAAAACACTTAGTAGGGAACCAAAAACATGGTTACTAATATATTTCATAATATGAAATGTATTTATGTAAAAGAAAAACAAACAAATAGTACACATAAAATCATGGTAGGTTATTAGGTGATAAATATGCCACCATAACACACAACCCCACTTACTTTGGCCAATGGTTGTACGGTACTGTCATAGGAATAGATCATGGAAATCCCATCAAGGTAATGGTTAAATTTCACTAAACTCAAGAACATCAGAATCTCATTAGAAAAAAATTTATAATAGAGCTAGACCAAGGCATAAAGACTTGTTAGGGATATAAGGACTCATTAAACACCATCTCCAAATCCACTTATTCATCAACAGTATTACTAATAGAAAATGAATATAGGAAAAGTGGATTGCCTTTAAACCCACATATAAAAGAAACAAAAGACCATATCACTCTACCCATTAACCTCATAACACATTGGAAGCATTATCACTTGGGATGTGTAATGCTACACCCTGATCCATAGGTCTCCAATCATGTCCAAATAATCATGCATATAAACAAAGGCTGGATACATACAAAAAAAAGATAATATATAGGCCATTTATCTCCTATAAAATCATAGAACCATAATTAGTTCTCATTCTAGAGGGTATTTTATATATAGCACATGTCTTGATAAGTCCCAATGTATATAGTTATCTCATGAATAACCTGTTGTTAATCATGATCCCATGATGATCATGATTCCCCAAATCCATAACTCAGAATCCATTCATTACTACCTAGTAATACCAATATATTAGTCCCAATCATTGGTCATTATTTCCTACACTTACTCATGACACCTCAATCATGCAATAAAACAACCAATAGGGTCTCAAGAAGCATACACTATCACAAATCATGATACCAGTATAATATTAGTTCCCATAAATACCCTACTATTCCCTACATGACCCCAACACCTTTCTAACATTCCACTAGGATATAGGTCCACCCATAGTCCATTGATGTTGACCAAGACTTCTCTTTTCATGCTCGAAGGGTTTCAATCTCTATAAACTAGTAAATCTATACTCGCATCATACCAAAACCCTAGAAAAACTGAGTAAACTCAACACAACTTATATATATTCTACCAAGAATGAAACCCACAATGCTATCCTTTAAGCCTTTCCTTGAAAATTCACATAGTTAAGGTTTGTAAAGAATCCTGACCACACCAACACCTTCTATACCATAGCCTGGAAACCTCTAAATTCAATCCTGACAAGAAAGACCATTCGTGAAGACTCTCTCATTATAATGATCACCCCTATCCCTTATAAGATAAAAATTCACCAATACATTAACATGATAAATATTTTTCAGCCTGTAAAACAATTCTAAGACTACTTCCACCCAATATGCATGACCTTATGATCACCCCTAAATCAACAAAAAATTTCCCACTACTCTAAAGTCCTTAAATCATCCCACCAAGTCTCATCAGTTTTCTTTCATAATTAATTCCACAATCCAAGACCAATATAATGTCCAACACACACAATTAAAGTTTAAAACCTATAAAAACCTATCCAATTATAAATGAAATACCATTTTGAATGAATAATTTTTTTATATAATATAGTTATAGAAAACACATGCAATAATTTGGTAATTTTATACCATAATAAAACATAGCCTATAAATTTAAAAAGAATGTTAAGAGTTAAAACTATTGATAATATAGCCCCTGTATAATGATCATTAGGATTATTTTATGTTAAGGGATATGATAAAGTTGAATTGACATAGTTGGAATATGTGATATCTTCAACCAAATAGAGTATGAAACATTATAATCAATAACTAGACATCACATTTTAAACCAAAAGTAAATTGATATTCTGGCATCATATAAATTCCAAAATCTAAAATGAAGTTGTGGTCAACATATTTGATACATAACCAAAGATCAAAGCTAACATCAATGACCAAAAAATTCACCTCCTAATCCATCACTACATGACTTATGGTCACCACCAATCCTAATTTGAAATGAATGATGAGGAAATCAAGAAGAACCACCAAAGTATGGCACTCATTTCAAATTACTTGTATCAGGTATAACCAAGTACACAAACACCCCATGTGTATATGTAAAGTGTAAGGAAAATCCCATTAGGTTCCCATAATGAATATATGCAACATATTTATCAATGAAAACCATTAGTTTTCTTTTGAAAATATAATTTTGAAATATATATTTTTTTAAACATCTCATATCTCAAAGAAAGAGATGTCACAAAAATAGAATGAACATGACAATAATAAATCATAACTTGGGACAATGTAACATAATCCACACCAAAAGTTCCAAATAAAGTATTGGACAGTAAGTAATGATGCATCATATCTAGATAAAACATACACAACATGGGGCTCTATCCTATGGGTGCAAGGTAACTGAGACTCAAACAAGGAACACTATCTAGTATATGTGAACCTAAAAACTCTTGAAAATATTAAGGTATCACAGAGATCAAAATCCTTCATGTTTTCTCACTTTGTATTACTAGCCCAAAACCCCTAGACAGTGCACAACCTAGACTAGGGTATCTTCCTTCTAGATGAGAATCTCACTCAAGGTATCCCATGTGAAACCAATTTACAATAACATATATAATCAGTACCCATAATTCATAATAAAGAAATAATCAATTGAAAAATAAAACATTTTTTACACATTTATTTAAACACCTTTTAGGTAGAAAATTGATTTATAAAGGGAAATTATTTGAAACCACTATGAACCAAAATCATGTCAATAAACACAAGATAAATTACAAATTATCCCCAAATAAAACATCATAAGAATAATTTATCAACAAAATAAAAGGTAAAATCAATAACCCTAGGTGTGTTAAATGAAATATTGGTTGAGTAGGGACACATGCCTATTATTCATCATAACCTCATTTCCTACAATAAATTAAATATAATAAGGTAAAGGGATATTTACAAAACTAAACACCTTAAAAATTCCTGTATAAATCCACCCTTGACCTAAGGTTTAGACATAATGGATAGCTATGATGAGAAAACTCAATGAAAATAAAATAAAATGAGAATAAAATAAGATAGGAGGATAAATTCATATGGAATTAGATGTTCACCATGAATAAAAACATGTGAATCAAGTGGGGGACACCATGAAAAATTTTAGAAAGAAAAACCCATGTCCAGAATACCTAGGTCATGTGAATGAAGAGAAAAAAATGAAAAATGGGTAAAAATCATTGTAGGAAAAAATATTAAATTAAACTTTTAAAAATATGGATTTTATAAGTTGTGGAAGAAGCATTACTCATTATGGAATGATGTGCCTCCTAGAAATATATCCCCTCAACTAGGGTCTTACCACAACGTAGCATTACACCCATCATGGAAACATTAATACTGTAGAAAAATAGACCCACCACCTAGGTGGTTTCATGGCATGATGCTCCTATAATCATGATGTGACACACCTCCCAAAAAAATACCCACCACTACTTAGGAAGCTTTTCTCTATGACCTCTATTTGTTATGGTGTGAGATTACTTATTACAAAAACAACTCCACTAAAAATGTGGCTCATGGAACAATACCCATTGGTCATCCAATGACATAATATAGTCTATAACTCTAACTAACCTAAAAGGAAAAAATTTAAATTTAAATATGGGAATAAATAAATATAGACCAAAAATAAATAATAAATAAATTCAATAATTAAAAATGTAACCATTGATGTTGAAATCATATTGTGGTGTATAATAAGGTGATTGTTTTGGAAGATCTCTAATCTATGATGTTATGTAGTAAAAGTTTGGAATAATTTTGGAATGATAAAAAATATTTTATCATGATATGATTAGAGATTCCATTATGCAAACACTATAAAATGAAACCAATTTTTGACCATAAAAAATTACTTCATGCCATAATAGTATCAATGCATTTTATCATACAAACATGGAATTATGTACTTATTCATTTTATTGGAAGATAATTCTATGATGATTTATAGGATTCATGTATGAATATTTTAAATCACTTATGATAATTGATATCATATGAATTTTTGTGAAATTCACTTTAATAATGATGATAATGGGAATGTATGGACAATTAGATGAGCTTCATTGAAGACAAGACCAGGAGATCATATATGGATTGAATATCATGGGAGAAAATTAATATGGTTCGATATAGGCGTTTAAAATTATAAAATCATGATTTTCATGCATTAATTGGATTTTACATAATTTAATTGCGGAAATATATTATGCTATTGTGTAAAGAATGTGTTATTGAGAAGGAGGAGAAAAAGAATAAATTATATAGAGACTCTACACTATGATAATCTTGAAAATCCTGTCTATTGAATAATATAATTATTTAGGGATGAGTAGTATATATTAAAAGATTCATAGGGATATTGTGTATTGAATAAGTAGAATAAGAGATGATGAAATAGACTAGTGAGGTACTTCTATTATGAAGTCAATTATCATTGAAGGAAAAAGATTAGAAATAAAAAAGGATAAGTAGGTGCAGAGACAAGCCCGACGATGTCACTTTTTCAAAGAAGTTATAGAATAAATACCAATGAGAATAAGGAAGAAGAGGGGAGTTGATCAAGGTTGACACTACCGACACATGCTCATGATTTTTGTTTTAAGACTCTTGAAGAAGAGGATTGAGATTGAGTGAAGATGTAGAAATTTATGTGAATATGATTGTATCAGATAACTATCTTTTTTTATGGTCTTTGGTTGATAAAATTATCATATTATTATGATTCAATGACATCTCAATCTATAAGTAATAAATTTTTTTGGTTTGATTGGTGAAAAACCTTTGAAAACTTATGAGATAAATTATAAAGAACCCAATCAGAATATTTTAAACCATTCATGAGATAGTTATTATTTATAGATATATCCTATTGTATTCAATTTAGTAATATAATTAATATCTACATCTCATACATGACCCAAACATATAAATGAGTAGATACCCACATTATGATCAACTCTTTTAAGAATATTTTTTTTCTTTAAAATATTATATCATTCATACAGTGTTAATGTGTTCAGGTAATTTATAAGTATATCCATATATATTAATCAATACAGTAGTTATAGTATTATGTTTTTTCTTGTTGGTGTCTGGTTCGATTTTGTACTGGACAGTTGTTAGAATTCGTGTGGTTTGTTTTGTGGGATCAATGTTGTAGGCAAGACCCTACTCTCGGTTCTTGCTGCTTCCCCTCTTGCCCACTTTTAGTGAGTTCGTTCATCTCGTCACTCGGTGAAGGTTATTCCTCTATCCAGATCTACCAGGTTTTACCCCAGGGTGGTTCTTCTGGTATAGTTTCACTTGGTTCCCATCAATGGCAGCACTACTTTGGTGTGTTTACTAGGTCTTCTAGCCCAAGGTGGTGGTGGTTTGGCATGACACATCTTAGAGTGCCTGCCCCTTTGGGATGCTTATTGTTGTAGAGTCAAAGGGTGGATTGTGGGATCGTTGCAGTCAGGAAATTTCTGGCATTATCTGCCATCCAATATGCAATCGTCAGAGGTGATGTTTTACTGATGGTGATCATGGGATGGCAGTGAATAGTTTTTTTTTTGTGATTTCCTTTTTGGTGTGATATGATGTTTGGCCTGCAGTCTGCAGTTCAAGGGTTCAATATTCCAGATTATCTTGGGAGACAGCTCTAGATGAGGTTTAGAGCTTTACGTTTTCACCGTACTTATGTAATTCATATTTGGATGTTTGAGAGGGTATGGCCTTGGCCATTGGTACTAGCTCATCTTTGTATAGGGAATCTTGTCATGTAGTATTGCAAAGGTGTAAACTTCACTTAATGTTGTTTATGTTGGGGACAGAACTTCATTTATTGGTTGATCTTTTTTATGACCATTGGGGCATGGTTTGATGTATTAAGTCATTCAATTCATATTTTGATCCCCCTCATCCCTTAAAAGGGCACATACAATAAAAAAATTATTTTTCAATCAGTCAACTAGAAGTAACATTGGATATAATTCTACTTCCACTAATTGGAACTATTTTCTTAAAAAATAAAAGCTATATATTAAGTGTTTATTTGATCATTCATATATTCCTTAGATTGATAATTAAATTTACATCCCAATCACTGTTGACATGGTGATTTCATCTAAAACCATGAAATATAAGGGAAAAAAGAGGCAAAAATACTAGTAAAAATATTCAAGGAAAAATGAGGATTCATCACCAAAAAATGGTAATTGATATTTGGACCCAACATGATAATAAAAAAATGGTTAGGTGGGGTTGAATTTAACACTTAAAAAAATTATATATTATATCAAAGTTAATATAATTATAAAATGTAGATAACTAGAAGTAGACACAATATGATTTTATTTATAGTTTGAATAATGTTGATCCTATATCTACCCTTCGAATCTATTAAGTGCACATATATATTAAACCCAATAAAATGGAATCTCTAAATTTTTATAAAGATTTAAAACCATTTAAAAATTCCTTATAATCCTTTGAGGATCACCCCAATAAAATTCTTTTAAACTCAAAGGGACATAAATCAGTTCGTTTCCTTTTGATGTGGGGGAAGGAACAATCATTACCTTTGTCTGTACCAAGGCACAACTACCCCTTTCTTTTTTCCAGATATGGAAGAACTTACACATACCTTTTTTGGGATGGTGTGACCCAACAATCATAAAATTATAATTTTTTTATATCCTGCACATGATTATGCTTAGAAAAAAATATACACAAAAAAACTAGTATTCATAATGATGTTTAGGAGAAGAATCAGGGAAGAATTAATATTGTAGTATGTGGTATTGTAATTCACAATGAATTTGGAAAAATATATAGTAGTTCAATTTAAAGATTTATCTTTATAATAGTGGTACTAATATTTCTCAATTCAAAAATATTTCATAGAGTGTACCACATGCTTCTCTCTCTTTTTCTCTCAATAAATTAAACTGCTTCTTTAAAACATGATTTATTGAGTTGCTTTATTATTGTATTGATTAAAACATTAAATCGTATAGTAATAGAAACTATAATTTCAAGAAAATCACATAATCGTGAATCTTAAATTTAAAACAATAAATTTTGAAACCTTTCAATAAATAACAGATAAATCTTTTTAATTTCCAATAAATCATTCATTGATTCAACCTCAAATAGTTTAAATGAGTAAGATCTCCATTTACACACCATGTAATTTATTGTATATTTACAATAAATTAATATATAGATTCTAAACACAACATAATGATTTTAACATAATTAAATTAGTTAAATAAATTTTAATTCTATGCATAAAGGTAAACGATAAATATTTAGACTGGTTTAAGGGTAACATTCACATTTTATAGCCTATATAAGGATAATTAGATCTAGATATGTAAGGGTAGTTTTATGGGATATATAAAGCTAGTCAGGTCTAGCTGTGCAAAAGATAAACATGTTTTTTATTCGCTATATAAGGGTAATAAGAAGATATAAATGTTGTGTAAGGGTAATAAGAAGATATAAATGTTGTGTAAGGATAAGTGAATTTATCTTTGTGTATGGGTAATTTCAATTAGATATTTATGTAAAGGTAATAAAATCCAATTGCATAAAGGTAAATCATATCATATGTAGTCTATGTAAAGGTAAAAAATATTAGATATAATTTAAAATATATTTATATAGAATTTATCAGAATAATAACAATGAATAACATGCTGAAATAATGAATAACTAAAATCATTAATTAGTTAATAAATTATTATAATTATATCAAAAATTTCCTTCACAAAACAGCTCAATATTTAACAACAACCAAAAATAATATAACACTTAATAATACTGTGAGAAATTATAATTACTCAATTTATTCATGAAATTATCAATATATTAAGATTTATAAAATATGTGTGCTAGATCGAATAAATAAATAATAAATTTTTGTGATTGTCAAAAACAAAAATAGGATCATGGCTCAACTCAATAATCTCAACCTTTTTATAATTATAAAAATAATCATTAAATTCCAAAAAAAACACCCCTTTTGGAATTAATCAAAATGATTAAATATAAATAGATAAATTATTTTCTCTATAAAAAATATAAGATAAAATATATCTCAAAAACATATTTAATAAAAATTTTAAGACAAGTTTTAAACAAAATTTTAAAAATTCAACATTGGCATTCTTTAAAAAATATTTAACATGGAATTTAAAATAGGTTAGATCCTTCTAAATGAGAGCTTCATATTTCTATCTATTTGAGTATGTTAAGAAGGCTTAACATCAATTCAACACATATCTCTCCATATCATAAATACTAAATCACCAGAGATATCATTAAAAAAATTAAAACAATAACCAATACATGCTCAATATAATTTTAGCATTTAAAAAAAATTTAAAAAAAATTAAAAGTTGGTTTAAAATTATTCAATTTGCAACATGTTTTTTAGAGAGAAGTGAAATGTAGTGTGAATAAAAAATTTGTGCAAAAAATTCTGAAACTAATGGATTTTAAAAAAAAGAGTCAAAGAACCACTATAAATAAATAATCTAGTTACATATTATGTTGTAAAAAGATTCATGAATTCTATATTTAAAATTTGAACACTCCCTAAACACATGACAAGTATTATTTAATTAAACTTCCATCACACCAAGAATAGATATAATATTATCCAATTTGACTAAATCTAATGGTTTTGTAGAAAAATCATCAAGTGGAATAATTATAGAAATATATTACATATTAATATTCATTTTTTGAACATGATCACTAAGAAAGTGGAATATAACATCAATGTTTTTAGTTTTAGAGTATTGAAAATTGTTTTTTTGAAATATAAACTATAGTGGTATTGTCACAATAAATAGGGATCTTACTAAAATTAAATCAAAAATCACAAAAAGTTTTCTTAATCCATAAATATTTTGAGAAACAAGATAAAGTGACAACATATTCACTTTTAGTGACAGATAAATAAAATGAATTATTTTTATTACAACTACAATAATCCAGAAATTTTCTAATTAAATGAAACAAACCTGATGTTATTTTTTACCTATCCTACATCCACCAAAATCAGAATCAAAATTTTCCACAAAATAAAAATACGCTTTATAAGGGTACAATAAACCATGATTTAAAGATCCATTAACATATTTTTTATACTCTTCACATCCTTTAAATGAATTTATTTATTAATAATTTAAAACCTATCACACATGAAAACTAAGAATATAAAATTAGCCCTTGAGGTAGTTAAATATAATAATCTTCCTATCATTCCTCTAAAAACACTAAAATCCACTAATTTTCCAGCATTATCCTTATAAACATTACATGAATAACTCAAAAAAGTATTGATACTTTTTCATGAATCTTAGCCAAATATTTTAACAAGATTTATAACATACATAGATTTATTAATAAAAAACTGTCATACCTATGAAAAAATTTAAGACCAAGAAATAATCTAATATTTTCTATTAAACAAAAATCAAATTCACTTGTCATAAAATCAAAAAAAAATATTTTTCTAAATTTTTAGTTAGATACCATAAAATGATATAATTTTATTAAATTTTAATAATAGAAATCTAATTAAGATAAATATTAATACACAAAGTATGATGTAATTTTTTATTATGAAACCTATTTCCCAAAATCAAATTTGACAATAATTCATATGCTTAAGAAGATTGTTTCAATCTATATAAAGAATTAAAAGTACTAAAACATCATTTGGGAACTTTTCAATCCAAAATATTTGTGGTTTTTTACATATACAGATTCATAAATACAATTATTTAGAAAATAACATATAACATCCATTTTAAATAATTTAAAACCATAAAACCTAAAATAAGATAATAATATTATAGTAACTTTTATCCTAGCTACAAGTGAAAATTATTCCTAAAAATTAATACCTTTTTCAGGAGAGTATCCTTGATAAATAAATGTATATTTTTATACAATTTATCAAAATTCACCACACTTGTTTCTAAAGATCTATTTGGTTATCATAATATCAGAACAATTGGGGGGAATTACTAAAGTCCGTATATTTTTTTGGTAAATTCATTTTTCTCATATTTCGTAGATAAGAACCAATTAGAAACATTTAGGTATCTAAAAACATCACAAGAAAAAACCAAAAATAAATGAATTATAAGCATAAAATTTCGTAGTAGATCTATGGATTTCAACATTTGATTCAACATTTTCAATGGTATTTTATATTTGATGATCTTTCTGAATTTTCATGGTTATATAATCTAGTTGAGAGGGTAATTTCTTATGTTCTCCCTTATTTGGTGAATTATTTAAACTAGAAATATTTTGTACCAAATAAAATTCCTTAAGATCTTATTCAATTTTATTTTCAACAATTGATTTATTATTTAAACTTTTTTTATAAAATTTAAAACAAATAGACTCTCCAACTCCCATAGTTCTTTCATTATATACCCTATTGGGCTTACTAACATTTCAAGTAACAAACAAAATATCTTCATAAAATTTGGAATAAATTTGTTCTACAACATAATTGGTGTTAAGAATAATTACTTTGCATCCAAAAACACAAAAATAACCAATTTTTTGTTTTTTCCATTATAGAGTTTAAAAGATAAATTTTTTGGAATAGGACTTAAAATAATTATATTTATGATATAATAAGAATAATTTATAGATTCTTCTAAAATTAATTTTGGTAAAATATATTAATTTAACATGGTTTGAGATATTTCATCAACTTTTAAATTTTTAACACTTTACAAAACCATTCTTTTATGGTTTCATGGGGTATAACATATTAACATAATTAACCATTTTTGTTTAAAAAACTATTCAAAATCTAAATTTATGAATTCTTTACCCCTGTTTCTTCTAATTGATATAATTTAATTTCCTTTCTCATTTTGAAATAATTTACAATATTCCATAAATTTAGGTGTAATTTCTAAATTTTTGGTAAGAAAATAAACCCATTTAAATCTTGTAAATTCATATATAATGACTAAAATTTACTTCCTTATGGTTATAATATTATGTTTAACTAGGAAAAATAAATCTAAATCAAGAGTTTCAAAGGCCTTATGAATCTCACTTATTAGATAGGTTTGAAATATCTCTTGTGTTTATTAATATTTATAAATGATCCAGAAATATAGGTATTATCCTTCTTAAGTTTGGGTAATTGGATAATAGTTTTGTTCTTGAATATCTTTTCTATAAACTATCAATTGACATGACCCAATTTTCTCTTCAAGAACACTATTAAAAATACTTTATTTAGCCAAATTATTCTCAGACAAAAATTTAATGTTTCTATAATTTTATTTTATTAATTTTTTATTTTCATCTAGAGAAATATTTAGTACTATGTGAGTATAATTTAAATCTATATGAGTAGATTCTAAGGCATTTTTTAACTCCATATCATTTTATTCATTATTATCAATAGAATATTTATTCATATTTGTATTTTCCATAATAATATACATATGTTTACCTTTAATATGTTTATAGTTCTAGTAATCTTTTTAATTTTATAATTAAGCTCAAAAATTTCTATACACAATTCATAAATGGTAAGAACATAATTATATTCCGAAGAGGAAGTAAAATCATTTTCACTTACTGGATTTTAGGAATAATTAATCATACATTTTCCAAATCTTTATAAGAACCAGAATCAACACTTGAATTAGAATCCTTCATAAAATAAAATATATTTGTATAAGCTTTCTTCTTGTTCTTATAAATACTTTTATTGTTCTTTTAATAATTGAGCCTCAAGCAATCAGGGTTTATGTGGTAACTTTTTCTCTAATCATGAAAAAATAATTTATAGATCATTATTAAAAAAGTTGATAACTTTTTTCTTCTCCATTTAATCATATTTAAGGTGATCCATTTTAAATATTCAAGAGTATCCTTTCTTCTTACTTTTTCCTCCCATTACTATATGAGCAGCAATATCTCCTTCACCGGACTATACCTCAGAGTCATAAGAGTAAGCAGTGAATTTCTATTTAAAACAAATTCATTTATTCTTTTGAAATCACAGCTTGGGTAATATTTTAAATTCTAAATCATATTTTAATAAAGTAATAACGATATCACCAATAGTATATTCCTTAAAAATTACTTTTATCAATTTCATCTTCCTTTGAATGACCTTTTTTAAGTAAATCTCTTAAAACTCTTTCAACTAAAATGTATTATCTAGATTTTCTCCCAAAAAACATATTCCATTTATTATACTAGTAAATATTAGAAAATTTTAATTAATAATTTCATCATATCCCATGTTGAAATAATGTTATTTAGCCCCTAACAATATTAGTTTAGTTCTAATTAGAATATCAAAACCATGATGAGTAAATGCAATATTTCAAAAATATGAGGGATTTTTTTTGATATAGATACATTTATGTAGAAATTTGAACTAATTTAACAATATAGAAGGTTTATTACATTATAATTTAGAACATATCAAATAGTATCATTACCAGTTAGTGCATCAAGATCATCTTTAGGTAATTTTTAATGCTTGATTATGGTAATAGAACTATCAATGTTTATGTTCATAAGGTAAGCTTATATGCATGACTACCAAAATCCATAATCTATTACATCAAATAATTGAGGTATTTGAGGTATCCATGCATTATTTGAACTTTTACACACCATCTCAAATATATATTTCCCCCTTAACTGTTATGTTAGGAATTCATTTTAATGTATATATAATCAAGGGTTTAATATTTGATAAAAAATTTTAGGTTCCAATATTAATATGGATAAATATCCACTTTATGGGTGAATTTAACTCTTAAAATATTTATATAGATTATATATGAGATAATATAATCATGTGGTGGGAATAAAAAATATACATAAGATAATTTTTAAAGTATTTTGAATCAAATTAATCATATATCTACTCTATACTTAACTGAAACATAGATTGACATATAATCTAATAATTGGATTCATTGGATTTTTATAGGGATTCATGGCCCTTTATATAATAAACCAAACTATATTAGTGATATTTTTTTATGCAATTATGAGTATCAAATTATATATTATTATAAACATGAAACACATAATAGAACCAACAAAATATTATTTTTTTAATGGAAATAATTACATTATACTGAAGCTAAACACATTAAAATTACAATCAACATAATATTACAAAAAATATATAATAGAAAAACTATAAGGGAAAAATATGGATCTAACCAATCTGTACGAATCATCCTTCACATGAAAAACATTATAGAAAAGAAACAGAATTTTAATTAACCAATATCCATCTTAGAAAATAAAAATTTAGAACCATGGGATGAATTATAATTAATTTTTAATAAAATAATGAATATGAATTTATATGATGTAATATAAAATTATAATAGTAACTTGGTTAGTGGTAATAGTAACCAGGCCGTTGGAAATAGTATCCTGACTATGGGGAATAGTGACCTGATTATTGGAATGTTAATCTAACCTCAAAATAATAACATGTGACATAAATAATATTAATCATGAGTAATTTAATAAAATATAAATATTATAGGTCTATAAATTAAATATCAAGATTAAATATATAATAATTTTTTTAATGAACTGTGAATAAATGTATTACACGAACTCATAATTTTTAGATTGGAAATTAAATTTACCTATGCTAAAAAATTATTTTTCTAAAATGAAATGCATATTTAGAATAATAAATTAAAAAACTATCCAAGGGTGATTTGTTTAGAATTTTTTAAAATACTACAATTTTTACGTGAATAGTAAAAATATTTTTTTTAAATACCATGTGTTTTATGAATTAATGACGATGAAATAAAGACTTAATAAATGTTGAAATAGTTATTTGGACACAAAGAAATTTTAATAAGATAAATGGATAATTTATAAACCTTAAACATAACTTCCAATCCAAAAGAACATTTTCCAAATCCAAAAGTCAATAGTGTTTCATTAAAATAACACTTTTTCATTTTTTCACATTCCTTTTAATTAAACTATGGAATTCAATTAATAAAGAGTATTAAATTACTAAAACCATTATATTTTATTGATATATGTTTCATAGTGTCAAAAAATAACTATTACAAGGGTTAACTTATAAATATTTTTTTATTCAATTTTTTATTCTAAAAAAACACATGTCCCCGCGTATAAAAATCCAACTACCTCCCCATGTAAAACCAATCCGCCCACACATAACAATGACAAGAATCTAACCAAATTACCCACAAGAAAAAATTATAATACCTATGGATGTTATGATGTTAACCAACTCCATGCATCAAGGGTTCTCAGTTCTGTATAATAGAAGAAATATTGAAAAAATAGTAAGTTTTTCTCAATTATTCTCTCATTTTCCTCTTCACTTACTCTTTCTATCCATCACATTGAAGCCAAAATATTATAAGTTTAATTAATTAGTATGATAAAATAACATTACGGATGTTAAACTACTATAATTATTTAATTTATGACATATTTTAATTCCGTACATCTCTTTTCCTCATTCATGGCAATGCTCCACCAATGGTCAATTAACTTCTCAAGAGGTCATTGCCAACTCTCTACATATCCCAACTATTATGGATGGTTATAATAAATTAGTTATAATATAAAATAAATAAATATAAATATTTCTATGCTTCTAGAGTTAATCTTAATAATGTATAAATACAAATTAATAAATATCATTAAATATTAGAAAGACCGGAAAATTTTAAGAAGAATATCATATCAAAACATTTCACCATTAATGAAAGAAATTAATAAATACAATCCAATGATTATAATTGATAAATAGTGGTAAAATTAAATTTTATTCAATTATTATTACTTGTTTTAATAAACCTAAGACTATTATTTAGAAGTTGTAAAGGAGATGAAATAAATAGGGATTTAATGTAAGGTAATTCTCCACTTCCACTTTTCTATTCAAATACCTCGTGTATAAAATTTTCATTAAATACTGTATTATTAAATTTTCATGCCATTTTTATTTCCCTATTACTACCAAAATTGTTTTTTTCAATGGGATACCTGTATCCCCTCCCATTATTCCATTTCTTTAATACACATTTTATACCATCAGGTGGCCTAATTCATTTTTGGACATTTTCCATTTTTCATGAAACTTTTTTATATTTTTTATACACAAGGTATTTCTTTATCCTTGGGTATACACCTAGATCTAATTATAATTTATTGATTTAGGTATTTATATGTATTAAACCCATATTCCCTTTCTGTTGGTTAATAATGATGTAATGTTCAAGTTGTTAAGGACATATATATACAATGATTTAATATCAAACTTGTTCTGTACTATCCATGGTTTTTAATGAAATTATTTTTTATGAATAATTTTGCTAACATTAATTAAAAATATCGAGGTTTTTCCCTTATGTCACTCAAATTCATTGGGTAAAGAATTAATCTCTAGTGATTAAATGTTTTACAACATCTTATTGAATAACCTTGGTAATTATGATATAAGAAACATTGATGATAAATCATAGTGATATTCTTATGAATGTCTCATTTTTATGTTTTATACACATTTCCATATTATTATTCGTGCCCATTTTGTTATGATATTACTCATGTTCTTGGTTTCATGAGTTAATTTTATGACTCGTGATCACATGATTTGTTATTCCCTTTGTAATGACCAAGGTATTTATAGAATAATACTTCTTGATTTCTATAAATACATATAAATAAGATATTAATTTTAAGTTAAATGGGATTATTTTTCTGATAGTGTACTCAACATTCAACAAAGGGCTTCCCTAAAATCTTACATTACATACAACATTGATTTATACTGAAGAATAATACCATAATATTATTATTATATTAAATGGTATTTAATGCCTAGACGTTGGAATAGAAGGATTTAATAGTATAAACTACATTTTTAAATATGGTTTACACATGTTTAAATTATGACTCATTGGTTACAAAATTTATTAGAAATGGAAATAAAAACCAATTGAATATAATAGATGTGATTTTATGAAAACCTATTTAAAAGAGAATAATTGTGTTTTCATATCACTCTTTATGGATTTTTATTTCCTGACAAATATATGACATATATTCAATTTAATGTTTCAAATTCATCTTATATGTTTTATAGATATGATATAAGAATAAATTCTTTTTTCGGATAAAAGAAGTATTTTTCTAAAAATGTAATTTTACCGCCTTTTGATGGATAATCCTTTTAAAATCATGTTTTTTACACATTTATATATTTTATTTGAAAAAATAAACATTTTTTTAGAATTAGAATATCAAAATTTACTTTGGACAAAAAAATTATTTTTCTGCTAAAGTTGATTTTTAATTAATAGTGAAAAATACAACATTTTAATTCCAAACTACATTTTAATCTAACATATTTATATATATATATATATTGTACTTTTAATTGGTTTCAGAGTGTAATTGGATTATATTTTTATCACTTAATTCAATTTTTGTCATTAGAAATAATTTCACTTTGAAATTGGACATAAATGCATATCAATCTTTTGGTAGTTTTTACTTCTTAAAAACAAGCTTTTTGGTTTTGACAACGATAATTAATTTTAAATTAATTTCCACAAATTATATGATTTTAATTTGAAGAAATGGATTCTATATTTGGAATTATGATGTCTATATTGTTTAAATAGTTAGATTCTATTTTTAGACATTATGAATAGTAACTTTAGTAAATATTTTATTTACCATGGTTAGAGGGTCAATATGCTAAATAAGGGTAAGAAATAAAATTACAATATTATCAAATAACTCTAACACATGTCCTAACCATATTTTATGAGATATTTCCGACCATGGGAAAACTTGGATCGATTTTAGGACCACATGGAGCCACTTTTGTGTGAAAATGGAATTTAATTACTTTTAATTTAAAATTGAGGAAAATATAACATAAACATTTATATTTTATTAAAACAATTTTTGTATGATGTAATATAAGCTATCTATTCAAATATAAATAGTCATTAGAAATCTAAAAATATTTCCTACATCATTGAATTTTATTTATAATTTTTATACATCAAATAAATAAATTTATTTATGACACAATGATGATGTAGTGATTACCTTATTAATGAGTGTTTTAAATAAATGAGATTATAAACATTAAAATAAATTTATTTTGAAACTCTTTATTCCATAAATGAATTTTAGGGATGATTATTAATATTTATCTTCAAATTAATTAAGGTTTCTAGAAATAATCAAGTATTTATAGTTTTTTTTAAAAGTCATGATATGAATAGTATATATATTGACATAAATGAGTTTTTAAAACAAATACTATTTTATAAAATGATATAATAGTTTAAAAAATCTAAAATTCGGCCAAATGATTTTGAAAATGTTGAACATGTAATTTATTAACCACTTTATATTCTATTGGAATTTTATAACAACTATATTAACCATATTGAATGAATATACAAGAAGACATGCTAAAAGTTAAATTAGTTGACTAAGGGTTAAAGATAAAAGATAAGGTCCATTTTATGACCTAAACTTGTCTAAAACCCATTGGTTTAGAGGATTTCAACCCATCCTCATCTTATATTCTAACTATATCAATTTAGTGTTATTGTAATTCTAAAATCAATTAATAATAAAATATTATTTTAAAACATTCCTAAAGTGCCTCTCCTCCCTCTTATAAAAGGAAACAACCTCTAACCCATTACCCACACCTATAAATCCCCTTGTCTCATAAAAAATCTACTCCAATAAAATCCCAACATTCCTACCTTACTCCTAGAAGTATTCCCCTAGGCATAAGTAAATTCAAGAGAACCCTTTGGCTCTAATCAAAAGAAGTTACCCGATTTGAGGTAATGTCTTCTCTCAAGTTCTTTTCAATTTTTTTCCATATCCACTCCCTATGTTCTTATTATTATTTTATTACATAAAAAACCATAATCCTAAATATAATAGGATGTTGTTATGAGATTTATTTGAACTACACTTACACACACCTCTATCTAATGGATATGAACATATTGTTTCTGTGTACGGTGAACTGTTGCCTCACAAAACGACGATTGTTAGATTTTCCCCTACCACCTATCATGGAGGCAATTATTAAGGAAATGTAATTATATATGATATTTAGGATATTTATTTTTATCTCTATGAATTTTTAATTCTCATTAAAACAAACCTTTATTCTTTTCATTTTCTATAAATATAATAATTTCATTTGAGGAAGTGTGGACTACCGCCCCCACAAAGTGATATGACTCATTCATGCTATACATGGAATGTATAAAGGATGTAATTAGTGAGATTGTGTAACATATATAAAATATATATTATAATTTAATTTTAATATACCTATATATCATTTATTTTTCATTCTTTTAAATATGAAAAAGAAATGAATGTAGTGTTCATGCGTACGTATGACATGTCGTCCCCATGAAAGGTGCATTTCATTTCATATGTACAAATGATATGGAATATTATAAATACATATATTCTTGATATATATGATATATATGATATCTAAATCATTAATATCATTCTAAAGATAATTTAATTTTGACCACATGGACGATTTGTAATTATAACATGTTCATTTTTGACTCAAGTACCGAACATCAACAAAACGACCGACATGAACATAGATAATTATATAATTTTAATAGCAAGTTAATAAGTGATATAAAAGGAATAATAAACCTGAAAAGTTTATGAAGTATGTATAAATTAACTTATGTTTATTATTCAAGGATAATAAGGAACATACATGACGATTCAAACTCAAGGTAAGGGACTTCAGCTTAATGTCCTTTCATTGAGGAATATCTTGATATTATTGTCATATAGGGTGTATAAACAACCCTTTTGAAATTTCCTATCATCAATTATGATATTTCCATGATATATGAAGTTTGGTTAAATGATAATCTTTAATTATTCTTTTTCAAGTGTTTCTCAAGTGGTAAGGGACTTTTTAACTAAAACCCTCGTTTTAATGTTTTGATGATTTATTATTATAAAATCATTCTATTTTATGTCCATGTTTTCAAAATGGTTTTAACGATTTATTTATATGGAAATTATTGTTTTATATTTTTAATTCCTTTCAAAAGTTTTAAAGTAGTATGGGACACTTTGATTCAAAACTATTCTTTTTCAATGTTTTAAATGAACTGATTATATCAATATCTTCAAATGATATCCATTTATTTTAATGAAGAAATGTTATTTTTCCTTTATTATTTTTTTATGTGTTATGATTATGTTATGTTACATGGAAATTTGATGGGTGGTTATTTGAATAATGAATGATGGGTAGATACCTAATAAACCAAATAACGGGTGGTTCTATGATAAACCAAGGATGGGTGGATACGTTATAACATCCAATGCATTGGGTTTGGAATTTGATCATATAGCTATTCCATTTAGTGATATGTGTAGAATTCGACCGTATGTTTATTAAATTTCATTATTTTTATGTCCCAAGTTACAGTATATGCTATATGATTCATTCTATGGGTTATAGGGTAATCTTTTGATTACAAAAATGTTAAGCAATGAGCATGTTTTTAGTGAAGCATTTTTCTACTTATTTGAGGTGAAAAGTATTAATTTCTGATAAAGTGTTCATGTTTTACCTATTGTTTTAAACAAATAATGGTTTTCATTATTTATGTATCCCTTACTAAACTTTCTTATGCTCATCCCAAGTTTTGAAATGTTTTTCACGGGACTTAAAGAAGAACAGGTTCAAGGATGGGATCAAGGGAAAATCCTGTTGTCTAAAATGTGGAAGTAAACATGTTTATTTTTTTTGTGTTTTTTCTGTTTTATGAAAAAAAAATTGAAAGTGAGTATAAGTGTATACTAATAATATTCAAGTTTTTATGTATAAGTTATTACCTAATTCTCTAAATCTCTAAACCTTAAAAGATCCTCAATGTGAATTATTAACTTAATTCAATATTATGTAATGTTTAATGTTGGGGCCTTACAGTTGGTATCATAGGTTGATTTAGATAACTTTAGAAGTTAGGTTGTTATTTAAGAATAAGTGAGATAACCATAATGGTTATAATAATAGAAATATTAATAGTTATTTTAGATAAAATGTATGAGTTTATGATAACATGAATAATAATCTCTTAGTGTTTACCCTCTTCATAAGATATTATATGATGATTTTACTGATATACTCACATTGACCTTTTTGGTTTTAGTAAATGTCAAGATCTAGTGGGAACCAAAGTAACTATGGATGTGAAGGAAACTATGGTGGTTTTATGAATAAGCAATCGAATTAAATGGGAGCTACAATGAGAACTCTTGTGGTTATTCTCAACCAACTATCTGGAATCATGATTGACCACTTGAACCTTGATGATTTCTCTAAGGCATCATATATGTGAGAAACAAATCCCTTTGGAAGTTTAGGTAATAATCATAGAGGTAAGTATATTAAAAAACATATGTTTCAAGGATATGGAAAAAAACACATAGTAAAATGCTTCAAAAGGAAGTAAAAATGTTTTAGATCTGGTAAAGAAGGTCATAAATCTATATCCTTCTAGGGAAAAGGGAAGTGTCCAGTTTACTATAGGAAAGGGAAATAAGTTCTTTCTGAAGGATCAATTAAATGTTTTAAATGTGGTGTGCCTGGATATTACACAAGTAGATGTCCTACGAAAAAGGTTTGGAAAGGAAATCAGTAGGACAGTACAAATATATGATTACCAATACCAAATTCCATTCTAATTGAGGATGAGGCAACTGACAATGATAAATGAAAGGTATGGATTATTTCGTAGCTGATGTTTTGATATTATTGAACCTTAGGATATGATTCATGATTATGTTTGTAGGAAAGAAGTATTATAGAATAAGTTTAAAAATAATGGTTAATGGATTATGAATAACGTTGAATGATTTATAAGTATGCATATAAGGGATTCAAGAGTTATGGTAGATTTTAGGATAATAAAATGCTTAAAAGTATTAAGGATATTTTGATGATGGGATTACTTTGGAAGATTTTTTCTAGTATGTGTAACCCTAAAGTTTGATATGTGAAACTTTTATTCAATAAAGAATTATCTTTTCTTATGTGGACATAATGTATAACCTTATGGGTTCATCTAATATTTTTTTAGGTGATAAATGGTTATTACATTTTGGGATGAAAAATGAAAGGAATTAGATAACATTTGAGGATAAAATAGGTTATGTTTATTTTTTGAGGAAATTATCTTATTTTTTAGAATTTTATAAGAATTATATAGTTTTAGAACAAGGAAAACCTACAAGATGGGTGATAACCCATCGTGTTTGGAATGGCCATGTGAATCGAACCCACAACCAAAGGGTGAAAAGGGTGCATCGCCTACCACTGGACAATTTGATGTCCCTAGTTATTATGACTTATTATTTTTAGTTAAATAAATATATGGGTCAAGATTAAGTTTATTTGAGGAACATATAGATATCCTTACTATAGGAAAATTATTTTGTAATTAAGTGATAAAGGTTATTTTGGAATATGTTTTCTATTTTAGGAACACTATATGCCTAAGGAAAATAGAATACTTAGGGATTTCAATTGAAGAGTAATGGTGGAATTTTATTATGGAAGAATCTATGTTTTTATTGTGGACATATATCGATTTGGGTTATTTATAGAAATGATTAACCTATCATATAAAATAAGTGATTAGGTTAATTACTTTTCAATAAGATACTTTAAGAGTATCCAATGTTATTTGGAGATAAATGTAAGGATCTGTATGGTAGACTTAGTGATAAAATCCTTCTGAATTTTATTCTTCAAACTTAGTTTTGATTATTTTGAATAATTTTAAGGACAATTGATTATTGGATGGTATTTTCTGAGATTTTGGTATTATTTGTTCAATTTTGGAGATTAAGGGTAATATTTCTTTATATAAAAGATTATAATTTTTTAGGACTATATGATCTTGTACAAACAATTTTGGTTTTGGTTAATTTCTAAGGATATGAGAAATAAATGGTTCATATTTTTTGGATAATTTTATTCTCTAGAATTTTATTCTAGTTATTCAGGTGTGATCAAGTCATCTTGAATACTCATCATTTAGAGAAAAGGTAATTTTTTGGTAGAAACTTTTTATGTGATGAAACTCTACTTGAAAAGTAAGTATATTTCCTGAATCTTCTTAGTCAATATGATATATAAATTCTAAAAATTTATTAAAGGGAACTTAAACCAAAAAAAATTCCATTTACTTTTCCTACTGCAGAATCAAAGACCATTTAACCTATCACAAGTTTGTGGTTTTTTAGTACTTAATAATCTCTTGATCATGTTTTCTATCACTCTCCCTCATAGAATGATAGTTATTTTTCTCTTCCATATCCATTTTTCATGGAATCCTATTATTTGTTATCTCGGTTGACCTTTATACTTATCTTTATTTCTTTTAAATTGATATTTTTATTAACTCTTTTGTGATATGGGACTTTCAAGGAAGTTTTCAAGTCCAATTTTTAAATTGCAAGGATGCAATTTCCAAAAGGGGGAAGGACGTAACGACCCAGGTATTTATAGAATAATAATTTTTGATTTCTACTAATAATTAGGTATAATATATTAATTTTAATTTAAAGGGGGAACTGTTTATGATAGCGTACTCGACACGCAACAACAGGCTTCTCTGCAATCTTACATTATACACAACATTGAGTTATACTGAAAAATAATACCATATTATTATTATTATTTTAAATGGTATTTAACTTCTAGCCATTCGAGTGGTAGGAATGAATAGTATCAACTGAATTTGGAAATATTTTTTACACATGTTTAAATGTTGATTCATTAGTTTCTAAATTTATTAGAAATGGAAATAAAACCAATTCAATATAATGGATGTATTTTTATGAAAAATTATTTAAAATACAGTAGTTTTGTTTTCTTATAACCCTTTGTGAATTTTTATTTAGTGAAAAATATATGATATATATTCAATGTAGTGTCTCGAATTCATCTTCTATGTTTTCTAGATATGATATAAGAATAAATTCTTTTCTTTCGGATAAAAGAAGTATTTTTCTAAAAATGTGGTTTTACCACATTTTGATCGTCAACCCTTTTTAAATCTATTTTTTGACACATTTATATGTTTTATTTGAAAAAATAAACTTCTGATTTATAATTGGAACATCAAAAATTAATTTGGATTAAATTTTGGTATTTTTCGACTAAAGTTCAATTTTTAATGAATAGAGAAAAATACATCATTTTAATTCAAAACTTCCATTTAATATAATATATTTATATAGTTATATTGTACGTAAAATATGTTTTAAAGAGTTATCGGATTATATTTTTATCATTTAATCCAATTTTGGTCATTGTAAGTAATTTCACTTGGAAATTGAACATAAACGCATGTCAATCTTTTGGTAGTTTTTACTTCTTAAAAAACACGATTTTGGTTTTGACAATGGGAATTAATTTTAAATTAATTTCATCAACTTATGTGTTTAAAATTGAGAAAAATTTATTCCATATTTGGAATCAGGAGGTACAAAGTTTTTAAATAGGTAACTTTATATTTTAGACATTATTAATAGTAACTTTAGTAATTATTTTATTTACCATTGTTAAAGGTAAATCTGGTAAATAATGGTACAAAATAATATTATAATATTATTAAATTATGCTAACATGTGTCATAACACTATTTTATTATGTATTTATAACCATGGGAATCCTTGGGACTATTTTAGGACTCCATGAAGCCACATTTGTTTGAAAATGACATCTAATTACTTTTAATTTAAAGCAAAGGAAAATATAACATAAACATAAATCTTTTACTAAAACAATTTTTATATGGGGTTATATAAGTGATATATTAGACTATAAATATTCATTAGAAATATAAAAATATTTCATACATCATGGTATTTTATTTATAATTTTTAGACATCAAATATATATATTTATTTATGACACAATGTTGATGTAGTTATTACCTTATTAATGAATGTTTTAAATAAATGAGATTATAAAAATTAAAATAAATTTATTTTGAAACTTTGTATGACATCAACGAATTTTATGGATGATTATTACTTTTTTCTTTGAATTAATTAAGTTTTTTCGAAATAATCAAGTTTTTATTGATTTTTTTAAAAGTCATGATATGAATAGTATATAAATTGAGATAAATGAGTTTTTAAAACAAATACTATTTTATTAAATGATATAATAGTCCTAAAAATATAATATTAGGAAAAATTACTTATATAAGGTTGAAAAGTTTATTAATTAACCACTAGAGGTTATATTATTATTTTATAGTAACTATATTAACCGTAAATTATGAATATACAAGAAGACATGGTAAAGGTTAAATTACTTAACTAAGAGTTAAAGCTAAAAGATACGGTTAATTTTATGACCTAAAATTATCTAAAACCCATTTCCTTAAATAAATTTTACCCATACTAATCTTTTATTCTAGATATATCACTTTCAAGTTATTATAAATTGAAAACCAATTAATAATAAAATAATATTTCAAAACCTTTCTAAAGTGCCCCTCCTTCTTCTTATGAAAGGACATCTTCTCTAACCCATTACTCACAACTATCAAGCACCTTGGATGATAAAAAATACAATCCAATAATATCACAATGTTCCTCTATTTCTCCAAGAATCCTACCCCTTGGAAAAAGGAAATTCACGAAAGTTATTTAGCTCAAATCCAAAGTAGTTACCCAATTTGAGGTAATATCTTCTCTCATGTTCCTTTCCATTATTTTCCTTCTCCACTCCCTATGATCTTATTATTCTTTGATTACACATCAAAACCAGTATACTCAATATACTATTTTATTTTTATAAAAATAATTCTAACTACACTTACACAAACCTCCATATAATGGATATGAACATACTATTTCTATGTTCGGTGAACGGTTGCCTCACGAAACTATGATTGTTCGATTTTCCCATACCACCTCTAATGGTGGAAATTGTGATGGAATTATAACTATATATGATATTTATGATATTTATTTTATCTCTATGCATCTTTAATTCTCATTTATAACATACCTTTATGCTTTTCATGTTTTATAAATACGGTAATTTCATTTAAGGAAGTGCAAACTACCGCCCCCTCAATGTGATATGACTCGTTGATGTTATACATGGAACATATAAATGATGGAATTAATGAAATTATGTAACATATATAACATATATATTATAATTTAATTATAATATAACTATTTATCATTTATATTTAATTCCTTTAAATATGAAAAATAAATTAAAGTAGTGTTCATGCGTACGTACGGCTTACCGTCTCCATGAATAGTGCATTTCATTTTTATATACAAATTATATAGACTATTATAAATAAATATATTCTGGATATATATGATATATATGATATCTAAATAATAAATATCATTCTGGAGATAATTTACTTTTGACCACATGGACATTTTCAAATTATAACAACTTCATTTTTTACTCAAATACCGAACATAGACAAAACGACTTATATGAACATAAATAGTTATTTGATTGTTATAGCAAGGTAATAAGTGATACAAAAGGAATAATAAACTTGAAAAATGTTATGAAGAAATTATAAACTAACTTAAGTTTGTTATTAAAGGATAACAAGGAACATATGTGATGATTCAGACTCAAGGTAGGGGACTTTATCTCAATGTCCTTTCATTGAGTCATATCTTGATATTATTATCCAATAATGTGTATAAAAAACCCTTTTGACATAAAATATCCTGAATTAATATATTTTCATGATATTTGATGTTTTTTAATGATATTTTTTAATTATTATTAATCTAGTATTTCTCAAGTGGTAAGGTACTTTTTAACTAAAACCCTTGTTTTAATGTTTTGATGATTTATTCTTATAAAATCATTCTATTTTATGTCCACGTTTTCAAAATGGTTTTAAGGATTTATTTATATGTACATTAGTTTTTTAAAGTTTAAATTCATTTCAAAAGTTACAGAGTGGTATGGGACACTTTGATTCAAAACTCTTCTTTTTGAATGTTTTAAATGAACTAACTATATCAATATCTTCAAATGTTATATTGTGATTATAATGAGGAAATGTAATTTTTCCTTTATGGTTTTTTATCTGTTATGTTTATGTTATGGTAATTGTACATTTGATGAGTGGTTATGCAATAAACCAATTATGGTTGGTTACGTGATAAACCAAATGATGGGTGGTACCATGATAAACTAATGATAGGTGGTTACGTTATAACCTCCAATGCATTGGATATAGAAGTCAAACGTATGGGTATTCCATTTATTGATATGTGTGAGATTCGACCGTATGGTTTTTCCATTTTAGTATGTTTATGTCCCAGGTTAACTCATATGCTCTATGTTTCTTTTTATAGGTTATATGGTAGTCTTTTTGTTAAAAAATGGTAAGCAATGAGCTTGTTTTCAGTGAAGTGTTTTGTTACTTCTTTAAAGTGAAAAGTAGTACTTTAGGATAAAGAATTCATGGTTTACCTCTTGTTTTGAAAAACAAACGGTTTTAATTCTTTATATATCCCTTATTGAGCTTTTTTATGTTCATCCCGTGTTTTGAAATGTTTTTCACAGGACTAAAAGATGAATAGGGTCAAGGATGGGATCAAGGAAAAGTCATGTTGTATAAAACGTGAAACTAAATATCTTTCTTTTTTTATGTTTTTTTGTGTTATAAAAAAGGATTGTGAGTAGAAGTGTCTACTTGTAATGTTAAAGTTGTTATGTATAAGTTATGACCTAATTTTCTAAGTCACCAAAACTTAAAAGATCCTCCATGTGAATTATTAACGTAATTATAGATTATTTAATGTTTAAGGCTGGGGACTTACACCTTTATTGGGTTTTATTTTCCCCACTTTCTTTTGATGTATGTCCCCATAATATGAGATGCAGTAAAATAACTTAGGATAAACCTATCAAGTAGAATTTCATGTATATTAGAAGTTTTTTATGTTACACATGTATTCTGTTTCTAATTTCCAGGAAACTAAACATTAAAATACCATGTGTATTGTTAGGTGTTGAGCTATGTAATAAAATTTTTATGTATTAAAAATTTAGGATGCCACAGTTGGTATTGGAGAACTATTTATTTAATTATAGAAATTAGGATTATAAAACATTAACGATAACCCTTCTAAAATGTATTAATATAAGAAAAAATAATATAATTTTGGTGAAGTATTATGCTAGTGGTTTCAAATAATGAAATCATCATCGAGTTACTACAAGTAAATGTGGGTATGATACAGTTTTACATAGGTGTAATAACACAAAAAGGGTATGTTAGGATTTGACTCAATCATATTCTAGAGAATGACAATAGTCCTTTCATCACACCTGGTTTGACACTCTAGGGGGGTATGATTGGTAAATCACATGCTTTGAATGAACCATTAGAAAGGATATAGTGAAAATGTAATTGTATTAGAGGAGATTAAAATAATAAAATCTTGACGAAGGTTGTAATAGGAAATAAACTCTATTGATAATTAAAATAATACTAAAATGAAAATGTTTCTCACTAAGGTTTTCAACTTTTAGAAAAGTGAAGGGAAATAGTAGTAATTTCACAAATGATGAGTGCAATAGATTATGCACTAATGGAATTCTGAACAATATAGAAGATGAAATGGAAAACTTCATTAGGATGATGAATCAACTATCTCAGGTTATTAATAAAATCACGAATCATGTGGAGTGGATAGAGTCATCTCAAATGTAATAACTTGTTGTTGATTTCTTTTTACGTGAATGACCATCTCCATTTAATGGATCTATTGTTCCATTAATTATCAAATAACGTATTACCACTATAGAAAATATATGTTCTATAATATATTTTTCAGAGCTGGAGAAAGTCTCCTTGGAATTATACCACATGGAATGAGAATCTTATCTATGGTGGAAACTGATTAGAAACACGAATCCAACAGGTGATATTGATTCTATATACAGGGAATAGTTCACAATAAAAAATTTCAATGATTATTACCTGATTTGATGATAAAAAATAGATTAGTAATTATTAAAGTGGGGGAATAAGGAAAATTAATTAGGGGAAACCTTTGAAATAAACATTATGTTACTTTCTCAATACACCTCTATATTTCTTATGGATCATAAGGGAAAGGTTGATATGTTCTTTAGATTTTAAGACCCCGTATACTAAGGAATCTAAAAATTAGAGACTATAAATGATATGAGAAGATAGTGGGGAGTACATTAAAGGTTGAAATGTAGTTTAGTGAGACACAGTGCTCATATGTGAGTAATTAAATGAAGTGAGAACTAGAGATAAACTCAGGGATAAACTTTTATCATGGAATAGGAGGAAAGAAACTGAAACTATCCATGTGTGAAAAATACTTAAATAAATATTTAGGGAAATTTTATCTTTTGAATAGAAAGTGTTACATGTGTGGAAGTGATGTCCATATAGCCTGAAACTATCATAGTGAGATGAATCCTTAATATCTCAATGAAAATGAAAAAGGGATATTAGTGCACTCACAAACAGAAGTTCAATGCTTCAAGAGTGGACAGCTTAGTCTCTATTAAAATCAATGTCCAAATAAGAAGATAATTGAGGTAAACCACCATGAACCTCAAAATACTCCAAGGGATAAAGGTATTTCTTTCACAATCACAACAGCAGGAGTAAATGATCTAAATGATTTGGTGGTAGGTATAATATTGTTTCTCTCAAAGACAGAATGTACTTTGTTTGATTCAGGTTATCCTCATTATTTTATATCATCCATGATTTCAAAGAGTGTAGAATCAATCTTAGAACATCAATAATTAGATATATTAGTTAAAACTCGTAAAAGAACTATCTAAGAATAAAATTTGTTTAGAAACTATAGTATCAACTTTGGTAAGTAAAATCTCATTGAAAATTTATTATTAATTCCCATGGTAGAATTTAACACAATACTAGGGATGGATTGGATCTAAAGGTATAATACCAAGATCGACTACATAAAAAAGGAAATTTTAGTGTCATAAATGGAAATAAAAGAGTTGTTTTCAAAGGAGATATATCCCAGAATGAACTCTATCTAGAAGAACCTCCTATACCCATCCTTGTGGAAATGATTATGATGAAAAACAAGAAAGATAATTTCTTACAATGGTAAATTACCCCATTATTCAGGAATACATTGATGAATTTCCAATAAAGTTATATGGAAATACCCTATAAAGAGAGGTGAATTCTCTATTTAACTCAACCATGATCCAATCCAATATCGAACACCCTGTATAGAATGGAATATGTGAAGTTCAAATAATTAAAGTAGCAGTTTCTATATCTTTTGATGAAATGTTCTATTCAACCAAGTCTATCCCCTTGGTGATCACATGTTATCTTTGTATAGAAGAACTATGCATCAATGTGGCTATAAATTTAATATTGAGAAGATAATGGGATCATATTGAAGAACAAATATCCTCTTCTATGGATAGATGATTTGTTCAGTTAGCTTCAAGAGGATCAATTATTTAAAAATATTAACCTCAAATTGTGGTATCATAAGTTAAGGGTGAAAGAAGAAGATATCCCAAAGACTTCCTTGTAAAAAAGATATGGGAATTATGAGTTTTTAATTATTCCCTTTGGTTTGACAAATTCTTCTACCATATTTATAGATTTTTTAGTAGAGTCTTTAAATATTACCATGATAAACTTTTGGTTTTATGTATTGGTGATATTCTAATATATTCCAAAATCATTTGGAGAATGAGGATCATCTATTGTTTATATTAAAAACATTGAGTATAGAGAACCTATTTGGTAAATATAGTAAATACGAGTTCTAGTTACACCAAGTTTCATTCTAAGGGTAATTCAAGACAAGTGAAAGAATCTTAGTTGATCTTTACAAGAGAAAGTTTATGGAGGAGTGTCTATGTCCTAATATTTAAAATGATATTCCTATTTTACTTGGTATTTCAAGATACTATATATGGTTTGGGAAAAATATTTCTTGCATTTTTAATCCCCTGACCATACGGACTTAAAAGTGAGATAAGTTTTTCTATATGATAGAATATGAATAATGTTTCAAAGAGCTGAATAAGAGATTGGTTAGTGAACCTGTTATAACTTTACAATATAATGGGGAAGTATATTTCATTTATAGTGATTTATCTTTAAATTACCTGGATTTTACCTCATGAAAATTGAAAATTTTAATTCTTATGTATTCTAAATTTCAAAATCCTCATGAACAGAATATTCCACCCATGACATAGAGTCAGTTGTACTCATCATTGCTTGTAAAATAAGGAGACACTATCTTTATGGTGAGAAATGTGATATATACACATACCAATAATGTTTGAAGTATATATTATAATATAAGGATATCAAAAAGCATCAGTGAAGATGGTTTTATCTAAACAAGGAATATTATTTCTCTATCCACTACCATCCTAGAGGGGTGAATGTGGCAGTTGATTCTCTTATAAAAAAATAACCTTCAACTCAATCCATGACGTATATAGAAAAAAAATCATTATTTTCTTGGATATGAAATATATAGAACTAAAAATAATAATGGAAGGTAATGAATAATACCTTTCCCAAGTGATTTCTCAACCATATTTCCAATATAGTATCAAGGAGACAAAAATTGATGATTTAGAGCTTCAAAAGAATATAAAAGCAGTAAAAGATGATGAGATTCATCAATTCCACATTGATTAAGATAGATTCATTTGATTTAGTAATAGATTATGTGTGCCTTAATCACTTGATATAACTAAGGAGATATTGTATAATTCTTAAGGATATCTTTCTTCGTCCATCATACAATTACTAAGATATACTATCTTCTTTGAGAAAAATTCTAGTGGTAGAAAATGAAGAAAGAGGTTATTATACAATAAACTACATGGTATTTCATCATGTTAAAGAATACTGACATAAGTCTAAGGGGTTGATGAAGCCATTTATAATACCCATGTAGAAATGGTTGAACATCACTATAGACTATGTTGTTAGTTACCTGAAGTCATCCAAAGGAAATAATGTTATATGGGATATAGTCATTCAACTCACCAAGACTGCCCAATTCAAATCTTTTCTAGAATATTTCTCTATTAACCCAATTAACAAGTTATATATAAAGAATTTGGTGCTTATTGTTGGGGTTTCACTTTCAATATTTTCTGATTAGGTTCCAAGGTTCACTTATAAATTATAGAGTAGTTTTTAACCTGCTCAGAATACTAAGTTAAATTTTAGTACAGCCAATCACCACCAAGAAAATGACCAATCTAAAATGGATATTCAAAAAACTAAAATACACGATGAGATATTGATCAATATAATTTAAATGCAGATGGTATCAATATTTCTCATTATTTTATTTCTCATTCAAAAAAATCGTTCACTCTAGTATTCAAATTTTTCTATATGAAGCACTACATGGGAAGCAATGTAGAATACCTACTTTTTCTGGTGATGTAGGTGAATTAAATCCCCTTGGAACCAATCTTGTGTGAGAGATGATAGAAAAGTTTTACACTATCTGACAACATATAAAATATTCTTAGAGTTTCTGTAAGTTTTGTGGTAAAAACCATCCAAGGGGCTTAGAGTTAGAATATGGAGACAAAGTCTTCCTTCAAATATCACTGTGGTAGGTATTTATGTGGTTTGGTAATAAAGGAAATCTTATCCCTTTTATAATTACCCATTTTAGATCCTTGATCATATAGGAGTGATTTTATATCTATTATTACTCCCATAAAACATGGATCAAGTTCATGATGTGTTCTACACATCACTCTAAATGAATTGCATTCCCAATCCCTCACATATATGGAATCCATTAGTGTTAAAACTTGAGAATTTCTTCTCTTATGAGAAGTATCTAGCGAAGATCATGGATTATATACAAAATGTTCTACACAACTAGAAACCTCACTTTGTTAAAGTGTGGTGGAGAAACTATAATTATAACGAGGCGACGTCGAAAATGGAGGAAATGATGAAATAGAAGTACCCTCATCTATTCTCAATTGAGAATATGAGTTGATTTTTTGGAGAAACTATTTCAAAATGGGGGAAGAATGTAACGAACCATAATTTATTATTAATATTCGATTCATGATTAATGGGTCTTATATTATATAGTATTATACTCATACAAAACATAAAGGAACCAAGAAAATATTAATTCGTTAAGGATAATTATTGTATTACTCCTAAACTAAACCCAGGAAAACATAAATAATTGAAATGGTAAAAAATATAAAATAGAGAAACTATAATGTTAAAATGCAGATTACCCCAATAAACTAGAATCATCCATCCAATGAACAACACTATTGAAAAGAAACAGAGTATTGGTAAACTAATCTTCGTCTTAGAAAATTAAAATATAGAACCATGGGATTAATTTTAGTGAATTATTAATTATATAGTTAAGATATATTTATATGACATAATATGACCATTAGAATAGTAACATGCCCATTGGTAATAGTAACCTGATCGTTTGCAATAGTATCCTAGCTATTGAGAATAGAAACCTAACCATCAGAATAGTAATTTAACCTCAAAATAATAAAATGTGATATAAATAATATTTATCATTTATAATTTTATAAAAAATTTATTATAACACCATAAAATAAATTTCAAGTCCAAAAATATTAACATTTTTTAAAAAACAATATTTCAAAGTATTTTACAAAAATCATAATTTTATATTAAAAATTAAATTTAACTATGATAGAAAATTACTTGGATAAAATTAATTTTATAGTTGTAATAATCACAAAAAAAATTGCCAATGGGGTTTTTTTGTTAATTTTCTAAAATACATTAATTCTTATATGAATAGTAAAAATTGTTTTTGAAATACCGTGTATTTTATGACATAATGATGATGAAATAATGAACTAATAAATTTTTAAATGGTTATTTCATCCCAAAATATATTTAATTAGATAAATGGATCATTTTAAAAAATTAAACTTAAATTCTAAACCTAAAAAACATTTCCCAAAGTCTAAAATCAAAAGTGTTTCACTAAAATAACAATTTTTCATTTTTTTCCAGTTTCCTTTTTAATAAACTAATGAATTCGGTTTATAAAGATAATTAAAATTTCAAAACCATTATATTTTATTGATATTTGGACCATAGTGTCCAAAAATATCTATTAAAATGTTTCAATTGGATAGATTATTTTATTCCGTATTTAATTCTAAAAATACCATTCTCCTCAAGTAAAAATATCCCCTCTCCCTCCCCAAGGAAAACCAGTCCTCTCTCACCTACAAAATCCAAATATCTACACAAATTCCCTTCCTTAATATCATTATAACACCTTGGTATGTATTGGAGTTAACTAACTCCTTGAATCATGGGGTTTTAGTTTCGAACAAGAGAAGAAACGCCAAGTAAAGAGTAAGCTTCTATCAACTCCTCCCATTTTCCACTTATATCTATCTTCTTATCTATCACATTAAAACCCAAATATTTAAATTATAATTAAGTAGTATTATAAAATTATATTAACTATTTTAACCTACTTTAATTATTTAATTTATGACATTTTTATTTTCCATACTTCTTTTTTCTACATTCTTGATAATGTCTAATAAATGGTCTATTAACCACCAACATGGACATTACAAACTCCCTACACATCACAAATATTATCGATGTTTATAATAAATTATTTGTAATATATAGTGTATGAATGTAATTATTTATAATATTATTTAGTTAATCTAAATAATAAATAATTATAAATTAAGTTCGATCATTCAAATAAAGAAAGGTGGGGAAATTTTAAGGGAAATATCAAATCTGAATGTTTTACCATTAATTATTAAAGTTGAGAAATATAATCCAATGATTATAATTTATAAATAGTGATAAAAATAAACATAATTGATTTTTTTTTCAAATGTTTTAATAAAACTAATTCAATTATTTAGGAGGTTGAAAATAGACAAAATTAAGCAGGATTTACGGTAAGGGAATTCTCTAATCCATCTTTTCCATTCAAATAACTTTTATAAGGAATTATTTATAAATTATTGAGTAGAAAATATTAATTCCATTTTTTTATTTTTCCCTTAATTCCTAAATATTTTCTTATCAATGGGATACCTTCATCCTCTCAGATTATATTATTTCCTCAGTCCAAATTTTATACAGTCATGTGTCTTAATCCATTTCATGGATTTTTCCATTTTTCGTGAAAAACTAATTACATTATGAATATAAAAACAATTTTCTTATCAATGGTTATTCACCTATATGAAATTATTTATTATTTATTCTAGGATTTACATGTATGAAATCCACATTATATTTCCATGAGTTAAAAATAATATAATTTTCAAGTCTTTAAGAACTTATGTTTGTAATGATTTTATATGAAACCTGTTATTTATTATCCATGGGTTACTGATGAAATTATTTATTATTATTAATAAAGCTCGTATAAATTAATACACATTAAGGGGGAACCTTGATATCACTCCAATTCAACGGGTAAATAACTAATCTATATAGAAGATATGTTTTAGAGTACATTGGTGAATAACCATGGTAATTATTATTTACAACATGTATCTGATAAACATTATTGATATTCTGATGATTGTATAATTTTTATGTCACATCAAAATTTATAAATTATGATTAATTAAATTTATATTATGATATACCACATGTTCTTATGATCATGGCTTACTATTATTACTCATGGTAACATGATTTTTTATTCCCATACTAGGCTTCATACTCACCCCTTTATTTTTAAGTATGTCCCCAAGATATGATATGTAGAAAACATAACATAGGATGAACCAATGAGGAGGTATTTAAAGTTTATTAGTAGTTTTTTTATGTTATACATGTATTAAGCTTCTAATTTCTAAGAAAATAAACCTTAAATTATTATGTGTGTTGTTAAGTTTTTTACCATGTAATTAATGTTTTATGTATTAAAAAGGCATAATTCCATACTTTATAAATTCCTTTTTAATCACTAGAGGCTAAACCTATAATAATCCTTTTTAAAGATTAAAATCATATTCAAACTATCTTTCTATTGAATTGGTGGAAGGAACCAAACGTTATTTATTTAGACCAAGCCACAAAATAATCCCCCTGTATTTTACTAGTCATTGAAGCACCCATGAATACATTTTTTGGGGTTATATTACCTAATAATCCTAACTTTTACATTGAATTATAACCCACATATGATTAAGCAGAGAAAATAAAATATATATTAAGACACTAAAAACCCATTATTTATAATGAAGTTTAGGAGAGAGTTCAAGGAATATTTAATATCATAGTAGATATTACAGTCCTCTATAACGAATCACAGATGTGATATAGTAGTGGAACTCAATTCATTTTATTCACAGTCATGATGCTATTATTTTTCACTTCAAAAATATTTCATTTATTGACTAAAAATATTCTATATCATTTTTCATTGATAATTTGAACTAGTTTTGTCAAATATAATTTATGAAGTTCCTTTTTATTATTAGGTAAATCAAAAATATAAATCTTATAGTAATTGAAAATAATCATTCTTAAAAATTACTAAGTCATGAATCCTAAAATTGAAACTATAAAATTTCATACTTTTTAATAAATAAACAATTAATCATTTTTATTTCCAATATATCAATCAACAAATCAATCTCCCAAAGTTATTCCATGTGAGATTTCCATTTACTCTCATTGGTAATGGTTATGTATTTTTTATAAAATAATACAAAAAATATTAAATACAATGAAATTAGTTTAACATAATTGAATGAAATAAATAATTTAAAAAATACTTTTATTCCATTCATAAATGTAAAATGAAAATATTTTGAGTTGTGTAAGGGTAACATTAAAATTATACATGCTACGTAATGGTACCTCGATTTGTGAACATGATGGAGGTTTGTATGGGCTATATAGGGGTAGATAGGTCGAGAAATGTAAATGTCACATGCCTTTTTTGGTCAATATATAATGATAATTAGAAGATATACATGTTGTGTAAGGGTAATAAGAATATATACACTCTATGTAAAGGTAGATGAATAATTGTTATTTAAAGATGAGATGAAGTTTAAATATGTACTTCAAAATTAGGTGTGTCCTATAAAGATATACATTATTCTATATAAGGGTAACTAAAACTAGTGGTTTTTTTAAAGGTAATAAAAAATAGTCATACGAAGGTAAAGAATAGTTTTTTGAGTCTTTGTAAAGGTACAACTCTTTATATAGAATTTAAAATATATTTTATAATAAATATATATAGAATAATAATAATGAAAAAAACTAAAATAATTAAAAAATTATAAAAATTCAAAAAAAACAATTAAACAGTGAATAAATTAAAATTATTTCAACATTTTTTACCTCAAAATATTAAATTTTTAAATAACGGCCAGAAAACAAGATAATAATTTAGAATATTGTGAGAAATTATAATTACTCCATTCATTTATAAAATCATCAAAACACTAAAACATATAAAATAATTATGTTAGTGGGAATAAACAAATATATAATTTTTTGTGATTATCAAAAACCAAAATTGGATCAAGTTTCCACTAAATAACCAAATTGGTAGTATTTGTTTCATATCAGTTGATAGGGATCACCAGGAAGATTAATTTTTAAGACAATATGAGTATATGTATATTGAATCATAAAGTTATTTCATTAAAAAATAAGTATTTTTTATGATAATCCATATTGAGGTCATTACATATATCTTGGATTTTTTAGAGGCTCTATAATGTGAGAAATAAATTCTAGAATTGATGGTTGATTCTATGGTAGAATAATTGGTAGAAAATATGGGAAAGTATAAAACTCTAATCAACAATTTGGAAGCTAAGGAATAGTTTTCATGGTTTTAAAATCAAGAATACACCCTGATAGAAAATGATTTCTATAAATTCATTGATAAGAAACAAAAGGTAAAAAATCAATAAAGAGGAAATCAATTCTTTAAAATAAACTCCCAAATATTCTATTAGTTTCAAGGATTTCCAATTGGAGATCAAAACCAAAGTAATTTGGGATTTTTAAAATTATTTATAAGAATGTATAAATATGTATGGAAATTAGGTTTGAGGTATAAATAGTAAATAGGAAAAAAACCTGAAATAAATTCATGATAGGAATATTTCATTCAACATGAAGTGACTTTAATTGGAAGTTAGAGTTAAAAATATACAGGTGGTCCAAGATTAGACTTCCCAAGCTACTGATTAATGAAAGGCTATCATTAAATATTGTGATAAGATTATTATCTCTATAAATAAACACCCTATTTTAAATAAGTTCTTTAAATAATCCCTTCAAATTACTATATAAAAAAACTATGAAAAATATAATCCTTATTCTAGAAAAAACCTATTAGTACTAATGTCATTTCACATTTTAGTATGGGTTTCCATTCAAAAACTTTAAAAATATTGGTGGAGAAAAATTCTGAAAAAATCAAAACTTCATCATTGTTAGATATAAAAAAGAGTTATAGAATCATATCCCCAATAAGTTCCAAAAATGATTGTGTTTCTACATAAAAATAACAGGTTGAAAAGTTTTATAGACTGTGGTTCAAGAAAAATTATTGAGGTTAATTGGTCCTTATGGGTGTCGGGGAAGGTTTGAAAAAAAGGAAATTGATATTGGAATAATATTTCAACTCATATAGTTTATGATATTCCTATATCAAAAGGGAAAGTATGGGTAAAAAAATTACATAGAAAAGGAATAATTTGTTCACTAAAAACTAATTAGAATGAACTGAAAATTTATAGTGTTTTTTAATAGAACTGGACACTATAATAGTGAGTGATATTTTATTTATACCTAGAATAATTCATATGATTATGAGAAGAAAATATCACAAAATTTTAGAAAAATTTGAGGAGATAATATCAATCATCCTTAGGGTGTCAGAAAAGGAACAATGTTGAAAAAATCACATCCATGAATAAATTTCAAAAGTATGCTACACAAAAGAAGAGAAGATTCGATTTTATAATAAAAAGATACATCATAAGTAAAATTAAGTAGTCCATAAATATGAAGGAAGAAAGATGGAACAAAGAAGTGAATCTATCAAAGATATAAATAAATGGATCTTTTTGATGGATGAAATCCAACAAGAAGAATATGATATGTTACAAAATAAGGGTAAATCAATGATGGAATAAAAATTGTGTGAATGGTGAAAACATGTTGTTTATACACCTAATAAATTCTTTACATGGATATTAATATAGAAATACTTTTTTAGAAACAAATATAAATCATCATTAACTCTATAAATTATGAATACTACTTTGAAAATAGAGGATCCAGACAAATAGAAGAACTTATATTTTACTAAGTATTTCATGTTCACATGTCTATAATAGTTATTAAGGGAAAATATAATGGATCATGATCAAAATAATTAAAACAATTTCTAAATAAGGTGACAAAAACTATTCCATATAATAAGAAAGATGAAAACAATTGGAATACCATGATTCCTCTGAATTCTAAAGTCAGGAAAATCAAAGGAGGTGAAAGGATATAGAATTATTATAAAATTATTGATGAAAATAAAAGGGTTTTGGGGTGAAGAAATAAATAACAAACTTTTTTCTCTTAATAAGGATCTATGGAGAACACACCTTATTCACTTATATATATTTTTTGTTTCTATGTGAAATGAATTGAAATTTTTTTATGTCAAGGGAAATTAGGAATGTTGAAGAAGCCTTATATCATAGAGTGTTAGTCATCATGGAAAACATTGATTGACATTATGAAGTATCCTTGTAACATTTCATATGGTACGAAATGATGATTATAGTTAACATTGGAGAAGATCGTCCATAATAAAGAGATATAGTATTGAATCCCTTGATGGGTAGTTGAGTAGAGAAGCTTCCAAAATAATATAATTTATTGGGAATCAATAATTTTTGTATAGTTTTTAAGATGAGGTTTCACTATAACATTTCCCATATTAATTTTTTATTGAATAAAATATTATTATTATGGGGTATATATTAAAATTAATGATAACAAGAGGGGGTATTAATATTCTTTCCTAAGAATACTTCAAAGGTGTATTTTTATTTGAGCATAGGTGATACAATTTCCATCAAAAATATTTTTGAACTAGCCTCTAGAAATAGATAATTGATTTGGTATCACATATTAAATAGTTTATAGATAAATTTTATGTTTGATAAATCATGCATAAGTTAATAAGGTTTTACTAAATAGAAGATCATGATATTTCAGGAAATATTATCACATAAATAAGATATTACCCCTTACTCATTAATCTTTGTATTTATTTTCAATATGAAGGAGATAAAAATATATATGTTAAAGATGTATTTAAATTGATTCATTTGAGGTAGTTAAGGGTATTGAAAAAAATAAAAAGGGGGTATTATAGATCCCAATTAATTGTAATGATTTTATTTATTTTTAATGAGTAATAGAAATGTCAATATGTGTTGGGTGGTGGAGGGAGAGTCCAATGAATTGAATTTTTGAATAGTTAGATAGATCATTGAGTTCTTATATATCATGTGTGTTGATTTTTTCTACAATTTTACACATTGATAGAGATCTATTTACATATTGGAAAAATATTTTACTTGAGATATTACTTCAGTTTTTGAAGTCAACCTACACATCAAATGATTGTTGAGTTAGACCATATAGGAATTTATTAAAATTAGAACTATAATTTGGTAACACTATCTACAAAATTTTATTAATGAGGTTGTTAGATATTTTTCATTAAAGAAAAAGAAAATATGGTTTTAAGAGAGAGTAATTGTTCTTATTTAATCTAGAATAATTTTTGTTTCATTATATGAATAATAACACTTCTATTCTGATTAGAAGATGTTTAATTTAAATCAAAAAACCATTTGGTACTAGAAATCCATTTAGGTACTCAATTTTGAGTACTCATATGAAAAAAAATATGAATTAATTATAATGGATTTAGGAACATTATGAAAAAATTTAAAAGTCATTTTCATTTTTTTCACACAACATGGCGTTATTGGAGATTCCTTAAGAATTTTTAATGAAATTTGAATCTTAGTTGAAGAATTTTTTGAATTATAATTTAAAGGTGGAAAATTGAAAAAGGATGGTGTATATTTTTGCACATTATAGAACATTGAAAATGTGTAGGAAGTCTTTGTGATAAATAATGGTCTCTAGATTATTTGTATGAATTGGTATGAGTTGAACCTAAAATCAAAAAAGGAAAGATATTATTATGATACATATGATATCTTTAAAGAATACACAATGTATCTGTCGAAGCTTATATTGAAATGTTGCAAAGGAAATATCATATAATTATTCCTAAGATACATTCTATAGTGAAAATATAAATATGGAAAATGAAGAAATATTATGGTTATATATGATATATGTTTGAGTTTTTCTTAATATATTTATTGAATTTCACATAAAAATGTGAAAAATGGAAAACAAATATTGTGATATATAATATCTTGTTAATAATAACTGATCTTTATAGCGGTTTAATAGAATATGTAAGATATTATGTAAGTAAAATTTATAAATGTATCAAAGGAACTATGGTGCAAAATAGATTATATCTGTCGTAAATGGTAATTAATTTATTTTATTTTTTTAATAGTTTAAAAAAATTTATTGATATTTATATGGTTATAAAATCATAAATATCATGTTGCTGGAGAATTAATTTTTGATTAAATTAACTATATTTTATAATGATGAATGGATAATATGAATTAACTATGAACCATGAATAATAATATCAAGTTAAAAAATAGTTTAAGGATGAAATGTAATCCATGGCTGGTTTTGTGATCCAAAATGAAATCACACCACAAAGTTTAGTTTAATTTAGATATTATAATAAATATAGTGTTGTGTGGCAGATTTAAAATGTTATGTTATGTTTTGAAACTTTATCAATGCACTATAATGATATAAAATATTTGGTCATGCTACAATAAGAGATTCCATTACACGATTATGAAAAAAATCAGAAGCTTATTCTATGAAAACTTTCTCCAAGATGACAAATTTCCATTACATGTTATCATACATGCATTGAATTATGTGTTTTTGTATTTTTTGTAAATATAAATTTTTGATAATTTATAAAATTTCAAGTATGAGTATTTTTAGTCATTTATGAGGAATGAAGCTGAATGAATTTACAAGAAATACTCATTGACCTATAATTATCATGGGTTTTGTGGGATGTTAGTTGGCATTCATAGGATTCAAGACCACAGTGTCCATTATTGATTGATTATCATGGGATAAATTTCACAAGGTTTGGTGTAGGAATTGAAAATTATAGAATCAAAATTACTACGAATTAATTATAATTTCCATAAAATTATTATGGGAATTTATTATTGTCCTATTCTAAAAATAAATTATTTAGAAAGATAGTAGTAATAATATATGAGAGATAGACCTGATATTTTGATATACTTGAATAAAATTTCTATCAATGGAGATAATTATTAAGAAGAAGAAGAAAAATTGATATTGTAAAATTATTAAGGTTCTTATGTATTGATGAAGAAGAAGAAGAGAAGATGATAAAGATTAGTGAAGTACTTCTATTGTTAACATTGTTAATGTAAAAGGAACAAGGTATGAAGTAATAAGGAAAATTATTTGAGAACACCTACCATGTCATATAACTATATCATAAATTCCTGGGAGGAAAAGGAATAATAAAAATAATAAATAATAGGAAATTTTAGCAAGTATGACATATTTTTTCCTATTCTTGATTTGTTTGCTGAGACACTTGAATATAAAGATTGAGTTTATATGGAGATTTAACGAAAAATATTTTATGGAATTGAAGAATATTATACATTTATTATTAAAGAATCTGATTTATAAAGAAGATATTACTATTGTAATTCAATGATATCACAAAATTGAAAAAACAATTTAGGGTGGAATAGTGATGAACCATTGTAAACTAACAAGAGTCAATATAAATAACAAAATCATGAGAAAATAAAAACATCATTATGTAGTTAATGATTTTTATAAGATAGATTTTTGGATTCTATTGATAAATATATGTTTGGATATGATCACATAAATAGTATGAAAAAGAATAATCATTAGGTGAAAAGAATAAATATGTATATGTCACTCATGATGCATGAAATGGTAACCAAATTACTATATATAGTTTGTTATAGCACACCTATTCTAAAAACTCACAAGTGAACTACATCCAACTACAAACATTTCTCAATTCATTAACTCTCACCTAATTTACATGCCTCTATTATGGTTTGGTTAAGTTATTAGTACTATTACATTTGACTATGTGATTGAACTTCTAAGTTAGACTTCATCTCCAAGATCTAAACTTCTCAAGAGATATAATTTTCAAAATATATGCATAATACTTCTTTAACTACATCAAAATATATCATATATATGTATTTATATAGTCAATATCTATTTGATACTTTACGGTTTTCATGACCATTTCACTATCATTATCCAAAATGTGATATCAAAAAAATATTTCCTTTTTGGAAAATAAGATATGTGTTCTACTTTACAACTTATCTCTTATCTTCAATATATACTAGGAATATATCCTTCTTATAAATATAGTGCTTTATTATTTTTGTAAACACTGCTCAATATAATTATCTTGGATTCACTAGTATATAGCATAGCCTAAATGATAGATCCAATCATTCAAGAAACAATAAAACTATTCATTTTTTAAATCATGTGACATAGTAAATAACCCTCTCTTGATTTCTTTATATTTTATCTTTCAATAAATTTCAATTTTATATACTTGGTTGACTTTAAGTATCTCCTTAGATATATCTCTGTAGATCCTAATCCTTATTGTATAGGTTTCTTCACCCTTGTTATTCCAATAGAATCATTCATTTGAATATTTTTTAACTAACTTGTATCTTTAATTCCATTAGTACCACATCATCAACATATATCACAAAAAAAATATAGAACCCCCAATAGTACTATTATAGACACAAATCTCTCATTCATTTTTAATACAAACAAATTATTTCAGGGCCTCATCAAAATTAACATTAAATGACTGTAATTATTAATTTAATCATTAAATGTGTCTTTGACACTCATATACCATTCTATAGTCCTTTGTATCCACAACCCCTTTGGATAAGGGAATATAGACATTTTCTAAAAAATGATTTAAGATAGCTGTTCCAATATCCATTTTCCAAATTTCATAATCATGGTAAGTTATTATGGAAAAAATAATTATAATGGAATTTGGGGTAGTAACCAATGAAAATAATTTTCATAATAAATTCCTTAATTATTGTTTAAATGTTTAAAAAATCATTCCTTATAGGTACAAAATTTTCCATTCATGCCTAGTTAATAATTAAATACCAATTTACATCCAATTTTATTTAAATAAAATTAAGTATCTAAAATTGTTTGAACTTGTTTTTGATACATAGATTCCATTTCAAAATCCATATATTCTTTCCACCTAGAAACATCTAATCTATTTATTACCTTCTCTTTGGATAGGGGTTTATTATTTTTAGTAAATAACTTATCCCCCTCCTTGGTGATAAGAAAATAATATCCCTATAGTTATCTTACTTACTTAGTTGACCTATATAATACTTGTGTCTTCAAAATAACTCCTCCCACTAAGAGTTTTAGGGTTATTTTTATATTCTAACTCTTTTTCATATTGAAATCATGACTTTATTAAATTTTATCTTTCTCCCACTACCACATTGAAATATATGATCCTTTTTTAGATATATTTTTTTGTATTTAAGATCCTATAATGATACACTTTATGCTATGTGCTAAAAATTATATAAATATCCTTAACAAACACATTATATCCATATATACATTTATGTGAAAGCACAGTTTTTTATCTCATACTTTAACTCATATTTTATCTTGTTTACCAATTATATTATCCAAATAGGTTAAGTTTATGTGAAACTTAGTACTAATTCATTTTCCTAAAATGATTATAGAATAATTTCATGACTCAATATCAATGAATAATTTGATAAGATATTCTCTACAACCCTTTAAAATTATTTTCATTATCTTTCCCCAAGTTTATTATCTACTTCACATTTAGGTTCCATAATAACATTAAAGAATATAATTTATATCTTATAAAATACACTCATCAACATCTATTGATGTTATTAAAAAAACAAATCATTAAAATACCTCTCACTAAATATTTTCAATTTAATTTATCATTTACTAAAGAATTAGGATTTACTAATTCAAGTATATATTAATACCATTATTTAAATTCATTTCACTATAACATAAGATTATTTTATACTTTGAAAATTGTAATAATTCCACTTTTTTATAAATTCAACAGATAAATAATTTTACGGTTATAATAAAAAAATAGTTTATAAATAAGTGAATTATTAAACTAGGTGATATGAAATTATAATCTTCAATAATTAATAAAAAAATTATTTCTCTATTAATATCTTGAATATAGACATCACATCTAACAATCATTAATAATATAATTAGTTCTAATATATAGATATTGAAGTATGAGTCATAAACATTATCTCATACCCAAATTTTAGAAAATGAAAGCTTTATTTTAATGATGGATATACTTATACTATACCATTGGTTATTAGTTTCATTGTAGTATCTTATAATGGTATTTTTTTCATATTCAAAACTAAAATCTTTAGGGTCATTACTCTCAATATAAATCTATTGTTTCCTAAAATAATATTTCTTATATTCAATTTTAAATTGAATCTATCACTGGTCTATGAGCCTTTCCCTTCTAATATTCCTAAAAATGATTATATAATTATCTGTATTCATGTCATTAATACCTTGTAAAATAATTATCAAAAGATATAGATATGATTTATTTATGTTTTTCATGATTGAATTGATAATAAAACATGATAAATTTTGAGCTACAAAATAGAGAATAATATGTATAGACAACTTCAAGTATAAAATGGATCAAAAATTCCATAAATACTCATTGTTACATATTATCATGATTACATGGAATCCTATAGTGACTCTATCTATTAAAATACATGATAATAGTTTTTTTATATTTAATATTACTCTTTTCTAAATCTCTCCTAGTAAAACTCTTGTATATGAGACATTAAGGAGTATGAAACTTTTTATTGTGCATGTTTGTAATATCATATCACATAAATGATAAAAAACACATTTTACATAAAATAAATAATTAACATGTCTCTTGTAGATATCTTTATCATCCCCACTGGATTCCTAAGGAGGCTTAGAGGGTAGTAGGGATTCCAGTGCATAACCTTTATTTTCTTTTCATAAAATAAAGTGAATGTTCTTGTACCACACCTATAAATTTTCATATGAAATGATATTATATTTATATAAAATATATTTAAATTATAGTGAGTTCAAAATATTTCTATCAATTATATATATAAAAATTAGTTATCATATTTTTAGTACTTTATTTACCATTTTAGTCATCATTTTTAATGAATCATTTATATCTCCCAATATTTTATCAAATCCTAATATCCGTTACAAATGGATTTATAATATCCAATTTCTAAGATATTTTATTGGTTAGAATTTACATTTCCTTTATTATAACATAGAATTTGGTTATACAGCTAATCAAAGGTATTTAGATATGCTTCACTCTTTATAACTTAATCAACTCATAGCTCCATGATATGTCAAGTGGACTCCCCAATCATTAAATCTTATACTCATATTCAATCAATAAATGATTTCAAATTTCACTAAGATGGCTATGTAAACCTCTCTTAATGCTAATTTTGTAAATTTTACCCATCACCATCACTATAACTCCCCAATAGTTATAATTTTTTTATTATTTCTAAACCAACAATATAAACTATGGTTATATTTTAAGTGAGGAATTGAAAGGAATTTGACTAACTTAATATTTTTTAGGGATTATATTATGTATTTGGGTGAAATATTGTTTTACATAGTATGATTGTTAATTATTATACATTATTTTCTTACACTAATAATTAACCATCCAAATAAATCATTTTATAACACTATTCTGACTTTACTGGGGTTCAATTGAAATTCCCCTACCTATTGTTCCATAGGAATTTCCATAGATAAATTCCTTATATGTTCTGGGTATTGTAATGAAATGGGTTTTAATTATTTTTTTATTTTGTTTTGAGTGATAATAGGAAAGTAGAAGATACTAATTAGGGAGAAATTTTATAAAATATGGGGAAGGACCCTCCACAAAAAATTTCAAGAGTGACAGACTAACCCAATACGGATAAAGTGATGTGTAATATTCCCATTCTAGAAGTAATTTTATTAGAGTGTTAGTAGACCACGGATCAATTTAATTATATTTATAATGAAGATGAAGGGATTCATTCAGATAGAGCATAGGTGAAATTTAGTATAATAAATAAGAACAAAAGGATATAGATATTGGGTTGGTTCAGGATATCTTTACATCAATATTGGACCACACGAGGTCTCATTCAATGAATAATAATATCAAGAAAGTAAATGATTTATTTTTATCTCAAAATAACATTGAAATACTAATTAATTATTATAAATCATCTTGGCATATGTGAATTCTTTATTTAGGGTTTTGGACTTTGTATTATATGATTCCGACTAAAACATAAATTTGTTTTTATATAGTATCAAAATGAATTAGTGAGAAAATTATTTTAACAATGTGATTGAAGCTAAAAAAATTAGCTACGAAAAGATAAAACAAAATAATTGATCATAATATTTATTCTATTGGTTGGTATATTAAGAGATATTAAACTAACCTAGACCCTAGAGGAGAAACTCATAGAATATAGATCATATCTAATTATATCATGCTTAATTATATAATTTCTCTCTTTTGTTTGAATTTATCTATGGTTCATCACTTGAACAAAATCATTGATTATTATTCACCCATAGAATCATATACTCACTTATAGGTGAGGGGAACTTAATAATTTGAAATTATATTTCATATTGTATTGTGAACATTCAGTCCCTTATATAACATTAAGAGGGAGGGAAAATATGAACATCTTATTTATTAATATAATAATGTTTATAAAAAATTAAAATTATATAGTAATTAAATTAAATTAAATTAACAAAACCATTCATGTATAATATAGTCTCATACATTATCATTTAGAGTGAAATAAATTTATAACAACATAATTTTAAAACATATCTTAATGGTCATTAAATAATTTTATATTAATTTAAATAAATAAAATAATATTCATTATTTTTTCATTTATACTTATGGACCTTGAATCCCATTCAAAAATTCATAAAAAATTATTGTTTTATAACTATTTACATAACTATAAAAATATTTATATTATTATTTCGAATATATAGAGTATACATATAATATTTTATTATATATAAAAATATATATTAAATAAAGGAAATATGGGAAAGGGTGTTATAATTTAGATAAATGTAATAGGAAAAATATTTTGTTATCATTTGGTGTGCCACCCCATTAAAATGTTTTTCATGTATATTTTTATTAAATCAAACATAAAACCGACGTTAAATGGGTATTTCACCCTTCTTAAGAGAGGGAGGGAAACTTTCTCCCCCTCTCTAAAGATTTTAATTTTAATTTTAATTTTAATTCTGTTATATGATGTATAACCTATATATATGATAAGTAATAAAAAAAATATTTATAAAAACATCATTGAAAATAAATGTAAAAAAATAAAAGCCTCATTAAGTCCTGGTCAAAAACACCAAAAACATTTAATTTACTTATTTTATTAAATCATAATTAAATAATTAAATAAACACATTCTATTTAATCAAATATCATCATCTTTAGTCCATCAAAGACCATAATAACTCTAATACACATTTGGTTCCCACCATTGAAAAAAAAATAGACCCGTATGATAATTTCTTATAAATAAAATCACAATAATAGTGATAATTTAGTTTGAGGGCTTTGATACATATTTGAGGTTTCTGATTCAATGAATTAGGTGATCCGGAATACCCATTTACAGTTTTTTCACCAAAACATGATGAAATGGTCTTGAATTCATTATCAGGATCATAACATATATTTTATAATTAGTTATTTAGAAAAGGATTATTTTATTTTCAATTTTATTTATACTCATCATTTAAGATATCGAATTGGTCCCTTACCACCATGATGTTTTTGTTGCTTTAAAAATTTATATGAGGATTCCTCTAATGAAATTCAAATGTATTCTAGGAAAATCCAAACAATGTTCTAGATAAATTGAGTTCCAATTTAACAGAATCAATTTCTATTCATCAATTTCTCTTAATCATATAAATAATTCTCTTAGTTTCTCCATCCAAAAACATGAGAGAAGAAATACAATTCTCTCAAATTTTCTATCTATGTATTAAGAGGAGAATTTGAAATAATGGGATTCACATGTAAAAATGACATAATTTAGTTTTTATATTTTGGATAAGAATTAGAAAAATTGTATTTAAGTTCTTTCATTTAATTTCACTACAAAGAAAAAATCCGGTCAAATCTCTCTTAAAATAATAATAAAAATATTATTATATTGGGTACATGTATTATTTTAGTATAATTTCTTAAATAAATAAATTTTTATTTGTTTAAGTGATATTAAAATATATGTATTGGATCATTAACTTGATCTAAATCCTTTCATAGAATTATCAAATATTTAATAGTAATAAAATATGCATTCAATAAAATATATATTTACATTCACTTTACATTCTAAAAAATAATTTTTTTTATTCACCTAACTTATTAAAAATATATTATTTAAATATCTCATTAGTAAATGAATTTTATATTTTGGTAATAATTTTGAAATTTTCTTAATAATCAATAAAAAGATGTATTGGCCCATATTTATTCATATTAAAAAGGATAGTTCTACCCCATAGAGTAGAGTTTGGATGCATGAATCCATTATACTGGCTCTCTTGGAGTTACTTCAAAAATTGTTGAAACTCAATCAGGGTCACTCTCTAAGAAGTATTTGAAATATGTGTGAAACTAGGTATGAGTTCTATTAAGAACTCAATATCATGATTTAGGGGAATACTAAGAAACTCATTATGAAATAAATCATAATATTATCTAAAAAAATAAATATCTTCAATATTGTGTTTCTCCCCATCCATTTGTGATAAATACCTCTCATGAATTGGTGGTAGGAATCCTGTAATGGAATCAATTTCCATTGGTAGTTCATCTTCATCCTCTCACTAATAGATAGTAATAATTTGATTTAGAATATCAAATGTGACTTTTATTCCTTACAAAATTGATATAGGCTCTAAATAGAGAGAGCTAACCCATTCCCAAAATCACATCAAATTCAATTAGAGAGAGAATAACAAGATTTTTAGGAATAAAATTCTCAAAAAATTCTATTAGAGATGAGACATAGACTTGATATGTGATATTTATAAAATTATAAGTTCTCACCAATAATTTAACTTTTAATCATTGAGTTGTTGATGTGATGGTCCTACAAAATTATTCAGATATAAAAGATTGGTTAGTGACTAAATCAAATAAGGCATTTGAATTTATAGAATTGATAATTAGTTTACCTTTCACCACTTCATTATCATGAACCACATTGGTGTTTTTGAACACATGACATTTCCCTTTGCCTCTTTTATTATTAGGTTCCTAACATTAGTTCACATCATTAACCCTTGGATTTAGGCACTAGGTGGAATAATACCCATACACTATTTAATTAATTAATTTGAGTATAGTTTGTAAAAAAATTGATATTTCTCCCCATTTATTTAATTGATTGGACTATTTATATCCCCTTAGTTTTCATTTTCTTGATGGACTTATTCTTTATATTATCCCATTGAGGCGATTTACCTGAAGCTTCTTTCCGTAATTTTGAAATGAAGGAAGGTTAATTTTCTTTCTTACATGGGTTTTATTTTGATAATTTCTTCAAAAATACATCATTATCTTTGCATCCCCAAAACCAAGGGAATAGTTGGAGTCCCCAATCTTCATTTGAAACTTGAGATAAAATCAGATGAATTATTCATATCTATCAAAGTCTCTTATATTCAGTTCTATTAAAAGACATGGTTTTTATCCACTAAATAATTTATCAATGTTTCCTTCAAGGTAAATGACGAAACAATAATCATAAATTTCATGTCTCAAGAACGTTTCCCCATATATACCAATGTATTCAATATCATTTTACTTTAGCTCAAGAAATACCCATTCCATTTTCATATATAGAGTTTTCATAAAAAACTTACTAAAAAAATCTCTTCAAATCCTCCCATTCTATGGATTCAACTTATTTATCTTTCCTTTTATTCCAAATAATAATCAACCATTGATCTATTTCACCTTACAAATAATAAAAAACTAAGATAACTTTTTTATGCTCTGAGTGTGGGAGAATAGAAATTATATTTTTATTGTAACTAAAATATTGCATAGAAATTAATGTATTAGAGGACCCACTAATAGAAGGTAGATGTTTCCTTATTTATAAAAAACTTTAGGTTTCTCCTTAATTTTATATTTTTTAATCTTGGCATGATTCATGAATTGATATATTTTTGTAAGAATAAAAAAAGTTTTTCAATTTTATCCCCCATGTAGTTCAGTTTCCCATGAGGAAAATCATTACATTATTCTATACATTAGTTATCAACATGATTACATCTAGTTTTATCCATTTAATAAAACAAAAATTCATAGTGTAAGTATCAAGAATCATTAATCGGAGTGAGAAATCATATAATCATGGTAACCATTCCTAATATACTTAAATTATGACACATTCTTATAAACCTATGACCTTTTATATTTATCTTATATCATTTTGGTTTATCATAGGTTGTAGTAGTTTCTATCATTTCATTTATAGACACATAATATCCAAATATAAATTAAACTTTCTTTTATACTAATAGAGGTGACCTGAACATAACTTACATAAATAATAGATAATTTTATATAAATATTCAATACATATTAAAATAATAAATTCAATCGTACCATGAATGTTTTCAATATTTGGATACTAGATACATAATCAAATTATTTCATGAAATATCTTCAAAATATCCTAAAAATTTATCCTAGTATATTACCATTCTTATATATTCCATAATTAAAACCATTATTTTTAATTTGTGGAAAGTAAATATAAGAATGAGAGAGCTTATATGCTCTATAAGGGTAAACATGGGAGATTTCAATTAATGATCATAAATGAGAATAAGATAAGCTTAATGGTATAAGATCATGATAAAAATATACAAGATAATACACAAAAAGTTATAAAAAATAAAACATTATCCATGTCATAGGGAATTTTTATAATAAAATATATGATTCATAAGATTTTGGAATCATCTACAATAAATAATGACCGAATATAGAATATCATAAACATGAGACATAAGTCTGTGGAATAATGGTGTGTTATGGACATAAGAATAGAAAATCATATTTTTTTTGTTAAGGCTCACAACTAGGACAATCATAGTGGATAGAGTCCCATATTGTATTGTATTAAATCCCCTATCCCATAGACATACAAATCATATTTCAAGGATAATCTACAAGACATTCATCACATGGTAGGTTTGGGATAACTTTATGATTACCAACTAGGGAATGGAACAACAACTTTTGTACCATATTAGTCTTGCGATAATCACTCTTTTAGCCTCTTAATCTTGGGATAACCACTAATTCACCCTCATGGGCTTGAGAAAACCTCTTGTGTACCCTTGGGCTGGGGACAACCACTGATATACCCTTCTGAACTCAGGAGATATAAAACATTATCTAAAACATCAGAGGGATATAATGGAACCACTGGACATATAATAATAAAACATTCATATATATTCCATAAGAACTTATTATAATTTTTAATACCCTAAAAATAGTTTAAAATAATAATAAGCATGATAAATTTCTTAACACGCAAAACTGATCTAAACATAATTGACATATATTATAAAAATATTGTTATTCAAATGTGAGATAACCAATGAATTATCTTGAAATAATATGAGTAAACACATTTTTCAATATATTATAATGTCCTTAATCAATAAAAATGTATTAACTAATTCTTACGAAATATGTACTCAATTTTTAATGAAGTCATTTTCTACTTCCAAAATGCATTTTCATCAAAATTTAGTTTATTGCATAAAAATTATAATTAATTTATACCAATTTTAGAAAAATTATTTAATAAAATTAAAATAATTTCTGAAATAATAACATAAAAATTAACATAGGGTTAAAGTTTGGTATTTTTCTAAAATGATTGATTTTTTAGTGAATAATGAAAAATACAGATTTTTCAAATACTCGAATTTATTTTCAATAAATCATATAATTTAAATGTCCCATTATATTTTTCTTATTAAATTTATATATGATATTTTTATTTATAGAAATAAAATTAATTCCATATTAATTAGAAATATTCAAGATTTTTATATTATTAATTTGCATCCTTAAAAACACATTTTTTCTAAAAACTCGTTTTCATTGCATTTTATGAATTTATATAAAAATTGATTTATAAAAAATATATAGATTAAAAATTGATAAAATGATACCATATTTGGAATCAATAGGTTCAAATTTGGAAAATCTGTACCTTCTATTTTTTTTAATAGTAACTGTGGTAAATGTTTGTCACCTTGGTAAGGATAAAGTGGGTAAAAGAAGGTTAAAACTATGAGATAAGGCCTAAAATTCCACCTAAAACATTAATTTATTTCATTGGATTGTGTGAATTCAAATAAATCCATACATAATTAGAATAGATGTAATTTTGTTTCTATTTTACAATTGTAATGATTTCAATTTTATTTTAATTAAAGAAAATTCCAAATTTTCATTCTATTTATTTTAATTTCTTTTATTTTTTTGCATAAGGATAAGAATAGGTTATGAATGAATATAAGAGTTTATTTTTAATAGTATTAATTTATTTCTATTATTATAATTTATTCTTGTTTTTTATTAATTATATAGTTACCTTAAGTGCTTACGCATCTCCAACACCGCATTTTTTCAAGTAATGGAAAAATAAGATTTTAAATTTTAAAAATAATAAAAGTAATAAATTTTTTATTAATTTTTTTTTGGTATGAATTTAATAGATTAATATATCATATTATGGATGTTTTAAAGGATTATATTTTAATTAAATATTTATCTTGGTACCTTTAACGTTAAATTAAATTAATAATTTCAAAAATGAAATCAATAATATTTTATAAAGTATTGTTTTATTAAATTATTTAAAAAACATAAAGAATCTAAAGGAGAAAAATAGGGATAATATATTCTCAAAAATTTTATCCATTTTCCATTTATCATCAAATTTTTACAATATAAGAAAAATAATAACCCTTTAATAGTGAAAAAACCATGAATACGTCTATGGTTAAAAATAGTTAGTGAAGGGGTTAAACCCAAATATAAGAATTAAAATGAAATAAACACTTCATTAAACCACATTTTTTGGATATATGTATAATACACCCGAATAACCTTCAAATAAAAGTCATTTTGGAGCCATTTTTATAATAAATTTGCTTAATAATATTTCAAAATTTTAAAAAATATCACATGTTTCACTATACTCAATTATAAAAGGGAACCTCATCCCTTCTCTTCCTCACACCTCATAAGCTATTTATATCAACCAAAACCTTCCAATATCACTAAAAAATCTTTCACAATATTCTAGAGGTTCTTTTATTTCAAAAATTCCAACCCTAGAGTTCTTAAGAAGTGATACGATATTGGTTTCTCTATGAGAAGGTAATCATCTTAATAAATCTCTTTGTTTTTTACTTCTTATTTTACCAACTTTAATTATGCAATAAAAATTACCATATAATAACACCAATATCTTCAATATACTTATATGTTATAATTTTTATTTCATAAGATTTATCGATATCCTTCTCCATCAAATGAGAAATAAAACCATCGCTCATGTGCATGATAGACTACCACATCGCGAACCGATGTAATTTGTTTTCCACTGCTGAATCACGTGATTAGGTATAATGATGAAATCAATGTATATATATGGTAATTATTAAATAATATTTATAATTTGAATTTAATATATAATAAGTCCATACCCTTTCTCCCATTATGGAAATGGCAATGTCTCTTGTACAGACATACAGCCAACCATCTCCATGAAGTGAAACGATTCATTTTCCATGTACAACTTTTAATAATGATTAAAATAATATATATAATGAATAAATATTATATTTAAAAAATTTATATAATTTTTTATATGATCAAACAATAACTTAGTCATAAGAATAGAAAAATCCTCAATGAAACATACACGATAAAACTAAGCAATTAATGTCATAAATAATTATAATAATGAAATATTTAGAAACAAATGTAATAAATGTTATAAGAGGATCATATATTAGAATATAAATATGAATATGGTTCTTTAATAAAATAAAAAAAATATTTAAAAACATTATAAAGAGGGTAAATCATGATCAGAAAATTTGATATGTAAGCTAAGGGGTTTCTTAATTCAATTTTCATTCATTAAGTAACACTTATAATTTATTGATTATGTTATGCCAGGATTATGTATGAAATGAATACTAATTTTATTATGCTTTATTTCAAATTTTATATTTTTATTTACATTTTTTAAACATAATCACACTATTGATTTATTCTCATGTCAATGATATGATATTTGTGAGGGATTTCATCTCAATTTATACTCTATTGAGTCATATTTTATATTATGAACCTATTTACTTTTATTTAGTGTATATAATACAACCTAGATGAATTTAAAATGAATATATATTTATTCATTATGAATAAAGTTTCAATTAATTTGTACACTTTCATAGAGTTAGAATTTAAAATTTACCAAAGAGGTGAAAAATTATTTTACAATCTCATTTTTCTAAGATTGGTTTTATTTTTTATTAAAGGAATATCAAATCTATATTTTATAAACTTCTTATATTTTATTATCATCTATATATTTTAATATTTTCCTTATTTTCTTCCAACATTTTCTCACTTTGGCACTTTAATCTTGATAATAAATTTTTAAAATAAAATCTAATCATATTTATATTTTTGATCAGGTAGATTTTTTCCCATGTTAATAAATTTCAAAATTGTTTTATAAAAGTACTATTTATTTACTCAAAATATTTATTGATATAATGTTAAGTTATAGATGAATTTTAAAAAGGTTTTAAATGATTCTTTCAAAAGTTTTTTAAAAGGGCCATTTTTTAATTCCTTTAAAAAAAGTCAAATAGAATTTTTCTTTTCAATGAATATGGTGTTAATATATTTTCCCAATTTCATAACTGTTTTAAAAAAAATTTCTATTTCTAAAATTTTTAAATTGTTTTTGAAAATAAAAATATTTAATGAAAACTTATTTGAAATTTTTTGGTTTAATTTTCTACTATTATCAAAAGGAATTTATTTAAATACAAAATCTATATTTTTGAGGAATTGATGGTTATCTCTCATGTATTGAAACAATCATATTATTGAGATCATATTTCACTATATATATCAATAATATTTTTATCAAGGATATTCATATTTTCTAAAATTTTCCCCATTTCTAAATATTATTTTTTACTATCAAAGTTATGTGATTGACTAATGAAATATAGATCTTTCATATTATTTAATCAATACAGGAATTTTTTGTGAATTAAATTTAACATTTAATATATGAGGAATATATTGGACATGAATTAATGATTGGGCCTTGGATATAAATATCCTCTCTTTGTATCACCAAGACTCAAAAGATAAAACAATTATAAAAACATATTAAATACTTTTTTGGTGTATACTTATCCATCGAATAAATTGTCTTGGAAAAAGTCCTTAATGATAAATATATCATGATTTATAAGATTATGAAATCCAATATTATAAATTTCCTTTATTTATAATTCATTTATTCTTATTATTCATGATATTTATAAATTGATATTATTCATGGATGCATTTAATTCTAATGTTATTGATTAAATGGAATTTATTTTCAATTATCTACCTTTCCATATTGATTATGCCTTATTTACTCATGATATATTTATTGTGCATAACCCTTACGGAGAATTTGAGCACACCTTTATTTTTTTCCTTACCCTATTATATGAAGAATAAATATTTTAATTAGTTTAATATATGTAGATCATTTCCTTTTGTAATATTTTATATTTTATTTCTAATATAAAATGGGATGTAAGTATGTATATGGTTCTTCAAGACTACAAAACTGATCAATCCATTAATATGAGATCCCCTTTATCTTATACCGATGTGGTAAAGTAGAAATTGACTTTGGGTTACTGGATTTATGGTTGTTACTATTGATATTAAATGATGTTTTGTGTAAACCTTGCAAACTATATTTATGAAAACATATATTTGGGAAAATAACCCTATGGTGAACATTGAGTAAATTTCTAATTGTAAGAAAATATAAAAACATTTTTATTAAGGGGTTCATTATGGGGTTTTATTGTAAATAAATTCCATACTTGATGTTACAAGCAGTTATATTTTTTGAATTGATGCATTAAGGGGTAATAACCTGAAAATGAGTTGGTTGAGTATATCTCGGCCATCATTCTAGTACATAGTGAATGTGACCATACTGCTAACCTAGTATGAATCTATCAGGTGTAATATTTAGGTTAATTCATTTATTATTTATGAAACTTTATGAAGGATATGAATAGATTATGACTATGAATAACCTAGGGTAATTCTAAGGTGTATTATATTGAAAATAAGATGTAATTGTTTAGATATTATATAAATTATTTTCATGATCATGTGGTTTCTGACTATAATTATTTTTCTCAAACTATGATTTTTGGTTTTAGAAAATTTATGTAACTAGAAGGGACCATGTTGATGTTGAATGTGAGGGAAAATGGAATGATTGTACCAATGGGAAAACAAATGAAATTGGATCTTGAAGGAAAAACCATGTGATTTTGTTTAATCAACAATTTTGTTATTTGATTAAAAATATTAACTTGGTTAAGGTTCCCGACACACCTAAGAATAAAAAATAGAGTTTTATGAAGACTATGGAGGTAATAATATTTTATTTCTTACATGTCAAGTATATAGTAATGAACACTAAGCTAAATGTCTCAAAATAATGAGAATATATTTTAAGTGTTGAAAATTAGGGCATAGAACAAGTAATTATTGGGTAAAAAATCTAGATTTCAATAGAGGGATATGAAGTTCATTATAGGTACCATTTATAGTTTAATGTATTATGGGTAGGTGACTTGGACATTATGTGAGTCATTACCCTAATCCAAGGGTTAACTCCTAGGAAAATGAAGGAATTATATCTTTTAAGTCAAATGATTAAAGTTTTTATATATTGGGATTTGAGAAATATATTTTATAAAAGTTATATCAATGATATTATAATTATAAGAATCAAAAAACATCTAGGTACTATTCCACAGTAATTTTATTTAAGGATTTTAAAACATATGTTGAATGCTACTAATAACCAAGAAAAGTTATGATGTGATAAGGTGATATTTTTTAGAGAACACGTGATTATGCTAAAGATAACCCATAATATGTGACAAATAATGAATTAATAATATTAATTTGGGATAAAGAGATGATTTAAATTAATAATTAAATTGGATAGTATAGGAGACCATGTAATTAATTAGTGGTTTGATGAAAAAACAAATTTAAGTCATATTGATGAATTTTATTGCATTTTTTAATTTATAGAATATATTTAATAGTCTATTCATTTATTAAAGGAAAAATGATATAGTTAATTCTTTTAGGAAGTCAAGTTTTCATTAAGGTTTTATGGTGATTTTGGATATTATTCAATAGTAAGAGAATATATGTTTGGTATGTGACATTATGAACTAATAAATATTATCTAAGAAAAAAATTTTAAGCTGGTTAGGAAAAATAAATATGTGATCAAATTATTTCAGTTTTTTGGATTTAAAATTCAGTCAAAACTATTTCTAGGAGTTGTAAGGTAAAATATTTATATAATGGATTAAGTTGAACTCAAGGTGTTATTTTTTAGGTTTTAGGGAATAATGTATTTATCCATATTGGATAACTTCTGATAACTATTTCAGTTTCGGTAAATATTTATAGAAATAAGGAATTGCTTTTAATTATTTTATGGATCTTATGATCTATTAAAAGTTAATTTTAGTTATACTTGTATGGAAACTTCATTGTCAATATTCATTTCATGGAGTAAGAGATCAAGCAAAAGTTCATAAAATCATTGCCATAGGATGAAATTGTGTTAATGAAATGTAATGAAAGAAAGTAAGTAAATTTTATCATGTTCTTCATCTTGACAAAAACATAATACCTCAATGTTAGGAAAATGATCTTGAAATAAAAAAAATATTGTTTTACCTTTATTTCTAGTGAATGGACAGTCTTTTAACCCATCACAAGTTTATGGTTTTTTGGTTGTTAACTTTATAATGACCAAGTTCTCTATCACTATCTATTATCCCTTGGATGTTAGTTTTTTCTTACATGTCTATATTTTAAATTCCCTTAATTGTATCCTTATTAGGGAACCAAAATTTGTGATATTCCATATAACCTTTATATTTCGCAATTCCCTTTTTCAAAGGAATATTGTTTTCCCACTTTACAATGTGGGTTTTCACTAATGGTTTTTTAAAATATTAAACCTTTTTTGATGACATAAAATTGGGTGGGAATAATTTATTTTAGGGTGGAGACAATGTGACATAAAAAAATAATTTTAAAAGAATAATAATCTCAAAAACTTTCCTAACACGCAATGTCGAGCTAAAGGGAATTGAGATATATTATAAAAATATAATTATTTAAATGTGACATATCTATTGAATTGGTATGTATGAATTTGAGTTACAATTTTATGAAATATATGTATAATGTTCCTAACCAATACAAAATTATTAATTAATTCTTATGAATTATGAACACATTTTTTAGTGAATCCATTTTATGCTTTAAAGATGCATTTTCACCAAAAACTATTGTTTAGTTGAAATTATAATTAATTTACAAAAATAACAAGAAATTATATTTAATAAAATAAAAATTTTCTTGAAATCATCACAAAAAAATTATATTAGGATAAAAGTTTGATATTTTTATGAAATAATTGATTTTTTTAGGTAATAGTGGAAAATTATGATTTTTCAAATAATCTCACATATATTTATTAAATAAAATAATTTAAAATTATAATTATATTTTGGATTTGATCTTAAAATGAATTATGATCCATTTTATTCATAATAATTTAATTAATTTTATTTGGATCATAAATATTATTTATTTTGATATAATTAAGTTTTATTCTTCAAAAGTATATCACACTAAAAAAATGTTTTTCATTTCATTTTGCGAATTTAAATTTAAATTGATTTTTTCCACATCTAGGGATTGAATATCAAAAACATTGATACCATATTTATAATATTGAGGTTAAAATTTTGTAAATAGTTCTATTTTATTTTTTTCAATAAGAATAGTAACTATAGTAAATATGTGTCACCTTGGTATGGTTAAAATGAAAAAAGTGGGTTAAAACTATGAGATAAGGTATAAATATCATCCCAAAACTTGAACTTATTTAATTTTATGAATTTAATTTGAAAAAAATCCATTCTAAATTTGAATATATGGAATTTTGGTTTCATTTGACCTTGATAATGAAATTTATATTATTCTAAGTAAAGAAAATTCGGAATCGTATTTCTCATGCCTTAAATTTATTTTATTTTTTAACATAGGATAAAGAATGTGTTATGAAAAAATATAAAAGTTTAATTTTATCATAATTTTTTATTTTTATGATGGTTATTTATTTTAAATTTTTAGTAATGGTATAATTACCTTAATATCTTATGCTTCTCCACCACTGTATTAGTTCATATAATAGAAAAATAAAAAATGTAATTTTAAAAATAATAAATGTAATAAAACATGGATGAATAATTGTACCATAAAAATTTTATAAAAGAAAATATAATATTAAGGATGTGTGAAAAATATTATATTTGAATTAAATTTTTTCTTTTGGGTCTTTAATTTGAAATTAAATAAATATTTTCAAAATGACATTAATGATATTTTATGAAAAAAAATTATTTTATTAAATTATTTAAAATTAAAAAAAAATTAAAAGAGGATATATGGGATAATATATGCTCAAAAATTTCTACTCTTGGAAATTTATTAGCTGATTTTGACCTTATAAGTAAAATTAATACCCTTTAACAATGAAACAAATATTCCAGCAGTAAAGGTTAAAAATTCCTAATGATGGGGATAAACTAAAAGATCAGGATTAAAATAACCTAAAAACATTATTAAACCCCATTTTATCATTTTATTTTGATGTACCCTAATCAAATTCTAATATTAGTATGTTTTGATCTATTTTTTCAAGAAAGTGACTTAATAATATTTTAAAACATTGAAAAATTGCAATTGTGTCACTCACCACAATTATAAAAGGAAAAATACTCACCTCACATACTCACACCTATTGAGACATTTATCTGAACCAAAAACTTAAAAATATCTCTAATAAATCAGTATACATGTTGTTTTAGTGACATTCTTCCCAAAAGACCAACCATAGGGTCTTTAAAAAGAGATGTAAAGAAGGTTTCTCTAAGATAAGGCAATCATCTTAATAAAACTCTTTATTTTTAATTATTATTTTACCACCTTCAATTATATCCTAAAAATTTCAATATAGAAACAAAAATATATCAAAAATATTGATATGTTATTATTTTTATGGCATGACATTTATTCATCTTCTTCTCTATCAAATTGGAAACAAAACCATCGCTCGTGTGTACGGCGGCATACCGCCTTGTGAACTGGTGTAATTTTTTTCTAACATTGTCTCACATAGGGAGCCATATTATGGAACCAATGAATATATAAGATAATTATTACATAATATTGATTCTATAATTTTAATATATCATCTAATTCTTTACCCTCTCACCCATTAATGAAATAATAACATCACTTGTGATTACATATAACTTACCGCCTCTACAGAGCAATGCGATTCATTTTTCATGTCCAACTTACAAGAATGATTATAAAATTTTATATAACGAATAAATATGATATTTATACAATTATTATAATTACAAATATGATAAAACTATAGCCTATACATAAGAACCATAACATTCTCAATGAAACATACATGGTAAAACTAAGTATTTAAAAACAAAAATAATGATAATAATTAAATATTTCTGATGAATGAGAGATAATATTCTATAATTGGATCATATATGAGATTATAAATATTAATATTTTTATATTATAAATTAATAAAAAAAAATTAATACCACAATACAGTATGTTAAATCACATTTAACAGAGTTCAAGGATAAGGTAAGGGGTTTCTTGACACAATTTTAATTCATTGGGTTATACTTATACTTAATTTATTATAGTATTCCAGTACTATGTGTGAAATGAAATATTATTGTATTATTTTGTATCTCTAATTATTTTATATTAATTTAAATTTGTTACACATAATCACTTCATTGATTGATTCTCCCTTTAATGATGTTATCTTTGTAAAGGGTTTCCTCTCAATTTTCACTTTATTAAGACATATTTGGTATTATGAACCTATTTACATTTAAATTGGGTATATAATACCCATTTGATTTGTATAACATGAATTTATATTTATTATATATAATTTATGTTTTAATTCAAGTTTAAAATTTAAATAGGTGACAATTTAAAAGTTACAATAGTGGTAGTAATTTATTTTACAATCTCATTTTTCTGGGATTGATTCTTTTTCTGTCAAAGGACTCATATAAAATGTAATTCATAAAATTAATATATTTTTTTATCCTATGTATACATAAGTTTTTTCCTTCCTTTATTCAAAAAATATATTTTTTTTAAACTTGAATCAATAAAATAAATGTTTAAAAAAATTAAATCTTATAATTATTTTAGATTAGGTTAATTTTTATTCCATGTAAATATTTTTAAATATTATTTTATATAGACATTTTAATTTAAAAAAATGATTTACTAAGTTCATTTTAACTTATCATTTAATTTTTTATTGTTTTTAAAGGAATCATTATAATTTTTTTCAAATGGGTCAATTTCTACTTTCTTTTAAAAATGATAAAAGAAATATTTCTTTTTAACATATAATGTGTTAATAGATTTTACCACCACAATAATTATTTTATGTTCTTTAGTTTTGTTTACAAGTCTTTAAAAGTTTTTAAAATGAAAACACTTTAATAAAAACTTATTTTATATTTTTCACTTCAATATTATTCTATTCTCCAAAATACTTTATTTTACTACAAAATAAACATTTGATATGAATTGATAGTCATCTATGATGTCTTGAAACATTTATTTTTTAATGATAATAATTCATAATTAATTTCGATATTCTTTATATCATTGATATTATTATTTACTAAACCATGTACCATTTCAATATATTGTTTTTTACTACAAAAGTTATTTGATTAACTAGGGAAATATTGATGTTCTATATTCTTTACCCAATATGGTCTTTTTTTTATAAGGAATATTTTTTCTAATTTAAATTTAGCATTCAATATATAAGGGATTAAATGGAAATTCAAGGATGGTTCGTGCTAGTTGTTGATATCCCCTCAATGCATCTATGGGTCTCATGTGAAAAAAATTTGATCTAACTTATTAAATTGTGTTATGGGAGTACACCTACCCATCGATTAAATTTTCATAGAACAAGGAATTTACGGTAAAGATATCATAATGTCTAAGTTCTTGAAATAAATTATTATTCATTTTTATTATCTTATAATTTAGTTATTATTATTATCAATTATATTATTACATTGATATTATCCATAGTTGCAATTCAATCCCACTTTATAGATTAAATAGAATATGTTTTTAGTTATCTACCCTTTTATATTGATTATACCATATTTAATCATAATTTATTTCATTGTGCATTACCCTTAATTATAATTTTATCTTTAATTTATTTTTTTCCTTTCTCTAGGATATGAAGAAGAAATATTAGAATGAATTTTAAGGATGCAACACATTTTCTTTTGTTATGTTTTATATTTTATTTTCAATGTAAAATGGGAAGCATGTATGTATATAGTTCATACAGACTACTATACTTATTAATCCATTAGGATGATATTCGTTCTATCTTATTTTAATGTAATAAAATATACACCAACTCTGGATTACTAGATTTAGGTTTGTTTCAAGATTCATCATTCCTTCATAATTTAATTAACTGAAGAGAAGGAAACACATTTCATAAAACATAATTATAAAAAAATTATCACAAGGAATATAGGGAAATTAAGAGGATGGAATATAAATATCATATCCCTAGTGAGTCATATCAATATTTAAATGATGTTTAATTTTATGAAAAATAATTTATAAAATTTTTAGAAATATTCTCTGGAAAACAAGAGAAAACATCATTTTCTTTTGATAACTATTAAAACTAAAAATTCCATGAAAATTGGAAAAGTATTTTAATTTTAAAAACCTTGACACATTTAAATGAAGATTCATTATTAATAAATGGTATTTATGGTCGGAATATATGTTCATGTCATAAAAATTTTATAAAATTATGTTTTTTCTTTTGATAAAAGACAACAGTGAGTCATATAGAAAAAGCATGAAAAGATTAATTTTTAATCCCTTATAAATAAGGTAAAAGAAGTATAAAAATAAATGTTTAAATCATTTAAAATTATATAATAACTATTATAAAATAATTTTTAAGAATATGGAAATGGGAGAGAAATATTCTCAACCAAAAGAGATAAATAAATTCAATTTTTCTTAAAAACATTTCATTTGCCTTTTGAGTTCCAAAAATTGAAATGTGGAAATAATAGTTGAAAGAAAAAGAAATAGCGAGATCAATAGAAAATAAATAATTTTTAATAAATATATAACATATAATTTCCCTAAATGTAAATTGAAACATAAACAATCTTGATAAAAAGTAATATTTTAATATAAAACCTTTGAATGTTTGAAAGCTTTGAATCAGATCCTCATGAATGAAACAACCTTAGATGGATTTTTTGGATCCCATAATTTTAATTTAAATAATTTTATAGCAAATTAATTGGAATTATATATATCATACCAAATAAACAAGGTGGTGAATATATAAAATATCTCAATGAATGAAAATTGAGATGAGGAACCCCTTACAACATTGGTATCTCTTGAATCAAACCCCAATGAAATATTGAACTTGAGAAAGATTTTTTAATACCATAAATTTTATAAAGTATTGATAAAAACATATATAGGTGTGTATTTAATCCACAAAATATAAAACTTGTGGTGAATATGGAATATCTCAATTAAAAATGTGAGATAATAAACCCTTACCTTAAGTCCCAACATGAATTGTAGAAGATCTAGAATCCTATATAAAAATTTATAATTATTATAAATTTATAATATAACCATAATTATACAATTATTACAATATATAATTCCTTTATAATTTCAAAACTCCCATTTATTAACAATTATTTAGGAAAATCAATTTTTTGTGTTAATGATTTTTTTTACACATATGTTTATGTTTAGAGATTCTAGTCCTTGCACTTTATTTATCATCACTAGAATATTTAATATATAATTGATAACATATTTATTCATTATATACATGTTTAGATCAAACTATGTGAGGTGGTGATGGAAAATAAATTACATCACTTTGTGGATATGGTAGTTCATACGTACACATGAGTGATGTTTTCATTTTCCAACGGATGGATTGAAAAGAGAGTGAATAATAATTTATAATTATAGAATCATAATTATGTTCTAAATATTATATTTATTAATTAAATCAATCTATAAACCATCCTTAATAGGTGGTGATGAGAAATGAAATAAGATTCTTCATGGAGATAGTATTTTGTACATACCCATGAGAAACACATTCATTTTATATTAGATATAAAGGATATAGAAAATGTTTATTTTTTGTCCTAGAGGAATTATCAATAGGGGATAATGGAGATTAAAATATAAAAACATTCTATTTTAAAAATTATAAATTTAAAACCCCTTAATTTAAATTACATTCCACTTAACAAATATAGTATGTATATATATGTTGGCCCCTTGAAATAGTTTTCCAAAGGCTAAATCAAAACCCAATTAAAAAACCTGAAATTAATTTAAATTTTTTAATTATTTTACTAAAAAACATTATATATATATCACTTATAAATTCAAACTATCAGTGTATATAATTCATTTATATTTTAGAAAACAGCTAATGAAAAACAAAAATCATTTAATGTTAATCTAAAACATATAGTGAAAATAATATTTAAAAGGAATATAAGTTTATAAAAAATATGTTAGATACAATTTGGAGCTTATTATACTCCAATTTATTTGAATAAACTTCCTATAATGTATATAAAAACAAAATAACAAGCCACAATTTGGATCAGGTTTTACAAAAATAATTCACACAAGGCAGTCTATGTTATACAAAGCCTCTTCGGGAGTTAAACGTGTGATAATAAAATGAGAAGAAAAGAAAATAAGAATTATTTGAGTAATAATATTTATAGTATATTATATGTGATAAATAAATTTATAGAAATCTAAAGTAAAACTCAATATGTAAAATAAATAGAGAGAAAAAAGAGTTTGTGAAAATTTTGATGTAGCATAATCTTTGATCGATTTCATTTGTTAAGCTAGTTTCTCCTCCTTATATGATTTCTTAGTGATATTAGGAGAGTATTTTTTATAGAAAATATAGTATCAAATTATTTAGAATAATGTGGAAACTCATATCTTGAGAAGCACCAGTGCCAAGAATGAGTGAGAATACCTCTTACTTACAGAGAAATCCTCCAATTTTCCATTTGAGGATAATCATTATCAAATCCTTAGACTGACAATTAAATCAAGAATTTATGGATGTTTTAAAATTACATTGAATTATATAAAATAAATTTACTGGATTAATTTAATAAATTTCATTTTTTTAATTATAAATGTTCAATATTACCTCTAAGAAGTCACTTAGATAACATCACTTGATCCTTTCAATCGATGTGATACTCTTCATGTGGTCATTTTCCTAGAATAATTCAATAAAACATTTGATCATAACATGTGGTTGAAAAAAATTATATAATTATATTCATCCTTATTTTGGTCAATCATATGTGGTCACTTGATTCCTTATATGTGATCACTTAAAAGTTCAATTCATTATTTGTTTATAAGAATAGTTAGTTGAAATTTCTTCACGCAGTATCTTTAATAGTTGAAAATATTTCAGCTCTATCTAACATGGTAAATTTAAATACTCCTTATGGTTGATCCATCTATTTATGTGGTTAATATAACACTTTGTGTAATGTCTTCATGGTCACTTCATTTTTCATGTGCTCAATTGGATAGTATAAGTGGTCCCTTTTCATAACTTTTGATTGATAGCAATATAACATTCAATCACTTACATAAATTACCAATTTTCCGATATTTTCTAAAAAAATACTATAATAAAACAAATAATTAATTGAAAACATGATAAATATGATTTGAGATCATTAAAATAATGAACTATTGGACTAAACCCACAATCCCCACATTTATAATGAAAAAAATCATAGTAGAATAAAATTTTCAATATAAAATTAATAAATATTTTTAATTATTACAAGCATTAAATCAAGATGAATTACACAGAATAACATCTACTTCCATACTTTTAATCCCCATTATGGGATTATCAAGTAGATAAATTATAGATAAACAAAATCATATTGAAGAACATAATATAATCAAGATAATAACAAATACAATCAAGATAAGAAAAAACTATAATCATGATAAGAAAAAATATAATTCAATGAAAATAGTTTCAATAAAAAAAATATGGGTACACAATCAAATTTCATAATCAGAATATGAATCAAAATAACTCATGGTTCTAGGTTCAACAAGAGCTTTTTTATCTCTTGGAAAGTATGAGAGTGAGGCTTGGGTGTGGTCTATGGTTAAGAAGATTATGTTATATGAATGATAATTTCTCTAGAAAAAGGCAATAAATGATGAACTACCATAACATGAGTAAAACTAAAAGAAGAACTGGAATTGAATATGAGGTATAGATTGTAGTGATACATGATTTTTGTACTTTAAATAGAGGAAACGCTGGTGGTACTATAATTTTAGTTCTATGTGAATAAATATATGGATCTGTAATCTATTTGAGGTTCTTAAAACCCAATTAAACTTTCTCTATAATCTATAAAAAAAATACACTTTTAATTTATAAATATCTCTAAAATAGGTGTTAACATCTTCATATTATCAACCTAATCTTTAAAGTCCTATGTCACTAGAGAAATTATGATCTCACTGACTAGATATATAAATATAGTCTTTATATTGGTTTTAGTGAATATTGGAGATAAGTGATGATCAATGGATCTTTTGGTTATATATATGTCTCTATCAACATTCTTATAATTAGATATTACTAACTCGGGGGTATTGGCTTCAGGGGTTTGAAAACCATAATGAACTATTTCTTTAGTTTTTTCAATACCACCCAACACTACTCTGATTTATTCATGTATAATCTTCCTTAACAAATGATCATCAATTTCAAAAATTACAATATGCTGAGGATCATAAGAAGAGTAATCTTGTACCATGTCATTCAATTATCATTGAACAATATTTCTCATCATGTTAGCTAAGTTTTCCTATAGGGATCCCACTTAATCATATAACATTGGATCACATAATTCATATTGTCCATCTTTAGAAATAAAATAAGATGGATATAAGAAACAACAAGAGAAAAAATCCAAGATATCTTTTATTCTCTATATGGTTCCACTATAGCTCCAAATTCCATAAATAATTCCTTGATTGGAGTGATTAGATTTGATTTAAATTCATTTAACACTACTACAAAATAGGTCTTTAATAATGCTAGAAATGTCCTTTATCAATGCTAGAAAGGTACCGACTTCCTAAGAGAGGTTAAAATCTATGGCCTTTTATCATTGATAAAAAAAAGTACTGATAAAGGGGTCTTTTATCGATGATAAAAAACGTTGATAAATAGGTCCTTTATCCGCACTTTTAGAAGCACTGATAAACCACAACATTTATTTTCACTTTTATTCAGCACCACTAAAGGCCATATTTATCATACTTATAGAAGTAATGATAAAGTGACTGTTATCAACACTTATAAAATCACTGATAAATGGTACCTTTTTCAACTCTCTTAAAAGTGCTGATAAAAGGGTTCTCTATCATTTCTTTCAAAAGCATGGATATAGGGCCATATTGAAGTGTGCTACAATAGCACACTATAGTACGAGTGCAATGTGTTTTAATAGCACATCGAAGCACCAAAAACACACCAGATATCAACAGAAACAAGTACCAATACAGAATTTAAGTTAAATTAAATTTACAACACAAATAAAAGAAAAAACACAATATTATATACATTTCAAAACTTGGTTTATACAATTGCATAAATTCAAAATATTTCATATACTAAAAAACATCAATATTCCTTTTTCATTCAATCCTGACCCCAAATCATGCTATTTCTGAAAAAAAAACAACCCCTAATCGAGAAAAATAATACATCTGTATAATAAAACTATTCATATGTTAGTAATAATTTAAAGAAATAAATTAACAGAAAGTGTTAATTTTACTAAAATTGATCTCAATTTTCAATAAAAAGTCTCAATTTGTGTCATACTGGTCACACCGTGCATCTAATTGAGGTGTGGCTGATTGAAAAACATCTCAAATGACTTTTGGACTATTTTCTTAAAGTATCAAAACAATTTGAATATGTTTTCTTGGTTTTGAGTATGTTAGTTATCTTTTTTACTAAAATTTCATTTTAAACTAGAAACATGAACTTTGACTCATTCTAAGAACATCATGTATCAGTTTGATGTGAAACTAATTCCTACACATCACAAAAAACTGATTAATCATTGAACTAAATTATTAAGAAAATACGATTGTGTTTGATAGGTTTTTAGAGAGTGAAAATTTTGAATCTAAAATGATGATTTTAATATGATAACAGACACATTTAGTCATACCAGGAACATAATGTTTTAGATTAAGGTGTGGCTGAATCCCACATGTCACAAAGGAATTATCAATCATTTTCATAAAGTATCAAAACAATATGAATGTGTTTTCTTGGTTTTGAATAGGTTAGTTGTCCATTTTACTAAAATTGATGCCAATTTTAAATAAAAATAGACACTTTTAGTGATATTGGTTACACCATGGGTCGTTTTGAGGTGAGGTTAATTCTTATACATCTAAAATAAATTTTGGATAGTTTTCCAAAATTATTAAAATAATATGAATGAATTTTTATGGTTCTTAGTACATTAATAGTCTTTCGTTACTAAAATGTCATTTTAAACTAGAAACACACACTTTGACTCATTCCAGCCACATCATGTATCATTTTTATTTGAGACCAATTCCAACATGTCAGAAATTAATTTTGAATCATTTTCCTAAATTATCAAGAAAATACTAGAATTTTTTATCAGTTTTTAGTAGGTGACATGTTCTAAACTAAAATTTCAATTTTAAACTGATAACGAAGACTTTGAGACATACCGTGCACATCATGTATAGGATTGAGGTGAATTTGATCCCTACATATCAAAAACGACATATGGATAGTTTCTTTAAAGTATCAAAACAACGCAAATGAATTTTCTTCGTTTGAAGTAGGTTTTTTGTCCATTTTACTAAAGTTGGTGTCAATTTTAAATAAAAAGAAGCACATTGAGTCATATCGGTCATACCGGGCATCAGATTAAGGGGTGGCTAATTCCAACACATACCAAATGACTTATGGATCATTTTTTAGAGGTACCAAAACAATATGAATTTTTTTCTCAGTTTTGAGTATGTCACTTGCATTTATTACTAAAATGTCATTTTAAAATTGAAAAACGCACTTTCACTCATACTAATCACCTCACGTATAAGTTTGATTTGATACTGATTTGTACATGTCAAAAATTAAATATGAATATATTTCATAAATTTTAAGAAAATATTAGTGTCTTTTCTTTGTTTTCAGTGAGTGACACTATTGGAACTAAAATGTTGATTTTAAACTAATAACGGACACATTGAGTCATATCGGGAAAATCGTGTATAAGATTGAGTTGAAAAAGATTATGACACATAAAAAATGACTTATGGATCAATTTCCAAAATTATTTAAATAATATGAATGTGTTTTGATCAATTTTGGGTAGGACTGTTGTCCTTCTTATTAAATTTATGTCAATTTTAAACAAAAAGAATCACTTGGAGTCATAAAGGTCAAACCGTGTGACGGATTATGGTGTAGCTAATTCCTACATGTCACAAATGATTTATGGATAATTTTCAAAAAGTATCAAAATAATATAAAAGTGTTTGTTTTATTTTTATTAGGTCATATTCCATTTAACTATAATTGATGTCAATTTTAAATAAAGATGCACATAGAGTCATACCAGCCACACCGTACATCAGATTGAGGTGAGGATGATTCCTACATGTCCCAAATGACATATGGATTATTTTCCTAAAGTATCAAAACAATCTGAATTTGTATTATTGGTTTTGAGTACATCAATTTTCTTTTTTACTAAAATTTCATTTTAAACTTGAAACATTCACTTTGACTCATACAGATCGCATCATGTATTGGTTTTATGTGAGATTGATTCCTACACGTCACAAATGAATTATCAATTGATGCCCTAAATTACCAAGAAAAACAAAGAATGTTTTCTCATTTTTCAATGAGTTGAACTTTTAGAATTAAAATGTCCATTTTAAACTGATAATGAACACATTAAGTCATATCGAGCACATCGTGAATAGGAATGAGGTGCGGCTAATTACTACACATCAAAAATGACTTATGGATCATTGTATTAAAGTACTAAAACAATGTGGATATTTTTTTCTCTGTTTTGAGTATTTGAGTTGTCTTTTTTAATTAAATTAATTTCCATTTTAAAAATTAATAGGTACTTTGAGTCATATCAGACACACCGTGTGTTGAATTAAGGTGTGGTTGATTCCTACACATCCCAAAGTCTCAAAAAAATCCAAATTGTAAATATTATAATGATTTCTATTGACTTTATCTATAAAACATCCAACACTACATGACCATATTTGAAAAAACAAACTGAAATAGAAAAAAAAAGAAACCATCTATATAAGAAAACAATTATTATATGACTAATACTAAAAATAAATAAATTAAATCAATTTTATATTATATAATTATTTAGTAAAATAGAGAAATTATATCATAACATTACCCTTATATCTATCCAAAGAGTTTCCTTCCTTATATTTTGTTCTTCTGAGGGATTGGTAACATCATCATGTATAGAATACATTTTCTACATGAGTATCCAAACATTTAATTTAGATTATATTAATATAATAGAGAACATATAATATTCTGAGGAAAAACAAATTATATTAAAAACACTTTTTCCTTGTCATTCAACTCTCTTCCTTTTTTAAAAAGGTTTGAAGAATTTGGTTCTTTTTTGAGAATCTAAATCCTCTGTTTACAGTCCCCTCTAACATACAATAAATTGTCTACATTAGGACCAGTATGAACTAATTATGATCTCCCAATGAAAGGGTCATCCTTGTTTGAGTTTTTATCGCACCTGACATTTGTTTTATTCACCAGTAGGACAATCGACCAATTAATGTTTGTTGGGTTAGAGATATAAAATACTTTCACTGTTTGTGATTCCATTATGAATGGATTTTATTTTTCCCCTTCTACACTAAAATTCACATTTATGGATCCAATTTCATCAACATTCACTAAACTGATATTGTCAACCCATTTTCAATAGAAAATAAACACATTAAATTTTTTATATTCCAACTTGTATATCTCTTTGATAATGCCAAAATATAATATATTTTCATAAATTGGATATCAATCCTTGGAACCAAATATGTTCATCACTTAAACCATAAGCATAACACCACGTTTTGGAATCATACTACAGTCATCGTGTTCTTTTTTTAGAAATTATAACCATTGATTAAAAAACTAGTGTTATATATAACATTTTCATTCAGTCCCATGGCTATCCATTGAAGTAATTCAGAAATAAAATTTAGATTTTCAGATAACTCCTTATAAATTTGATCTTAGAACCATCCTATAAAATGTTGATTATGTGTATTAGATATCTATACTTTATCGTTTGATGGATTCAAATCACTAAGAATTCGTTTGTGGGATTTCTCGTATGGATAAATATCTTCACTATTATATAAACTGTAAAGGTGTGGTTGATCTCGCTTTGTAAAGGTAATTGTAATAATATCTCTTCAGGAAGTCATTTTTCCCATAAGGTGCTCATTATGATGAGGCTTTGGGAGACCGATGTTTTTGACAGCTGATAGGTAAATGGTACCGAATTCAATAGCTTCTTAAAAAATATATCTTTTCACAATACAACCTTTTGAACGACTTTGATTCTTGACATACCCTTTAAAAATCTCCATATATAATTCAATGGGGTACATGCATCTCTAATAGACAAGACAACATAGTTGATTCTCAATAAAAAGTGAACCATCAGATAGACCATTATATCAAAGAATTATGGAGGTAATAACATCTCTAATTCACATAATATGACTACAACCTCCATATTCGTGAGGGAAAAATTCACCAGTCTATAAATTTACTATATATGGATTTAAAAAATAAGCAACATCTTATTAATATATGTTGTACATTTTGAAATAGAATTCAACGGAAAGAAATATAAATTAAATATTGTGTCAAAATATAATATTCTTTTGATTTTAGTCCTTGTTACTTCAAATTAGTTATTGACATGACATTCTTGATATTTGGTGAATAAGCCTTTGGAACTTTTATACTATTAAATAAAAGGATAAATTTTAATTTATCTTATCTAAAAAGTGTAAGCTGGTGGAAAAATAAAATTATGTATTTTACCCTTCACTAGTGCTAACTCTTCCCTTATCCCCATTTCAATCAAGTGCATCCTCGCCTTGATTCCATCTTTTATTTTTCTAATAATGTTTAATAATGTTCCAATAGCAGAATCAAAACTAATTTTTCTCTACATGTATGGAGTCAAGAACATGTATGACATAAAAAAATTCCAATATGGTAATTCCATGAAAATTTATCACTTATTCCAACCTGATTTTTTAAGTTTTTTTAAAATGGTTTACTAAAAATAATATCAATATCATTTACTTTATTGTACAATTGATTGCCCACTATTGAAGATAATGTTGTACTTTGTTAAATATTCCTACCAAATGTGGTCATATAGGATCAGTATTTATATCTTTAAGGTAAAAATTCCCAATGTCATAAAAACACAGTCCTTGAGGAATGTTTTAACTGAACTGGTTATGTGAAATTTTCACAAATGGGACACCCCAGCATTCCTTTTTTGGTATATCCTGATAATTTTCCAAAAGCAGGCAAGTGATTTATCTTCCCAAACAACATGGACCACAATGTGAATTCTTCAATTCAATGAGCATCATAAATTGTAACACTTGTATCCCACATCAATTTCAGATCTTTGATCAATGGATTCAAATAGACATCAATATCATTATCTGGTTTCTTTAGTCCAGATATAACCAGAGAAAACAAAATGTATTTTTTCTTCATGGATAACCATAGAGGAAAGTTATAATTTACTTACATGAAATTCCATCTACTATGATTACTACTCTATAAACCAAACTAATTTATTCTATCTATAGATAATGCAAGATGAATGTATCTTAGCAAATTTCAAAATTCAGTATACTCATAATCAATTTTCTTCCATTGAAGATAATTTGTTGGATAATATAGGTGATAATATTCAATTCTTGTATATGCATGCCATGTCAATCGTCTCCAAGTTTCTTAACATCTAAATAGTCTTTTAGGCTGTGGAATGATAAGAATGTAATATATATATTTTGATGGAATTGATTCATTTTTCTTGTATGGATATGTTGCACATTTAGGGGATTTATGAGTGATTCATGGTCCTTGCGAAACAAAATATGCAATCATTTGGATATGAATGTATTTGTTTATAGAACATACCCTTTGAATGTAACATTAATTTAACATCATATGTTTGGCTTGGTTGGTCTTTTTATTCTAGTAGAATATTATTCAGAAGACGAATTAGTTTTATAAATCTGGTGTCACACCATTCGTTTCCGGCTTTCAAATAATATAACATTAATATAGTTGACAATTTAGTGTACTTAGCACAAATATTATACAATGATTTATTGGCACAAATATTTAATCCTCAAACAACTTTTAGCAATCAAGAAGGTCAACTTAAATTTACATTATCATTTATTATTTTTGATCTCCATTATCATTTACACTACTATTCATATCAAATGATCCATAAACCACATTATCATCCCAATCGGTTTCCACATTCATTTTTCCCCCATATTTAGTAAAATATTTATAGCTCTGATCAATTCTGTGAAAAAAAATGTTCTTACAACTCTACTGGGATAATTTTTATTGAATAACTACAATGTAAACATGGACAAAGGATTTGAGAAGGTTCGTATACATCCTCTCTTTAAAACATAATGAACTCCTTAACTCCATCTTCATACACATTTGTATAATGATTATCATGCATCCTTTTTTGATTCATATCCATTCTATTTGGATCTTAAAATATTAATTTTGTACAATAAATAATTAAAAGCACATAATATATTCACTATCAATGGTGGAAGTTATAGATAATTATAATAAGGAAAACTCAACATTTGATTGTTTCAAATAATTTAAGTGTATTAAAGAAAACGGGTAATTTAAGTTAAGAAAAGAATTAATCTACTATGGAAGGTGTTATCCTTTGAATTCATTCAAAGGTGAAAGTTATAGATAACTATCATCCTCATCAACTCATCCCCAAGACATTTTTCATTGCATTTGTTTGTTTGACACACATCCACCATATCTTGTGGACATGAACCCATGTTGCTTGAAACACTCCAAGCAGTAGTCATCCATGGGATGAATAATTATTATAGTCATACAAGCAACGTAAAATAGATAGGGGATGAGTTTAAAGAAAAAAATATAAATAATAATTGTTCAGTAGATGAAGTTAATGGGGATGACAGTTTTCAATAAAAGATATGGGGGTGAGTCTCAAGGAAAAAATTGTGATAATAACTATTGTTTTCCACACTTCAAGTATTTCATAATTCCCCCAAATAAATGAAAATATAATATAAGAAATTATGTAGTAATAAGTAACCCAAATATGATAAAAAAGAATAATAAACTCTCATTCAATCAACCGGAAGATATAAAAATGTATTGATAAAACATTTTAATATAAAAATAGTTATTTCATATACATGGATAGTAATTAGATATTCCAATGTGTGGAACCATTACACACATACCTAAAATGAGGAATACCTAAAACTAATTTCTCATGAATAGAATTTGATAACATCCATTATATTTGTTGGAACAAGTTATGTATAAACCTAAAGAATTATTACATTTAAAATTAATGGAATATCAAATATTTGAAAACATCTAAATACACCTAGGATGTCATATCCCCACTCTAACCCATCCAAATGATTATAGGGAGTTCATCACATTACATCAACCCATCTAAAGGAATCTAGATAGGCCATCTAATACACATTTACCCCTCCTTGATTCTCAAACTCATGACCTTTAAGAGAGAGTCACGCACACCTTACACTGACCTATGATGTACCCTTCATCCCATTTCCCATTTTTATATATATAACCAAGAAATTAAAAAAATAAAAAAAACATTATATATATATATATATATATTTATATATGTTTAAAAGGGAAGGGAGTGGAGTGTGCCTTCCACAAACCTTCCACCTGTCCTTATCCCATCAACCAAGATTATTTTAAATATATACACTTATATATATTTATATAAATAAATAATTGGAAAATGCCACACCATTGGTCATGTAGAAACCCCAACCGCATCTAGTAAGGCCATAAGACTCAACCCTAGGATCAAAGGGAGATAGGGTAGTGAACATTCCATAGATCTAATATAAATAGTGCTTCCATGTTTTATTTTTCTTATATAAAGATATATTTAATAATTTTTTGTATATATATAATTATATAAATTTTTTATTTTTACTTGTTCCTTGTGTCGATCTCTGGTGTGCAAAAATAAATAGGTACAATTTTTCTCCCATTTTGTTTTTTTTCCTAATTAATGGAACCTCTCAGGGTTTCCATGGTTTCTAATTAGTTTTGTGTGTGATAACTAGATGTGGTCGAGGTATAGTATTTTTTAGGAAAATCACATACACCCAAAAATTACACCCCATTCAACCATCGGCTAGGGGGATTCCATGAGTGAAATAAAGAATAAAGGATCAATTGGATATGGAATAACCTTCATCAATATACCACAAGTTTATATTGTACCATATTTTTATTTGAAATTTAAATTTTGGAACTCATCACCTCCACTTCTTCCACCTTATAAATTTTATTTTCTTTAAAACTCAAGAAAATTTTCTTCAATATTGGAGGTGAAAAGAAATAAAAAATAAATTTTATGTGTCAAATAAAATTTTTGGTGTGTGGGTATAATTGGAAATAATAATAAAAATTGTACGTAAAAAATTTAAACAAAATTAACGAAAAAATATTCGAAAATAGAGAATAAAATTTATTCAACCATTCAAGTTGAAATGTACATTAGAAAATTTAAAACTAAATATCAAATAATTTCTTCATCCATTGATTTTGATTTTAATGCAATTTTATGTTCACAATTATAATTTTTGGAAAGTGAGGTTATTTGATGCAATTCATCACTATTAATATTTTCATACTTTTAATAAAAAATCACAATGAACAGCCTTTATACTATGGGGTATTAGTTTGAGTTCTAGGGGACCCTTGATAAATATCATAGGTTTGATGATCATTTTCATTTTAACATGATTATTCATAAAAAAATGTAAAATTGTAAATAAAAAACAATATATTTGTGTATAGAGAAATATATTGACCTAATGTGTAATGACCTGGCCCAATGGGGCCTGAACCACAACTACTCCAAGCCCACATCAAATTGACCAAGGGATGGAAACCAGCATCAATTACTAATACAACACAAATTGGAGGCCTTAACCGAATGTACATATACACACACACATATTCAATCCTAGAAAATGTTGAAATGTAAAAAAACTAATAACCATGCAAGCATACATCCAAAATCCCACCATCAGAGTGTGAAAAAAATGTATTGGAAAGAAATTTCCAAATATAATCCCACTAAAAAAAATTGAAACAATTCCAACCTATGAAGTAGGAGAGGACTATTATAAATGAGAACACCAAAACGTACCTTAGTTTTTCTAGCTCATTAAGCTCTTCAAAGTCCAAGTACCTATTTGATTATGTCAAAAGATCAATCTTCTTCATAAGACATGACACATGTAGGAAAAGATCATGTAAGGATGTTTATAACAATACCCAATAGGACACCTCAAAATCACTATGCATATAGCTTCAAGAATAGTATTTATCTCATCGCAGGGATATGCCAACAGCATACATAATAAGAATATATAGATATATTCATAGTATAAACACAATCTCAAGGTATGTTCAGAGTTATAAATACATCCAAGGATCCGTACTTGAGGTTATATTAAACAATCATCTAGGAGAATACATTACACTAGTTAGATAGCACTGATAGCATCCATCTAAGATGTCGTTCTTATCAGGTCTCTCCATAAGAAGAGGATGCTAGAAGTATGAATAGATCGATACATATATGGGTATTGCACCCTTGGCTATGGGTTAAACAAACAACCAAATCTACATTAACCTACAAAGTAGGGGATTTATGACTATGTAGTGTGGGTCAATATGATTCCAAAAAACTCACCTTGGGAAATGATGAGGATAGAGGATCTCACTCCAGGCCTCATGAAGGAATTCCAACAACTTTATCCAAGACTGAATTTCTTGAGAGGGTATCACCATTTAATTCATTAGATGTGATAACATAACAACCCTCAGGGAAAGGATCAAGGGAATATACCCTAATGAAACATTTCTAATATAAAGAGGATATTGGCTCCAAACCATACTTAAAGGAGAAAATAGCGTGTACTATGAGTACAGAGTGTGTCCCTTTGACACAAGGTACTACCCATGAATTATGGCCCATGCCTAGGTCCATTTCCATGTCTAAGAACACAACATGAGGTCCACCACACTTGGAAAGTAGGGTCACATAGTCTCCTTGGTGTGTACCCCCTCTACATGTCAAGCTTCTTTTCAGTGTCTACACGTCATGTGGTATGTCCTACACAATATGAAATGCCACCCCGCCTCCTAGTTGTGTAAAACCTACACATTTTGAGATGGTCAGTAAGGTTCGAATTTCATGTGACACAAGTCACATAATGTGTGATAATTATCTCAACATGAAAACCCTAGTGTCATGCATATGAGACTATACAGGGTGTGTTCATAGGACTACATGTATGTAGTTGTGCTTTTTACAACACCCAAGTGATTCTCTATATATCTTAATCCACACATCCCATCAATTATATTATTCCATGGAATTCACCATTCATCACATATCTAATGTTGATCAACACACATTCTTCATCACTGGCCAGATTCTGGCCATATCGGGTGCATGGGAGCTACCCATAATCATGCCTCTTCAATTCCACACCCCAATACCATGAGCATAGACTCCTGATATATAATCTTAGCTCAATCCCATCATCAATATGAACTCGAATATGTGGTATCAAACTATTTCACTAGGAAAAGAGTGTGAAATGATTGATTAACTGGTATTTTTCAAACTAGCACCCAAAGAGAATGTCGACAATGAACGAAAGAAGAATGGGGAAGAAATGAAAAAAATACATGAGAAACACACCTCATACAATGTTTATGTTGGCCTAGATTCATTTCTATTAGAATAATGAAATAATAAATATAACAAAATCAATAATATAAATCCTCGGTCCGGGATAAATCTTACCCGTACCTTCAATATGCTCAATCTTTGAATAAATTCATTAGTTTATTGATTCATGTTCATCATAGGAAATATAAAATAGAGATAAATCCACATAAAACAAAATTCTTACCATGATATGGATTGATATATGATGAATAATGAAACAGCAATGTTGTTCTAGGAAAGATCCTTGAACTCTGTTGGCATAATGATCCTAGATCTTGATCTAATTTGATGTTCTCTACAAAGAATTATTTACTCTAACGGCCAGATAAATATATAGGGTTAAGTGCCTAACCCTATGATCTCCTAAAAACCATATATTTATAGAGAAAACTAGACTGTTTCGCTAATATAATAAAATAAATTTATTTATTAATTTATTTAATTATTTACACCCATGATGGATTTTAACAAAACATTTGATGTCGACAAGGATTATTTCTTACCTAGGCAAAATCCTATACTCCAAACTCAATGATGGCCTCATACATCCAATCCTAGACTCATTTTAAAAGTTATTAAACATTTTTAGGAAAACTATGCATGCATACATTTAATATTTTTCACATATTTCAAATAATGATTTTCGGCTCACTAACAATCGGAATCATGTTTTGTATCATCACTTATTTCTAAAAAATATTACTAGATATATTCAAATAAATTATAGGAAAAAAATAGATATGTTACATAATGTGTGTCTTTTGGAATAGGGGGATCATGACTATATAGTCTTCTAGCCCAGATTTAGGCATTTCATCTCTATTTTTATAATTTTAATTAGTTTTTTATTGAGTTAACTCGATATGATTCCCAAGTAAATGAACTTCACATAGGGACCTAAGGTCTTTGAACCTGGGAGTCATCAAAAAAACTCTCACCACATGAGTTTAATTGATTTAGTGAAATTATATTACCATGTAAAAAATTAAAAAAAATTGACATATTAATATTAAAATTTGATTCCCCCCAATGATTCCATCATTTTCCAAATTTAATAAAAATGAACCCCCTTTTATATTGTGAAGAATAACACACCATCATTCTAAATTAAATGTGGATGAAATTTTCTGAAAAATTTAAACAAATTAATGGGCTTGGTCCTAAGAAATTTTATTGTACCTATATTTTTTTAAATTATTTTTATGTATTCCATGATTTTTTCTATGAGGCTTAAAAGTTAAGCACTGTATATTGACTTTTTTGGAAAAGGGAATTTAATTTTTATATTTTTGAGATATGTTTTTATTGGGATAAGAAAATATCAAGTTAGAGGATGTGATTAGCCACTAAAATATGATAATATTAATTATTTATTTTATTCATTTCATGTGGTTAATTGTAAAAAATATATCATTATTATTGTATTTTACAAATTAAACTTCTTTTCACATCATTTTTGTAATTCTTTTTCGAATAAACTAATACTTGGTAAATTTTTTTGAAACATTGTAAAACCCAAACTGGTATTTATTCGAATTTCATATTTCCAAGGTTGGTAACACATATATCAGGGAATATTTCATTCTGACACGGAACTTAGAGATTCACATTGTAAGACCACCATTTTTTTCCTTCAATCAAGAGAATTCTGGGCAAAGTGAACTGGACTGCTGTCTAATAAAATGATTGTTGTGGCCCTCATACAATACTAATGAAGCTCAAATTTTAATTATAGATGGATGAAATCATGGGAACCATTTCATTAAACTTTTTAAATATCTAATTCTTAATTTTATTGGATGATCCAAAAGGACCGAGTGGAAGATGAAGCTTTGGCAGGAATCGGTGGCCAAGAAAAAAAACCTTCCATTTTAATCATAATTTCGTGAATATATTCCTTAATGGGATGAAATTTTAAAATATGTTATAAAAAATCCTATAATTAATTATCTTCTTTTGTTGTACACCCAAATTCATCCATCTAGAAGTACATTTCGGATCCTCTAATAGAGGTATAAAGCTAGCTTGTATTTTGGATCTAATATGGAAAAATCAAAATTCCACAAACTTTCCACCACACAAATACTATAATAATTAAGTGGGATGAGCTATAGTATTGGGGTATTTACCCATGACTCTTGAAATTACTATTTATAGTAGTGGTGGTGAATGAGTTAGGAGGAATTTGGGTTTGTTTTCATTATAATGTTACGCTACCACATTGATGTTGTAATTTCATTTATTCAATTGTAAGTTGATATATTTAACTCTAGCTTCTTAAAAAAAGTTTTCCATTTTTATATTATTAGATTATTATTTATATAGAATTGAAACCATTATCTCAAGGTGTGAATTCATTTGTAATAAAATTTTAAAAATTATTCACACAATGGTGGAGTGATCATTATTACACTGTTTTTCTCTCTTCAATTATACCCTTATGATTGAAATTTTATCTTCCACTGAGAGATTTTCATCAATGATGTAGTGAAACTCTTATGGGTTGATCCAAGGGAGTTTCAGGGGCTATATAGGATGTTACTTATTTTTCTTTAAATTTATAATCTTTTTTAAAATTTTAATTTGATGATTTAATTTCTTCTTATTCCTTATTGAAATTAATTTCTGCACTTTTGAAATGCTAATATGATCATTTAACTCAGAATGATAATGCAAATTATACTCTCAGTGAATAGGTTATTAACATGTGGATGTAAAGGTGTTTAACTAGTAATTTATGAGGGTAGTTTAATTTTTTTGAATGAATCCCCCTCAATTTATTGAAATTTAAATAATCTCAAAAAAAAATTATATAACCCACCACTAGAAACAACCAAGTATCAAATCATTCTACCAAATTTAATCCACTTATATCTTTTAGTTCCATAGTAATCTAAATGAAATAAATCCAATTTTTCCACTTCCTAGACAAATCTAATATCTATAAAATTTACATATTTGTAGGTTTTTTATTAGGTCTTTGAGGATATGAAACCCCAATCTATACTACAAGAGGCCACTTCAACCCTAAACTTGGGTAAATTTGGGAGATATCACCCATTAAATAAAACAACACAAAATTTATGATATTTTTAGGTAATTAAAAATCCATTTAAATATATTTAAAAGTGAAACTTTTGGGTTTGATTGATAATGTATAGACAGGCATACTCTAAATATAATATCAGACCGACAAGTAGTTAATTATAATAAACTTTCAATCATTCCTCTATAATCAGTTTTGTCAACAAGTTTTTTAGATTGAACCAAATTTAATTTACTACATCTACTCAATTTAATATCACATATGTTAGTGAAATAAAATCCAAAATGTTTTTAAATATATTTTTTACACATTATTTGATTCAAAACAACTCCATCCTTTTCTAAAAGACCAAAAATCAAAGAAATAATTTCAACTCACCCATTAAACTCATTTTAATTCATTTTTAATCAATTTTAAAAAAAACAATACTCAAAGAATTTTTATTTGAATCAAAAAGAATATCATAAACATATATTGGAGAAACCAAAAATTATTTGAAATTTTTTTTAATAAATAATATAGGATCATCTATACTTTTCAAAATCCATATTGAATTAGAAAATAGTTGTGCCAATCATAATAATCTCTTGGATCCTATTTTATTCCATAAATATATTTCCAATGTTTGAAATCATGATTTTTTAAATATGGGTTTTAAAATATATGGGTAGTTCAACAAAAACATCATCAATAACATAACCATTTAATAAAGAACTCTTGGTATCCATTTGATATAATTTGAAATTATGATGTACTGAATAAGAAAGAACCATTATAATCACTTCATGTCTAGCTATTTTTGCAAAGGTCTCTTCATAACCAATACCTAACTCTTGACTATAACATCATGTGAATAATATAGATTTATTTCAAACTATTATGCAAAACTCATAAAAAATATTCTCATTTAGTGTCAATATTAAGATAGCCTTTATTTCCATCAAATAATTACAAAACATTATTTATTTCAAATTGATTCAGTTATTTTGTATACCTATTACCCATAATTCATCAATAATAAATTTATAAAAAAATTTAGGTTCAAGCTGAGATAATAAGGCTTAATGTCCATCATAGTTTCCAAGAGTGTATTTGGTGTTAGTTCCATTATCCATATCCACTATATCTATATCTAATGGATGTTCCTTGAGGTTCTTAATAGTTCAGGGAATTGAAGTGCCTCATTTTTAAAATTCTTATTCAAGGTATGGTTGATATGGATAGTCTATATTAGGATATTTTTAAATCAATATTATTTTCAGTATTTTATATGTATTATAGATATTTATATTTTTCATATCCTCCTCATGATTTCCTATGGTATTCTGATATTCATGGGAATCTGTCTTGTCAAATTTTCATGTACAAATTCTTCCATAATTTTTAATTTTTCACTAAAAAATCTATAAGTTTTTCTATAGGTTGAATAACCTTGGAAAATTACTTTATAAATCTTGGGTATAAATTTTTCAAAATTATCTTTTGTGTTTAGAATAATTACTTTACATCCAAAAACAATACAGTAATTTTCCTTTGCTTTTCCACAATTTCTAAATTCATAAGGATTTTCACTTAAGATAGGTCTTATGAAAATCCTATTGATGACATATAAATATTTTTTCACAGCTTCATCCTAAAAGTATATTGGAAATTTATATTCACTAATAATAGTCTAAGAAATTTCTTGGAGAGTTGTATTTCCCCATTCAATTACCCCATTTTGTGGAGGTGTTTGAGGAGAAGAGAAAGTTTGAGTATAAACATGTTATGAACATAAAGATTCAACGTCTTGGTTATAAAACTCACCACCACAATCACTTATAAATGTTTTTAGGGCATGTATGCTAATTTTCTATACATTTTTTTATATTTATAAGAATATAACGGTTTTTACTTTTATGATATAGGAAAAATACTCATTTATATCATGAATAATTACAAAAATCGCAAAACCAAAATGTTTTCCACATATAATAGAAACTATAGAACGTATAAAAAATACATATGAATATATTCTAGTGGTAGAGAGGTAGAAAGCTCATTTTTCAGCTTGAAATATATTTTATGTTGTTTTCTATTTTTATAAGGATTATCCGCTTTTCCTTTTAGGAATTCTAGTTAAAGTAGATCCTTAAATAGTCCTTTTCAACTTAACTTCCTAAGTGAGTGTATATTATAGTGGACTAGTCTCATTTATCACATCCAATATTCTATATGAAAGGAACTTGATTAGGAAACAATTTTAGATAATAAATAATCTAAATTTGTAGTGTAAGATCCCAACCCATAATAGAGGAATGTGTCTATTTGAATTTTCTAAGACTTAGGTAACAACCTATAATTCTAATGTTCTGTCAGAATTTAGTATGTTTTGGGTGTGTTTTTTAGGTCCACATTTCTCTTAGATGTTTTTGGGAGGTATGGATGAGGTTGAGACCTATGACAATGTTTTTGTACGGCTATCAACTAGTTGGTGGAATACCAGTATCCTTATATGGGGCCTTGGCTCACCAACTAGCAGTTGGCCAGTGGCCTATTGGGATATTATTTTTTTTAGGGGAAGATTTTTACTTTTAACATTCCCCTTTTACCCCTTTTATAGTTTTTCACCCTTATTTTGGGCCACTATCTCCCTCATATGCACTACCCTCCCTCTCCTATTCCATTCATGGAACTCACTTGATCCGTGGGAATTTTAGTTTCCATTGGGTATTATCAAGAGATAAGGGTAAGAATATGAGTCCTCTTTCATATTTCCCTACTTTATTTATTGAAAACTGATCTCTAACAATGTTTATCTAATAGGCCCTGTGTTTAGGGATTTTTTTTACTTCTCTGATTTCTCAAATTTCAAGTCGAGCTAAAGGATAATACTTGGTTAGTGGACTTCTCTAAGATTGTGGTCGTTTTTTCTTTTAATTTAACCCACAGTCTCCCTTTATTATTAATTAGTTCATCGTACTGTAATGTCATAATTTTCATGCGTTGATCTAATTTAAATCAAGATAACTAATGAATTCTTTTCCTCAGTTATAACACCCTTTTTAACGTGTTTTAAAACCTAGTATAATGGGTTATACCAAGAGGATTACACAAATTGGTTTTTTCTTATAAAATACTGGATGAGATAGAAAGAGGAACCTTAATATATTATATATATTTTGGAATAGTAAGGCTTGAATTGTAAATTTATGGTGTATGATTCAATAGGTTATTAGTTAATTGAAATGACAAATCCCAATGTATAATACAAAATTAAAATTACAAAAAGATAAATGATATTAAGTGAAAAATTATTAAATTGGTAAGAGGTGATAAATTGTTAATCTATGATGTATAAAGGGTGAATTAAATAATTTTTATGTTAAATTTCTAATTAGTAAAAATATTCCTCGAATGGATACCAAATAAAGTGTTAAAAATTAATTTTTTTAATTAAAATAGTGGTTCTAAGTTGACATAGTGAATGATGACATGCATTACGATTTGATAAATAATGGAATGGTAAAGGTTAATAATTAGTAAATAAATGGTTACTCAAAATGTTCAAATTATGTAATTTACTCTATATAAATATAATGCCCATGGAGTTAATTTTTATACTCTAATTAAAACACCTATGGGTGGTCATGAAAACTCCATATGGATAGATCATGAAAAATCCCTCTGGAGAAATCATGAAAACTCACTATGGGGAGGTTGTGAAAAATAACTCTCAGGAGTTCATGATACTCTAAATAAACCACCTCTCAATAATGGACTAGAGAAAAAAAATTAAGTAATCTGTGATAGTAAATAAAACTCCCACAAAGGTGGTTGTGTTAATATGATTAGCATGGTTACCATGATATTGATACACATATTTCATCCATATGATTTTTTAACTTAAATTTAGTAATTTAATTAATTAATGATGTATCATTACTTAATTAATTCACTGTTACATTATTTTCTGGGTAATTGTATTTTAAAAGAAATTCTAGGAAAAGGATAACAAAAAATCAATTTTTAAGTTCATTTTACTTAAGAAATTTATATGTGTGTGTTTCAAACAGTTAAAATGTGGGCCAAAATATTCTCATAGAGACAACCATGAAGGATCACACATGGGAATACTAGGAAAAGAGAATAAAATATTGTATAGTGTGCACTCAATCACAGATATGGTGGGATAAGGCCCATTGGGCCCGTGTATCTCAGAATAGGTGCATGATTTTTTTTGTATAGTTGTACCAGTATCCCATCCCTGGAGTATGTATAGTGACCTAATATTTTCACATAAACAAATTTTGTCTTGTTATATGAACATTCAATGCATTTCACGCTGTTAGATTTTTGGGATCATCACATATGATCAGGTATTGTGTGATGAAGTTGGATATCAAGCTCCCCATATCAGTGATGAAGGTTTTGATAGGAAACATGGGTATCAAATAAGCAAAAAGTTCAAGAAAAATCTTTATTTTTTCTCAGATGAAACATGGTTTCTCCAAGGAGAATATTGTTTATCAACCACCAGAGAGAGGTACACAAATATCTATTTTTCTACCAACTTATTTTCCCTTGTTTGATCTATCATCATTTTTTAGGATAAATAATCGAAATTTATTTTACTTATTTACCTTATAATAGGAAAAGGTACATGTTATAGTGATATTTTTTTTTTGAAAACAAAATTTTTCCCCTGCGATTGGTTGGATGATGTGGGTGGGTTGGGATTTGGGTCGTGGTTTCAGGGTTGAGTCCCATGACCAGCGTGTCTCTTTTCAATTTCTTGTAGCATGCGTGAGCTACCATTGGAAATTGTAACTCTATAATAATGCATCTCACAAATACATACCATAGAACCATTATTGTTTAGTGTTGTTGGATAGTAGATACACAATATTTTTATTTCATAAAATATCCTCAACATATCTCATAAAGATCACCCCACAAAATACTCTTCATAGGCATATCGTATTTAAACCTATCTTCTTAACCTATGGAATGGATCCATGTGAAAGGGTGACAAAAGATTCTCTGTGAGGGTAAACATGGGAGTTATCAATTGATGATCATATAAAATAATAAAGTTTTGAGATCATGAAGATAACATAAAAATTTCATACCCAATCAATCATGTATCATAAAGACAATTCAAGGCCTAAAGCTTTATCATTTAAAAATATATGAATCATAAGAGTAAGAATATATCTTATATCAATCAGGAATAATAAGTTTATTTAATAAAATTGTGGCACCATCATAGCTATAGAAACTATTTAATATTCCAAGATAAACTTATGAGACCATAAAATCATAGTGGATTCGGCATGATCACATTTTCCCCTTAGTATATCAAGAACATTTACATATTTCCTATAGTGTATCAAGTGCATCGATTTATTTCCCAATGTGGATTAAGCACATCAACTTGTTTACCATAATTATATCATGAGATATAAAACATTACCCAGTGTATTGGAGGGATGTATAATTTAGGACCCACTCATCACATAATTAAAACTATATATATTTGTTCTATAATATCATAAAAAATCATACCATAGTATAATAACCCATTCAATTAAAATGGGCTTCATAAACATTTCATAATTTCATCTTAGTATAACCCATAGAAAATAAATGGGTTTCATAAACAACTCATCATGAAAATTATAAACCATCCATAGAAAGAATAAGGATATTTTCGTTGGATAATATCCATATTAAAACATAATTAATATAAAAGGATTTTATCATAGATGAAAATTCATTTAAAAGAATCACTCAAATATTTCTTGATGAACATCCCCTTTTAATTTTGAAATGAATTATTTAAAATATAAAAAATTAAAAAATATTATGGAATATATTTTCTATTAAAATAACCAAGGAAACTAATAAATAAATCATCAAATCAATGATATATTAATATTATGGTAAATTATGTTCATATTGTATATGTTAAAAATAAAACATTCCTTTCACACTTTTTCAAAAAAAGTTAAAAAGTGCCTCATTTTGAAAATGAAGTAAATATTATCTGGAAAAATATTATATAAATTATTACATGGATAAAATGTATTTAAAAATAATAGGATAATAATTAAACGTTTTTGAAAATATTTTAGAGAAAATGCAGACATAAAAGAAAAATGATTTTTGAGAGAATAGTAAAACTTAGTCGGTTTTCCTTTTAAAAAATTTTTCAGTGTCTTGAGAACTTAAGGTGATAAAAATGAAAGGAAAACCTATATTATCTATAAATTACCATATTATAAGAAAATTAAATTGATTTATCATAAGTATTATATAATTTCTCAATTGAAATTCATGTACAAACAATCCTAACTAAAATAGGATTGAAAAATAAATCCCTTACCTCAAGTCTCATTGTTCTTTATACACATTAAAAACTCCTATATAATAAATTAATATATATTATAAATTTACTCAAAAACGATATTAATACATTTCCTTCCATTTATTATTTACATATGACATCTTATTACTCTTTTATTAACAAATTTTTATTAAAATTATTCTTCTACTCCTTCATTTTTCATGTAGGTTTCAATTTGAAAGTCTTGGAACTTGTACATTAATCATGGTTCCATAATATTAACAGTTTTAAACATGATATCAATATAATATATATTCATTTTATTTATATTTATATTCACTCATAATATGTAGAGTTATAAAAATGAATTATTTTGTTTATGGAGACGGTAGGTAGTACGTATGCATGAAAACTCTTTCCATTTTTCAACAGATAGAATAAAATAAAAGTAAATAATAATTCATACTTCAAGAATAATTATTATATATTATAAACAATATATATATTAAAAATATAAACCCTTATTATTATCCATTTTAAGTGCTAAATAAAAATGAATTACATCACTTCGTAGAGGTCGTAGTCCACATGTGCGTTCGAGTTACATTATCATTTTCCAACTCATTGGAAGGTATGAAGTATGAAATGATATTATAACTCTATAATAATAATTATTTCATAAATATAATATATAAACATTAAAATTCATCAAAATAAACATCAATCAAATATGGTGATGGAAAATGAATTGTATCGCTACATGGAGTAGGTAAGTCATACATAAGTAAAAATAATACTTTCACTTCCCATTTGATGGAATATAGGGTGAATAAAGGTGGTTTCATAATCACAATAAAATTAAAGTTTTTTTTGGATATGGAATTTATTATTTTATGATAAATACAACATATTTAGAGGAGGTAAAATAAAAATTAAAATATAAATTGATCGGTTAAGGCGATTACATTTTCTTTAAAAGAACTCCCTTAGATTTCCTATTAAGTACCCTAGAGTTGGTATTTTTGGGTACCATCACCTCTATAACATATATTTTTATGTTTATAAGATAAATAGGATGGTTTTGGTCAATATATATGGATCCGTGTGATGTAAATAAGAGAAATAGTTAGTGTTCTTTTATAAGGGAGTCAGAGGACACACATGGAATTTCATAAAATATTGAAATATAAAAAATTAATTCTTAATAAAATGATTCTAAATTGAAAATAATTATAATAAAGATATTATAGGGTATAAATAATATCATGAAATAAAATTTATATAGGTTTTGTTTTAATTTTAAACATTAATTTTTTTACTAACCCCTTCATTAAACATTTATGACCTTAACCGTGGTAACAACAATTTCAATCTTAAAGGCTTAAAATTGTTCCCATAAATCTAAAATTGGATTATAAATGGTCTATGGTTGATATTTACAACCATATTCCATTTACATGTCTAAATATAATATTTTTACTAATTTTAAATCATTTAATAAAATATTATTTATCATAAAATATCTTAAATGCCAATTTTGGAAAAATTCATTTAATTTGAATTTAAAGGCACTAGGAAAGGATGGAACTTGAATCTAATAATTCTAAAAAAAATTATATTTATAAAAAATTGTAATAAAATAACTCCCACAAATTATATTACTTTTAATATTCTTTAAAATGATATATTTTATTTTTCTATTAATTGAATAAATACTATGTTGGTGTTGCGTAGAAATTTAAAATAATTATTCAATTACTAAATATTATACATAAAATAATAACCCAAAAAAATTGATTTATATTTCAAGTAAACTTTTATAAATGAACTTGTCTTTTATTTATCCTTATATAAACAAATCGAGATATTAAGGTCAAGAGAGTGACATTTTTTGTTTGTATTATTTTCTTAAATTAATATAAAGGTCATAGTCATAAAAATATGGAAAAAAGTGACCACATATTAGATAATTTATTTTAAATTACTGAAATGTAATTAAATAATAGGATAAAGGAAGGTTTTATATAAATTTTAAAACTTTATCCCAAATTTTTAACTAGATTTTACCTATTTTACATTTATGAGGAAGATAAAATTATACTATGGTTAATATTCATATTAAAAAAAGGGAATATTTAAAAACAATTATCATCTTTATTATCAATATATAATCTATTTCTCAGGATTCAATTTGTATAAGTTTTAGAAATTTATTTTAAAATAAGTTTGCAAAACTCATTGAAAATCGATTTTTAGACATATATATTTTTAAGCATAGCATTAGATTTATTCATATCCCACACAAAGAAAAATATTACATGAAAGTTAAAATATTTGATATAATATATAATATATTAATTTAATTAAAATTATTCAATAATAGGGATTAATATAATTTATTATGATAAAAACACGTTATGAGCATAAAATAGATTTTCAAAATAACATTTCCTTTATTTTTAAATTATTTTTATTTTAATTTATAATTATATGATACCCAATTAATTAATTTTATAAATATTTAAAACATATGTTTTTCATAATTGTTTATGTCCTATTAATACCCTCTAATACAACTTCTATGTTATAATTATCACATAAAATAATAATATTCTAATAGTATATCATGATTCATTTAAACTTAGTGTTGCATGTAACTCAAGCTATCAAAGAAATAAAATTTATTGAAATAAAAATATTTTCCAAAATACTTGGTTGTTACAATATACCACACTTAAAATGAATGTTTCCTTCAAAATTATATCACTCTAATATAAATAATTGGGGATATCTCTATTTAACCACATCCTCATGTCCCAATGTAGCTTCTTTGAATATTTGATTCCTCCATAAAACATTATCCAGTTATGTATTATTATTATGTAGCACTTTATCTCTATAATCCTTGACTTATACAAGTTTTTATTTATAATAAAGATCATTATCTAGTGTTATAACCTCTTATTTTAGTACATGTGTTGTATCAGGTACGAACTTCCTCAAGAGATACATGGAAGACATCGTGAACTTGAGATAGGTTCGGTGGAAGTGAAAAGTGATAGTATTCTATCCTTACTCAATCAAAATTTTCAAAGGTACTTACATACATATGTCTTAGCTTTCCTTTCTCTCCAAATAAAATAACCTACATTCATAGATAAATTTGAAGAAATAAATTTTCACCAACTTCAAAACCTAAATATCACTAACTATTATTAGTATAACTTTATTATTGACTCTAATCTACTCTTAAGTTCTACTAAATGGATCTGAATTTATCTTCCATTTTATCATCTATCTCGGGTTTAGATATTTATATTTCTCTTAATTTATCCAGTCAAGTAGTATTTCTACACTTCTTACCCTAAATGGCCACATAATTATCTATATAAATGATCTATTGAAAGTTATTATTATAATAAAACTTGATAAAGGAGTGAGTTTATCTAAACCACATTTGAATTATAAATAAAAATATCTCAATATATTCTCAAGGTTTTGAATAGTTCTCTCAGATGGACCATCTGTCTAGGGATTATAAGCAGTATTGAAAATTAACTCTATATCCAAATCTTAATAAATACATCACCAAAACTTCAAGGTAAACCTCATATATTGATCAAATATACTATAATATGTTACTCCATGAAAACTCCCCACTTCCTTAATATATAACCTATAAGTATAATAAAGATATAAATATTATTTGATAGAAATGAAGTTTCTTAAGTTCACATGGTGATCTATTGCGACCCAAATATAATTGTCCCCATTAGAATTTTCAGAGAGTTCGATAACAAAATACATCATCATGTTTCCCATTTCCATTTTTGTAAGATCCTAAACTTTCTGTGTATTTCCCTCTTCAATTTTGGTTAAACCTATTTTAGTTGGGATTTCCTTTATTCTTAAAATTGTGGTGGTAGATCCTTTTCTTTGTGGGTAGAGTGATTTTCCTAAGGAAAATGACCTAATATTTAGGGATGCATGTTTTTTTGAATTAATGGAGTCTGGGTATAAATTTTTCAAATGCATATGAGTGTTCTACATGGGTTTGGGATGATTCTAAGTTAGTTTAGGTACTTTCTGAAAATTTTAGGCAAAGATATATTTGTGGGACACTTTCATGTCATGAATGGTTTACATTATGTGAACCTACATCCAAAGAGATTTCATGAACTGGTTCAAATGATGAAATTTTTACACTCCATGAAACTAATTCATTTCGAGAAAATGTTGATTAGGGTTATTTCAACCTGGGGTGATGCATTTTTAGTGTATCTTATAAATTGAAAAATTCACATTGTGAAAGGGGTTCACATCATGAATATCTCGGGAGTAATGGTTCTAAAACTTGTTGTGCATATGATTTTATATCCATCCACTTTGAAGCCACATCTCTCGAACCCTAGGGTGAGTCTAAGATATTTTGGAGTGATTATTACCCTTTCAAACATCTTGGTCTAAAATTTAATATCTGGTGAGTTTTTTCTCTTATGTTTTCACCTTTATTCTTCTATTCTTTATTAAAGCTGAGTGATCTCTAAACCACCACTGAACCGGGTTTTGATCTTGATGTTTGTCTGATCTTTTTTTTTACTTGTGATCTCTATCGAATTTGTTCTTAAATTGATTTCCCTATTGATAGCAACATTTTAATCCCTTTCTTAAGATAGGTGGTATATAAAAATCCATATAGCCTACTTCAATTTGTTTAATTTTGTACAATATTATGAAATTTCACAGACTCAATGTATGAATTAACTAATAGTATAATGAGTGGTGATAATCATGTGTTTCTTATAAACCTAATATCCCTTTGGATACTTTAGTTTTGAGACCTATCGTGTAGCTACACATAGCGTGAGCCTACCCTTTAACAATAATGAACAATATAGTGGATTAAAATATGTTTTATCTTGACATGAGGTGTCAGGTTATTACTTATGATAGATTCAACTTAGAAAATATCTTACATGTTTAGTGAAATGACTTGTGATAATTTGATATGATATGGGTGTGTACACTGGCATTATAACAGATTAAGATGTTATTTATTGAATGAAAGGGTAATTGAACAACAAATGGTAATTTGTTGAACTGACCATTGTGGATTATGATGTTCTGTTGTGTTATTCTTAACGATATGACTTGTGTTTTGATTCATACAATAATTATTATATAGAGGGCTTGGATTGGTTATACAGTAATGATAATATATATTTCCCCATTTATTCATTAATTATTATATGGCTTGGCCCAATTATTCTAAAATGATTATATAGAGATCTTGGCCCAGTTATGTTGTAATTCATATATAGCTTGTCCTAGTTATACTGAAATAATTATATAGTTTTCCTGGCTAGGATATGTTATAATTCTTATAGGTCTTCTCCAGGTTATGTTGTAATTTTTATTGGGCTTGGATCAGATATAATGAAATTCTGGTACATAGGGATTTGTCTGGTTATGTGGTCATGCTAGGGACTTGTGGTTGTGGTTGGCAAGGTTATCCTACATGCTTAGAGATATCATTATATAATTTCTAATTAGATTGATTGTTGTACTATATTAAGTGATTAATTAATACTCTTGTTTATTTATTTATTTCATGAACATATTATCATACTAGTTTTGTTTTGACATGGTGGTGTCACCCTACTAAGTATTCCATGTACCCTATTTAGGACGTCATTTGATACCTAAGAAGATATCATGGATATAGTTTTGGACAAGGAAAATGGATCTTTTGGTTAATGTTTTCTTTTTATATGGGTTGGATCTTAGATACTGGACTAACAAGGGGTTCAGGACCAAGGTCTTTTGAGTTTATTATATGCGTTTTATTATGAAATTTAGTTACATTCTATCCTATAATTACGTTATTCTCTTATTATTATTGGATTTTTTAGTTGACATTTTTTTGGTTTATCTATTGTATTGTACTATTTTTTAAATTTATATTACTCTAATATTTATTTATTTTCACTATATTATAACTTTATACCATGGGTTATAGACTTCCCATGATGTTCTCTACACCCCCTCGCTACTAGTCAGCTGCCTCTAGCATATTCTTAGGTGCACTTGGCATCCATCAACCAACCCAATTTGGCCATGTGAGAGAGTATCAGATCAAGGGAAGTTATAATTATGGTATGGGTAATAGATTTAATATACCTATAGACTTTTTTCTTTCTTAATAAACATACATACATACTAGGAATCAATATACATGTTCTATAATATCCTTTTTTATGTTGTCCCAACATAAATAGTCTTTTGGATCTCTATATATTTTCATACTTACATGATGAATAGAGAACGATGAACTGGTAGCTTCATCCAATAGCTCTTGCTTCACGTTTAGTATGGATAGAACAAATACAATGTTCCTGAATCTTATCACTCCATCATAATCAAGGTTAAATTTATAAACATTTACCACCTTCTTCTTCAGCTCCACATCTTCATTTTGTACCCCTTTAATCATCACTTGGATAGATGGTTGGATACTCATTTTAGATAGATAATATTTCTCCCATTCCATTAATATCACTAGATCCATCATTTGAAAATTCATAAATATTAGACCTTTTGAATTCCTCATTATAGATAAGCTAGAAATATCCTTTCGACTCAAAGCATCTTCCACCTTGTCCACTTTTCCAGAGTGGTGATGTAATGAGTTGTCATAGTCTTTATTTAGATCCAACCATCTTCTATTGTGCATAATAAATAATTTCTATGTGAAAATATACATCAAACATTAATGATTAGTATATATGTCACACATTTCAACATAAATATAATTCCTCCTATCATCAATGAAGAAATTACTACTTAGAGCTCAAAATCATGAGTCAAGTAGTTTTTCTCATGTGTTTTAAAGTGGTGTAAGGAATATTCTATCACCATGTCATTCTGCATGAGGATGCATCTCAGTCCCTTCTTTAATAAATCACTAAATATCCCAAGTCCTTCTCCATGGTAGGGAAATGTGAGCATAGGTTCACAGACCAAAATTCTTTTCTGCTTCTTGAAATTTTCTTCGTATTTATCTATCCACAAAAAAAAACATGACCAAATTTCAATAAAAATAGTGAGTGTATTGGACATACATAAGAAATTTCTCACAAAGTTTCAATAAATTCCATCAAACCCAAGAAAAATATGGATCTTAGTAACTATGGTCGGTATGGTCCATTTCTCAATAAATTCACTCTTTGAAAGATCCATCAAAATACCCTAACATGAGATTATATTACCCAATAATGAAATTTTTTTAATCCAAAATTCACACTTATTAAATTTTTCATACAAATTATCCTTTCTTAGGGTCATCAGAACAATCCTCAAGTGATCATCATGGTCATCTTTACTCTTAGAATATATAATAACGCCATCTATAAAAACTACCACAAACAGATCAATGTAATATCTAAAGACTATTCATTAAATCCATGAAGATAGTGGTGATGTTAGTAAGTCCAAATGTAATCACTATAAATTTGAAATGTCTATACCTTGTATAAAAGGATTTATTCAGTATATCAGCATTCTTTACCCCCAATTTAAGATATCCATAAGGAAGGTAAATCTTATAAAATTATTGAGATCCTCATAACTAATCAAACAAACCATCAATATGGGGTAGATGATATTTATTATTGATAGTGGTATTGTAAAGTTCTTCATGATCAATATAGAGTCACATTGATCCATATTTCTTCCAGGGAAAAAATAGATGCAGCTTAAGGTAATTCACTTGGACAAATGAATCCCTTATCAAGATTCCCCTGGAGTTGCTTCTTCAGTTCCTATAAATCAGTTAGGTCTAATCTATAAGGAGTACTTCAAATATGTGTAGCACCAAGAATGAGTTCCATTAAAAACTCCATTTCACAATTTAGAGGAATACTAAGTAGTTCTTCTAGAAATAAAATGACAAATTCCTATATAGTGGGAATATACTCAATGTTGAGTTTCTCCCCAACCATTTTAGATAGATACCCCTTATGGATAGAAATTAAATCCCACAAGATAAAATTAATTTCCATTGGGATTTTTGATTCATCCATGAACTAATAAACAATAATTGGTTCATTTAGAACATTAAATATGACTTATATTCCACATCAATTAGTATAATATCCAGATAAATTAATCCAATCGATGCCTAGAATCACATCAAATTCAACTAAATGGAGATTCATAATATTTATAGAAATCTATTTCCCATAAACTTCAATCATATAGAAACTATAGATTTGATATTTGACCATCATACCATTAATAATATTCACCACAAACTCAACATCTAATCATTAAGGTGGTAACTCAATACCCCTATAAAATTCATCAGTTTTAAATGAATGGGAAGATCGAGAATAAAATAATTTTTTATTGTTCTATAGTGGATAATAAGTTACCATTCACTATATCAATATCAAAACCCACTTTTATAGTCATTATCGCATGAGATTTCCATTTACCTTTGAGATTAAGAGGTTTTTTTTGTTGATTATCACAAAAAAACCATTGGATTTGTGCACAAGTTGGAATACTTCCCATACTTCTTAAATTTGATGTATTAGAGCATGGGTGGTACATTAATTGGTTCCTTCTTTTTCCTATACTACATGAATGGATATATTTATTACCTAACGACATTAACAAGCTTTATAACTTGTATTTCCACATTTAAAACACCACCTAATTATGTTCAAGAAATTCCTTTAATGTTTCTTCCCATATTTTTGGCATGTAGATGGCTATAATTTCTTTCCACCATGTTATTTATTCAAGTTTTCATGTGACCTCATCTTATTTTTATTTTCAAATCCTTGGCAATTGTAGGAATCTCTTATTTCTATTTCAACCGTGAGTTTACATCGAATGATTTCGTCTTATCTACTAATGTATCTTATAGATAATACCTTTCAAAGACTTGGTTTAAATCCATGGAATAATCAATCAATTCTGTTTCAAGGTTAATGATTAAACCACAATCATACCATAATTGTATTGTAAAATTTACCTTAAAATTACCAATGGTTTTTCCTCCTTTATTTATGATCAAGGAATTACTTTTCCTAATCTGTATATAGAATATTAAGGAAGTACTTATTAAAAAATATCATCTTAAAATCATCCCATCCCATGGAGTGAATTCCATTCTCTTGGATCATATTATTAATAATATTCCACCACTAATATGCTTCAACATCTAAATGATAAATAGATCGGACAACATTTTCATGTTCTAAGCATTAGGGAACAAAAAATATTTTCCCAATAGTATTGTTCCATCACTTGGACACTTGTGTATTAGAAGACCCATAAAAATAATGTGTATTTTTCTCATAAAATATTCAATAGTACATTATTCCATATTTTGATCATTTGTAATCTCATTTTGATTCATGGTCTGAGAAAGCTTTGGGATTATAACAATAAGATTCTACATTCCATTTCACAAATCATTTCGTTACTCGGGTGGAAAATCATTGCATTATCCACCACATTTATTATTAGCATGATGTCTTTTAATTCTATCCATTGACTAAAATAAAAACTAAAAGTGTAAGAATTAAATTATTATAATCAGATTGAGCTATCAAATAATCAAGAAATATAATCCATTGATGTCTAAATCTTCACACCTTCAGCTCAATAAATGAAACATTAGGTCTAACAAAGGTTATCCATGGTTATTACCAAAACATTAGAAAATTAAACTATATTTATACTTATCCCTAGGGTTTAAACTAAATTTTTCTAATCCTAATCTTTAAATATTGACTAAAAATGTCCCCTAATACCAACTATAGAAATCCAAGCTTTTTACACATACATATCACATCTTTTAATATTAATATTCAATATGTTTGAAAAATATGTTCCGAAGTACCATAACAGTTTAGTGTATTTAGAGACTACATACATGATATTCTTATTTCATGAAATATCTTCAACATATCCCAAAAATATTTTCCCATGATGTTCTCTTCATTGGAAAATCCTATTTAAACCTTTCCCTACAACCCAGGGAAAGGAAACATAAGAAAGGGTGATCTCATATTCTAAATAAGGACATACATGGGACAAATTAATCGATGACCATATGAAAGAATAATATAAGAATAATGGTGTGAGGTTGTGAAAATACCAGACAAAGTTCAAAGCCAATCTATCATGCATTGTAAACATGATTCATGGAATAAAACTTTAACACCTCAAAATAAATGAACCATAAGCATGATTAATCATCATAAATCAATCATGAACCATATGTTCATGTCATAAAAGTGTGGTACCATCATAGTTATAGAAACTATTTCATATATCAATGTTAACTACTGATACCATAAAGTCATATTGGATCATCCATCACATGTTCCACTTAGTGGATCAATCTCATCCACTTGTTTCCTAAAGTGGATCTAGAATAATGACTTATTTCCCATGGTGGATCAATCACTTCAACTTGTTTCTGATAATTATCTCATGAGAAATAAAAATTCACCCAATACATTGGATAGATAAATAATTTTAGGACTATCCATCACATAATGAAATATATATATGTGTGTGTGCCACAAGATCACAAACCATTCATCATATCATCATATCATAACCCATGCAATGAAAATGGGTTTCATAAACATTTAATAATTTCCTTATAGCATAACACAAGGAAAATAAATGGGTTCCACAAACATATCACCATCATAATCATACAAATTCCAGATAAATATTAAGGATGGTATTATTGGATAATATACCCAGTAAAACGTAATTAACATCAAATTATTTTATCATAGATTAAAATTACATTAAAATAATCAGTTGAATATTTATTGAGGAAAATTCCTGTTTCATTTTTAAATCACTTATTTAAAATCTAAAAAAATAAAACATATTATGGAATATGTTTTATTTTAAAATAACCATGGAAAACTATAAAAGCTTCTTCAAATCATTGAGTTTTAATGTTGTTGTGATACACCATTCATACTGTATAAATTAAAAGAAAACATTTCATTCACACTTTTGTAAAAAAGTCCCAAATTGACTTGTTTAGAAAATTAGTGAAATATTCCTTTGAAAAAAATTTATAGAAATTAAAAATTGGGTAAAAATTAATTTAAGCAATTATATAAGAAGAGTAAAAAAAATTTAAAATATTTTTTAAAAAACATGGACATTGAAGAAAAATGATTTTCGACTGAATAGTAAAACAAAGTCAGTTTTCCATAAATACATTATTTCGATCTCTTGAGAACTTAAGGTGTGGAAAATGAAAGGAAAATATTTATTCTCTATAAATAACTGAAGTATAAAAAAATTAATTTTATTTATCATATAAAAATCATATAATTTCTCAATGGAAATTCAAGCATAAACAATCTCAATTAAAATAAGATTGAAACATAATTCCCATACCAAAATTATCATCTTTATTAATATATGTTTGAACCTCGTGTATAATAAATATAAATTTATTGAAAATAAATTATAAATACATAATCATGTCTATAATATCAAATATATTTTACTTATTAAATCTTATCACATATTTATTAAAATTTTGTTATGAAAACCACTCTTCTAGGTGATAACTGCTTCATTTTTTGGCATATTCCAGTTATAAAGTCCTAGTCCTTATGATTTGTTCATGGTTAAATGATATATATAATTATATAACGATATAAACATAATAAATATTAATTAGATATAAATATTTATATATGGAGTCATAAAAAATGGTAGAGATAAAAAAATTAATTACATTGTTCATGGAGATGGTAGGCCTTATTTACTCATAAACATTGTTTACATTTTTTAATGCATGAGATTAAATAATATTAAATAATAATTAACCCTTCCATGATCATTATTATATCACATAAATCATATTTTTATTCATAAAATACATCCCTATTACAATCTATGTAAAATGAAAATGAAAAATGAATCACGCCGCTTTGTGGATGTGGTAGTCCACACGTATGCATGAGTGAAGTAATCATTTTCCAGTGGATTGGAAGGTAAAATGGTTGATATTATATTATAACTCCAGATTAATAATAATATAATATATATAATATATAAATATCAAATAAATCATAATAACTACCCATTAAATATAGTTATGGAAAATTAATTGCATCCCTATGTGGAGACAGTGAGTCATATCTACGCACAAGTGATACTTTCACATCCCATTTTGTGGAATAGATGGTGAATAAAATTTGTAAATAATAATAATAACATTTCAGTATATTTAGTATAACTATGTTATTATTTTATTATAAAAAACTTATATTTTAATGAGTTAAATAATAATAAAAAATAATGTGTTCAGTTAAGTCGTTAACCACTTCTTTGATAAAACTTCCTTAGATATCCTCTTAAGGACCCAAGGGTTTATCGTTTGGGAATAAAATCACCTATAAAACAAGTATAGGGAAGTTTATAAGATAAATATTCATATTTTGGTTGATCTATAAGGCTCAATGTGATATAATGTAGATAAATGAGGGGTGTCCTTTTATAAGGGAGGGAGTGGACACACATGGAATTTCTTAAAAGATTAAAATATAATAAATTCATTATCAATACAAATGATTCAAAATGGAAATGAATTAAAATAAAAAAATAATATTTTAAAATTAATATAATCCAAATAAACTTATATAGGCTTTTGTGTCATTTTAAACCTTATCTTTTTTATTAACCCCTTTGTTAACCATTTCTGGCATTAATTGTGTTAACAACTATTTTAATATTAAAGGATTAAAAATGTTTCTATAAATAGAAAATTGACTCACAATTAGGAAATATTTGATACTATAAACCATATTATTTTAAATTGTGCTAAAATAACACATTTATTAATTTTAAATAATTTAATAAAATGTTATTTATTATAAAATATCATTAATGTCAATTTTGGAACTATTCATTTAATTTTACAATAAAGACACCAAGATAGAGATGTAATTAGAATACATCCTTTTACAAATCACTAATATGTTGTATTTATCTTAAAAATTCATGTTACACAATAGCTCTCTAAAATTATATTACTTTTAATATATTTGAAATAATTTATTTATATTCTTCTTTAAATTGAATAAATACTATATCGGTGTTGTGTAGGAATTTGAGGTAATTATTAACTTACTAAAAATTATAAATATATTAATAATAATAAAATAATTTATTTATATTTCATATAAACATTTATAACCAAATTTGTCCTCTCATTATCCATATCTAAAAATTTAAAAGATATTAAAGTCAAGATTGTGACATTTTGTATTTATTCTTTTCATAAAATAATATAAAGGTCATAATCAAAGCCATGTGGCACCAAGTGACCATATATTTGATAAATGGATTTAAATGGATGAAATAAACTCATCTAATAGGATAAAAGAATGTTATATCTAAATTTAAAATCCTCATCGTAAAGTTTTAACCATATTTTACCCATTTTACCCTTATCAGGGTGACAAAATTTTACTACAGTTTCTATTCATATGGACCGAATAAAAAATTGACCTATTTAAAAAAAATAATCATAATAATTGAAAATATTGAATCAATTTTTAATGATTTAATTTCTATAAGTGGCATAAATTCAGTTAAAAATCACTTCACAAAACATGATAAAAACTGTTTTTTAAAATAAAATACATTTTAAGCATGATGCCATATTTATTTTTATCCCATGCCTTTAAAAATAATTTATTAAAGAAAGAAATATTGAATATATAACATATAAATTTTATTAAAAAAATTCACTGATATTTATTAATTTAATTTATTAAGTTGAAAACACTTTATGCGCATAAATAGAGTTTTCCGGAAAAATATCTCCTCTATTTTCAAAAGATTTTTAATTTCATTTATAATTAATTAATAACAAATGAATTAATTTTATTAAAATTTTTACCATATTTTTTCATAATTTAGTTATTACTATTCATACCTTCCAATCCAATTCCTAGTCGATATTTGTCACATCAAATAATAATATTTTAATTGTATATCGTGATTCATTAAAACTTGATGTTCCATGTAACACAAGATGTCAAAGAAATAAAATATATTTAAAGATAAATATATTATAAAATATTGGGGTGTTATAGTAGGCTTCTAATACCTTGATTCTACATCCATAAAGATAAATAACTTAACCTCCCCAGAAAATATATGATGTGGGATGTGGAGATAGTGTGCCATTGTTCATCATTTAACAAAGTTATGTCGTCCCACCTTAGTTCATGTTGATAAACTTTGATACACCAATTTTTTCTATTAAGGTTCTCAAAAAACTATCAGAAAACCATGAAATTCAACATAATACACCATTTTCATGACTAGGGAGGATCTATCTTGATCCTTGAGCTAGTACAAAGGACATAGGCACCTTAGAATGCTACAAGGTTCTCAGGAGACACATATAAAGTCCAAAATAACTCAAATAAATCCCTATATGAAATGGATATCGAAATGAATTTTTAAACAACATGTATGATCAAACATGGTTTATAGGGATGGATAAATGATGTAATACCCATAAAAAAATCATAGAGTAGGATACCATGTGACATAAGGGATTTGGGAATTCAATAATGATAGAAACTACATCTCACCCATGGATGAAGCCATGGCCAAGGAAAAACAGTCAAAGAATATAGATTACAACAAATGGGAGACATCCTGGGTCATAGATGAACCCAAAATTTAGAATTCCTTACATTTTTGTGTGGTTTTACTCATTCCAAGACATATAATGGAGGTAGTGAAGATCTATGCATGAAATTCCTAACACCATTTCATTCTTTTATTAATCATTTCTTTTCGAAGATAATGAGGGCTTAGGTTTTGGTATGAAACATTAGAGGATATGAGTCACAATCCCATACCACATGAACATAAGGAAATATATTTTTGGGAGAAACTTTAAACAATAATTTCCATGTATGATCAGGTTAAACTCAAGAAAATTTAAAAATGAAAATTCAAATTGGAACATATGAGTCAAAAGGAGAAAATTTAACCAATACAAAGTTTTGACCTTGGGAGATTTAATATTACTCTAAATATAAGGGGTGAAAGCCGGTGATAAGGATTTATCATCAATGGGGAGAACACGTGGCTAGTTTTTTTACCTAGGGTATATTGTTTTAGATTGGTTTATGATTTATTTTTAATTAATATTTCTTGATCTATTTTTCTAAATATTTTGATCATTCTTATTCAAATCACTATCTTCTCTTTCTTCTTTTCTCTCTCCAATATTCATTCATAAATTCTCTCTTATATGGTGTTTATCTTATTCTTTATATATATCCATCATATGAGGATTGGATAATTCCATAGGGAGAGCGGGTTTAGTGGAATAGGGTTAGTGCCAAAATGTCCTAATTTTTCTTTTCTTTTTCAATAGTATAATTCTTTAGTATCATGCTAAGATTTAATTACTCATGTCATTTTCCATTATATCGCCAACCTAGTGTGTCCAGTTGTGAATGATCACCTACAAGGTTAAGCTAATTGGTTCATCATAATTTAATGTTACTATTCTTCAACATTTTTTATCAGGTCTTAATGTGTTCTAGTTATTTTAATTCATCAAATCATGAGTATTGTGATACTATGATAGTTTTGATGAAAATTTCCAAGTTGATTTCAAATATATTTATGATTATCAAGATATAAAATTTTATTATCTAGTGAGTGAATTAGAATAGTTCTATTAGATAAACTTACCTTATAAACATCTCTCCCCCTCTTATGATTTTTTATCTACATTTAGTTTTTTATATTAAGCGATTGTATTATTAATTAATTTCAATAAATTTTGTGTCATGGTCCTAAAACTATGTCAGTGGCCTAACATTTAGTAAATATTTTTCACTACACTTCCCTATTTATCATGGGATCAATCCCACATTTAAACTTTCTATATCTTAGTAATTGGTGTAGTTGAGCATTATAAATTTCTAAATTAGTGTCTACCTATACGGGATAATGATGTTCTTCAAGCATATCAGTATTTAGCCCCATTACTGGGGAGTAGTAAAATATATCACATTATTCAAGACTATTTTCTTAGGTCAAAATATTTTTTCATCTCATTTTTATTTAGTGGTTTTAGTTTAGAACTTTTTTTCATTTTTACAATTTTATATATTTTGTAGTTTTTAGTCATGTGCATGATGGATGTCATAAAAACAAATACTATGACCCACTATTAGAATACAATGTGTATCAGGATGATCCCACTACATTGGAAGTACTAAATGCATATGATTATTCACATCAACAAGTGAGATTAAATTACTTGTATTCTCTTGGATATAAGGAATTACCACCTCAACAATGAAGTGAATCCTTCTATAAAGCCTATGGAAGACATCCCTTTTTAAGGATGCCAAGGAAAATACTAGGCTTTATTTTAAACTCAAGGATATCCTAACTATCAAGTACCTCAAGAGCTAGATTTAGATAATTGATTATTGTAATTACTCATGTAGTAAGTTGAAAAAATCAACAAAAGTTTAGAAAAGAAAGACACATAACTCAAATAATAGGTAGAAATGAATAACCACCTCTCTCAAACTATTACTGTATTAAATTACCTTTTTAATAACTTGACATTAATTTTTAATGCAGGTAATGAAGAAAAAGTAAATAATAAATAATCATCAAAGGAGGTGGGAGAAGTAAATGTTATTGAATAAAATTTGAAAGGGGTGAATTGCAATAAAATGTATGAGAGGAACAAGGAAGAGATCTAGGAAGTTATTGAAAAAACTAAGAAAAATTAACCCATATATCCTAAATATTATGAGAAAGTAATACCCCTTAACTTCAATTCACCATAATAAGAATAAAAAATAGAATGGGAAACTCACATATGGTTATAATTAGAAAAAGAAAACAATATGATCAAGATAATTAACTGGTTGTTGAATAAAAAAACAAGAATAGTTTGGTGCTAAAGATGCCCTAGAAGTGGATTGGTTAAGAAGTAATTCTTGTAGCTTACTTAATTTATTATATAAGGAAACCCTCCAAAACCTAAAATAGTAAAGAATGAAAATTTTAAGGAAGAGCACAATAAGAATATTCACTTTGAAATTACCAATATACTAGAAGGGTAAGAATAATGGGTCACCCCCCTGTACATACAAGAAGATGTGTATTAGATAATAATGGATCTCATCAATAAAATAAAAGGTGAGAGGAAGAAGAAATTTGGTGCTTAAATTCTAACTTTAATCATAGAATTCCAATAGATAAAATTAGAGGAAGTAGTGGAGGAAAATTACTTGATGGTGGATATGAATTTAAACGAAAAAAATAACAATTTAAAGCATTATTATGAATGTCCAAGGGTAGTGGGAAGTATAGATATACCTCAAAACTCATAATAGAGAAGGAGAAAGATGAGGTGGAGGAAAATACTATAATGTTTGGATATATTTTTAGTTCCTTTTTAATTTCTTAAAGATATCTATTCAATGGATTCTACCACATGTTAGTATCAAGAAGCTAAAATGGAGGAGAAATAACACATGTACACCTGATGAACAGAACATAAAATCATCTTTATAACCAGACCAGGTAACTTTGTACCATTAACCAATTATGTGATTAAAATGTAATATGGGATTAAAAGGACAATAAATAAATAATTTTTTAGAGTTAATCCAAGATTTTAATTTCTTTATAATATGTAGTTTTTTTATTTTAGTTTAAGTACCCTCCTCATATTCTACTTTCTTATCTTTGTGAAGATAAAATTGAAAGAGGCCTTACTTTTAATTCATAAATTAATTCTATAGGTTCCAAATAATAATAAATATCATAAATATTTGAAGGATAACTAATGATGAAAGATTCATTGAAAGGGGGGTTTAATTTTAAATTCTTTAATTTTCCACTCCCCTATTTTTTTAATTTTTTTTGGGATTTAAAGAAGAAATTACATGCCCAACATTTAGATTTTTTTCTATCATTTTTTATCTAGGAAACATGGGTTTATTAATAATAATATGATTCCATGTTTTAGATTTCAATTTTAATAAAATTAAATGATTAATATGAACAGTTAAAAAGTTAGAGTGAAACATATGACATCGATTTAATGGATCATTATTTGAGGAATTAATTTATTCATCTATATGCAATTTACCAACCATTATCATACATTGAATTTATAAAATTCATGTTGACTAATTTGTAATTATTTTTCATTCCCTAAATTATTATCTATTTTTTTATATTTCTTATTCCCATCATAATTCTAGACCTGATATTTATAATTCTATCTTGAGTATATTTCTTGAGTGAAACTTGGTACACTTCAACTACTAGAACTTAAAATTGTTCTTGTAAAATCTATGAATTAAAAATCAAATTTAATGTGATTGAGGTGTTTTTTAAACTTTATTTTTGAGACACACCATTATATTGACGCTTATTTTAATCCCTTAGAATTCATGAATGAACTTTTTAGGGAATATCCACATTATAATCCTGTTATATCCTTTCTTACCCAACTATTTATGTTATTCATGATATTTGTGAGTTTATGGGTGGTGGAAGAGGTTTTTTATGGTGAAAGAGGATGTTATATATTGAGGATACTTTATTTGTGATATATCTTATAATTATTTGGGAAAAGGTTATTTTTATCATTCATTGTATGTTTTTATTTTCTCTCTTTAAAAAAATAAAATATAATAAACAACATGAAAAATAAAGGGTTGTGACTTTATAAGTTCAAAAATCAGAATTCAATTGACCAATGATTTTATCATTTGGGGTTGTCTGGTGGATGTGTGAATTTTCTTGAGAAAAACTTTCAAAAAATTGAAATAAAAGCAGAAATAAAAAACCCAATATGGTGCATTCTATCATTGACATTTCATTGTGTCATGGGGATACTTTGAGTTTATGGAAAGTGCGTGATGTTTCTTATTGAAGAGGATACTTTTTTGAGATTGTACTTTTGAATATCAAGAATTATGCTTAAAATATTAAACTACTTTTTTTATTTAATTTTTTCACATAAATACTTGCCTACCTTAATTCTAATATTTATTTGAACCTAATTCTAAGTCATAATGATGATTTTTGACCTTGTCTTTACAAAGTGGACGATATAGTAATTTTCAATCCTATGGGAAGAACATGTACTCATGGTATGGGAATAACACTTTTTAATCTTTCCACCATGAGTGATGAGTGAAGATAAAATAATGGTGAGGTATATCCTGATTGGAATACTAGATAAAGATATATTTAAATTCATGAATTGATCAAAGGATAATACCAATCCAATTATCAATGAGAGAAATTTAAATATATGGGTTTATTTTTTTACTTACAAAGTATGAAGTTGAATAGGTATTTTTTTGGGGAATTTTAAAGTTTAGTTTGTCATTTATAATTGTTTGATTTTATTTTTTTAATTTGAATATTGGTAATCATGGTGATCCTCTCTAATTACACATTGACGATTTTCTCTAGTATGATTAGATGTTTAAGTTAGGGGATATTTGATACCAATATTTAATGCATATGATTTTTAAAATAAAATAAAATAATTATACCAATTAATCATGTATTTTTACAATTAATTAATTGTTAAAAAAAATTTGGGTTAATTGTATTTTAAATAAAATTATATAAAAGAATATAAATAAATTTTTAATTTCATTTTACATATGAAATTTATGTGTGTGTTTTGAGTTGGAAAAATGTGGGCCAAAAACTGCCCAATGATCCAACAATGAATGAAACCACTTAGGATAATTAAGAAAAGAGGGATCATGTCTCACACAATGATCTATCAAGAATAGGTATAATGGGCTAGGGCCTGATGAACTTGTTCGTGTCAACAGAGGTGCGTGAGGGGTAGTGTGTATAGGTGTAAGGGGAGTCCATACAAAGAGTAAGATTATAATCCCTTCATGTTTCAAACAATATGCTAAATAAACCATCCTACCATGTAAATATCAAATGTCAGACATAGAGATAGCAATCCAATGTTCCCCAATTAACCAAGCAATGTTTCCTGGCATAAATTCATGCACCATCACTCGGAAACAACAAATATAATTTTTATGATTCTTGAATACCATAAGACCATGGTTAAAGTCACAAGAATCAACCATTTTCACCACAGGAGAATCTCAAGTTCAACCACTATTAAAGTTGGAGGCATTCATGAATTCCACTGGGATCACAAACAAAACTCTTGAAGTCTATAATAAATCATATGAATCCCTTCATGAAATGGAGCATGAAATGGTTTGTGAAATTTAATTGTGAAAATGGTTCACAAAGATTGATCAACAATGTAATTCCCATGAGTATTTCATAGAGTATGATCTTATGATATAAAGGGGATTTGGGAATTCAAAAGGATGATAAAAATGGCATCCAAATAATGGATTAAACCATGGATAGAGAAAAATGTCCAGATAATACACACTACGCCATAGGGGAGACACTCTAGATCATTGATGAACCCAAAATATGAAATTCCATATATTTTTGTATGTTTATGCTCATTCCAAGACATATGAAGGATACAGTGGAATATATTCATGAAATTCCCAACACCATATCATTTTTTCATTAAACATTATATTACAAAGCTTATGTACGCTCAGTTTTTTGCATGCAATGTTGGGAGATACGAAACCCATGCCTATAGAACGTGCACATGAGGGGATATAATTTATTGTGGATATTTAAATAAAAATTTCTAGGTTGGATCACACTAAACTCGAGGAAATTTAAAAATAAATATTCAAATTAGAATATATGAGTCAAAAGGGTGAAATTTTATCAATATAAAGTTCCGACCTTGGTAATTTTATTTTTCCACTAAATACAGGGGATGAAATCTAGTAAAAAGGGTTTCTTATCCTTGGGCATAAGACTTGGCTAAGTTATTTACTCAAGGAACAATTATCTAGATAGGTTTATTATTTGTTTTTCAATAATATTTTATTCTTTATTTTTCTTAATATTTTGATTATCATTATTCAATTATTTCTCTTACCTATGTTATCTTCTCTCTCTATTATTTCCTCAATTATCTTTTTTATTTTGTTCTACTTATTCATCATTGATCACCACTCAATGATGATTGGATAATTCCATAAGGGGGAGTGGGTTTACTGGAAGAGGGTGAGTGCCAAAATGTATTAATATTTCTTCACTTTCAGATTGTTTTTATTCTTTAGTATCATGTTAACATTTAATTATTCGTATCATTAACCATTCCATCAATGAACTATTGTTTCTATAAGTGAAAGAGAACCAGTGTGGTTAATATAATTATTTCATAAAAATTAAATTGGGTTATTATTCTTTTTTATGAAATATGGTTTTAATACTCTCTAGTTAATTCTTGTGATTGTAAGGAATGAGATTCTATGATAGTTCTGAGGAAATTGACCCTTTAGATTTCAAATATATTTATTATTATGTGTCTATCATATGTTATTGTCCTGTAAAAGAAGTAGAATTATTTTATTTTATAATTTATCCTTAGAAACTACTCTTTTTCTCTTCGGTTTTTTTATCTATATTTAGTTTATTTATTCTTAATCCATGAGATTAATAATTAAATTAAATAAATTATTTTTTGTTGTCTTGAAAATATCATGGGGGCCTAAATTTAAGTCAATATTTTAAACTATAATTCCATGCTCCTCATGGAATTGATGTGGCACTTACACTATTCAACATCTTAGTATTTGGTGTAGTCAGGAAATATAAATTTACAAATTGGTATCAAACTATAGAGATTAATGATATACTTTGGGTGTATCATATATTCATAGTGAAATCCTATAAGTTGGTAAATTTGACCCCAGGCATCACCAAAAATACCAAATTCAAAAGTTTTATTATTTTTTGTTTTCCAGCAATTTAAATTGTTAATTATGGCACTTCTATATGCACCTTATATTGACTTGTTATATAGGGACACAATTGGAGGGGCCATACTATGTTGTACTCACACCCTTCTTGGGTTTCATGGAACATAGGTATAAGATCAAATATCACTATTTGGTCATAGGTACAGGTTCAGGACAAATTTTTATTTCATGATGGTATTTAGATTCCTATGACAGAGTATAGAGGATGGTACTGGGACATACTAAAGATTGGTTGGGGATGAGATTTAGATTAATTTTTTTAGTTACTTTTGTGGATAATCCACCCATAGGGGATCTGTTCAAGTAAGTATGGAATCTTCCATCTATTATAGCATGTGATGTATTTAGTTATTTATCATCACTTCCCTTATTGTGATGTTGTCAAATTTAATTTATATGATTATTTATTATTTATTCTATCATTATTACTCTGGAAAAAGGGTGTAGTCTCTCTAATGTAACCACAAATATCTTCACCACTAATCAGTATAATCTAGCATATGAGGAGGAAATATTGACCTAAAGTAGTGCCACCAATTCAAGGCATTGATTGAGCGGTGTCTAGTTTGGTACATTACAAAGTGGTATCAAAGGTTACTTTTATTTTTTATTATTTTTTGACGCACGGTAGATAGAAGAATAGGATTTTGTTAGGTCTTGTAATTAGATCATGTATAGACATAGCTAGCCTCATATGAGAGAAACCCAAGTTTCTAGGGGTATGACTTGTTATTCTTGAAATTCGCTTGTTATAGTTGTAATTTATTTTCCCCTTGAGTGATGCACAAGATGTTTATTATGATTTATGGGACTTTTAATCTTGTCCCATATGGTAAGCAGTTGTGTTCATTCATGAATCACAATAGGCACATAAGATTTATATGACATCTATATGTTACCTAGGACTCATAGATACTCGGTTTTTACATATTCTAGTGATTCATTTACTATTTTTGATTTATAAATGAGAAAATTTTATATCCTCCTATGGATTAAAATAATTAATAGGTGTTGGTTTTTAATAATTTATTAATGATTTACATGGTGTTTTACCATATAAGTTTATGGTGGAATTCTACTTAGACGACCCCCCCACCCCCCGAGTGACTTCTTATTAATTATGAAGATATAAATGAACTATTAGATGATGTTATTGGTTAAATAAATTTTCAATGAACAAAGTATAAGGATTTTTACCTAATAACTTGATAATTTAATTCTATCTAACAAAACCTAGAATGCAATGTCTAAGTTAATGATGGATGGTTGAAATGTGAAATATTGATAAAAAATGGAAAGGTATAAATGTGAGTTCTATGGGAATAATGATAAATGTTCTTGAATAGTAAATGGGTCTAGAAAGTTCACGTATTTTAAAACAAAAATTATTTTTGTATTTATATGTATTTTTTAATAAATTGAGGAGTCGTTAATTAAAGTAAAAAATAAAAATTTTGGAACTTTAAATGGATTGAGGAAATGGTGATCCTTAAATTAACATGGCGACTTAAAAGACTTGTGTACTTTCCTTTATCCTATTTATGGGGAGTGGGGGTTATTGAGAACACCCAAGTTATGTAATCCATGTGATTTTGATATGTAGTATAAGGGAAATTGGAGCTTAGGACCGTTATCTATTTTTATAGATTATGATTTTTAAAAATATTTTGGTTTTACCTGAGATTAAAATGGAATGAGTGAATGGGACTAGATAGAGACTCAAGTTGTGAGAACTTTATGGATATAGTTTATAGTATATATCATAATTACATACTTACGATGACTTTAGTTGGGCTATCATATTGTGAATTGTGTTATTCCTTGATGTTTCATGATTTTTTGTAACACATGTTAGTTTGTTCCTGGTTAGGGAGTGGGTAGGATGGGTTTATCTTGAACTCTAATGGGAGTAATACCCTAGTGTGGGTGCCTTAAAATGTGGTTTTGGTAATTATAAGTAAGTATATAGTTGTGTAATACCCTAGTGAAAGTGTTCAGTTTTATGAAATAGATATTATGTGTTTTGAAATGGGGGTAGGAGTGATACCTATGGTTAGTGTGTTATTTCAAACCAAATATAGGGGATAGGTGTGAGACACTAGTGCCCATTAGGATATAACTTAAGATAGTGTTGATTCAATTATTTTTTGTAGTTTAGTGTGAAAATTCTTGTTAGGTCCAAAAGGGGCCTAGATACCCTGAGAGGGGGGTAAATCTGGGTATGGATATTCTTTTCTAAATTCTTCCAGCCCTACTAGATCTTGACCTCTTTATTTTACGGGTCACTTTGTTATCACTTAAGTTTTAATTCTAATCTTTTTATTTCCTTCTATATCTGATGATGGTGCTTCGAGTGTAATATAGGAAAGAAATTAAAAGGGTGAAAATATTTTTACTTGGTTTACCCTCATTGGGCTACATCAAAGGAGCATACAATGACGATATGTCGATTGTACCAAATTCAGTAAGGCTCACTTACAATAATGATGGTTTTTGATAGATCTTTAATATACGTAGGCTCATTGCCTTTATAAGGTTTAGGGTCTACTCAGTAAATTACGAAGTTTCACACCCTATATCTCTTTCACTAACTCACTCCCAGTGGAAAGGATCAACATATTCTTCTTCCTTTTCCCACTGCTCTTGGAAGGGATCCACTCACAGTTTATAGACTTGTAGTTCTATTCATCATCACTAATGAATACAACCTCAGTTATAGATGGATTCTCTTCTGAAGTTCCACTTTCATTCAAATTATCAATACCCCTTTACTAATTAACTGATTTCATCATGAACTCTATATTTCATGATATGTAACCTTTGATCAATCATCTTTTGTATTGTCATATTTAATACTCCCACTACCTTACTACTTGGGTTCTTAGGTTTTGGAATGGTTAAATATGTACAAGATAAGGTCCAACTCTTTCCTCGTAACACCGTAAAACTCCCATCTTGTTACTATCTCTATCTCACTGTTCCACTTATCAGATTCTCCCCCTGTCTTGATTAAGATTTTTTCTCCCCTTAAATAGACACACCTTCTCTCCCTTTGTCAATGAACCCAAAGGTCACTCCTTTGTACTCTACAACATGTTAAAGAAAATAGATTAGTACATTAGGGAAAAACATGCCATACCTCGAAAAGAGGGGGTCCCACAACCACAATTTTTCAAGTGTGGAGAGTCGAATGAACCTTGAGATCTATTTGATCCCTTCAAAAGGATTATTTGGGTAAGGCCTTCATCATAATATTTTCAACCTGTAGTTCTGTAGGTAGATACTCTAACTTCGCAAGCCCTTTCTCTACCTTATCCTTGATAAAATGATATATGATTTCAATGTTCTTTGTCCTCGAGTGATGGACTAGATTTTTTTTTAGATTTATAGAACTTGAATTATCACAATGGATTATGATCAAAGACTTCACTTAAACTCCCATATCATCAAGATTCTACTTCATCCACAATAATTGTATGCATACTTGAGTAGCCGCAATATATTCAGATTCTATGGTGCTCAGTGAAATTAAAACTTGTTTCTTTCTCAACCAAGATATACAAAAACCACCAAGATAGAAATCACCTCTTGGCATTGATTTCATCTCATCTATTGATCCAGCCCAATATTCATTTGTATATCCCAATAACTTTGGCTGAAATTTTTCATTATACAATAAACCAAAATCCAATATTCCCTTGATATACCAAAGTATTCTTTTCACTCCAATCATGTGTATTTCTTTAGTAATTCTTTGATATCTCACTTCCTGGCATGTGGAAAAACAATATCAGTTCTTGTCACTGTCAAGTAAAATAAACTTCCAATGATTTTCCTATTTTTTGTGATATTGACTATCTTTCCATCATCATACCATGAAAATTTCATCTTAGTATCCACCGGATTCATCATATAATTGTAATTATCTATTCCAAATCATCTCAAAACCTCCTTGGCATATTTATATTAAGAAATGAATGGGTCATTCTTTCCCCGTGTCATGTGTAAAACAAACATTTCATGAATTTTGATAACTGGCTGCAGTGTGCTTCATCTGATCCACCAAATATAATTTCATCAAATTAAACCAGTACCATCATCCTTTGATTACTTTCTTTATTCTCATATATATTGTAATCAACTCCACCATGATGGAAATAAATCTTCTTCAAAAATAGATAGTCTTGAATACCATGCTCTTGGTTCCTGCTTCAACCCATATAAAGTCTTCTTCAACTGACAAACTCTTTTCTCATATTTATGAATACTAAAATAATATGGTTGATCGATATACATTGATTCTTCAAGAATCCCATTAAAAAATGTTGAATTGACATCCATTTGGAAAACATTTAACATTCATTGCACTTTTAACGCCAAGAATAATCTGATTGCCTCTAGCCTTGCAAGATGTGAAAATATTTCATCAACATTGATACCCACTATTTGGGAGTACCCTTTGTGCACTAGTCATGCTTTATTTTTAATCACAACACTATCTTCATTCATCTTGTTATGAAAGACCCATTTAGTCCTGATGAAATTCTTGTTTTTTGGTCTCGAACAATCACTCATGTCTGATTCTTCTCAATTTGGTCAATCTCTACATTAATATCCAAAACCCAATTCTCATTTCTAGCTATTTCCTCAAAATATTTAGGCTCTACCTTTGAGGAAAAATGCTTTTTCTATAGAGTATTCATCCTCGATGTCCATACTAGTACTATCTGATCACCAATAAAGTTTTTTTGTGAATTTTTAAGCTCAAATATTCGACTTTTCGTGTAGATATATATTTGAACCATTTCTATTAATTATCAGTATCTTATTTTGGTGGGAAATTAACACCTAAACTAAGTCATGATACCAATTGTTATTTATTCAATGCATCATGGTATCACTGGATCATCCAAGTATGGATTTAATATCTCTATAGTTTTTAAGAAAACTCTTCATAATATCATCTCATTTTCCATAGTACACAACCTTCACATTCATATTATAAAAAATAGAATTTTTGTGTAAGACCACTTGTTAAATATGATATAATATGTGGAGTTTAACTATTTAGATTATTATCTTTGCATATGTCTCAATTCAACTTGTGCACTCATGCCCTTTCATAACACATACTTCATGGATTGTATCTACCACTTAGAACTAAACAACAATTAGTAGATATTAAAAAAAATTCATTGAATGGGGAGAGTAATACCTCTGGAATCTCCAAGATGGGGATTGAGGTCTATCCTGATGGAATAAACCTTTTTGCTTTTTTTCAAAGAACTATACTATTTTGTTCTTGTTATAACTTCTTAGTTAAATTTAACTACTCTGGCCATATAACTAGATATTCTTTACCCACATGTTGATTCTTTATCTAATATTTAGTTTTTATTGGCTTCTCTGTTTTCACAATTTTTGTTTTAAACCCATTTTTAAAATTTTCCTTCTTTGATTTTCCACTCATATGCCATTTTTCATGACTCTTTCATTGAGAATGAATCTTTTCACTGGTTATCTACTCTTAATTCTTTCTCCATTGGAGGTATCTTTTTATTTCCTTCACAAATTTCCATGTGTCTTGACATGTGAATTTTTCAGTACATTATTTATTCATTTTTCTTTTATCTGTTATTTGATTCATGCCACCCGTTCTTGTTGGGGTTGAGTATTCCACTAAATTTATAATCTTCCTTGTCAAAAATGGTGTATATGCTCAATTTTTCTTCTAGGTTTATTCAAATTCAATCCAAGAGAGTTTTTATAGTGTAAAATAATATGTGATTCATATTTCTTTTGTTGATCTCCTACTGATTCCCAGGAGGTCGTAAACCTATTTTTCAACTTATCATGTTGTCTCTCAATATAGTCTTTTTTTTATACACTTCCAGTATTGGGGATCTATTTCTTGGTTCATTTTCCATCCCTTCTTTATTCTTTTTATAATATCTTACTGAATTCACTTGATTAGAACATATAAAACATCCCCTGTTAAGAAAATAACTCCGGTCATAATTTCTCAGTTGAGATGTTGATATAGCATGAGTCTTTCTTCTGATATTAAGATCCTAGGCTTCTTAACACATACTCATAGTGTATCCCATTCTTCCATAACTATAGAAATTCATGGATACTTTGTTCTGAGAGACTATTTTTTCATATTTCTCAAGTTGATTCTTCTTATTCACATATTTAGAAATATTGCTATCTTCACAGCATGAAACATATTCTAAATCCTCTGAAAAAAACCTGATGTGTGACCATGAATCCCATAGAAATAAAATATTCTATCATTAATTTCTGTAAAATCCTTTTTAGTTCTATTTTTTGTATCTATAGGATTTTTTTATTTCTATATCTATTCACAACTCTCATCCTGTCATGCATGAGAGAAGATTCATCATATCCAATATGGGTTTTTTTCTAAACATTATAGTCTTTCAGTGAGAAAATATGTACTTGTTTCTCCTAAAAAATAGCATATTTTCTTTTCATTTCATCATTACTTGTCACAGGATAATCAACTAGTAATTGAAAAGCATCATTTAAATTAGGATTTACATTAGAATTAGATTTATCCACTTCTTTCTTCACAAATTATATTTATTCTTCTAGTTGTTTGACCTAAACTGTCGTTGAATCCGGTCAAAGTTTAATATTTATACTCCTACTAACTACAGTATATGTGGCAAGCAGGGTCGAACCCAAAGGGAAGGAAAATTTGGCCACTACTAAACTAAAAACTTAGAAAACTTTACTGTTTTCAACAGTATATTGTGTTTTTTTCTAATATTTTTTAACTTTTAATATTTTTTTATGTTTTTTTATAAACTGTAAGGTAGATACACACAATTGTTTTTTGTAAAATTTTTCTAACCTATACTAAAACTGAGAACAACTGAAAATAAGATGCAACAAAGAGAAATACTGATAAAAGACAAATAGAGGATGATGCTTGGGGATTAATCTAGTCTACTGGTTCAAATGTTTTTCCTTTTCATGTAAAAGTATTGTAATGTACCACTACATAAAGGTGTCTTTATTCCATTTCCAGGAATTAAGTCATGGAAATTGTACAACTTAGAGTTTGCCACTCCAAGAAGTAAAACTCCAGAGAGATGATTAAAAATGTCAACAGTACAAACTCGCTGTAAGTACTGAAGTTTTCATTAAGAGTTGTTTACTTTAAAGATGATTCCATAAACAAACTTGCCGAATGATTACAGAGTTTAGAAAATTCAGTGTCTGTGATATAGAGTAGAAGAATGTGATTAGAATCAATCTCGCCGATCAAAACTAATCACATAAGAAATGATTAATGAAGAGGATGAAAAAGATCACCAGTAGATCAAGAACACTCCCCGAACTATAAAATTAGTTAACTAACATATTGTTCATTATCACTATAGAAATGAGAAACAATTCAAAGGAACAGAGTACAAGAATTAAAAAAAAGGGAGAAAGAACTTCTGAAGATGCTCTGCTCCTCTGCTCCTTCGACTCAAGGACTGCAATGCTACGGATGAGAGATAAGCTCTTTAATCTTCAATTACTCACTAGGTGTGCGAATTAGAATAGTTGTCCCCCCCCCCCATTCAATTATTCTGCTTGGTCTGTTTTAATACTTTGCTGTCATCTATTGTATGTCACTGCTCACACTCCACCGACTTGGAAAGTTCTTCACCCACGCACTGCAATATTGTGTGATTTTTTTATGACAAGCACGTCACGCTAATTTTTTCCTCCTAACTAACTCCCGCTGAGTTAGTTGAATGCACCTGGACGTGTATTTGGCCTTGATATGAACCTACAACAATAAATACAAAATGAAATAATTAAAACTTAACAATAGTAATTAAAATGTTATAGTTACTATTATAATACTTAAAATGATAATTATTATCTACTTTTATATTATTTATAAAACCATTCATTTATTATTATTATGGTAATAAATTATTAAAAATTTATTAATTAAATTAATTTAGTAAAATAATTACTATGTTATTAACTTTATTAATTTTAACTAAATTATTAAAATTAACAACATGTATAAATAAATAATTAAGTTAATACTTAAGATTTAATAATTTAATTATTACTATTGAAGAAATTAATTTGTTAGATTAATTAATTAATTAGATAATTTTAATTTAGTAATTAAATTTATTACTTAATTTTTAAATATATTTAAATTAATAAGTATATTTTATAGTTTATTTATAATTATTATAAAATTAATTCTATTACTAGTATATTAATTATTTACATTTATTATTAATTTAGATTAACATTTTCTATTTATGATTAATCTATTTATTAATGTTATAGTTACTTTAATTCATAACTCATTTCTTTTTATTTAAATATTCTACTTATTTGATTTAATTGAAGTTAAAACTTTTACTTTAACTTTATGTTTTATTTATAGTACTTTTTGTTTTTAAATTACTTACATTTTTTTAATTAATTTTAATTTTATTTTATTATATTTATCTTCTTTTATTATTGTTATTATTTTAAACTCTTCCCCCCTTCCCTAATTCGGCGCAACAGGGAAAAGGGGGGTCTTCTCCAAGCCGCGGCGGCGCTGAGCGGACTTCTACAGGCAGTGCGGCTTCCCTCAGCTCCAACGCGACGTGGCACTCCAGCAGCGGCGGACTGTCTTGGCGTCTCGGCTTCAGAATTTAGCAACACTGCGGCATCCCTGGATCTTGGAAGGCAGCGGCTACTGTGATGCTTCACGGTGGCACAGCGGACTCTTCACAGCAGCGATAGAGGGTTCCTCGGCTCCAGCGCTGCTCTCGGTATTCCTCCTCTCCCTGGGTCTCCTCTTCGGCGTCAAAACAGAGAATTATGGTTCCTCTTCTTGATGCGAGCAGGTCTAGCGGTGCCTTGTCAAAGAAGCAACGATCTCCTCCTTTTCGACCAGCGGCATGATTCTTTGTCCCTCATGGTGGTGCGGCGCTACCCAGCGGAAGAGAACAGATCTTTAGTGGCGTGACTCTAGCTTCAAAAATGGTAAGTCGGCAGAATAGAATCCTCTAATATAGCACTGTGAGACCTCTTGGTTCTCCCGGTCCAGCTCTAGCGGCACATCTAGTTCAGCGGTGTCATATCTCTTCAGTACAGGCGGTGGTGCAATCTTCCTTCATTTCGACATGCAAAGAACAGCGACAATTTGTTGTTTTGTGGTGGATCAGCAGTGACAACAGCAGATCCAGACGGGGACAATTTTCATCCCAAGATGGTGGTTTCATTCTCAGATACTCCTTCCCATAGTGGAAAGGGTCGGACAACAGCGACTCCTAGTTTTCAACAGATCAAACTGACATGGTTAGTTGATTAGAGTAAATCATGGTTCGAAAAGGTTTGTTGTTTGTGATGAATATGGATCTGGGTTTGAATTTAGATGCGTTTCAAGAAGTCATGCCTGTGAATTGAAACAGGGAATGAACAACGAGATGGAGTCGATGTGTAGATGAGGAGAAACCTTTAATGTCAGTCTGGTGGAAGAAGGTGATAGGAAGAATCATTGAGTCGTCAAGGAAGTGGATCAGTGAGAGAGAGTGAGACCGATACTGGAAGATGGATCGGTGAGTGAAAAGATTAACGCTAACGGTGAGTGGGTGACGCTGATAAAAGAAAGGATCGGTGAGTCACACACTAATTCAAGAAAATAACGAATCACTGATAGAAGGAATGGAAAGAAGGGGTTATCGAGACCATTCGGGAAATTGGGTATCGGTGTGTCAAATTAACAGTGGCTTCGGTGTGTCTATGCCAGGGGTGAGACTGATTAGTTATATCGGTAGCAGGCAAAGGAGAAACCGATAGTTAAATAAAAAAATGAGACACTGTTAGTGGAAATGAAAAAGTATCGGTGTCTGGAAAACAGATGGAAGAATAAAATGACTCACCAATAGTAGAAATAGAAGAGAGACCAAAAGTGAGAAAATAAAAAACTAACGGTGAGTGCGTAGAAAAATGAGATACCGATGGGGTAAAGAAAATTTGTGAAACCGATAGAAGAAATTTTCAATCGGTGATTCACGACTCACCCAAAATAAGACACCGATAATTATAAAATTGAAAAGAAAAAGGTGAGACATGAAACCGATGATGATGTAATGGATCGATGATTCGATGACTCACTGATAGTTCAAAATAAATGAGACTGACACCGATGGAAGGATCAGTGTGTCGCAACAACAGTGCGTCACGAGAGACCGATGGTGTTTCAAAGTAATCAGTGAGTCGCGACTCACTGAAAGTTATAAAAATCTTCGGTGTGACATAACATCGTTGCGAAACTCACCGACAGTTAAAAATTAAAAATGATAAAAAAAAAATTAATTTACAACAGATAATAAAAAGAACAACACTAATTAATTAACACAAAATATGAATTAACTATGCTATTTAAGATTAAATAATAATTTGTAACTAAAAACTAACAAAATTAACTAAAAAACTAAAAATAAAAGTAACTTAATTATTAACTAAGAAAATAAATGTTAAGATTAATTAAATATATGTCTAAATAAATGTAGAACACCTTCAATTAATTAACTGCAAACATATAATTAAAATAATTAGAATTAACTAGAGTTTTTAAACAACAAATTTAATTAATTAGATGCTAAAATGAAACTTAACATTAAAAAATATTATTTTATTATATTTAACTTAATTTATTGACTTTGTAGAACAATTGAACCGGTTAAAGAGTAAAGTTAATTAATTTAAATAAATATGAATTGAATAGTATAGTCTTAAATTAAAAACTGGATTAAATTAATGCAAATAAAAATAATTAATTAATTAATTAATAGACATTTAAAATTATTAACAAAATTAAGTTTATTGAACTAAAAAGTAATTTAATATAGTTAGAATAATTGTAAAGACTATAAAAAAGGACTAAAAACACATATTTAATTATAAAAAAATTAATTAACATATTTAGTGATAAAATTACAATAGTGCCATTATTTATTAAAAAGTGTCAAAATAATTAATTAAATTAATAAAAATTAAATAAAAGATGTGGAAAAACTATGTAAAAATAGAGCCACATCAAATTCCCCCACACTTAAGCATTGTTTGTCCTCAAACAATCCCATGTTTTATTTCCTTTGAAAAAACAGTAATAGTGTATTTATGATTAAGTTCAAAATATAACATGTCCAGCACTGAAAATCAGAGGACAAAACATAACAATAGGCTTTAAGAAAAAGATTTACTCATATGAATCTTGCTTAAAATAAATACCCACTAGTAATTAAGAGCACAAAGACCATCCATCAAAGAAAATTTCATGCCTCATATGTGATACAACTTAGTGATTAACTTCAATCCAATATCAGGTTCTAAATCCAAGAATGACAGGAGATGAAATAACAATGGAATTAAAACCTTAACCAAGGAACTTTGTACTTTGACTTTTCCAACTAGGTTCAAAATATAATTAATTCTTTTGTTAATCACCTCAATGATACAAACTAAATGATTTCTATATAAACCAATTGATCCCTTCTTCATTTGGCGTTCATCATTCCCCTCACCTTAATGAGCTCATTTTTAACCCTAGACACTTTATTTATTTTTCCCAAGCCATGTATCTTGTGCTTAGCACTGTGCATATGCACTTATTCATAGTGAACAGAGGGATTATACTTAACAGAAATGCACCCAGCATCTAGGGTCTCAGAGACTCACTGTGGGATCCCAGATGCCCAAATTACTCCAATTTTAAAAGATTTATATAAAATTCATTTACATTGTCTCATTAAAGAAATTACTTTAAATAATTTAAAGAAAAATGAATGAGTCTTCTAGAATCATAATCAAACTTCCAGTTCCAAAGGGTATGACCATAGCTCTACAAACATGTAACCTATATCACTTCCAGAAATAGACTCTAAATCAAATTTTCATCAACTCACTAAGCAAAATCACTCAAAAATCATCCAAACTCATTAATTTCAGGATCAAAGCAGTACTTAACTACCATCAAGGAATTTTTCATAAGGTAAGACCCAATTGAGAAAAGTGTAAATCCTAAAATTATGCAAGATTTTTGAAAAAAATTATCCATTTTTTTTTTACAAAAAGTTTGAATTTGCGGTGGGAATCGATGGGCTCACAATTAAAGCACAGTTTAGCACAGTCAATAATTGACCCCCTCCCCTACACCTAAAACCCAACTTTGTCCCCAAAATTGACTTCTAAATATGGAGAAGAACAATTAATCAATTAAGGCTCAAAACAGATTTTCAATTAAGTAGATTTATGACATGTATAAAAGGGTCCCAATGAATTTAAAAAATATTGTTTGCCACAATAAATAAATAATTAGCAGGTTTATATCTAGACACACATTAAAGTGACAAATATTTTCATTAAATCTCAAAATAAGTATATAATGTGTGGGTGCACAGTTAATTCTGTGTAAGCATGTTTAGAAAAATATAATTCAAAAGGATGTTTAATAAAACATAAAGATTCATGCTAACATCCCTTAGACTAATCAGTTCCAATGAAAACACAACTACCAGAAAACAAATACCCCCCCACACTTAATTCCATGAAGTGAGAAGATTTTAATATCAATACAATTCAGTTTTAAGTAGTAAAGTACATGCAGATTTTTTGAACAACATAGTGACATGCAGCAGGAGTTTATTATATATGCAATTTAGGCAACAGATTTCCAGCAAGTATATGGTAGATTTTTTTTTAAACAAGCAAAATTTTTTAATGAGCAGAATTTGATTAACATAATCAGGAGCATAAAATAAATGCAGAAATTTAGAATACTACCCTGATTAGTTCTTTTCCAGAGATAATCATGGGAATTCAACTCCATCATTGACACAAGCAGCAGCATCCTAAAAACAAAAAACATGAAAACTAGGAACAAAAATATAGCAAAGACAATGCATACAGTAGGCAGCAGAGTATCACATTATTCAGCACAAAACAGTAAAAAATGTAAACAAAAGAGCATGGGTTGACTCCCATGAAGCACTGAATTTAAAGTCTTTAGTTAGACTTTATTTAATTACAAATTTTTAATTTATTAACAAGACAAAATCCATGGGTTTCCTCCCATGCAGTGCTAGGTTTAAAGTCTCCATCCAGACTTCATTCAAGAATAGTGAAGGCATCCAAGCCCTTTGGTTGTCCCTCAAAATAAAGTTTCAATCTTTTCCCATTGACCAAAATGGGTTTATTTTCTTCCCCAACAATTTCAACATCTCCATTATTAAGCACTCTCACTACAATAAAGTGTTCAGACCACTTGGACTTCAGCTTTCCAGGAAAGAGTTTGAGTCTAGAATTAAAGAGAAGGACCTTCTGTCCAGGTTTTAATTCTTTAGTTTGATTGATAGATTCATGAAAAATTTTAGTCCTCTCTTTATAAATTCTTGAATTATCATAACTCTCTCTCCTAATCTCATCAATTTCACTCAGCTCAAGCAGTCTCCTCTAACCAGCACTCTTAAAATCAAAGTTCAGAACCTTAACTGCCCAATATGACTTCTGTTGCAGCTCCACAGGTAAATGAAAACATTTCCCAAACAACAACCTGTAAGGAGACATACCTATTGGGGTCTTGAAATCAGTTCTATATTACCATAATGATTCATCCACTTTAAGAGACCAGTCTTTCCTAGAATTTGACACAGTTTTCTCAAGAATTTGTTTCAGTCCTCTGTTTGAAATTTCCACTTGTCCACTAGACTGTGGATGATAAGGAGTTCTATTTTTATGAACACAACCATACTTTTCCATCAAAGCCTTAAACTTGTAATTCTTAAAGTGTGTTCCATTATTAGTGATAAAAGCTCTTAGGACTCCAAATCTTGTAAAAAGTTTCTTTTTCGCAAATTTTATCACACTATTTTCTTGATTGTTGGGTAGAGCTACTGCCTCAACCCACTTAGATACATAATCCACAGCAACAAGAATATACTCATTCCCATGAGATGATGTAAATGGACCCATGAAATCTAAACCCCATACATCAAAAATTTCAACTTCCAGAATACATTTTTTGTGTAAGTCATGCTTTCTACCCACATTGCCTAACCTATGGAACCTATCACAGCTAACCACAAAAATCCTAGCATCCTTAAAGCGGGTAGGCCAATACAAACCAGACTATAGGACATTTTGAGCAGTTCTCTCACCCCCATGGTGACCTCCCCAAGGTAAATAATGACAACTCTCAAGAATTAGAAGCATCTCTTCCTCAGGCGCACACCTCCTAAAGATACCATCTGCACATCTCCTAAATAATAAAGGGTCGTCCCAAAGATATAATTTAAGTTCAGAAATAAATTTCTTCCCTTGATTATTGGACAGATTTTTGGGAATGACACCTACCGCAAAGAAGTTGGCAAAATCTGCAAACCAAGCAGATTGCCTGACATAGACAGTGAGCATCTTTTCATCGGGAAAGGAAGAGTTAATCTCCCTAAGGTTTTCAGATTCATATTGGGTAATAGGAATCCTAGACAGGTGGTCAGCAACTAAGTTCTTAGCTCCCTGTTTGTCCCTAATCTCTAAATCAAACTCATGTAATAGCAGAATCTATATAATCAGCCTGGGTTTAGTTTCCTTCTTAGACAACAAGTATTTTAAGGCAGAATGATCAGTGAAAATGATGACTCTTCATCCAAACAGATATTGTCTAAACTTCTCAAGAGAAAACAAAACAACTAACAATTCTTTTTCAGTGGTGGTATAGTTCTTTTGAGCATCGTCTAGCATCCTGCTAGCATAATACACCACATGAAACTTCTTATCTCTCCTTTGTCCAAGGACAGAACCTACAGCCATGTCACTAACATCACACATAAGCTCAAAAGGTAATTTCCAATTAGGTGTAGTAATGATAGGTGATGAAGTGAGTTTCTCCTTAAGCAGATTAAATGATTTCAAATAGTTCTCATCAAAAATGAAAGTTGCATCCTTGACCAGCAAAGAACACAAGGGCTTAGTTATTTTGGAAAAATATTTTATGAACCTCCAATAGAAACCAGCATACCCTAAAAAACTTACAAAAACTTTTACATTAACAGGGTGGTAATTTTTTAATAACATCTATCTTAGCAATATCAACTTCCAAACCTCTCTTTGACACTTTATGACCAAGCACTATACCTTCTGTGACCATGAATTGACATTTCTCCCAATTTAGAACAAGGTTGTTTTCAATGCATCTCTCTAAGACTAACTCAAGATTTCCAAGACACGTATCAAAATTACTACCCACAATGGAAAATTAATCCATGAAAACTTCAATAATTCTCTCAATCATATCAGAAAATATAGCCATCACACACCTTTGAAAGGTGGTTGGATCTCCACACAACCCAAAGGGAATCCGCCTGTAGGCAAATGTTCCAAAGGGGCATGTGAAAGTGGTCTTTTCCATATCCTCTAGATCAACAGGAATCTGGTTGTAACCAGAATACCCATCCAGAAAACAGAAAAATTCATTTCCAGCAATCCTCTCAAGCATTTGATCCAAGAAGGGCATTGGAAAATGGTCATTCCTAGTCTCTGCATTTAGCTTCCTATAATCTATACAGACTCTCCATTTTGTGGATTTCCTAACTTGGACTTCTTCATTTTTTTCATTTTTAATAATAGTGAAACCTACCTTCTTGGGGAAAACCTGGACAGGGCTGACCCAAGCACTATCAGAAATAGGATAAATCATTCCAGTGTCCAGCAGTTTCATTACTTCTTCTCTCACAACTTCTTTCATGTTTGGATTTAATCTTCTTTGACATTCTACCCTAGGATTATGACCAGGCTCCATAGGAATCTTATTCATACAAAATGAGGGACTAATACCCTTGATATCAGCTATTTTCCAGCCTATGGAAGATTTAAACTTCTTTAACACATTCAACAATCTTTCCTCTTGGGTTGCATTAAGTTCAGCAGAAATTATTAAAGGCAAGGTAGAGTTCTTACCTAAAAATGAATATTTAAGATGATCAGGGATGGGTTTCAGTTCAAGAGTAGGTGGTTCTACACTCGAAGGAAGGCTCTTAGGCCTGGGAGGTCCAAGATCTTCAACATATTTCTTGAAAGGAGTATTGAAAGATGAATGTTTTTCAATTACAAGTTCAGATTCAAAGATAACAGTCCTACTGTCTAAGGTGGATAACTCACTGTCTAGACTTTCCATATTAGATTTTAGCAAGTTAATCAATGTAGAATCATCTAATTGTCTTAAAAATTCTCCCTCAGTATCATCAAAGTGATCATCAATGTTGGTGTTGACAGAAACACCCTCAAAATCACTCAGAATGGTCCTAAGTTCAGGAACAAAATACTCTCCTACAGCAGAAACTGGACAGTTGTCCAGATTTTGATGATTTTCCAGTTTTGGTGTTACAGCAAAATTTTCAATCTCTAGAACAGATTCACAAATAATTTCAGCATCACAAATGTTTTCTTCAATAGAGGATTGTTTTTCAGATTCTTCAATGTGTTCAAGTTGATTCTTATAAGAACATTCAGCTTCAAGGAACTCAATTTTTGAACAGTTTTCAGAATATGTTGGTCCCTTAATATTTTTAAAAACATTGAACTCTTCTTCTTGTTCCCCAATTTTGAATATCAGTTGAACCTTTGACACATCTATAACAACACCTCATGTGGCTAAGAAGGGCCTACCAAAGATGATAGGTACCTCTTGATCACACTCCATATCTAAGACAAGAAAGTCCACAGGTAAAAACAGCTTCCCAACCCCAACTAATAAGTCATCTACCCTCCCCATAGGATGAGTGAAAGATCTATTATCTAATTGGAGAATGATCGTGGTGGGTTGAAGATCACCCAACCTCAACTGTTGAAACAATGAGTATGGGAGTAGATTAATGATGGAACCTAGATCACACAGACAGTTCATCTAACCAGAATTTCCTAGAGTACAAGGGATGACAAATCTATCTGGGTCTTTCAGTTTGGGTGGGATTTTCTTTTGGAGTACAGCACTGCACTCTTCAGTAAGTTTGTAGGTAGAAAATTCTTCAAGAGACTTTTTGTTTGAAAATTTTTTTTTTTAAGGATTTCAGATAAGATGGGATTTCAATTGAATCTTGAATAAAAGGAATGTTCACTTCCAGTTTAGAAAAAAGACCAAGGAACTGAAGAATTTCAACCCTAGTGTTACTTTGAGGTTCAGCTTCTCAGGGAAAGGGATGGGTGGGGGAAACTTTTTCAGAATTGTAGGCATGTCCCTAACCTCTTCCTCAACTTTTTCTTTTCCTTTATTCTTTTGATTTTTAAGAGAAGTTTCAGTTTGAGATCCAGGTGATAGGTTCAGATTCTCATCTTTTTCAACATTTTTCTGTGAATTTCCAGATTGTGAACAAAGCATATTTTCATTTACAGATTCAAAAAGTTTCGCATTTTGGGAATTTTTTACAGTTTATTCAGCAATAGTTTGAGTATTCAGCCCACTCCTAGTAACAACAGCCTTGATATTCTCCTTAGGATTAAGTTCAGTTGTATGTGGAAGTCTACCTTTTTTCCTAGATGAAAAATCTCTAGCAAGTTGGACTAATTGTGTTTCCATGTTCTGCATTCTCACATCAGTTTTCATCTTGTCTGACTCATATTGACTTTTCTGTTTTTTAAGTTGAGTCATGTACCTTTCCTCTTGTGAATTAATTTTATTCAAGATCTGATCCAATTTAGAAGACATTTGATTATCATTACTTCCTTAAACATTTGAAGACTCCCCCATTTGTTGATTTTGAAAGTTTGGTCTTGGTTGGTTTTGATAATTAGGGGCAGGGGATTGTTTGATGATACCTTAATATTTCCAGGACATATTTTGATGGATCCTATAGCCTTGATTGTAATTTTTTGAAAATGGATCATATTTTTGAGGCATCCTAGGACCATAATTAACAAAATTTTAGGTTTCAGGTTGTTGGGTAGTTAAATCATCATTAGGAAAAAAAATCAGAGTGCCCATACATAAAACATTGAATACATTGTTGTCTAAGTGATTAATACTTATTCTGGTTTTCAACTTGATTAATAGTTTGTTTTGAATTCTGGTTCATTAAGGTTTGAAGTTGGTTGGTGATTTCAGCCAGTTGACTTTGAGTATCAGCTCCTAAACCAGTATTAACATTCCTATTGAATCTCTTTCTTCTTGAATTCTTATGTTGAGAATTAAGGGCCATATTATTGAAAAATTTTCTATGTTCTTCATCAGACTTATCATCGTAATTACCCCCAGTAGCTTGATCTACTAAATTCTGACTAGAGGAGGATAGCCCTTCATAGAAGGTATCTATGAGGAGATGAGATGGGAGTTGATGATGGGGACACTGCCTAAGCAGATCCCTGAATCTATCCCAAGCTTCATGAAAATCTTCTCCATTCTCTTGATAAAAACTAGTGATTTTAGTTCTCAGTTCTCCTTTTAATCTTTGGGGATAAAATTTCATAATGAATGAGTTATAAACTTGATCCCAATTCTCAAAAATGTTTTCATCTAAACCTAAAAACCAATTCCTAGCATTACCTTTAAGGAAAAAAGGAAAAACTATCATCCTTAGTTCACTTTCAGTGAGTCCTAAAAGTGGTAATTGCTCCACAATGCTATAGAAGTCTCTAATGAAGGCCAGAGAGTCCTTATTAGAGAGCCCATTGAATGCAGGCATCAGAGAAATATGTGACTATTTCAATTCATATTTTTTTCCCTAGGAGATAGTCTAATGGATGATGGATTACTTGAAACTTGATGGAGTTGGAACTCTCTCATCATATTCCTTTCATGTTCATCTAAGAGTTCTGGTTGGTTATGGAAGTTATTATTAGGAACTCCATTATCCATGTTTTCCATTTCAGTTTTGTTCTTCTTTCTTAGAGTAGCTAAATGTTTATCTAATTCAGGGTTCAAAGGCTCTAATCTAGCACCAGGTGTTCTTGTGCTCATGAAAACAATACCAATAGTATCAGTAGTGACAACTAAGAATGAAAAGTAACCGTTTTTTTTACACTTTTCAAATTTTTCAAATTTTTTTAAGTTTTTTATATGTGTTTTTTTTTAATGTTTTTTTTAGCAATAGATCATGCCTTCCCCAGAAACACCACCAAAAACTTGACCTAAAATATCGCTGAATCCAGTCAAAGTTTAATATTTATACTTCTACTAACTACAGTATATGTGGAAAGTAGGGTCGAACCCACAGGGAAGGTAAATTTGGCCACTAATAAACTAAAAACTTGGAAAACTCCACTGTTGTCAGTAGTAGAGTGTGTTTTTTTCTGATATTTTTTAACTTTTAATATATATTTTTATGTTTTTTTATAAACTTCAAGGTAGAACCACACATTTTTTTTGTAAAATTGTTCTAACCTATACTGAAACTGAGAACAACTAAAAATAAGATGAAACAAAGAGAAATTCTGATAAAAGACAAACAGAAGAGGATGCTCAGGGGTTACTCTAGTATACTGGTTCAAATGTTTTTCATTTTCATTTAAAAGTACTGCAATGTACCACTACATAAATATGTCTTTATTCCCTCGCCAGCAATTAAGTCATGGAAATTTTACAACTTAGAGTTCACCACTCCAAGAAGTACAACTCCAGAGAGATGATTAAAAAGGTCAACAGTACAAACTCACCGTAAGTACTGAAATTTTCATTAAGAGTTGTTTAATTTAAAGATGATTCCATAAAAAAACTTGCTGAATTATTACAGAGTTTAGAAAATTCAGTGTTCGTGATACAAAGGAGAAGAATGTGATTAGAATCGATATCGCTGATCAAAACTAATCACATAATAAATGACTAATGAAGAGGATGAAAAAGATCACCAGTAGATCAAGAACTATTCCCGAAATAGAAAATTAGTTAACTAACATATTATTCATTATCACCATAGAAATGAGAAACAATTCAAAGGAACAGAGTGCAAGAATTAAAACAAAAGGAAGAAAGAACTCTTGAAGATGCTCTGCTCCTCTGATCCTTCGACTCTATGACTGCAATGCTACAGATGAGAGAGAAGCTCTCAAATCTTTAATTAGTCATCAGGTGTGAGAATCAGAATAGTCCCCCCCCCCTTTCAATTCTACTGCTTGCTCTGTTTTAATACCTTGATGTCATCTACTTCATGTCCCTGCTCGCGCTTCACCGACTTGGAAAGTTCTTCACCCATGCACTGCAATATTGTGAAATTTTTTCGCGAAAAGCACGTCGCGCTAATTTTACCCTCCTAACTAACTCCCGCTGAGTTAGTTGAATGCACCTTGTTGCGTATTTGGCCTTGATATGAACCTGCAACGATAAATACAAAATGAAATAATTAAAACTTAACAATAGTAATTAAAATGTAACAGTTACTATAATAATACTTAAAATGATAATTATTATCTACTTTTATATTATTTATAAAACTATCCATTTAATATTACTATGGTAATAAATTATTAAAAAGTTATTAATTAAATTAAGTTAGTAAAATAATTACTATGTTATTAATTTTATTAATTTTACCTAAATTATTAAAATTGAAAACATGTATAAATAATTAATTAATTTAATACTTAAGATTTAATAATTTAATTATTACTATTAAAGAAATTAATTTGTTAGATTAATTAATTAATAAATAAATTTTAATTTAGTAATTAAAGTTATTACTTAAGTTTTAAATATATTTAAATTAATAAGTATATTTTATAGTTTATTTATAATTATTATAAAATTAATTCTATTATTATTATATTAATTATTTACTTTTATTATTAATTTAGTTTAACATTTTTTATTTATGATTAATCTATTTATTAACGTTATAGTTACTTTAATTCATAACTCATTTCTTTTTTTAAAAAAAATCTTCTACTTATTTGATTTAATTAAAGTAAAAACTTAAACTTTAACTTTATGTTTTATTTATAATACTTTTTGTTTTAAATTAATTACATTTTTTAATTAATTTTAATTTTATTTTATTATATTTATCTACTACTATTATTATTATTATTATTTTAAACTCTTCCCCCCTGCCCTAATTCGGTGCAACAGGGAAAAGGGGGGTCTTCTCCAAGCCGCGGCAGCGCTGAGCGGACTTCTATAGGCGGCGCGGCTTCGCTCAACTCCAATGCGACGTGGCACTCCAGTAGCGGCGGACTGTCTTGGCGTCTCGGCTTCAGACTTTAGCAACACTGCAGCATCCCTGGATCTTGGAAGGCAGCGGCTACGGTGATGCTTCGCGGCGGCACAGCGGACTCCTCACAGCAGCGGTAGAGGGTTCCTCAGCTCTAGCGCTGCTCTCAGCATTCCTCCTCTCCCTAGGTCTCCTATTCGGTGTCGAAACAGAGAATTAGGGTTCCTCTTCTTGATGTGAGCAGGTCTGGCGGTGCCTCGTCAAAGAAGCAGTGATCTCCTCATTTTCGACCAGCGGCATGATTCTTTCTCCCTCACGGTGGTGCGGCGCTACCCAATAGAAGCGAACAGATATTTAGTGGCGCGACTCCAGCTTCAACAATGGTAAGTCGGCGGAATGGAATCCTCTAATACAGCACGGCGCGACCTCCTGGTTCTCCCGGTCCAGGTCCAGCGGCACCTCTAGTTCAGCGGTGTCATAGCTCTTCAGTACTGATGGTGGAGCAATCTTCCTTCATTTCGACCTGCAAAGAACAGCGACAACCGTCTGTGTTGTGGTGGATTAGAAGCGACAACAGCAGATCCATACGGGGACATTTTTCATCCCAAGATGGTGCTTTCCTTCTCAGATACTCCTTCCCGCGGCGGTAAGGGTTGAACAACAGCGACTCCTAGTTTGCAACAGATCAAACTGACATGGTTAGTTGATTAGAGTAAATCATGGTTCGAAAAGGTATGTTGTTTGTGATGAATATGGATCTGGGTTTGAATTTAGATGTGGTTCAAGAAGTCGTGGTCGTGAATTGAAATAGGGAATGAACAACAAGATGGAGTCGATGTATGGATGAGGACAAACCTTCAATGTCAGTCTGGCGGTAGAAGGCGATAGGAAGAATCATTGAGTTATCAAGGAAGTGGATCGGTGAGAGAAAGTGAGACCGATACTGGAAGATGGATCGGTGAGTGAAAATATTAATGCTAACGTTGAGTGGGAGACACCGATAAAATAAAGGATCGGTGAGTCACACACCGATTCAAGAAAATGACGACTCACCGATAGAGGGAATGGAAAGAAGGGGTTACCGAGACCGTTCAGGAAATGGGGTATCGGTGTGTCAAATTAACAGTGGCTTCGGTGTGTTTATGCCAGGGGTGAGACCGATTAGTTATATTAGTAGCAGGAAAATGAGAAACTGATAGTTAAATAAAAAAACGAGACATCATTAGTTGAAATAAAAATGTATTGGTGTCTGGAAAACCGATGGAAGAACAAAATGACTCACCAATAGTAGAAATAGATGAGAGACCAAAAGTGATAAAATAAAAAACTAATGGTGAGTGTGTAGAAAAATGAGATACCAATGGGGTAATGAAAAATTGTGAAACTAATAGAAGAAATTTTCAATCAATGAGTCACGACTCACCGAAAATAAGACACCGATAAATATAAAATTGAAAAGCAAATGGCGCGACATGAAACTGATGATGATGTAATGGATTGGTGAGTCGATGAATCATCGATAGTTCAAAATAAATGAGACCGAAATCGATGGAAGGATCGGTGTGTCACAACAATAGTGTGTCGCGAGAGACCGATGGTGTTTCAAAGTAATCAGTGAGTCGCGACTCATCGAAAGTTATAAAAATCGTCGGTGTGACATAACATCGGTGCGACACTCACCGATAGTTAAAAATTAAAAACAATAACAACAAAAATTAATTTACAACAGATAATAAAATGAACAACACTAATTAATTAACACAAAAGAGTAATTAACTATGTTGTTTAAGATTAAATAATTATTTGTAACTAAAAACTAACAAAATTAACTAACAAACTAAAAATAAAAGTAACTTAATTATTAACTAAGAAAATAAATGTTAAGATTAATTAAATATATGTCTAAATAAATGCAGAACACCTTTAATTAATTAACTGCAAACATATAATTAAAATAATTAGAATTAACTAGAGTTATTAAACAACAAAGTTTATTAATTAGATGCTAAAATGAAACTTCACATTAAAAACATATTATTTTATTAAATTTAACTTAATTTATTGACTTAGCAGAACAATTGAACAGGTTAAAGAGTAAAGTTAATTAATTTAAATAAATAAGAATTGAATAGTAAAGTCTTAAATTAAAAACTGGATTAAATTATTTCAAATAAAAATGAATAATTAATTAATAAATAGACATTTAAAATTATTAACAAAATTAAGTTTATTGAACTAAAAAGTAATTTAATATAATTATAATAATTTTAAAGACTATAAAAGAGGACTAAAAACACATATTTAATTAAAAAAATTAATTAACATATTTAGTGATAAAATTACAATTGTGCCATTATTTATTAAAAAGTGTCAAAATAATTAATTAAATTAATAAAAATTAAATTAAAGATGTGGCAAAACTATGTAAAAATAGAGCCACATCATTGTTTAATCCTCATATCCCTTGATTCAAGTTGAGCATAATGTTCTCTATTGATATTCTTCCCACTAGTCATCTCATCTTCCAATTATCATGTGATCTTAACCATAATGTCACTTTTCTCCTTTATTTTAAATTTTTCCTCAATAATAGAATCAGTACAGCATGCAATCTCTTGTTGTAGCCTTTGGTTCCATAGAACTAGTTTGGATAGATGTGTAGCTAGATCATCATTTTTTTCATTCAAATTACAAATTTCATCTGAGTTTAGATTCTCTCTCTTTTCATCAGCTTATGGGTTTTCTATCATTATCCTAATATTTTACAATTATTCATCTTGGTAATAATTTTTATCCCTCAGATCAGTATCCACATCAATAGGCCTTTGATTTAATCCTTTTATCTTGTTGACCTCAATTTCAAGTACTTGGATTTGAATATCTTGAGACTTGTTTTCCTCTTTTAATTTTCGAACCAATTCCTATGGCATGTCGCCAACATCTACTAGTGACCTTATTGGAATATTTTTATCATTAGTAGTTCCAAAAAAACTTGGAATATCAGTTTCTTCACCATATGACTTATCCAAACCATTCTTCTGATCACTACTTATTTCCTTCAACTGAATCACACACTTTCCAAGCACAGTTCCACACTGAGGAGTACAACTGGAATTCTACTTCTTCTTTGATGATATTACTTTTTCAATGGAATAACGGGATAAGAGATGAATAAATATTTAACTTTAACAATAAACTAAACAAATTCGTAGAAAACAAATTTGAAAAAAGAAATCTTCACTCTGATACCAATTTTTAGGTGAAAAAAGGGACTAGATACCCTGAGAGGGGGGTGAATCAGGGTTGGATATTCTTTTCTAAATTCTTCCTAACCCACTAGATCTTGACCACTTTATTGTAAGGGTCACTTTTTTATGCCTATGTGTTAATTATGATATTATTTGTTTCATCTTTATCTGATGATGATGATTTGAATTTAATGCAGGAAAGTAAGTACAAGTACACAATGATTTTTACTTTGTTAACCCTCACTGGGATATATCCAAGGAGAAAGCAATGACGATGTTCCAATTGTACCAAATTCACTAAGGCTCACTAACAATAATGATGGTTTAGGCTATATCTTCCCTATACCCAGGCTCACTAACTTTACAATTTTGAGGATATTCTCACTTTATTCCAAAGGGTTACCCCCTGTGTTTCTTTCTCTGGCTCACTACTGGTGGAAAAGATCACTTTATTCCTCTTCCTTTTTTCATTGAAGGTATCCACTCACAGTTTATATAATTTTAGGCACCTTCATCATCACTAATTAATAAATCCTCGGTTGTAGATGGATGCTCTGTTGAAGTTACACATTCATCCAATTTATGAATACCCCTTTACCACCTTACTACTAGGAAACTTAAATATTTCATTCAACTTTTGGGAGTCTCATGTGAAAATTTAATGCCTTGCGCACAACATTTATGGTTTTTCAAGAAAAACACATTGCACGCAACTCCCTTGTTATGTGAAACTCCCTTCTTATGTTAAAATCCCTTTGCACACAATTATTAGGTGATTAAAAGCCTCATATTTCTCTAAGGGTTGATCTTGTCAAATGAGGGGTGGCCTTTTATTTTTAGGTATTCCTGACCCTATGAGAAAGATACTTACTGGCCAACTTCCTTGCACGTAACATTTCATCAAGCATGGAAAACCTAATTTTACATTGTATTGGGTGCATAAGTCTCTTTCGTGCAACCTCATCTTTTATGCAAATTCAAATATTTAACATGACAATTTCCTTTTCCATATTTTTATGTGGTAATACCAAAACATGTCTTGTGTGCAACATTCCAAACCACCTTTAATCTTATGTGTAGATTCTTTTTCCAAAAATACTTTTCTCCATTTTCATGATTTTGAGGCCCATAAATTTTAAAAACACTAGAAACAGAACCATCATACATATGATCTTTTTGTACCACCTCCAAAGCATCTATTCCTATTTATTAGATATTTAACAACATAGAATGTCAAAAATATATTTGGAAGTCCAAAACTTATCATGGAAACCCACTTTTTCAAAGAACGCAATCAACCCAAAAATGCATCATTGTTACCTTAAGGGGTTTTTTCAACAATTAGAGAGGTTAATTAGGTGTTGTAGTATCTTTAGCCACAAAAATCTAGAGTATATGTGTAACATCCCATGTTGTTGTGGGTTTTGTTTTTCTGATAAAAAAGGATTTTTTCATCCGGTGGAAGGATCATCCAGAAAACTGAGTGTTTACCGGATATGATACACATCTGGACATCATTGAAAAGTTCCTTTGACTTTAAAGGAATCATAGTGGTAAAATAATAACTTTGAAGAAAAATAGATATGTGACTAGTCCATATGGGATGATGTAGTAGCACTAGCTCACTGGTGGGGTGGGAAGAGGTTTTTCTACCTAGTATAGCTCACCAAGTAGCTAGTGAGCCTACACCAACTCATAGGTGAGCTGGGAAGAACCCTTTCTACCCAAAAAGTCTCACCAACTAATCAGTGAACCTACACCAATTTGCCTGTGGGGATTGTTGGGTAGTGTTAAGTGGATGATCTTTTGGTCTCTTTAGCCATTAAGGGACACTTTGGATTTAACACATTGTACATAAATTTATATATAATTTTAGATGTTTTATCTTCTCTTCCTCCCTCTAAGTGTATCTCTTTATTTTTGGTGGATCTAGATTCAAATTGTTGTAGAATCATAGTAAGATCCTTCATTATTCTTTGATCATAGACTCTTTGTTCCTCGTATAGTGGTGGATCATTGTGTTGTTCGTCTTGGATAATCCTCTCAATAAGCTTAATACCTTGTGATTATTTTATGTCTCAATTATATTCCCATTCTCTTTTCCTTGATCACCGTGATAAATATTTTGTTATATATATGATATCTATTAAAAATTGGATGACAATTCCATTGAATATTAATGGGATTGTCTAGGAATAATATAGCACTGTATCAACACTACTAGAGGATCTTATGTGATGATGAATGCATATATTTAATGGGATTTTAGATGAAGGTATGTCCCTTGGTGATATATTCTATGTTTTTTGTAAAATTGACTTTATTAGGTGTTTTTTCTCATAATAAATTTAGAAGAATTAGACAATCCATTCATGGATGGTTGGTCATGGTTTCAGCTAGGCAGTGTTGTCTAGTAATTGTTTGGAAAGTATGTATTTCACCTATAAATGTGAATTTCCATGTAACAATTTAATTAATTTTAATTTATCTATAATTAATTAATTTAAAATACGTGGGAATGAGTTAGGAACTTGTGGTGATCGACAGATGCCAAGTGGACTTGCGTGACTTGAATAAAGTTATTAGGGCATTCTTGGTTTGGAGTAGACCATATTTGTGGTTTTTTGTTTTTCATACTCTACCCTAGGGTATTATGAACGTTTATTATCTTGTGGTATGAGTATTTCAACTTTGTGAAAATGAACTTTTTTTTCATAATGTGTTATGAATATGGAATCCCACTTATTTATTACAAAACGTTACATGGAATTTTACAAACAATGGATGTTTTAAAGTTTAGCATATTGGAAATAAGGTACAAAAAACATGAAAACATATAAAATTATTCTAATACACCTGAAAGGTTTAATCATAGGTACATTATATGTATAATTACTTCATCTCATAACCTAGGGAAATACATCATAGTAAAGGGTGAGCAGAAGGCCCAGTAAGGGAAAACAAGTGAAGTAGTTCACATGTGAACTTGAGAGATATAAATAAGAACACGAGAAATTTCATAAAGGAATGAGAAATAGGCATATCATAACAATAATAAAATTATTAATAACTTTAAATTTTGGCAAAAAAAAATTAATTTAGAAATTCATAAGAATATCACCGAGATTCTACCCCAAGGTATCATAAAAATTACCAAGGTTATTCACCAACGTATGGTAAAAATTATCATCTCTAGATAATAATTTATTTACTCAATTCATTGGAGATCTATCAAGTCACACCATTAATATATATTTATTTTCATGTGATCCACATATATCATAATCAATCATTTCATAAATAACCCATGGGGAATAAAATAAATGGGTTCCAAATCAAAATCATGGCGTTTTAAAAAAGTGCTTCGAAAAACATGATTATTATGTCATTTATAACCAATGGGAAGAGAATGAGAGTTTTATTTATGTCAATTACAGAATAAAATAAATAATTTTTATGTCCTAATGAATACCATAGAAATGAAATAGGTTTGGGTATTCACATAAACAAAATAGAATAATTTCTTGAGAAAAAGAGAGAGATTTTGGGATGAAAATTCTACAGCATAATCGGTATGAAACATGGTTTTATAAAACATTAAAAAAAGGGAAAGGGGTAACCCATTTATAATAGAATAATAATATAGTATAGGGATATAATAAAATGTAAATAAGAACATGGTATGGAAATTTTAAATACATACCACATAAAAGAGAACATGAAAGGAAAGAGAAGTTGGGAATTCTCTTACCCTAAAGAGTAACTTATAAAACTCACAGATCAGGACCATGAAAGATTTATGACACCTTTTTAGGACTCCTTGGCAGGTAGAACTAACATAACCTCATGGGGGATAAATTTTTAATGAATATAAATGAAGTAATTGGTGGGAATTTATAGTAAAAGGGAGGAAGGTTTTTATTAATTTCAAAGGACACTACATTAGTGGTATTTGAAAAACCATGGGCTTGCCCACGGTATTGGCCACTTGGGACACATCATATTATATTTTAATCCAAAAGAGTATAATAGAATTTTATCTTACTCAATACATTATTATTACATATTTATGTTGTCATTAAACATACCGAAAACTCAAAACTTTAATTTTAGTATTCATCAAAAATTCAACTATTTCAAAAAAATAAAAAAAATCACCCTAACCATTTTTTGATGTGTCGTATTCAAAAATGAACGTCATTTTATAAAAATGAATTTAATTTTAAACTAAATTAAATAAATAAAATATTAATACTTAACTAATAATTTCTAAAAAAATTTATTTACTTATACTATGATATAATTATATCACATTATCATTTAAGATGACTAGAATATATTTATACATCCTCAAGTGAGGTTACTCTTCCATTGGTCAAATTACTATTCTTAATGGTAACATTACTATTTCAAAGAGTCAAGTTACAATTCACTAAAAAATTAAGTTGATCTTATTAGACTCTAAATATCTTACTGATTGAAACCTTGTATATCCATTTTTTGAAAATCATTACACAGAATTAATTATTTAATAATTATTTAAAAAATATATTTTTTTACTATTCATCAAATATTGTTCATCAATAAAACACTATTCATTCAATATTATTTATCAATAAAATACTATTCATCAAAAATTGAAACTTTTTAGAAAACTACTAAAAATTCAACCTAGATTAATATTGACATTTGGAATTCAAAAATGATGTTTATTTTACCATAATAATTCACTAACTATTAGAAATCTGTACATTTTTTTAATTCTAAAATCAATTTATCAAATTTGTCTCAATTAAATATATATTTTGTTAATAAAATCAATTTTTAAAATGGAAATTATGAAATGACACTTTTATTTATACAAATGGATTACACAAAGTAACTATATCCTTGTTACATAACCTCTTATAACACCCACAAGGACCTTAGAGTAAGGAGTGAAATGGTGATAAAATCTTGAGGTGGCTATTAAAAAATTACACAATTGGTGATTTCTATCAACTTGAACTTCTCTCGTATGCGATTTCATTCAAGCTTAACATGTGGAAGCTTATCTTGGGTTTGGTCCAAATCAAAGACCATTGAAACTACCTCCTTCCCAAGCTCCAACAAATGGGCTTTGTATGTCATGATTCTACTGGTAGAGGCCATCGACTCTTTTTTCTTCATTAATTATCCATTATCATTTCTATTTATAAACAATAATTATAACGCTAAAAATTATTATGGTTTCCAACCGTTGTATTAACCAATGGTCAAATAACTATAAAAACTTAATGGTTACATTTCAATTATACTTATATAGTTTATTGATTATGACATAGTAAAACTAACATTTTTAGAAAACAAAAAATTATTCAAAAAATTGGGTCATTACATCTTCCTAATTAATAAATTTCATCCTAAAAATTCCAACTCGTACTCTCATGAAAGAAAAGGTGATGGTAATTCTGCCTCATTGTTTCCTCTAGATCCCACAGGGATTCCTCATATTTTTGGTTCCTCCATAACACTTTAACAAGCTGGGTAGTCTTGTTACGTAGAACCTTTTTTCTACAATCCAATATCTCCACTAGATGATCCTCAAAATAGAGGTCATGTTCTAATTATACTACTTCTAAATTTTGTACATTTGAAGGGTTGGGTTTGTACATCCACAAGAGAGATACATAGAAAACATCATGAACTTGTTCAAGATTTATAGGAAGTTCAAGCTGATAGTCCACTGGTCTTATGCGATCAAGGATATCGTAGGTTTAAATGTACCAGGGGTTGATCTTCCATTTCTTTCCAAACCGCATGACTCTCTTCCACGGACAAATTCTAAGGAAGACTTTTTCACAGACATCAAACTCCAAGTCCCTTTGATAGTTTTTGGCGTAGCTCTTCTATTGACTCTGAGTGGTATTAATGTGTTGATGGATGGAATGAACCTTTTATGTCATCTCTTACACAAGATCAGGCCTAAGAAGCTTTATCTCACCAGATTCATTCCAACAAGTAGGAGTTTTGCATTGCTTCCCATATTGAGCTTCATAAGGTGCCATTTGAATGCTCGAGTGGAATCTGTTGTTGTATGAGAACTCAAGTATGGGAGATTTTGATCTCATCCCCCATTAAATTCCATTCAGCATGTTCTCATTATTTCCTCAAGTGTTTTAATAGTCCATTCATATTTTCCATCAGTTTGGGGTGATAGGCCGTACTGAAATTCAATTTGGTACTCAAATCATGTTGAAGACTTCTCCATAATTTTTACGGGAACCACATATCATGATTAGATATAATAAAGAGTGGTACCTCATACAGCCTTAACACTTCCCTCACATAAATCATAGCAAGTTGGTTAATAGAGAAATCCTCTCGAATAAGGATGAAATTGGAAGTCTTGGTGAGATGGTCCACTATAACCCATATCGCATTATTTCCTTTGGAATTCCTAGGGGGACTGGTGAAAAGGTCGATAGTGATATTATCACACTTCCATACTGGTATGGGTAGTGGTTGTAAAACCACTTTAAAAAAATTACTTTTCCTACACTTGGTGACACACTAGGAACCTTACAGTGTAGTCAGAAATATCACTTTTCATGTTATCCCACTAATAATAATCATGAAGGTCCCTATAAATATTAGTGCTTCTAAGATGTATATAGAATATAGATATATGAGCTACATCCATCAGATCCTTCTTTATTTCTGAAATAGATGGAACACATAGTCTTTTACAGAATTTTAGTACACCTTCTAGATCAATATTGAACTTGGGAAAATTCCCATCCTTCACAGCCTCAAACTTCTTCTATAACAAAGGACCTTCTTTTTATGATTTCCTAATCTTCACTAGTAATGAATATTGAGAAATAATTTGAGATAGGGTTGATGATGTCCTTAACCTTACAATTCCCATGTCCAGTTTCACTGGATCTTTGATCAAGGGATCTCCTTGAATCCTCAACATTGCTAGAACAACGGGGCCTTTCCTAATTAACGCATTAGTGACTTGTTTTCTCTCCGAGGATGATAATGAATTGAAAAATCAAGTTCTTTAAGAATTTACAACCATCTACTTTGTCTCATGTTCAATTCCTTTTGCATGAAAATATACTTCAAACTTTGATGGTTTGTGTATATATCACACTTCTCCCCATAAATATAGTGTATCCAAATATTTATACTAAAAACAACTATATCCATATCAAGATCATGCATGGGATAATTCTTCTCATGAGGCTTCAACTATCGAGTTCTATTAGCAATAACCTTATCATTTTTCATGAGGATGTACCCATTCCAATTTAGATATGCATCGCTAAAAATAATGAATCTTTCTCAGATTGAGGTTATAGTTAACATAGTTGCAGTAAAAAATCTATTCTATAGTCCTTGGAAACTATCTTCACACTCCTCTATCCATATGAACTTAACCCCTTTTCGAGTTAACCGGGGCAATAGATTGGAATGTTCTGAAAAAAATTCACAAACCTCCTATAAAATCCCACTAATCCAAGGAAACTACGAATCTCATTTACTATTTTAGGATGAGGCCACTCCTCTTTAACCTTTTTCTTTATAGGGTCAACTGAGATTCCTTTATTGGTTACAATGTGACCCAATAAAGCAACTTATTGTAACTAAAACACACACTTGCTAAAATTTCCAAATAACCTCTTCTTCCTCAGAGTTTCCAATATAACCCTTAAAATGCCTTAATCCTCCTCTTGAATTTTAGAATATATCATAATATCATCGATAAAACTACCACAAAGTTATAAAGGTAGTATTTGAAGACTCTATTCATCAAATACATCAAAATAGCAGGTTCATTGGTCAATCATAAGGGAATAACAACAAACTCATAATACCCATATCTTGATCAAAAGGTAGTCTTTGGAATATCTTCTTTCTTCAACCTCTATTTATGATAACTAGATCGAAGATCAATCTTGTAGAATAACTGATCCCCATGAATTTGGTCAAATAAATCATTAATTCTTGGAATAGGGTACTTATTCTTTATTGTAACCCCATTCAGTTCTCTATAATCAATGAATAGACACATTAATCCATCCATCTTCTTCACAAATATAATTGGTGCTCCCTAAGAAGACACACTTTTCCATATAAACACCTTCTCAAAAATATCTTGGAGTTTCTTATTTAATTCCTCCATCACCACATTTTCCATTCTATATGGGGTTTTTGAAATTGGCTTGGATCCATGCATATGTTCAATGGAGAACTCTACATCTCATTTTAGGGTAGTTTTAGGTAACTCCTCCAGAAATAAATCAATATATTCTTGAACGATGGGGATATTCTCTATCCTTATATTCTCATTTCCTTCTTCTTCTTCACTGATCAACTCCATAAAGAAGGCTATAGGAGGTGCTTCTAGACAAAGATCGAGTCCAGATATCTCTTCTTAGAAGATAAATATTGGTCTTCATTTCAAGACTACTGCTATTTCCTTACTTCTTCATTTGATATTAGCATTATACATTGAGATCCATTCCATCCCTAGTATAATGTCGAATTCCAACATGGGAATGACTACTAGTTTTGTGATAATATTGTGCTACCGGAGTTTCTAAAAACTTTTGATGCTTGGATAATCCCTCCAGGAGTCTTGACTATTAACTCTACTTTTATAAGTTTAAGAATTATTTCTATATTGTTTTCAAACATAGAGTAAATAAAGGAATTCATAGAACTAGAATCAAACAATGTAATTCATACCTTTGGGGGAACAAAAAGAGTACCTTCCACCACTTCATTTGGAGCTCCAACTTCATCTGTTGTGATAGAAAAAGAATGACCTTGTTCCCTTGGCCTGTGCTAAGGATGATGGTGATTCCTCTACACTTCCCTCGGATTCAAACATAGATTGTAAAAGTTACCAAGCTATCCAAACTTAATGCATTGGACTTCAGCTAGGGCATGCACTATCTTCCATTTTTCAGTAGTGTTGGGAAGTTGAGGCTTCACCACACTACTATAATTCTGAGTTATATGGCCATCTCTTCCACACTTATAACACTTCCCACTCCCAAGCAAGTAGTTCCCTGAATGCTTCTTCCTACATTTATTACATGTGGGAAGTTGCACTTGATTTCAACTTATTCCCCGATCAAATATCCCACCCAAGCTCGACTCTATTGATCTATTCTTTTAATTGGATTTATGGGACCATCTCATCTCACCGAACTCCAGTTTTACTTTCATAGCACTTCGTACAATTTCCTCATAACTTTCATAGTCTCGGTTGGCTAAATTATTCCATAGATGAGGTCTTAGAACACTAAAGAATATATTAACCTTACCATTAGGATCCATGAAAAAGTAAGAAGTGTAATGTGAAAGCCTTGTTTAGTTCATCTCGTAGATTCCCATAGATTCATTTCCCTTCTTATTCAACTCAAAAAATACATTCTCTATTTTCATTCTCGTTAAACGAGGGAAATACTTATTGAAGAATATCCCTATGAAAAATTCCCAATACATAGCTTCAATCTCCCCGCTAGGCCTCATGTTTTTAATCATTTTCCATCACTGATTAGGTTCTCCCTCTAAGCAGCAAAAAGTCAGGGTGACTTTCTCTTGTTCAGAACTATGAAGTATAAAAAAGATATTTTTTATAGGAATTATCCACTATTCTGAAATCAATGGGTTGGTAGATCCACCGAACATTGGTGTTCATTGATACATAAAGGTATCAATGAAATTTTTTCCCCTTATTGGTGAAATTGGCCTCTTAGCTTGATTCAAGTTATTTTCCATAAGATGAGTCATTTGATTCATCAATCATATGAAATCTTCCATTTCATCATCCATCGGAGGGTCGTCAGTAAATGTTCTATTGAGGTCACCATTTCCATGGTTCCTCCTATTTCATGCCATTTTATAAAAGAATTAAACCTTAGTGAGAAACTTGTTTCATTAAAGAATATTATTACTCTAAAGGGTTTTTTTATTTCTTAAAACTTCATGCTTAAACACATTATTCATTATCAATAATTACATTTTCTATAAATCTTTCATAACGGTTCATAAAAATCATGTGATTAACCAAACATATCTCCTAGGAGTGTCACACTAGGAGTGCTATAAGGCACATTTTCATTCACCAGTTCCCATTCGAGTCTAGATCAAAGAATTATTTTCAGGTTTTACCCCAAATACATATGTGATAGATCCACATCCACTAGTTCGTATCCAGATAGGGATTTATTTGTTCGAAAACCACTTACTTAATATTTCACCAAAATACTAAGAATTTTTACTATATTTATACATATCATAATAATAAAAAAATTAATTATAACTTGAAAATGTATCTACAAAATTTAATTTAGACATTCATAAGCATATCACCAAGGTCCATCCCAAAGGTGTCATAAAATTTACCAAGGTTATTTACCAAGGTATCGTAAAAATTATCATCTCTAAAGATTAATTTCTTTACCCAATCTATTGGAGTGCTATTAGGTTAAACCACTAATATGTATTTATTTTAATGTGATTCACATAGATAATAATAAAAAAAATTCATAAATAACCTATAGATAATAAAATAAATGGGTTTCAGATCAAAATCATCGCATTTAAAAAAAAGTACTTAAAAACATGATCATTATGTCATTTATAACCCATGTAAATGGAATAAGGGTTTTATGTATTTCAATTATAAAATAAAATAAATCATTTTATTTCTTCATGAATACCTTATAAATGAAATAGTTTTGTGTGTTCACATAAAGAAAATAGATGAATTTCGTTAGAAAGAGAGAGAGATTTTGAGATGAAAATTATGCACCATTACGGGTATGAAACATGGTTTTATAAAACATTAAAAAGAGAGGTGACTAGTATGATGCATTCATAAAAGACTCATAATAAAGTATAGGTATAGAATAAAATGTAAATAAGAACATGGTACATAAATTTTAAAGAAAAACCACATAAAAATATAATTTTTAATGTTATTTGTTTGGACACTTGAGACACCTCATATCATATTTTAATCCAAAATATTTGACCAGAATATTATCTTACTCATTACACCATTATGACATTCTTTTTATGTCAGTAAACATATGTAAAACTCAAAAGTGTATTTTTACTATTCATCAAAAAATCAACTATTTTAGAAAAATACCAAAAAATTACCCTAACCATTTTTTGATTAGTAGAATTCAAAAATGAACTCCATTTTATAAAACTATATTTCATTTTAAATTAAATTAAAGAAATAAAAGTTTAATACATAACTAATAATTTCTAAATCATTTATTTACTTATACTATGATATAATTATATCACATTACCATTTAAAATGACTAAAATATATTTATACTTCCTTATATGAGGTTACTAGTACATTGGTAAAATTAATATTCATAAGGGTAACATTATTATGACAATGGGTCATGTTACTATTCACCAAAAAATTAAGTTGATCTTATTAGACTCAAAATATCTCACTTATCGCAACTGTGTGTGTTCGTTTTTTGAAAAATATCTCACAGAATTAATTATTTAATAATTCTATAAAAAATATATTTTTATTCATCAATAAAAACACTATTCATCAAGAAAAGACTATTTATCCAATACTATTCATCAGAAAAATATTATTCATCAAAAATTGAAACTTTTTAGAAAACTACTAAAAATTCACCCAAGATTAATTTTGACATTTGTAATTCAAAAATGATGTTTTTTTTACCATAATAATTCTCTTATGAGAAATATTTTAAAAGTACAATTTTTTACTTCTAAAATAAATTTATCAAATTTGTCTCAATTAAACATATATTTTATTAAGTAAATCTATTCTTAAAATAAAAATGATGAAATAACACTTTTATTTATACAAATGGGTTACACAAAGTATCTAAGGTCTCATTACATAACCTATTATAACACCCACATAGGACCAAAGAGTAAGGTATGCAATGGTGATAGAATCTTGGGGCAGCTCAGACAACATTGCCTGAGTGGTGATTTCTATCAACTTGAAACTTATATCATATGCGATTTAGTTCAAGCATAACATATTGAAGCTCGGCTTGGGCTTGGACCAAATCAAACCCCAGTGACTCTACCTCCTTCCCAATCTCTGAAAAATGGGATTCGTATGGCATGATTATACTATTAGAGGCCATCAACTCTTCTTTATGCATTAATTGTCGATTATCATTTCTATTTATTAACCATAATTATAACATCAAAAATTATTCTGGTTTCTAATGTTTATATTAACCAACGTTCATATACTGGTCTAAACACGATGGTTACATTTCAATTATACTTATATAGTTATATCGATTATGACATAGTAAAAATTACATTTTCATGAAACAAAATATTATTCAAAAAAATTGGGTCGTTACAATGAATATCTTGTAATTATAAATTAATAACAATCCCTATGTCTTAATTAATTAAAGGATCCATCCCTAATGTAATTTGGAGAAGTGATAAGGGCCACGTTGGACCCATTTTCACTAGAATGATGTCGGCTACTAATGGTAAAGGCTTGATCACTAATGTATTCCTTAGATTAAATGGAAAATATTTATATGTGTTTGTTCTACATGAGATCTAGATCCCATGAGACCATGTTTTTTATTTTGATCACATGAGTGTGTGTGTACTATAAGACCATTTATATTGTTTTGTACTAAGAGTATGTTGAGGTATCTTGATAGATCATACTTGACCTTGATCACATTTGTAGCTAATATGACCCATGATGACATTCCATGATCTATTTATATGTATACTCTATTTTCCTTAATGTGATATATGTGTTGTCATAGCTTGATTTTTCATGCTTGATTGTGATCACATGTGGGTGCATGTGTAGCCTGTGAGACCTATTAATGATGATTTATTCCATGACTTTTTTGGTGTATCTTGATATTCCATGATTGAAGATGACCACATAAGTAATTTTATATTACTAAAAAATACTCATGATGATATGATATTCCTTACTTATATGTTTTCTCTCCCCTGATGTGTGATATATCATATTTCCTTTAAAGGAATTCTTCTGGTATTTGAGGGTAGGTGGACCATCATGAGATTATTATTCTAGATAAGGGGAGTGTGAGTGGATAGAAATGATGATAAAAGTTGACATGATCATTGGGTGGGGTTATGACATCCTAGATTCCATACTTGTGACAGTAGGAATTGGGAATAAAATAACCTAGGGGATGTTAAGTATCATGTTTACTATATTCCTAGGAATTCCAAGAAGCATGTTTACTTGATGCATAGAGGATGCTGAGTGACATATTTTCTCAATTCCTAGTCAACGCCAAGTGTCAGGTTTACTCGGCACATTGTGTATACTAAGATAAATACTATATTGATGCCTTGTGGCTATTGAGTGAAATATTATCTTGATTCCTTATGGACTAGACTTGTGTCCCATCACTACTAGAATCTTTAACTATACCTGCAGTTCAAAACTATGGGTTCTTAACCTATCGAGATAGATCTATACTCATAGTTCTTGAACCATTGGTGTAGGAAATTTAAATGGAAATACCTATACCCATGGTATGACCAAACCGTGAGTATAGACCTATACCCATGGTTTGGTCAAACCATGGGTATATGTCCGCATTAAAAAATCCCCCTCCAGGATTTGATACCAACACCTTCCACCTACACTCCAATATCTTTACAACTATCCAATAACACGACTTCTATTCTTATATTCAAATATATATATATTTATATTTATATTTATATTCTTATTAATTTATTTATTTTTATTTTTATGATTATTCCAAAATAGTGGGCCAACCTATACCTATGGTTTAGTCAAATCTTGGGTATAGGTTCCTTATTAAAAAAATACACCATTGATAATTGATCTCATCACCTTCCACTTATAATACAATAAGTTTACCACTATCCTACATCAAGTTTATTATTCTTATATTCAAATATATATATATATATATATATATATATATATGTATGTATGTATATTTATATGTATATATATATGTGTGTGTGTATATATTTATATGTGTGTGTGTGTGTGTATATATCTATATATATATAAAAATTTATTTATATTAAATTATTTATTATTTTTATTATTATTGAAAAATAATCGCCCAACCTATACCCATTGTTTGGTCAAACCGTTGGTATAGGTTCCCAAAACAAACTCATATACCCACTATTTTGTAAAACCATGGATATAGGTTTTCTGGTTGCCTTCCTGTGAAATTTTTTTCCCTCACAACCTATTTTAAAGGATTACATAAATTGTGGGTATATGGGTAAACTATACCCATGGTTTTTTTAGAACTATGGGTATAGGTCCTTCCGGAGAAAAAAAATTCCCTATAAAACTGATTCCCATAGTTTACAAAATCCATTGGTATAAGGGTGACTTATACCCACGTTTTTTGTAGAATCATAGGTATATGTCCTTCCCGTTCAAAATTTTTTTCCCCCATGAAACTTATTACCATGGTTCTCCAAAAAATGTGAGTATGGGTACCCCTATAGACACAGTTTTTTGAGAACTATAGATATAGGTCCTTCCCATGAAACTTCTTTTCCCATGGATATATGAGTAACCTATATCCATGGATTTTTTTCAAAATAATTGGTATTGGCTTGTTTCTAGTAGTGAATTGTTGATAACTTCTAACATGATACAATTATCCCACTCTTATAGATCTGAAGTAAGTATGGTTCGGGTTTGTGATGGCTTGGTAAACACATAATGGCTCGGCACATGTTTTTTATTACTTATATGGTTGGTGATTATTTTTTATTCTTATGTGTAATACTTTATTACTTTCATCTAATATTATCACATGCATATACACTAAATTTACTAATCATGTACTATATCACATTGGTGTTATCCTTCTAAGTTATACCCATAGCCTTCCCATATGACCATGGAACTTGGGCTCCCAAACATCCCTCACTTGTTGCAGGTACAGATTGGGCTGAGGCTCGGGTTTTATCATTAAATGGGATAGCTCATTATGATTCTAGAAAATTTGATGAGGTTATTCTTAGAGTTTTTTAGCCTCTTATACTTTTTTTATTCTCTTTATTTTTATATGTGATCAGCCTAGTGGGCGATCAGCTATTGTATCTTATTATGACTGTTGAGTCTATTGTTTCTAAATTCATTAATTATTATTGAAATTTTAATGGTATAAATAGAGTATAATTATATACTAATACATTTTTTGTTATTTATTTTTTATTTCTCACTTTGATAGAGAGTATAGTATCCCCAGAGTTCCATAGGAAGATCTCACTGCTAATCGACAGGCTCAGGAATATGGGAAGAAGTGTCTGTGGTGATGTGGCATTCTATCTCATACCTAGTGATTCAGGTTGGTATGTTAAAAATGTTATTATTTAGGAGGAGTCTTTTTTCCTAATTGGAAGTTGTTATAGAGGAAATATATGAATGTTTTGGAGCTTGGGATTAAACTCAGTTAGTTTCATTTCAAACACCTTTGTTGAGGGAAGTTCAGGTTACCAAGTTAGGGGATTGATATTATTGGTTTGTGTTGTTGTAACTGTATTTGATTTAACCTTGTGTGAAACACATAGATTTTTTGGTTTTTGAATTTATATTTATTTGAGTCTTGGATATATTTTAAAGTGTCATCAAATGTATCATATTTTTCACATAGGCTTCACAAGACATATATACTTTTTGTGTGAGATTATAATGAAAATGGATAATTCCATTATTTTAGTGTAAACAACATATACTATTTTTCACATATGAGTTCTCAGTGACATTATTTTTATCAAAACAACTATGTGTGTCTTCTTCTAAAAGCAAGTCATGTGGGACTATAGTGTGGTTCACTTATGTGAGGGTGATAACGATGTAAATGATAATGATGATGATTAAATCTATATTTCATGGATGGTGATTTTTTCCTTGTTAGGTTATTTTCATAAATTAATTTACATATGTAAAGAACCTCATGATAGTAAACTTTAGATGGGTTAGATTAAGTTAAGTGTTGAATTTATCTTATATAGATGTATCCATCTAAAACCTAGTGGAATTATATTTAACTGAACTAAGCATCCTTGGTTCTCAACATAGTTATTCTTAGAGAGATTCATCCAAGGAATGCATTTGGTTCCTAGACAACATTCTATGATCCATAACCCCTAGTGAAACCATTTTGCATTTTTTGTAAGAACTCATGGCCATAAAAATGTAACTCTCGTTACTAGGAAGTTATTTCTTTTTTCTTCTTGGGAGTAACCTGAATGGGGATATTTCTTGTAAATATGCAGTTAAGGTTAATGCCTTAGGGGTAGTTTTCACAGAACAAATTCCATGTGTATGTGATTAACCCTTGAAAGTCTTAAAGAAGGGTCTTGAAAGTTACCTTTAAAACCATAAGTATAGATCCCCTAGACTGACATAAATTTTTATATAAGGTTTGGTTTTGGAGTTTGGATGATTTTGGAATCTAGGGAAGGACTAGGGGTTTTAGGCCTTATTAGATTGAAAAGAAACTCTTGTTAGATTGTGAGTAAAGATCTAAGGTATTCAGAACTTGGTGGGTTGCAGCATATGTATATTCTTAGGGGAGAGTATTGAAACCCTTATGATGGGTGGTACACAGTTAAAATCGGTACTATGGAGTTTCTTTCTCTCAAATTCGAACTAGGGGTGCTCAGGATTGGAGGACTTTGGGCCTTGTGGTGCATGGATAGATGAAAATGGGTGTGAGTTTTAGCTTAGAGGTCTATTAATCATGGAAAAAAGAACACTATTAGAGTAAATATATTTTTTTTGTGTCATACTATGATATAATTAATTTGTGATTTTTCATGTAGTGGTTATGCATGAGGTGATTTGAATCAATGGAGTGAGTGGTGAGATAACAGTTGAGAGTAACTTGGGTTCTGTGGATGAACCCAATAGAGGAAATGATGGTTGGTCACTAATAAATTTGGTTTTGGGTCACCCCTAGTGTTAGTAACCGGTGCATTTGGAATTAATCCCATAGGGATGGGATACTGGTGGTTTATTCTTATGGATATGTCTCCATGGTGGAAAATAGCATCGGTAATAGAACATGGTATCATTATGTAGTCAACCCAATCTTTATATCAATTTGAAATGTCATGGTTTAGTGTTGAAGCTCATGTGAAGGGATGAGAACCATTTGGGTGGAGGCTATAACACAGTCATAGGCTTATGAAGGATGTAACACACATCAATAATGATTTTTTGATTGTATAGGACTATATTATGATAAATCCATGTATGTGAAGTGTGTGGTAATTTTCCTAGAAATCGGTTAAATGGATGTTCATGTTTAGTCATTTCATTCAGGGATGAAATAATTGAGGGTATGAAAAATTGATATAAGTATTATGAGGGAAAAAATAAGAATACTTCTATGGTTGAGAGAATAGATATTTTATCTTAGGAGAATAACCCACTCATGGGAAGGGTTGTGGCCTTGTCATATATTGACCATTGGATGATCATAGTGATTCCATAAGACCGATGTGTGGTGGAATAGAGAGTATATGGTTCCACAATGATTTCCTGATTTTTTATTCATATGTAGAACTAGATGGAGACCAGATGTGGGATTTGGACTCAAGAGAAAAATTATTTAATTCTAAAGACTTATTTTTGGTGTTTTGACATGCAGTTGGGAGCCTGGTGGCTAGTGAAAGTGGTTATTGAACCAACTATGAAAACTCCTTTATAATTAATTTAGACTTTGATAGGAATTTTGGATTGATTTCACAATTATTCTAAGGCTTAAGGTTTTTTAAATTGTGGTTCATGGAGAATCGATTGTTTTGGTTGAGTACCTTTGTAATTATATGGATAGAAAATGTATCGACTTTTTTTTCTACGTAAACTTGAATGAAATTGGTTGGAACTGCATCAAGATCTTAATATAGGGTATAACTGAGGTTCTTAGGGATAACCTAATGCCTTTATAGAAAGTTTTTGTTGTTCAGGTTATGTATGGTCAATAATGGCTCATTTGTTTGACTTGAAACTAAGAACGAGGATTTAGTACCAACTTCTAACTTGTGTCATATATTTGATTGAGAGATATGGAACTGAACCGCACAGGATGTGATGTTGGACTATCAGAATATTATTATATATAGTGATTCCCAAGATGGGTAGAACCTTGATTATTTTGGGTAAATTGGTTGAGGACACCATGGTGTGTCAAATTAAATGTTCTAAATCTAAATTTTTCAAAATAATTAGATTTTGGATCGGCTCCTGATGCTTGTTCTTATAGTGGCATGGTGGTATAATGATGAGTGTTCAAGAATGAATGTTTCCTTGGGGATGTAAGTTGAAATTTAAGGATCTAATATAGGAGACTCCTTATAAGTGTTTTTCAAGGATGATTAGGTATCATGATTCACATGCTACCACAAATCTTCATGGGTGAGAAGTGTTGTGTTGGGGGGGAATTTAACATCCCACATTATTGTGTGATGAGTTTTTTTATAGGAAACTTGATCTTTTTGTTTTGGTGGGTGATTATTTTTTAGGAAAAAGTGATTACCTGAGATTATTAACATATTTATATCATAAATAGGTGTTTTTTACATGAAAAGAATCTTGGTAGGAGACTAAAAACTTAGAAGAAGGATAGAGACATGGCTAGGCCAGATTGGTCGCTACAGTAGCACTGGATCACCGGTATCCCCCACCATCTATCTGGTAGGGTGGGAAGAGGTCCTAATTCCTATAAGGATTAATAGGATTTTTGATTAGTTGGTAAGAACCCCTACTTCCAAGAAGGTCTCATTGTTCAACCAGTGAACCTACACCTGGTGGTTGGTGGGACACCAGCTCGTTAGTGGACCCCACTAGTGAGTTGATGGGGCATGCTGGGTGGAGTAAAATGGATTAAATGTTGGTATTTTTAGCTACTAGGAACTAATCAAGATTTAACCACTTGTATTTAATTTTTTATATCATTTTGTACATATTCTTTTCTTTTCCTCTCTCCAAGATTCTCTCCTGATCTGGGGTGGATCTATACTCAAATCATTGGTGAATATAGGTATGATCCTTTTTTCTTCTTTGATATTGGCCTCTTTATTCCTTATATAGTGGAAGATTTTTGTTTTATTTATCATGATTTATCCTCTTGATAAGTTTAAACCATTATGATCCTTTTATGACTCAATTATCTTCAGATCCTCTTCTCTTTGATCATCTTGATCAATTCTTGGTTTCTTCACATGATCTTAATTATTGAATTGGATGAAAATTTCAATAGATCATGATATCATTGTTCAAGAATGATATTTTTTTGGATCTATCTGGCTAGATTATGTTTTGTGATGATGAACGTGTGTCATTGGTGTTCATTCCATTGAAGGTATGTCTTATGGTGATATCCACTATTTTTTTGTAAAATTGAGTTATTTGACCATTGGATAATGAAATTTATTTAGGTAATTTACTAGTAATAAAGTAGGAAGCATGAGACTATCCTTCCATGGATGGTTGATCATATTTATGGATAGGTGGTGTTATTTAGTAATCCTTTTGGAAAGTATTCCTTTCACCATTGAATGTGAATTTCCTTGTAATAATTTAATTAATTAAACTTTAGTTATAATTAAGTAATTTGGAATTATTTTAAATGATTTGGGAACTCATGGTAATTGAAGGATTTCAAATGGATTTGGATGACTTAGATAATGATGTTGGGATTTTTTTATTTATATTTCACTCTGTTTGGGGTGGGTGGTTTCGTGTACCCTACCCTTGGGTATTATACACATTTATTGGAATTTGGTATGAGTTTTACCACATTAGGAGAATGAAATTTAATTTCATAATTTGTTATGAATATAAAGTAATTATTAATTAATTATTGATCCCTAATTCTTAATTAATTAAACTAACTATGCCTAATGTAATTAGACAAAGAGACAAGGAATATGTTGTACCATTTTTTATTTTATTGATTCCATCTGTTGATGGTTGAGAATTCATAGCTAATTTATTCCTTATATTAACTATATTTTATAGATTTTTGTTTGTAATGCATGAGACCAAGATCCCTTGACACCATTTTTGATGTTCTGGTCACATGTTTGTGTGTGTTTTCATCATTTGAGAACATGTATGTTATTATGGTCCCAGAGTATGGATAGTTGTCCTGATAGACTGTGATTATCCTTGATCACAAGTGTAGATCCTATGAATCATGGTGACATTCCATTATCTATGTATATTTATACTCTATCTTCTTTAATGTGATACATATCTTGTCGTATATTAATTGAGCATTCTTAATAGTTATCTCATGTGGGTGTATGTGAAACCCGTGAGATCTATTTATGATGATCGGTTCCAGGAGTATATTTTCACATATTGATATTCCTAGTTTTATAATGATCACATGTACTTTTATATTTCTTCTAAATACTCATGATGATATTCTATTCCCTGGTTATATGTATACTCTTCCCATTTTTGTGATATATCATATTTCCTTTGGAGGTATTGTTCTTCTATTCGAGCATAAGTTGATGGTCATGCTATGATTGTTTCTTAAATGGAGAGTTTTCATTCACTATTGTGTGATACATCATATCGAATTTGTATGTATCATTCTATTATTCGAGGGTAGGTAGACCATTGTGATATGATTATTCCTTTGAGGGGGAGTTCACATGGCTTACAGTGATGATAATGATAGACCTGGGCATAGGGAGGGGGTATGAAATCCTTGAATCCAAACCCATAAAAATAATCATTTGGGTTATGATGACATAGATTATGTTGGTTATTATTTTTATTTGATGCTAAGGGAAACCAAGTATCATGTTTACTTGATTCCTTATTGATATCGAGTGATATTTTGTCTTGATGCCCAGTGAATTCCAAGTATCATGTTCACTTGATGTTTAGTTGATACTAAGAGACATGTTATCATGATGTCTAGTTGATTTTGAGTGACATTTTTTATTTATTCCTTATAGACCAGCCGTATTGCAACACCCAGAAATACTAAAACAATAACATCTTATGAAATTACGTATGTGATATGCAACATCAAGCATAGAAAAAAATACAACATCCCAAGGCTTTATGATATATTTACAATTTTAAATAAATTAAATATATTATATATATTTAAATGTATAAAATGATGAGTTGTCTTTTATTACACATAATAATTAGTTTCATTGATATCTTTCATTATAGGCAAGACCGGGTTTTACAGAATAATAATATACTATTAATATTATTATTTAATATGATAGTTATCACATAGCCATTAAAATGTTGGGTATATATAAGATTAAAAAAATAATGAAAATATATAGTTTTCACACATTAATTGGTTATTTATTGATTAAATAATAATAATAATAACTATCTAAAATAAAAAAAAATATTTTTTTCGGAAAAACTGTATTTCCCTAAAAGATGGTTTAGTCGCGCTTAGAACACATAAATTAAAATGAATTTTTAAAACTATTATAAATATTATATGAAAAAATACACCAAATTTAAGAAATAAAAAAATCAAAATTATTTTAGGGTGAATTTTTTTTATTCTTATAAGAATTATCATTATTTGATGAAAAATGAAAAATACTAGATTTTAATAGAAAACTGTATTTTCATATAAATAAATTATAATGTTAAGTAATATTTTTTTGATTTCATTTTAAAGTTAAAATATTTAAATTATAAATATATTAATCCAATTGATTTTATTTTAATCTTTTTAATATTTAATATAGATATAAAAACATTGAAAACTTTTGAACATTTTCACTTTAAAAACTCACGTTCTCATTAAATCTGTGGGATTGATTTTAAACTAAATTTTTCCACTTATATAACCTGAATTTAGAAAAATATATTCCAAATTTGAAATAATAATAATTAAAATTTCTAATACATCCAAATTAATTTTTTACAAAAGTGATTAGTGAAAGAAGTTAAAATTAGTTACAGTGATTAAGGTTAAAATGAGATTATCGAGGCATTAAACTTTAAACTTAAAATGCTAAATGACCTTGAAAATTTTATGAAATCTATTTTATGGAAATATTTATACCTAATAACTTATTATTTTGATAATGTATCATTATTTGTTCTTGATGACATGAAAAAAATGTGGGTGGATTTGACTCTTTCAAAAATAATTACAAGTGTTCCACTCACCCCACATATAAAAGGCCACCCCATATCGTCCTCTATTAACACATTAAAAAAATTGGTTTAGAAATAACTATCAAAATAACTCCAAATATTACTTATCATCATCATAGAATCCTTATTTTGGGAATAAGGCCATCCATTTAAATCTTTAGTGCAAACCAAAGGAGGATACACCAAAAAGAAGTATTGTTCTTCAACAAGCATCTTCCTTTTATTTCCTTCTCTGTCTCCTTCAATTATTTTAAAACCATGATGATATAATAAAATAATTATCTTAAATATAATGATATATTTTTAATACTAATTTTACTACCTAAAACCACACATACTTCTATCAAATGGTTTACAAAATCATCGTTCATCTGTACGACAGACTACCACATCGCCAACTGGTGTCATTAGTTTTTCCATTTCCACCAATCAAGGTTGGGTATGATGATGTATCTAAATTATATTTATGATTTTTATTATATAATTATTCCTATTTATTAACTACCTCATATATATATTTTTATATTCAATTCATTAGGATATACGATAACGTCACTCGTGTGTACGGCAGACTACCCCATCGCGAAGCGATGAGATTCATCTTTCATTAGCTCTTCACATGGAAGGTGAAAAAGATAAATTAATAATTATATGTGATATACATTAATTAATTAATATATTCATGAAATATTTATCATTATTTAAAGATAATATATATATATTTCAATTTCTTTATTTCCATTTCATTCATATAAAGATGATAACATCGTTAGCGTATGTGTGGACTACCATCTTCAGGAAGTGATGTGAATCTCTTTTCATCACCACACCACATCTATGACATATATAAGTATAAAATTTGTTATATATGATATTATGATACTTATTTAAAAATAAAATATTACTTACCTCATTTCCATAATGATCATACAAAAATGAAAATGTTACTCTTGCATACATACGGCCTATCATCTCCATGATCGTAACGTACTTCATTGTTCATAACCATCATTAATGATTGGTTCTAAAAGTAGAATATTTTTAAAAATATATTAATTATGTCTTGATTTATATTCAATATATGATATAACTATATAATATGTTCAATAACTAGAATATCATTACAAAATAGGCATAAGAAAAACAAGACAATTAACACCCGAAACGACAAAAATAATAAAAGATTATTAAAGAATGGATGATAATATGTTTTAAAAGAAAAATATATGATATTTTAAATATTAAAAAGGTTTTTTAATAATTTAATAACATGTTTAAAAACACTATAAACTACTTTAAAAAATGTTCAACCAAAAGGGATTGTAAGGTAATGGATTTCGTCTTAATTTCATTTCAATAAGGCATATTGTAATATTATGCGCCTAGTTTCTTTTATATGATGTATATAATGTCCATTTTAATTGAAATTTCATGAATAATTACTTATTAATTTAATTTTAATTTTCAATTTGAATTATTTCATCTAAGGGGATTTTAATTAAGAGTAACCAAGGGGTAAATAATTTCATAACTAAATTTATTTCCATTTGGTTATACTACTTCCTCGTTATCATTAATATTATAAGATTATAAATGTAATGATTTTTGAAAATATATTGATTTATTTCCTATTATTTTATGTGTATTTATATTTGATACCCATAATCTATTCAATTTTTTGTTATAACTTCAATGTTATGATCTTTGAAAGGGTTTACTTTATAATCTCATTTTATTTGAGATTGTTTACACTTGAATTTATATTGACGGAAATTATTTGTTAATTGTTTAATAAACAATTTAATTTTATTCTACTAGGTTTATTAATAATTATTTTCAATTAATAATACAAAATGTTCTCTATTTTTTACTTAAAATGTTTTATAAAGTGTTATTAATAAAATCTGACTTCATTTATCTCTTCAGTAGGAAATAAGTTTTCTTCCAAAACCACGTTTTCTAAAAAAATAAAAAAAAATTAACCTTTTCAAAATTATTTATAAAATAAATTTTTAACCATTTTTACTTATTAAAAAAAATTCAAAGGAATCTTTATTTCATTTTAAATATAATGCCCATTTGGATTTTACCAAAAATGTGAAAGGAATATTATTATCATTTTCTAGACAAGGAACTTTCCTAATCTTTTTACAGTGTGAAAGTAATTTTATTTTTACTTTTATAGAATTTAAAGAATTAACTACCAACATGAAAATCATTTCTTTGAAGCTTACTTTACAATTTAATGAGGATATTTTCACCCAAAAAAATTTAAAATTTATTTTCAAAGAAAATAATTTTCAAACGGAAAAGGATATTTTCATCAATAATGTTTTTAAATGTAATTTTTATTTCATCAATGAGAAAAACCATTATTATTAATCAAATGTGAAAATTTTTTAAGGATAACATCCTTATTTTTCCTCTGGATATCTTATGATTATTTATAATATGATAATATAAACATTCACTCCCTTGAATCATTTTCATTTTCATTAACTTCCCCATGAGTTATTCACTTTCCTATGATCATTGAGCATTAAATTTACACTAAATATACATATCCTTTATAATGTATATGAATATTTACTTAAAATTTCACCAATTTTACATATGGTGTTTACTTTGAATTTTATTAGATAAACTGGGGAAGTGTGGAAAAATATGTATCCTTTACTCAATACAGATATTTGATAGGGCGCATTATTTATGAATTAAATTGATTATTGGATATATGAGGAATGCTTTAGACATGAAATACATGGTTTGTGGATCGGTTAATGTAACCCCATTGATGCCTCAGTAGTATCATGGGATGAATCAGTTGGATAGCCTCATATAAATGGGTTTTTCACCTGGTATGTATTAAACTATCTAGAGGATGGATCTTGATGGTAAAGTTATTATGTTCTTTGGAAAAATTATGTCTAAGAATTTAGGATTTAATTCATTTCAGTTATTATTATTATCTAGGATATTTTCACTATGATATTTCCTCTAGATGAATTTCATTATTTATTTATTTATTTAATGTAATGTTATTTCAGTTATTTACCTTGTCATATGGATTATTACTTATCTATTCATGTATTCAAGTTATTTAAATGGAATGTGTGTTTAGTTATTTAAATTTTCATATTGATTATTATCTAGGATATTTTTTCATTGATATTGTCTTTAGATACACTTCCATCTTGTTTTATATATTATATGGCATGTGTGTTCAGTTATTACCTAGAAAAATTGATTATACTTTTTAATTCATTAATTCTTCCATTTTACTTAACCCTTATTGGGAATTTTATCTCTCCATTATTTTGTTTCCTTTCTCCATGTTTCAATAAAGGCCATTATGAAAGTTAGTAAGAATATTCTATATGGAAAAGTGATGTTCTCAAAAAAAATATGTTTTGATTTTTTTATTCAAATGTAATGTAATACTCATGTATGTTTCCAGTTGACCTAGACTACTAAAATATTAAGTTCTTTGGTATGCAATTCCTTGTATCTTATGCCAATGTAATGGTATTAATAATAACCTCTAGGCTATTGGGATCAGGGTCACAATAGTTGGTATCAAAGGAATTTTTGTAGAAACCTTTGGAACTATATTCATGATAACATAGATTAAGAAATATAACCCTATGATATAATTTGAGGATAAGTATTTAGCAATATCCAAAAAAATTGGTAAGATAGATATTAAGTGATTTTTCTTAAAATACATCTATGTATGGATACTGCAAGTGGATGTGTTTTCGGAACATATGTACCTTAAGATAACAAATCTAAAAAATGAGTGTTCGGATTGACTCGAGTGTAACCTATTACATGACAATGGGCCTTACTACACACCTATATTTACACTCTCAGAGGATATTCTTATGATAATAAAAATTTTCATTATAAACCATTATGAAGTATTTAAATACATGATGAAAATGACCTAGGATAAACCTTAGAATAAGGAAGGGCTTATATTGAAATAAAATGGATTAAGTATTGGGATTCAATAATTAAATTGTAGAATTATTTTTACCAATGTTATTTTGATTATAATAATCATGAAACATTTAAGGATTGTGTTTAATTTTTTTAAGAAATTATATATTCATTAACATAATAGTTATAGATACCATCATGGGTTAATGAGTTTTAGATTTATCATACGTTTAAAGACATAAAAACTTATTTTTAGGTTTTATGTGGTGAGAATATAGAAAGATTAAGGATATTTTGGATAAATTTATAACAGTAATATGTTTTAATAGAAAATCTATTTGAAGAATAATACCTTTACATTTTATAGACATATGTTTAAATGTATTGATAACCATTTAGGTTTATATGATCATTAATTAAATTTAAATAATAGTTAAATAAGATTATTAGACTTTTTAAAAAAAATATTAAATAAATAAATTCTATTGAAAACATTTGTATAAATTTTATTTAATGATTAACTTTATTTTAAGTGTGTCCATCAAATTTTTTTGAACTTTGTAGGAATTGTATTAATATAAAAAGGAAAACCTACATTCAAGGTGACATCAATCACATATAGTATGGAAGTGGGGATTGAAACCATGATCGAATGATAATAAGGGTTTCATTACTACCACTATATTACGTTATATATTGGTTAATATGTCATTGTTTTTAGTTAAAAATTTTGATGAGAAAATATAAATGATAAACCAATAGTGTTATTTTTGTAGTTTTGAGATTAATTTGTTATATTAGATAAGTTTTCATAACCGTATTGGTTTTAGAAAATAGTTAGATACGGATATAAAGAATTGTTTTATGGATGTTACAATCGTTAAAATTTATTTTTAGTGCTTTAGGGAAAGAAAATTCTTTTTTGGATATTCATTTCTTGAAGGGATGAACTAGAAATTGATCGAAGTACTACCAAAAGTTGAAATTATGAAATATAAATATATAAAGTAATTATATTTCCTTATGTTATTAGGTAGTAATATAGCTACTCAATAATAGGAAATGATCTTGGAACAAAAAAAATAACTTAATACATTCATTTATGTTATATCGATTGTATTTTAAATATTCATAGATTTGAAGTTTTTTCCCCATAACTTTACATTTATCATTCAATTTCTTGTGATAAATTACGTTAATAACTCTCTATAAATATTCATTTTCTTCCTCCATGTCCATATCTTCACTTTTCACTAATGTTCTCCTACATAGAAACCTTAATATGTGTTATTCAAGGTGAACTTTGTACTTACCTTTCATTCTTATTTAGGGGATATTTTGTTAACTCTTTTACAATGTGAGTTTTTCAACAATGATATTTCCAAATTTCAAACCCCTTATTACCAAGTTCAAGTTTAAATTATGAGGAAACAATTTATTTAATTTGGGGAGAATTTAACACCCTGAAATTCTAAAAGAATAACATCTTATTCAATTGAAATGTGACACGTAACATTGAGGATAGAAAAGAAAATAACATCCAGAGACTTTATGATATACTTACTATTTCAATTAAATTGAATCTATTATATAGCATTCATTGTATACATATCTAAGTTAGCTTTCATTACACTCAACGATGAGTTTCTTCAATACCTTGTGTTACATGCAAAACTGGATTTTACTGGACAACACTAATATGATAATTATCACCTAGCCATTAAAATGGTTAGTATGTATAGTATTAAATAAATTTTGAAAATATATAGTTTACACATGTTTATTGGTTTTATATTTATTATAAATAATAACAATAATAATAATTTAAATGAAAAAAAACGTTTTTGAAAAAAACTGTATTTTACTAAAAGATGGTTTAATCATGCTTAGCACAAATACTTTAAAATTAATTTTTAACAATTTTAAAAAAATTTATGAAAAAATTAAATTCATTTTTTAAATTTTCATATCAAAATTATTTTAGGGTGAATTTTTTTGGGATGTTTCTAAAAAGTTTCATTTTTTAATGAATAGCGAAAAATACTAGAATTTAATGGAAAACTACCTTTTAATCTAAAAAATTGTAATGTTAAATTATATTTTTTGAATTGATTTTAAATTAATAATAATTAAATTATAAATCTATTAACCCAATTTATTTCATTTTAATAATTTTCATATTTAATATAGATATTAAACATTGTAAAGTTTTGAACATTTTCACTTTAAAAACTCTCTTTCTCATTGCGTCTGCAAGATTAATTTTAAATTAAATGTTTTCACTTATGTGAATTGAATTTTAAAATATATATTCCATATTTGGAATTATTATAATTTCTAATTTCAAATAATTCAAACTTAATTTTTTACCAAATTGATTAGTGAAAGCAAATTAAATTTATTACTGCGATTAAGGTAAAAACGAGATTACTAAGGGATTAAACTTCAAACATAAGGGGGGAAATTACCTATAAAATTTTCCAACACCAATTGGATGACTATATTTCAACCTTATCCCTTATAGCTTCAATAATGTGCTATTATATGGGGTCGAATCGGTGCTTGAGAACTGGTGCAGCATGATCCGGGAACGATCATCGTCAATGTCGGAGATCAGCAGTACCTTGTCTCCTCGATTCGGTCCTCATCTCAACCATCACTCAAAGAGATAGATTTTTAGGGCCTCCTAACACTATGTTCACTAAGGGGGTAGAGTTAAGTAATATTTTTTCAATTTCATTAAAATAATATCCTCTATTTAACACCTTGCTACCAACTTAACTCCGACCCGGCACCCGACACTGAAAAAGTTTATGTCATGCCTAGGGAAAGCATGATGCTAGGAACTCGACTGAAATATTATAATTTCAATATGATACTCTAATTGTTATTTATCCCACATTTTGAAAGAATCTTCACATTCATGATAAAATATATTTAATATTTTTAATATCACCACATTGAGGCTCTTGGGCCGTTGGAATGTTACAAAAACACAGCACCTATATTTGGAAATATTCTTATAAATAATTAAAAGTATTATAGAGAAAAACTTGAGTCACTAAATCCTTACCATATTAAGTCTTTTTATCCCTAAAGAGAAAAAATCTAAGTACAAGGGAAAAACTGAACTCTCAACTAGGACTCCCACACCAGCGAGCTCACAAGACCACTACAAAGGAAACCAAGGGTTCCCATGCTGCTGATAAGCATGAAATCAAAATAACCACAAGGATCAACAGATTTGATATCCAAATTAACCAGGTCAACATCATTCAGAAAAATATTCACATGTCTCCTTAGTTGAAACTACTAGGAAACACCCAAACACTCGGTCAATCTACAGTCATAGGGTCCAGTGGTACAACCCCTTGATAACTTGATGCAGATTCCAACGAAGCCCTACTCAAAACACACAAGGAAAAAGAACTAATCCACCTCACCTTGATAATATCCACTTTTAGTGGAAATAACTCTGTAAGGTCCTTGATTTATATTAATCAACCCTTTATATGTTTCTGAATACCAAGGTGGTCGAAAGAGGCCCAGATGAAGTCTGGAGGGACTCAGCTGCTAAAAGCAGGAAGTAGGGAGGTTTCACATTGTGAAAGAAGGTTACATGAAATGAATGTGGGTTTCATGATGTCTAATATTTCAAGGTTTGAAAAATAAAATAAAATTAAGTGGTGATGGTTTTTTTGGTGGAAACTAACCTCAAGGCATTACATGATGTGAAAGGGGATTACACATCGTGTAATTCCCCGCTATAGTAATGATTTAAAACATTCCAACCGCTCGGGATGTCAAAACCTGAATCTTCTTCTTCCCTCTCACTCATCCCAACCGAACCGATAGTCTCCTCTTTGGCACTTTGTAGATCCCATTTATGTGGATTGATCCTTGGGTTTCCATCTTTGATATGTGGTGACTCGGCTTGATCTAAGGTGTGTTTTTTCTTCATTTTCTAGCCATTTCTCCAGATTTGATCTCTTTTTTCTCCAAAAATTCTCTTCATGCTATGTAGGTTTCTTAATCATGTTTCTAATTGGGTTTCTATCATTTTTTATTGGTTTGGTGGTGTCGCAGCATCCCTAGATGAATATAATTCTTATGGGAGGGGTGATCGGAGATCCATTGTGTGGTATGTTCTAATGCAAAGAACGTCGATGACCTTTTGAGGTAGGGGATTTGTTCCTTCTCTATTTATTTACATTCAATAGTGGATCTAGAAATATTTATCCCCTTGTATAACAATTAAATTTACCTAATTAATTATTTTAACTGGATTAAAGAATCAATATCGATTGCATAGAGAAGCTGTTTCTTTATACCATGATAATGGTTTGCTTCTTTATTTTCTAGATAGTGTGAAATATTTTCCTTTCTTGGTTTAGTATGTTATTCTTGATGTATATTGGTAAAGAACAAAAATCCTAAATTAATTGAAAATGAAGTGTCTCATTGGCTAAAGAGGCATGTTTAAAGAATCGGGTTGTTGTTTTTGCAGTTTGATGATAATCAAATTGATCCAAGTATGCATGTTTAATTGAATTGGTTAATAAAACTAAAGCATGTTGATGATTTTCAATAAATGAATTAAAGTCATGTTAAATTAATTGTTTAATTAATTTTTGATAGCTTGTGATAGCTTGTTACTTAGGTTTCCTGTATTTGGAACCTATGAATACTGAATCGGTTAATTAAATATGGAATAAGAATTGGTTGTGTGATAAAATATAATGCCTCTGTAGGGCCCAAGTTTCCCTCTTTATTTTAAAGGCAAAATGCCCTGTGATTTGGATTCATGAGATCTCATTATGTGTGAAGGCTGATTGCCTTGATTTTGGGCCAAGATCACAGTTGCTATGTTTGTTTCCTATTGTTTGTGTTATGGATGATCCTAGAGGGTTGTTGTGGTTAGTGGGGGAGGGAGTCCTGGATATAACATGATCCAAGGATGGCTGATCCTGGAGGTCTTTTGTGGAATATGGGGTAGGGAGGCTGGTTTTTTGTGTCATAATTTGATTCCTAGAGTGGTGATATGCATCGGTTTGTGCATGTGGTGTCGGGGAGGATACTAGAGATGACGGAATGGGTTGAAGCTGGGCTTACTCGTTGATATAAAATTTGGATTCTTGTTTGAATTTATTGTTTCTTTATCTACTATCCTTTCCCAAATGCTTAAGGTATATGGTTTTGGTTACTCTTGTTCTAAGATAGGTGAATATGCATGGGGTATTCCACATGCTTTTCACGTTTAGCTTCTCATGATTAGATGAGTCTATGCTTCTATTATATGTAGTGAAGACTCAAATGGTAGTTCATCTACTCACTGTGTTAAGCCCCTTGTGTTTGGTAGCATAGAATGTTTTTCTAGAATGCCTGGAATTATGGAAAGTGGTAATGTTGTTAAATAAATGAATAAATTTTTAAATCATGGGGTTGGAGCTTACTAGGATGCAATGATGAGGTTATAATTCTGAGAAGGCATGGACTCAGTTGTTTATGCCTGGAGGGCATAGAACTTTGTTGTGATGCTAATGAAATTTAATATGGAAATGTTAATGGTTAAATAATGGTTAAATAATTAATTAATATAAAGTGAAACTGATAAAAAGGGATAAATTAATTTAATTTATCTCTTTAAATGGTTGTGTGCTTATAGGATATCTGGTCTTAGCAGTGGTGACCTAAAGTCTGAGAGACGTTAACTGTTGTTGTGTCTAATACCAGGTTATTCCCATATTTTGGTTGTGGGAATATATCATATCATTTACATTTTGTGTTTATATACGCTACTCCACCCTTTTTAATTGGGAAAATGACACCCTGGGGATTCGGATCTATGGGAGTGTTTTCCTCCTCCTATACATCTGGAATGATTTAATCCATCTGTAATATTGGCATCTGATCATCCAACTAGATCCACATTCAGGAATCCAGTCTACATAAATGAATAAGTCTAAAATGATTGTGAATTCCATCCATTACAGAAAATTCCTCTCCATTTCCATGGAAATCATTTAGTCTTATCATGAATGTAGAATTACCAAAAAAACAAAATAGGGCTATCCCATTAGGCTCCACCCTCTCCCTATAGACAGGAGGCAGCTCAGGAATTAGTAACTCGGAAATTTCTCAACGTCATCAAGTCCCTAGCTACATGAATGGAATCTATGGAGGGGTTATGTGCACATGTGTATATTGAGAGAAATGCATATCCCAAATGGGTGGATGAATCTTTGATTCCACCCAATTATATAAATCATACCTTCTCTACATTTGACGATGTGGGTGACCATGAATAATGTCTCACTCACTTTGTATCTCGATGCAGTCTGAAGATAGTCCCTAGAGATTAAATATAGGTAACCATGTTGAGGTGTTCTGTACAGACTCTGACAGGGTTGGCCTTTATTTGGTACAACAGCTTTCTAGTAGGATCCTTTACAGGATGGGAAAACCTTCATCATCAATTCCTTTACCAGTTTAGTTCCACACTTTGGAAGAAAACAATTTTCAACCTAACAAACTGCAAGCAAAGTGAAAATTAGAGGGTTTATAACTACATAGCTATATGGAATGATTTAACCTATTCACTCAGCATCCCTCTCTCATAGGACAAATTGATGTAAATATATGATAAAAAATTATGGGATGAGCTATATACGCCTCTGATCCCAATGAAGTATCCAGGTGGGTTCTGTGAGTTTGTAGAAATAGAACAACATCTAAAAGATTCCATTTAGTGAACCTGATCCAAGACTCAACTCATACCCTCAGTACAGGTGGAATGTCTTGGAAAAAGAAATACTACATATATCACTCTCAAACCAGTAGTAGTTCCCATTCAAGCACCTAGGCAAGTCCTGAACCACCTAATGCCTCTTGTCGAGTAGAAACAACCATAAAATCACCCTCAGCCAGAATCCAAAATAGATTAGTGTCACCAGATATTTTAGGAATGGAATAATAAATTATACTCCTTTTGAAATGAGAAATACACTGGTTTTTTCTTGAAGAGATGGAAAATAACCTTCTCAATATGTTGTAGCCCAGGAATTTCATTGAGGCCAACCTCACCGATTGTCCTGCCTACTTCCCTTTTCGTAGAAGTTTAGATCACAACATTTAGGATTGCTTCATCTTTAAAGACATCATCCAAATCATTTTCAATTCCGAATAGGTTATGTTGGATAACTCCCTATAAAAGTAGACTTACATAACCATCTCCCAGCTATAAGAATAAGGTGATTGGTAGAATGTTTCGACCAGACATGGGTAGAAGTTCAATGATTGGATGACTTGAAATGTAGTTTGTTAGGCTCATGCCACCCTAAGATCACATCTTCACATACCTATTATATCTCTATCACCCATGGATGTGACATCAAATTCTCCTCCCAAGGGTAAACAAGATCATCAGACATAGGAAGAGACAGAAGAGGGAGAGTCAAATTCCACTCTAAAGCATGATTTAAATCTTACATATTTCTTCCCTGTAATATCTGAATCATGGGAACCACCTAACCAAATGAAAACCTCATTAGAAAAATATCTAATATTTGGCTCTATCAACATGATACATTTCGAATACCCTTTACCTGATGATATATATGCCTTTGATTATGATTTCCTTACACCTAATTAGGGAATAGGATATTGTTTGTACAGGAATCGACAATACAGGGGGCAGCACGGGCATGGTCAAACCCAATATTTCAATCGCATCCCCTCATAGGATATATATATATATATATATATATATATATATATGCAGATGATACTCGATTAAAAGAACTCTATCATGCCCAATAGAGATAGAGAGGTGTCCCAGAACCCTCCAGCAGTCGTCCATGCCCAATCTCCTTGTATGACCGCCTAGAGGGGGTGTGATAATCTGATTATCCCCAGAAACAAGGAAGGCTAGTATGACCTATGCCACTGGAAGAAGATTCTCCCTCAACCTCTACACAAGAGCTAGTCCCATCCACCTCAAATTCCTCTCCTCCTAATCCACATAATAAATAGAAACCACACCTTGGGAAGTGACAACCTCTAGAAAAAATTACCAAATTTTGAAGCAGCTGGTAGTTTTCCCATCCAAGATCTCAATCTTGGTTGCACTCATTATTTCAAAAGAACTCATGGATAAACTTGTTGAATCCCACTGTATCCCAAAGGAGTTTGATACATAAGTCATTCTAACTAAGGTCTATGAAGTTGAGTTCATGCTAAAAGAGTGCCTTATCACTATCTCATTCATAGAGTACGATCAGAAAGAGGTCATCTACAAACACATTAGGCCCCTATATGTTTCAAGTATACTTGATAATGTTGACATATAAAGGGACCTGATTGACAATGGTTCTAATACAAACCTAATCCTAATTTGTACCCTCTAACGTTTGGTTTATAGTGAAGGGAATTTTTCTTCTACAAAGCTGACCATTCAAGGGTGTGATAATCATGATAAAATGCATCTTGGGAAGATCAAGCTCCATACTCAGTTTGGGGACCTCAGATATAATGCTTAGTTTATAGTTATCTATAAAGACACTGCATACAATGTCCTTCTTGGAGGTCCTTAACTCCACATCTATGAGGCAGTACCTTAAACATTCCATAAATGTCTATAATACCCCATCGATGGAAAGGTTTCCATGCTACATGGCGATAGTGCCCCCTTCGATACTTCTGAAGACAAATATGCTGAGGTAGGTTTATATAAAAGGGAATAAAAATCACCAATGTTGGATGATGATATACATTTCTTAGCCCCAAACGGCTTGGGGACCACCCCTGAAAATCCTTAGAAAATGCTTGACAATTACTTTATGATCCCTAAAAATCTTGTTGAGGTAATAGACCTGATCCATGATTTTTAAGCCCTTTCTGTCCCTAGTGACAGTGTAAAAGAAAATCAACTCCAGAATCTATCCACAATGACTCTAATAGTAGGGTATGATAATTTCTTTCCCCATGGACTCTCTCACCTCGACAGTGCCATAGATGGCCCCAAATTTTCAAATTTGTTTGAAAAATCCTCCACGGACTTAGAGGTGGAAGAAGAAGAGGATGGCCTTAGTAATGCCCCTCCAATATTTAATAAAGGAATATCCACCACCATTGATGAGCTCATGCAGGTAAATTTGGGAACCAAAGAATACCCATAGACTATACTGATTATTGTCATCATACCTCTCGAGGATAAATATATGTACATTTCATAGCAACATCAATATGTGTTTTCTTGTAATTACATATAAATTACCATCAAGGCTTCAAGAAGGCAGTCAGGTGGATGTACCCCTCTCATGCTACCAATTTAGAGGTGGAAGTTGAAAAAAATTTCAAATACAACTTTGTTTAAGAATTGAAATATCCAAGATGGATGACCAATATCATCCATATCCAGAACAATAATGGGAATATTAGGTTCTTCATTGATTTCAGAGAACTTAATTGACACCTCCCAAAAGAATACTTCCCATTTTCGATCACAAAACTCTTGATTGATGAAACTGTGGGCTTCCAAGACCTTTCCTTCTTGGATGGGTACTCAGGGTATAATTAGATAATGATTTCTCCTAAAAATGATGAATCCACTACCTTTAGAGAACCCCAAGGGATCATTTTCTATCAATTCATTCCCTTTTTCTTAAAGAATTTTGGAACCACCTATCAGTGTTCCATGCAACATACCTTCCATCACTTATTGGTAAAAATAGATGAATTTTATGTTTATGACCTGGTAGTCAAATCTTAGGGGTGATGTGATCACTTCACATATATTCAAATAGTATTCAAAAAGCTATAGAAGCATATTCTAAAGATAAATCCACTAAAATGTACTTTTGGGGTAACATCATGAAAGTTACTTGGCTTTTTAGTATGGCACTGTAGCATCAAGATTAACCCTGAAAAGAAAAGTTCTATTATATTAATTTCAACCCCCAGAAATCTCAAGTAATTAAGGGGGTTCCAGGGGAACCTCACTTGCATTCAGCATTTCATACCAAACTTGTCCAAACAAATCTCTCCCCTTCACCAAGATAATAAAGAAAGGAATTGCCTCAAAATGGGACATAAACTACCAAGAATCCTTCAAGAGTATCAAGTTGTATTTTCTGCAACCACTGGTCCTGATGCCGTTAGTGGAAGGAAAGGAAATCATCATATATGTGGACTCTGTGGAATTCTCACTAGGTTCCCTTCTTACATAGAGGAAAGATTTAGGAAGTGAGAAAAATCTCTACTACCATAGTCAAATGATGCAAGGTACTGAGACTCGATACTCTGATGTTGAGAAGAACTACCTAGCACTCATATTTGCAGTGAAAAAGATGATGCTTTACTTGAAGAACCACAAGTTCCACCTAGTCTCTTATATTGAACTGATCAAGTACATACTTGATTGTCTCATCCTAATAGGGTTTTTGGCCCTATTGGCATCCATTCTGCTACAATATTACATTTAGTTCATGTTATAGAAGTTAGTGAAAGGATAGGTTATGGCTAATTTCCTTGTGGCACATCCCACTCCATAAATCACACTATTGGACACTGAACTTTCATATGAAGAGTTTTTCTATTCTGATGAAAATCCATGTACATGGGAGATTTATTTTTATGTCACCTAATAAAGTCTTATTGGAAAGAGACTAGAAAAACTGAGACTTAATTATGGTGTATTAGGGATTATATTTGTTTCTCCTGAAAAAAAAAATTCCCTCCTCTTTCTCACTATCCAAAGACTGAATAAATAATGAGATAGAATATTGGGCCCACATTTCTATCTTATAATTATCTTTACAGCTTCAGATAGCCTACCTGAACATCAAAGGGGATTTGAATCTAGGAATAAAGAAGATCAATGGAAAATATGGCATAATAAAGGAAGAATTGGCCCCTCTTAGTATCTATATCAAGGGGATAATGGAAAAGTTCCATTTTTGATCCCACATTGAATCATGTTTCCTTATCATAAAATTCTCCTATAGTTGCATTGGAAAATGAATCCATAGTCTTGGTTGACCCTCATCAAGAGGAAACAATATTCCATATCACACAATAGATAATGGTATCATTGATCTCCATCTATGATATAGAATAAATAAATCATGTCATCACTACCCCAGAGCATGATTAATTGGCGTCCACTCCTGGATGGATGGAACCCATAATCAATTATCTAAAAAATGGGACTCCCTGGTTAGATCGAGCCATAATTGACCATATTCAACACTATGTAGTGAAATTTTCTCTATGGGATGGTCTAAATGAGAAGAAATTACTCTACAAGAAATTATTTGATTTAATACTACTCATATACATAGAATAATGATATATCTCCTCCATCATGGAAGAATTCCATGAGAGATCCTGTGGTGCTCATCAATCTAGGACCAGGCTCCCCAACTAAATTAGGAGTCTAGGCTACTAATAGACAACCATGATACATGACTTTGTGGAATTCACTAGGAAATTCTAGGCATTCCATATCCATGAAAATTTCATCCATTAACCCCCAAGATTTCTACAAACATCTAAATATTCCTATTCATTCATCGTATGGGGAATGGATGTTGTGGGGCTATTTCCCCAAACCATGGATAAGAAGTTCAAATACATACTTACTGATACCAACTTATTCTCCAAATGAACAGAAGAAACACCCCTCAAAGAGTTTGTTATGAAGAAAAAAATAAAATTCATAAAGTCCCAGATCATCACCAGGTTTGGAGTCCCTCATTTGATATTGATAGACAATGACACTAACTTATATTCTATAGAGTTGAAGAATCAGTACCAAGAGTACCACATCGAGTCCAATAATTCATCCCTCTATCATGTATTGGAAAATGGACAGATATAGGCCATCAATAAGACCCTATCAAATAACTCTAGAAGATGGTGAATAAAGACCAACAATGTGGACCGTACAAGCTCATCCATGCTTTATGGGCCTACCGTACCACCATGTGTACTGCTACACAAACAAAACTATATTCATTGGTGTTTGGGATATAGGCAGTATTACCCATATAATTTTAGCTACCTTCACTCAAAATATCCATTTGTAGACAACTCTTGGATGATGAGAAAAAGAAAAAATGGCTATATGAGCTGGATCAGCTCGATAAGAACAGGTTGCATACATTGTACAACCTTCAAGTACATTAGAATCAAATCACGTGGGACTTTAATAAAAAGGTTTGGATCTATTCATTTCTTCAAGGAAAATTGGTATTGGATATCAGAAACTCAATGGTATAAGGGAAGAATCCTCCAAAGCTATAACCCAAATGGGAAGGGACTTATATCATATATAAGTTCTATTATAGTGGAGCCAACTCATTGGCCATGATGGATGGGGAACGAGTCACACCCAACACCAATGCAATATTTCTTAATAAATACTTTGTCTAGATGCTATAAAATATTGAACTTCCTAGTCACATGACATTAAACTATATAGATCTCATCCTAACCATATGAAGTTAAACTATATAGAGTACATCTTGTCTACATTACGAAAAACTGTATGGATCTCATCCTGACCACATGACATTAAACTGTACAGAGTAGGTCCTGACCAATGACATTAAACTATACGGATCTCTTCCTGGCCTCATGATGTTAAAATGTATAGAGTAAATCCTAACCACATGATGTTAAACTATATGAAGACTATACTATTTGCATGATGTTAGACTAAACGGATCTCCAATTTTCATCTTCATTCATGTTAGGGGACCCTCATCCTGGAAGAAAAATGTTAAAATACACAACATATCATGTTATAACTACATAATTTTAAACTATACAAAATAGTTCCTTACCACATGAAGTTAAACTGAATGGAAGATTTATTCACCACATGATGCTAAACTACACAGGAAGCACTATCTTACCAATAATTCACCATATGTGAGCTTGATCTAGGTGGAAGAAAAATGAAATACCCTATCCATGTGTGAGAGTCTGATCCACATAGGGGTTATATTCATCCAATAACTATGTGTGGATTAATTCCTACCATCACAGGATATGTATTGATTCCTATACCTCCATTATTAGTCCAAGACATAGTATTACTTTTCTTCCACATCGGGTGACCCTCACCCTTACTACAAGATGTTAAACTGCACAGCTGATGTCTTCTTTGCATGTCACTAAAGTGCATGGTTTCAAAGAACAATGTGTGGATTGATTACTATCATCACAGGATATGTTGTGATGCAAATACATTCATTATTGGTCTAAAGCATGAAATTCCACTTCTTTTACATTTATTCACCTACTTCCTTACTGAAATATGTTAAACTACATGGATGATGTCCTTATCATATGACAATAAACTACATCAGTTTCTAGAACTATTTATGGATTTATTATCATTCGAATGAGATATGTTGGGATTCTTGGATCCTATATCCTATCTCATCCACCACATGAGACAAAATTCTCCTTTCCTCTTTTTAATTTCCTATTCATAGTGAGAGGAATCTATTCCTTTCCTTATTTCTCACACCATGTATAGATCATGTGAGCTTAGGAATTACGATAAGGACTTCCCTGCACAAAAAAGGAATACAAATCAAGATAGGTTTATGATTTTTCTAAATGAAAGGAACATCATGATTCCTCACCACATGAAGTTAAACTTCATAGTTAATTTCTCTTTAATTACATAAAATTGCACATTCTGTAGGACCTTTCCTAAGAGGGCCACTACCGTTGGTGTTTGTCTCCCACCACACCTCCACTCAATAACTATATGTAGCTTGATTCTAGTTATCATAGGATACATATTGATGCCCAAATATCTAATATTGGGATATGATACATCAAAAAATGGGAACAATGTCCCCATCTATGTATGGGTGAAACCTATGTTGATCATTTCCCATCCAATAACAACATGCGACTTGATTCATGTTCTCATGGGATATATAGTGATGCCTGAATCTCTAACTTTGGGTCCAATCACATTAAAAAACATTAAGATTCCCCCTAATTTTTTATGGTTTAGATCTACACAGGGAGATTTATTTTATGAACTATGTGTGTCTTGATTCATATCATCATAGGATACAAAGTGACACCCAGATTTCAGGTCTTAGGTTCAACCCAAATATTCCCTTTTCATATCAGGGAGCCTACATCTTTACCACATTATGTTAAACTGAATAACTTATCAAGAACTATGTGTGGCTTGATTCCTATCTTCATAGGATACGTAGTGACACCTAGATCTCAGATCTCTGGTTTAGCTGGAATATTCCCTTTTCACGTTAGGGAGCCTATATCCTTACCACATGATGTTAAACTGCATGGCTTGTCAAGAGAAATGTGTAGCTTGATTATTGCCATCACAGGATATGTATTAGTGCCCAGATCTCAAATACCAAGCTTAGATACAACAAAAAATAAAATGAAATGAACCCTAACTACATTAGGTCTGAGTTATACAAGTTCATTGGCCAACGTATGAGTTTCATCTACATATGACTTGTGTGTGTATGTAATATATCTTGCACAATTTTTCACATTGGTTCTCACATCCTTAACACATGACTTTAAATTGCAAATAAATAGATATTTCCTTACTATATGATGTTAAACTAAAAGTAAAATGTCCTGGTCAAGTGAAATTAAAAATAAATAATAAATACATCCCTATTACATGATGTTAATAGGTGAAAACCATCTCCCATTTTCTTCCCCTATCAATGGACCACAAGAGCCTTACCCCAGTAAACTAGAGTACGGGTTTCTTCCACAATATTTTAAGCACTTAAATCCATATATCTCACATCATTCCTTGAGCAATTTGGGTTGTCACAAATCTTTCATGGCCATTGGAAATGAAAATATTGAAGTTACCCAGTCAGGATCCAAGTATCAATGAGAGGGGGAAGGGATGAATCAATGATATCTTTCCTTTTTTATGTTGCCTTTAAAATGAAACAACCTTTGTCTCCAATTAAGGATATCCTTCTCCACTGAACACAATCCAAACACACATCCACATGAACACAAGAATTTACATGGTTCACTACTCAATAAAATTATCTTAACCTTGGTATAGTACAGATATTATCATGTACCACACAATACACTAAAGAGATAATCCTTTAATGTGTAATACAATGGGTAGTATATTCCCTTTCACTAGTGTAGTACTTGTTAAATAATTCCCAAGTGTGTGTGCACCCTCTTAGCACAAATAGGGTAATTCAATATCCCAGTGCTTCTTGATAAACTTTCAAAAATCTGATTTTTGAAAACTACTCTTCTATTTCCTATCAAGAAGCTTATAGGAACAAACTATACTTCATAATGATACATATTCATATACCCCAACCATATCTTAATCAACTTGAAATCACTTATCAGTTAATTTGCATACTCAAATCTTCAGATCGTAGATCTCCTTCACAGAGCTCCTTTGTGAAGCTCCTAGCTTCACAGAGCACTCAAGTTTACAAATATATCTAGTTCCCAAAGCTCATTATATCATATAACTCACTATTTTTTGGATCACATATTAGTCTTTTCGAAGTTCACTTCTTTCCCAAAGCTCAACGGCTCGCTGCAATGCTCCTTTCCTTCACGAAGCTCACTACCTTCACATAGCTCTCTTTCTCCGTAAACCTTCTTCACAATTTCAGAGCTCTAAAATTCCCGTTAAGTCTCTATAATTTTCTCTCAGGGGTGGATACCTAATTATAGGTGTTTCAAACTGACTCTAGAACCTTACATCCACCTCATTGCCACATCAACACCAAATCACAGAGCTCTGAAATTTCAATTGAAATTCACTCTGCTTCGTGAAGCACCATGGCTATTTTTCAAAATTCTAAAATCTCGTCGTAATCACGAAGTGTTCCATAAAATTATTTGTGCCTCCATGATGCTCTTTCTTCCTTTTCACTACTGTAATGTTATTCACCATCTCCGCTGCAATTATCACCCTCAATGCTACTTTCCTCAACCATTAGCAAAGCTCTTCATAATCACGAAGATCACCGTCAATATTCTTCATGTATTAATGAAATCTACTTCCTGAATCCCATATTCACAAAATTCATTCCTTTTCCATGTTTTCATGATATCTTCAAGGAAATACACTTTTCACAGTTCTCACCAATCTCCAAATTTTGGACCCCAAAAATTTGGCAAACGCTGGAAAACTACGCCACCTTAGACACTTACTTCTACAAAACCAACCATACTGATTGAAAGAATCTTTTCTCCCCCTTTACTTAATAAATCTTTCATCACATGTTCTCCAACCAAATAATGATCTTTGTGAAATACTGACCATCAAATATCATCAGATTTCCTGTGGAAATTATTGTAAATTTTCTATCTTTCCTCACCCACTTATACAAAGTGAAGTGAATTCATTTCTTCTCAAACTTCCTTGATAACAAAAGACAATACTTGATGCATCCAAAAACTTCATCATACAACTTATTATAAACAATATCCCCCTTTGTATTTTGTTTTCAACTAAGATTTATGAATCACTAAACTTTTAAACCTCAAGTAATGGGTCACTTATCAACAATTCTAAGCCTACATGAGATAACTCATTGTAGAAAATAAGAATTATTGACAGTAAGACCATGATGTCCAAAAGTAGTGGCTATGAAACATACTCAGCCTTCTTCACTTCGTCAATATTCTTGGAATAAAAAATTGTTTCCTACAACTACTCTACATCCATTCTACAACCATTCCAACAAACAGTTGGAATAGTTCACACACTTACATGCTAAATGCACAGCATACACATAGCTTCCCTTTTATTTTTGCCACCATAAGGATTGATTTATGATGATTATACCCCTTGAAAACACTATCCAAAGGTAAGATGAGATAGGGGATATAAACACATACCTCAATCATGATGAGAAGGAGGTTTTACACCCATGTTCAACCTCAATTTTGAAAATGGTTCCTTCGGAAAAGGTTTTGTGAATATATAAACAACTTGGACTGATATAGGAATGTACTCCAACTTTAACTCGTTATTCTCCTCATGAACTTTGATGAAGTGTTACTTTATTTCAATATGTTTTGAATGAGAATTTTGTCCCAGATTCCATGTAAGATTGATTTAAATTTGATTGTCACAACCCAAGAGCAAAGGTAGTTACAACAACAAGTAGATCTTCCAACTTATTATTCATCCACATTAGTTGGTTAGTAGCTTGAGTAGCATCAACACACTCATCTTCAACTGTGTTAAGAGTTAATAAATTCTCTTTTGTTGTATTCCAACTAACACAACATTACCCTAGAAATAAACTCCACCATATGTAGATCTTATATCATCAACATTTCCTGCCCAATCATCATCTGAATACCCAAACTGATCAATATTCTTTGAGAAATAATACCTGATTCCAAATTTTTGTGTTCCTTTGATATATCTGAGAATTATTTTTCCAGCAATCAAATTTGATTCTTCAGGAGCGCTTCGAAATCTTGCATATAAGGTAATAACATAGACTATATAGGGTCTTGAGGCAGTAAAATATAAAAAACTTCTAATCGGCTTTCGAAACTCTTTTCAGTCAACATCCTTACCTTCTTTATCTTTAGACAACTTGGTTCCCCCTAAAATTAGTCTGGAAACTAGTTTCAAATTTTCCATAACAAACTTCTTCAGACTTTCTCTCTCATACTTTTCTTGAGACAGAAAAATGTGACTCTTCTTCTATGAAATTTGCAACCCAAGAAAGTATTTAATTTATCCGAGCATGTACATCTCAAGAAAATTTTTCATCTCCTCAGTAAATCTTTCACAATATCTTTCATAATTCCTAGAAAAGATAATGTCATTAACATAAACAATTATGATCATATAGAACTCTTTACAATCCTTTATGTAAAGATTGTTGTCAACTCTTCCTTTCTTGAAATTCATTTTCCTCAAGCAAGTATCCAGTTTTTAATACCATGCCCTTGGTGATTTTTTTAGCCCATACAAATCCTTCTTCAACCTACACACATAAGTTTCATGTTTTCAAATAAAAAATCCAAAAGTTTGATCAATGTAAACTTTCTTATCAAGATCACCATTAAATATTGTGGATTTGACATCCATTTGAAAGATTTTGTAGCCTCGTTTTGCAGTAATAGAAAGAAATGTTATGATTGTTTCTAGCCTTTCCACAGGAGAAAATATTTCATAAAAATCAATACCTTAAATTTTTAAACACCCTTTTTAGTCTAATATTTCTTTGTTTCTTATCACTTAACCATCTTCATTCAGCTTGTTTTGGAAAACCCACTTTGTACCAATAATGTTCTTGTTGCCCATCTTGCGTAAAAGATCCCAAGTATCATTCTTCTCTATCTGATCAAGATCTTTATTCATAGCCTGAAACCATTCTAGATTCTCAAATGATTCATTCACATTTTTTGGTTAAACTTTCAAATAGAGAAAAGTGTGTGTAATAGCATTCATTGTTCTTCTTGTTTGAACCATCTGATGTTGATCTCGAATAATTTTCTGAGCCTACACTTGTTTCCTCAGCCCAGGATGATATATTTTAATTTCATCCTCATCACTTGATATTATTTAGTCTGATTCCTCTTATTTATTAGGATTAACAGAGTCTACATCATTACCAAGATTGTTAACAAAATATCTGTTATCCTTCTAAACGTCCACATCATCATATGACTGATTTTCTTTCTCAATGTTTTCAACAACTTTCACATCTATAGAATCAATAATTCTTCCTATTTATTTTTTGAGACATCTATATACTCTTCCTTCTAGTTCATATCCAAGAAAAATTCCATCATATCCTCTTTGCTTAAACTTTCCAAGATTTCCACCTTTCTTCTTTATAATGCATGGACTCGCAAAAACTCTTAAGTGATTCTGACATGGAGTTTTTTCATAGAAAATTTCATATGGAGTCATATCTAAATTTTTCCTATATAAACATTGATTCTATATATACATTGTATTACTCATGGATTTTTTCCAATAGTAATGAGAGAGACTATGTTCAAGTAACATAGTTCGCCCCATGTACACCAAACTCTTATTCTTTCTTTCATAAACCCTTTTTGTCGAGGTGTGTGTGGTGAAATGAACTCATATAGAATAACATTACCCTCAAGATAATTTTCAAATTATTCATTCTTGTATTCACCACCATTATTGGTCTCAAATTCTTCACTGAATACTCACATTCCTTCTTAGCATTCCTTCTGAAACTTTTAAACATTTTCAGAGCATCTGACTTATGAATCATATACATAACACATGTAATGTGAGTAAAATCATAAATTAAAGTGATGATGTACTTATCTATATTTTTTTATTTTTTTCTCATTATCCCACAGATATCAGAGTGGATAAGTTCCAGAGGTTTTTTTGAACAAATGTCAACTTTCTTGTGCACTATATTAATGATCTTCCCTTTTTGACAAATAGTGTAACACCAATATCTCCTTGTTAATAAATAAGTAATGTATCAAACACTATCTTGTGTTGATAATATTTTCATGTTTCTTTGACACATGTTTCCTAGCCTTTTATGCCATAACTGATTTTCATCCACCAAACCCATGTAACAAGAGTTCTGAACTTCACCAACTTGAAACAAGTTTCCTTTTGTACATTGGCCTCTTGTAACAACCATTCCATTATCTTAATTTTCAATAAAAATCCATATTTTATGAATATGACTTTTTTCCCTCATTATAGAGTTGGGAAACACTTATCATATTGTGTTTCAACCCATCAACATATAGTGTTTTTCTGGATTTCATCATTTCTTTTCCAATGATGGCAGATCCAACACCTTTGATCCTTAGAGATTCATAGTTTACAAATTTCATTCTTCCTTATTTAAAATATTTCACATTATTTAAAAAATTTAAGTCTCCTTTTATATGAGGTTAATAGTCACTATCAAGGATCCATGATCTTTCTCCTTTTGTAGCTTTCAAAGTGGTTTCAACAACAAGAGCTTACTGTTAATCCTTTTCTTCCACTTGCAGTTGTGCTTCCTCAAATTTTCTAGCCAAGAAAATGTGTTATGGCTAGATAACCAAGCGCTCTTTCTTTACATACCTAGAATATATCTCTTTATTAGCCTTTAAAATCACTGTATTCTGAGAATTTTTATAAAACTTTTCTTGTTCTGGTAACACAATCAGGCAACCCTTAGCAAGATGTTCAGGTCAATCGCATCTTTCACTGGTAGTTTCTAGTTGTTGGAACCTATTCTCAACTTTCACACAAACCTTCTCAGATATCTTCAGGAATTTATTTTTGGGTTTTTTCATTTGAAAAGATTTACTCCCACTCAATCATTGTCTTTCAAATCTTGTGCAATAGTATTAATTTTGCTGGTTGAACCAACACATATTTTCCATGTTTTCGAATCCACCACAAAACAAACAGTAGCCATAGAATGAATATTTCCCTTTGAAACATCCATAATGACTGGAGTTGTGAACATTATTCTTAAAAATTTTCTTACTAGAACTCTTCTGACCATCATCCTTCATATTTTCAATTTTAACTTTCTTCTTCAGCTCAGATTTCTATTTAGACTTACTAGAACCAAAAGTAGTATAAATTTTTATGGACTTGGGATTTTTAGATGCTTCTAATTTTTTATGATTGATAACTTTGACCACATACATATCATTTCTAGAATTATTCTTATCAGAACCAATTCCAACTTTCTTATCAACCTTTGAAGGTAACTTTTTTTTATCCTTCTTAGGTTCACTCTTAGTATAACTTTCACCAACTTCTGTAACAACATTTCTAAACCTTGTGTTCCTTTACATAGATTTAGAAAGTTTATGTTAGAAAAGTTCCAACTCATCTTCTTTTTCCTTCATCTTTACTTCTAGATTATCATTATGATTCTTTTCACTCTCAAGAAAATTCTTAAGATCATCAATCTCCCTTTCAAATTTTTATTTCTTATCAGGAAAATCTTCTAGGTCATTTGATGAAGAGTTTTCATTTCTCAATTTCCAGTTTTTCTTTTCAAGCCTTCTGATCTTTCTCAAACATTCCTTCAGCTCTTCTTTCAGATACTATTCAAGTTGAGTTTCCTCTTCTCCATTACTACTTATCTCATAATCTTCATTATTCACTATTGTAGAAAAGGTACTCTCTCTATCTTTCTCAGAAACAAATTTTTCAAAATCAGTCTCGCTATCATAATATTCTTCATTTTTTGACAAAAAGGTTATTCTTTTTTATTTGAAGAACTTTTTATCCTTACCTCATCCGAAATATTTTTATTTTCCACCCTGCTTCTTCTATGACCTTCTTGTTATTTTTTCTTCTTCATCACTACCTTCATCTTTCCTTTTTTTAGCGAATGTATCTACAAAGTGGCCAACAAATCCACATTAAAAACCTTTCAAAGGGAGTTTCCTTTTGAATTTCATTGTGTCTCTTTTCACAATTTTAGAAAACAAGGATAAAATTTCCTCAAAATTTGGACATACCTTGTTTTCAGAGTCAGAATCACCAGCTTCATCTTCAATAAGAATTTTCTTTGACTTCTCTTTCTTTGTAGCCTTGAAAGACATTTCTCTATCAGCTTTTGTATTTCTCTTCATAGTCTTCTCCCTTCTCAATTAATAAGTGATGAGAGTGCTATAAAAATCAGCCAGATATAATTTTCCAGGGTATATGTCTTCTAGTGATGAAACTTTGCCATAAAATTTGTTGGGAAGAATTCTCAAGATCTTTTCAGCAACTGTATAATACTCCAACTTTTCATCAAGGCATATGATTGTACTGACAATGTCATTTATCCTGGTAAATAGGTCCCCATCTGATTAATGCTCACCCATCTTTAAGTCCTCATACTTCAACCTCTATATTTGAATTTTTGCATTCTTCACTTTTGTATTTCTTTTATAGATCTTTTTCAATTTGTCCCGGATTCTTTTGGCTGTAGCGACACCTTTTTCTATTAAAAATTCACTCTCATAAAGAGATGAGATTAATTCATTCTTATCTATTCCATCATTCTCAAGATTCTTCTTATCAGCAAGATTAAGAGTAACCATATCATCAATAGTAGTAAATCCATCTATTGTAGTTTAAAGAACTTCATATCCAAGAGACATGAGATAAGGCATCATTATATCATTCCAGATATGATAATTCTCTCCATCAAATATCATAATCCCCTTACTATTCACACAATTTAGATTCTCCTTCACAATTTCTCTTCAAAACTTCAGGAAATAATAAACAAAGGGAATATCCCTCTAATACCAATTAAAGTTACCCAGTCAGCATCTAAGTATCATAGAGAAGAGGAGGGGTGAATCAATGATATCTTTTTTTGTATCCTTTAAAATGAAATAACCTTAGTCTCCTATTAAGGATCTCCTTTTCTACTAAACTCAATCCAAACACACATCCACAGGAACACAAAAATTTACAAGGTTCACTACATAATGAGAGTATCTAGTACTTGGAATGGTATGAAGATAATCATGTACCACACAATACACTAAAGATAGAATCCTTTAATGTGGAATACAATGAGTAGAATATTCTCATTCACTTTTTTAGTACTTGGTAGATAATCCTCATGTGTGTGCGCACCCTCTTACCACAAATAGGGTAACTCAATATCTCTATACTTCTTGAAAAACTTTCACAAATCTGATATTTGAAAAAAAAAACTCTTATATTTCCTATACATAAGCTTATATGAAATACATGTACTTCATAATGTTACTTAGTTGTATACCCCAATAATATCTTAATCCACTTGAAATCACTTCACACTTAATTTGGGTACTCAAATATTCTGCTCGCTGAGCTCCTTCACAGAGCTCCTTCGCGAAGCTCCTAGCTTCACAGAGCACTCTATTTCTCAAAGCTCTCTAGTTAATAGAGCTCACTAGATCATAGAACTCACTATTTTGTGGATCATAGATTGGTCTTTTCGAAGTTTACTTTCTTCTCAAAGTTCAATGACACATTGTGAATCTCCTTTCCTTTACGGAGCTCACTACCTTTACTGAGCTCGCTTTCTATATAAACCTTCTTTGCAATTTGAGAGCACTAAAATTCTTTTTATATCTCTCTACTTTTCTCTTGGTGGTGGAAACCTATTTATAAACATTTCCCACTGACTCTATAACCTTCCAGCCACCTCAGCGCCATGTTAGCACCAAATCATAGAGCTTCAAAATTTCCGCCCAAATTCACTTTTCTTCGGAAAGCACCATTGTTATTTTCCATATTCAAGATCATCATGATCATGAAGAATTCCTTAAAATGTGTTGTTACACCACAATGATCCTTCTTACTTTTCACCACATGTAATGCTCTTCACCTTCTCCACCGCAATTCTCACCTGCAATGCTACTTTCCTCGGCCATTTGCAAAGCTCATCTTAATCGCGAAAAACACCATCAACATTATTTATGTATTTGTGAAATATACTACATGAAGCCCATATTCACAAAATTAATTTCTTTTCCATTTTTTTCTGAGATCTTGAAGGAAATCCGCTTTTTGCAATGCTCATCAATCTCCAAATTTTGGACCCCAAAATTTTTTCAAACACTGGAAAACTACGCCACCTTAGACACCTACTTCTATAAAACCAACCATGCGGATTAACAAAATATTTTATCCCCCTTTCCTTCATAAAGCTTTCATCACAAGTTGTCTAACCAACTTATGATCTTTGTAAAACACATACTAGCAAATCATCGTCAGATTTCTTGTGGAAAGTATTGTAACTTTCCTATATTTCTTCCCCCACTTATACAAAGTGAAGTGATTTCCTTTATTCTAAAAATTTGTTGACAAAAAAATAAAATACTTCGGGCATCCCAAAACTTCATCATCCAACTTGGTCCTAATAAATATATCTCTCTGCTTAACCATTCTATCAATGTATAAATGGATTAGACCTTCAAATAAGGGAAATCTTGGCTCTATAAGGAGGGATTTCTAATCCTTGTAATCTTGATGTCAATGTTGAAAAAATCAACACCTAAGGGTGTTCTTGGCCATCCCCAATATGATTTTCCTATATTATCACCCATGTCCTGAGAACCTCAAGATGTGATTTACAACATTTTCATCTCCCACTCAGAAGGATGTTGAAGTGCTCTTGACCTTGGGTATCCTAGTTAGACTCTTATGTAATACTACTCTAATATTAGGTCCATATGTGTCATGAACTTAAACATCATGCAGTTCGTTCAAAGCTATATGACCTTAAACTCTAGCCTTTGTTGGTCCAAATCACACAGCCCTAAACTGGTAGCAAAAGAGAAACAAAAATTTTCCAGTTGAAAATCTACAAAGGGAAACCTGAGTAAGTCAAGTCTCTTCCCAATAAACTCCTCTTCAATAGAGTTTAGTAAAACATTTGGACATAAATAAATAAGGCATAAATCTAATAGGGCCTAATTTTTATCCCTAGTAAAAGATGAATCTATGCTCGTTGGACCCCCTAGTCCAGGAAAAATTTAGAGTAATGGTTTTTCACATACCCTTATCGTGATAATGTGCTTATTAGGAAGTGACATAACTTTTATGGTTCATGAACCTTTCTTGAATATTAAAATTTTCCTAAACCACCTTCATTCCTTTGAAATGTGAGCTAGTGAAACATTCCATTAGTAGACTAGTAATAGGGAATTTCTCTTCCAAATAGACCACCGAATTCCAAGAAGTCCCCCCTTAAATCCCATATTTATCATCCTGAATATTTGTAATAGTAAAGGATCATACCATCACAGATGGTTGACTTGTACCAACTGGTTCCCACCTCATGTTAACTCAAATATTGTTGGACCATAATTTACAATCAATTCAATCATACTATTCAAAAATATTTGACATCCTCGATGTTACATCACCTTTTTTTTACCCTTTCTCAAATTAGGGATGTAACACTACATCCCCAAACCTTTTAATGGACTGCACCTTGTGATTAGAAACCACAGGGCGTAGGGATCAAGCTTCACAATTTAAGAGCTAAATCACCATAGGGTTTCAGAACCCTTCCTAGATAGCTTCTCCTCCATACCCAACTTCATAATCTAGATGTTTTATTCTTCAAAAATATCTCATGGACCTTGGAAAGAAGTATATATAGTCTTTTATTTACAATTCTATCGACACATAAGGTCTTGTATCTACCAACTAAAGGAATATCCTCCTTATAGGAAAGGATCCTTGAACCTAGTTATCACTGGTAACACCATGGAAGAATTCATCACCTTAGGGTGTGTTGGTCAGAGTGACTATCTCAAGGGGGTGTGAATTCCAAACCCAATAAAGAATTATGTTAAATTTTTTTAAATAAAATCCCCTATCTTAATTAAAAGTGCTCAGTTAATCAAAACAACATATCGATATAAATTCAAATCTTTTAAAGGATTACTCAAAGAGTGATTAAGTATCAGTTAAAACAATATATGGAAATTAATTGAACTTTTGAAATCAATTTACTTAATCAAAATATTATACAAACACTAGTTAAGACTAACATTAAAATTAGTGGTTTTGTTTATAATTTAAAACAAATTCATTTTAATGATCTGAAAAGAAACAAAAAACACATGGAGGAATTAAAATAATGGATTCATTCTTAAGATGAGAATTAATTCCCTCCACTTGTAAATAACAAGCTTCTAAGAAAATTATATAAATATAATCTTGATCCAAAACCTGGATCGGGCATAAAAAATAGCTAACATATTATCCAGGCCATGCAAGAGCCTCTTCCACAAAAATAATGGGAAGAAAACAAGAACAGGACACACAAGGACCTATTCTAAAAACATGTGGGTAAGAAAATAATTAAGATAGAGTAAGTTAATATTGATTATTCCTCAGTTTCAGTGAAAGATATAGTGTGTGTTGATAAATAGGTCAAACAACACACTTCTCAAATGTAAGAACTTGGGTCTTCATTTAAGGTATAGATCATAATTTAGGGTATTTTTAGGAAAAAGAAAGAAATGGAAATTTTTCTAAGTACACGCCATGTAATTTTGAGTAAACATCGTGTACCTGATTGCCATGTATAGCTATGTACTGGTCATGTAATAGCAGAGTACATGGTCGTCTAGGTGACCTTGCAAACTGCCAAAAGAGGGGGTCAGTTGAGGCTAGTATATGGAGTGTGCATTAAATTAACACACCATGTACTTTTTTTTATTTGATAAATCAGTGTAGGGTCATGTCTCACATCTATAACACCCTTATTCTCCCATTGTTTCATACAGGAGAGTGATGAACACCTAAGAACATCATGCTCCTCCTAGTTCTTCTTCCGAACTCTGATTGTAACATTGTTGGGTGCATAGGATTCCCACTGGTGAGTTATCTATTTCCCTAGAGCCTTTCTTCCTGATTCCCCCTCTCCCATGAGTATTTCAAGGATGATCTTTTTTACCCTTTTTGTAGATTTATGTCATTATAGGTCGATTCAAGGGTCGAAGTTTAGGTGTATTGATCATGAGACATTGAGGTAGGTGGTTTGTGCATTTCATTGATTGTCTTTGGATTATATATGATTAAAGTGTTGAATACCCATGTTTAGGGTATTGTGTGTTTTGAAAATTTAACCCTAATTAACACCCTCAATGGTTTGTTTGATTGAGAAAGGGTTATTTCTTATGCGTAAGGTTATATGCCTTGTTATGGGACACCCTATGGGTGTGTCTCTCTAGTTTGACTGTTTATGGCCATTTGGCCTAGGTTTCCTATGAGGCATCCCTTGTTTCCATGCCTTGAGTTGTTTAGGATGGAGTTTGATTGATTGTGTGAATTTAAGGTATTATTCTTGTGAATGTTATCCATGTAGTAGTTATAGATTACATGTGATTCCTTCTTACGATATGTGCGATGTTTTTTCAATGGACTGTGAGAGCCTTGAACCAGGAAAACTATGGTGGTTTCCATATTTATTTACATAGGACCATGATAGACTTGGTGTAGACATTGACCAAGGAGTATTGACCATGAGAGCTACCTAGGTTATCATTTATGATTGTTTATGCTATGTTGACCCAGGGGGTATTGATCGTGAGAGCTACCCATAGATCGTTTATAAATTATTGATTCCATGTTGACCCAGGCGTATTGACCGTGAGAGATACCCAGGTGTTTTTTTGTAAATTTTTAGTGCTATATTAAACAAAAGGGGTTATATGGTGAGATATTTCTCGAGGGTTGTATATGAATGGTTGAATGATTGTGACGAGTCTACCAAACCAAAGCACAAGCTTGGACTTGGTCTTACCTAATTGTTTAGATGGTCTTATGAGACGTCTCTTGTTACTATTACACGGGGGGATATAGAGATTAGTCTAGATCCCAATATTACATCATCCAATGGATTTAATAATTGAAACATGTAAAGGAATGTAATTGAAACTGTAGGATTGTTTAATTTTGAGTAGTTCTTAGTTTATTACTTCATTTATGAATATTTCCTGCTATATATATTCACTGATAGTTAGGAATAGATCTTGTGCTGGTTACCAACTGGGATTCATCTCACACCCTATTTGGCTCATTCTTTTGGACTGAAACAGAATGTATGTTAGCAGGTATAGATAAGGGAAAGTGCCCTTTTTCATTAGGTACTGGATTATTGTTGGATCTGGAGAGCATGGGACCATGATGATGCTTGCGATGTTGTTGGAGTTTACTAATTTTTTTTACTTTGGTTTTACTATTGTATTTCTAGCATTGTGACTTTTTTGGAAACTTTCATAGACACATGTTACATGCATCATTTATTTATGCTCCTATTGTTACTTTACTATCAGCCTTCCATTGTTTACTTTTGTTGAATGGTATTACTACTTATGCTATTATTTATTGTATGTTATTACACTGTGTATACTTTTCCAATGAGGAAATATATTCTCCATTATCATACCTTGTCCCTCATAGCTATTTGGATGCCTCTGATGTTTGGGGAAATGTTCTTGAGGTCATGTGACCAACCGGGTTTTGGGAACATTTGGGCGGCACCTGGAACCAGGACGTTACAAAGTGGTATCAAAGGAGTTTCTTTTCTACTTTGTATTACTATTTAGAGCCTATATATAGTGATAGGAAAGAATAGGTAGTTGGTAATAAGTTTTTTCCATGAGTATCTAACCCGTGTGTAGGTAAAAGAGAATTTACCCTGAATATTTCAATTTTTCTAGTTTTGAAATTGTTATAGTTGATTTGATTTCACCTTTGTTTGGTTCACTTGTTTTGTGTTGTTATGATTTATATTATTTTAGTTCTATTTATATTGAAACCCTATGAGATGAGGTTATTCCATCTCATGCATCCTATAGGCACTTTATAGAGATCACATGTCATGCATTCTTGTCATGTCATTTAGGCTGCATTATTGATTGCATGTTGTTGTGATAGATGTGGTGCTATATATGTTTGTTTTTGTGATATATGTCATGATAGAATACCTTATATTTTTACAAGGTATTGGATATGTAAAGTTTTATTTAGATGGACACCAGAATTTATCCCCATAGGTGTTATGGGACCTCTTGGATCGGAATTTGGTGGATCATATTTGAACTTTAATTGAATTTTTTCAAGTTATGATGTGAAAAAAGGATAAAAAAACTTTAATTCGAATAGAGTATGGGCTCTCAAGGGTCATAATGTTTCATGCCTTGGACATAATTCTAAGTTTTTAAAGGTTCCAGAGAAGTTTCAGAGGCTTACTACAGAAAAACAATGACAACACAGCGTGTGATGTTATGAACACATTCCATGTGTTCTTCTATTCTGGAAGAAACAACTTTTTTAAGTACATACTGTGTACCATATGTACACATCATGTATACATTAACCATGTGACTGACTGTGTGAGCAGAGAAATGGGGTTAATAAATGTTTAGTAGAACACGCTATGTACTGGGAGTACAAGTCGTGTTGTAAATAACTGTGTATCCAGCCATTTGACAAATGACATGGGTGGATGAAACTTGGGTTGTACATGCCGTTTTCTTATGGAACATGTTGTGTAGAAGTCAACCGTGTATATGGTTGTGTTACTAACAACATGGGTGGCTGGAGCTTAAGTGGTACATGCCATTTCTAGGGTGAACACGTCATGTAGTGTTACATTGGTAGACACCATGTGGTTTATCCGTGTAGAAGTACTTGGGAAGGAGGGAAAATTCAATTCCACACCATGTCATCTGAGGAACATGCCTGGTCTAGGGGTGTTACATGACAAGGTTTTCCAGACATACAATCCCATGCAAGGATTAAAGGGAACACGTTGTGTGATATTTATACACGTCCTATAACCATGTTTTGTAACACCCCAAGCTTCTACGGTACGCTTCTCTTTGAATAATGTGATAGCGTGTGTTGTACGCAACACCGAGTTCTAACACACCATAACCAATCAAACTAGCCGTTATGAATAGTAATACCTACTTTTCAAAATTATATATATTTTATATTTTAAAATGGACTTCATTTCTGGATTCGGAATATCGAATTTAGCCTAAGGTTAAATTTTGGTACTTTTCGGATAACTTTCATATTTTGATGAATAGTGAAAATTACTAAATTTTAATTAAAAACAACTTTTTTAATAAAAATAATTAATAGTGATAAATTATAAATTTGAGTGGTTTTAAAGTATATTTAGAATATATTTTTACCATTTAATATAATTTTGGTCATTGGACATAATTTTACAATTAAACCGAACATAAACAAGTGTCAATCTTTTGATAGTTATTATCTCTTAAAAACACGCTTTTTGTTTTGACAGCGGGAATTAATTTTAAATTAATTTCTTCCAATTCTGTGTTTTGAATTTAGAAAAATGGATTCCATATTTGGAATTAGGATGTCCAAATTTTGTAAATAGGTAACTTTTATTTTTAGACATTTTGAATAATTACTGTGGTAAATATTTTATTTACCATGGTTAAGGGTAAATCTGGTAAATAAGGGTTAAAAAATAATATTATAATAATACTAAATTACCCTAAAACGTGTCCTAGCCTTATTGGTTGATACATGTTCGACCATAGGCATCTTTGGGTCGATTTGGGGACCCCATGGTGCCACTTGTAGGTGATAGGGACACTTTATTTTAATTAAGTTAAAATGAATACAAAAATGACACAAGCATATATCTTTTAGAAACACAATTATTACATAGGGTTATATATTTTTGATTTTAGATTATAAATATTCCTTAGAAAGATAAAAAGATTTCCTACATAATTATATTTTATTTATAATTTTTATACATTAAATAATTTATTTTATTTATGACACAATGATGATGTAGTAATTACTAAAATAGTGAAAAATTAAATTAATTGATATTATAAATACCCAAATAAATATAATATAAAACTTTTAATGAAGTAAACTAATTTTCTAGGATAATATGATATATTAGGATTGATTTAATTTACTTTTTTCGAAGTAATCAATCTGTTATGAGTTTCAAAAAAATCAACTATTGAATAGTGTCAAAATTGACATAAAAGAGTTCTTAAAACAAATATTATATTATTAATTGATATTAAATTCCTAAAAATATAATGATAGGCCAATAGACTTATATCATGATAGGTTCATAATTAATGGACCACTTGGGGGTCTCTTGGATGTATATAGTAAGTTTATTAACCATATTATATAAAAAATACAAATAGACATTGTAAAAGTGAAACTAATTAACTTAGAGTTAATACTTAAAGATAAGGTTAATATAAGTACCCAAACCTGTCTAAATTCTATTGGTTGAGTTGTTTTAGACCCATACCCACCTTAAAATTTAAATAATCAACTTTTGAGCCATTAGAAACCGAATATGAATTTAATATAAACTAATATTTCTAGCTTTTCCAAAGGTGCCCCTCACCCCTCTTATAAAAGGGCACTCCTCCTTCTCATTTCTTCACACCTTCAAAACCTTTTGGTTCGGCAAAACTCTGGCCAAATACTCTACCAACTTCCCTCACTACAACCTATAGGCCTTATTTTGGTCAGAAAGCCAACCTAAGTATCCCTTTTGATCAAATCAAAAGAAAGAACCCAAAGAAGAGGTAATGATTTCACCACCCTTTTCCAAGTTCCTTTCTTCTTCCACTTCTTCTTCCTTTGTTATTACCATTCTAAAATAATAACTCCAGTATCATATATATACTGTGATGTTATTATAAATATGGTACAACCATATTCAGTATTCTATCCACCCTTTGAATAACATGTCACCATACGTGCGTATGTACGGCTTACCGTCTCCACGTCGTGGTGTAATTGTTATTCAATATATTATTATTTGGATGGGTATAATAATGATATGTAACTCATGTAAATAATAAATATAACGTGTTAATGATTCTGTATATATGATATAACAACCATTTATATATTATTTCAAAAGAATGATATTGTCGCTCGTGCGTACGTACAGACTACCGTCTCCACGAACGCGATGAGATTCATTCTCCATCGTATCCATTCAAGTATAATTATCATTTGATGATTTAAAAATGATTTTTAAGGACTTGATATCATTCTGGATATGAATAATATACAACCTATCCATTACAAACATGGCTTATGTAACAAAACATATAAAAGAAAACAAGTAAGTTAACACCCGAAACAACAATAATACAAAGATATTATTATCAAATAAATATTAAAAGATCATATATGATATCATATTAATGTATATGATTCTTTTATAATTTAATAAAAATTATTTACCCATTATACAGGAGGTTAACCTACCCCAACCAAGGAAAATTACAAGGTAAGGGGTTTTCATCTCACTCCTTATTTCCGTGAGATTCATGCCATATTGCCACCATCACCTTTTGTGTGGTGTATGTACTGCCCATAATTATATTCTTTGTGTAATACACTCTAATTTATGTGTATTTACATATTAATTGTATGATACCTCTTTCATGGGTTGTATGTTTCATATGTTACCAAATTGGTAAGGGTTATTTCACAATCTCTTCATTATCTGAGGTTGTTTATACGTAATAATCTAATGGGATCTCTTTATCATCCACATCCATGTTTCTTAAAAATGTATTTCAAAATATTTTTACTATTTACTAGAATATGAGTTAAAGTCATTTATACCCTTATGTGTTTCGAAAGGAATATTTCCGTCATTTTCCAAACAAGGCACTTTTAACCTTTTCGACAAATTTAAGGTAAGAATGTTTTTTTTTAACTTATACGGCGAGTGCGGTTATTTTCTGCCGTTATAAAATCTTCAAAGCTTTCCTTACAAGCTTATAATAATATTTTCAAGAAATTTTTTTATTTTATATGGCTCTTAAATGCTTTCAAAAATAGAAAGAGATATTTCTCCAAAAAGTGTTTTGATTTCATCTATGTCAACATCCTTTGATGGATTTTACGCTTATTTGAAGTTGATTTATTATGATACAAAACTTCTATATTGTATTGAAGGTTTTGTGATATGTTTGACTGTGGATGTGCTATTTTTATACCATTCATAGTTTATGGTGAAATTATTGACATTTCGTATGCTATTTTTAATACGAATGTTTATGTTATGTTTAAACCTTTTCATATGGGAATGCATTAGACTTAATATGTGATGGGTGGAGCCCGCTATAGCTCCTCGATGCATCGGTAGGTCTCATGAGACAAACTAGTGTCTTGGCACAAGGCCTTGGAAAAATCTTATTTGTAGTCTTGGCACGAGGCCTTGGCTATGTGGTTATGATAGTCTGGCATTATGCATTCCAACATTATGAAAGTGGTTATTGATATTTCATGTGATTATTCGATTAGTAGAATATCCATGTGAACAAGTAAATGGCATTATTTCATTTTACTTTTGCCATACTATGTTGAAGTTCAAGTTTAAAAGGCTTTTGTTTTAGTTATACATAGCCTTAAATGTTTATTCTTATTTATGAAAGTTTCCGGTATATTGTTATCCTTACTGGGAATTTGAGCTCACTCCTTTTCTATGTTTTATTTTTCCCAAGAAGTGAAGAAGTAAATTATGAATGACCTGTAGGGATATTATGTGGGGATATGAGTGTGGTTTATGGAGACAATATGTTGTTGTAGTAGTTTTTCATTTTATGATGTAATGTAAGACTTATGAATATATCTAGTGTTTCCAAGGCTACTAAACCAATCGGTCTTTCGAGATTTGATCTTTCTTGTGATCATGCCAATGTTATGTAATAATGCACCGACTCTGGGTAACTAGGGTCGGGGCGTTACATGTTTCATAAAACTTGAATGTTTTCATTATCCTATTCTGTTCTTGCACTTCTAAGTTGTTTTCCTTGGTAATATTGAAATGATTTGTGTGATTGACCTTGTAGATTCATTCTTCCAAGACGTCCTCCGGTTGTACTCCAGGTATAGGGTAATGACCAGACACCAGAAATGGTAGATCAGGGATTACTAGCAGATCCTCTCATTGTGTTGTTCTTGGCACCAGCTGTCATACTAGATGAGGGTGTAGATGTACAGTTTTTTGAAGGATTTATGAAGATGTTGCAAACTTTTTAGGAAGCACCGCATCCTTATACGACTATGGAGGAGTGAAAAGGGTGTTCCAGCAGTAGCATCCCCCCACCTTTTTAGGGGATGGAGGACCACAGGCTGTAGAATCATGGTTGGAGTCCATTATTTCAATCTTCAAACATCTACAGACATCTCCAGAGAGGAGGGTGAATCTCACGATGTACATGATATGTCATTCCGCCAAGAGATGGGGGGATGTTGTCTCACAGGCGGGATGTCATCGGGATATGGATTAGGAAGAGTTTCATGGAACCTTATATGATTACTTCTACCCCAAGACATTGAAGGATGACTTATCCTGGGAGTTCATGAATTTGGATCAGAGTGCTCTTTCAGTGATGGATTACTCATCTCGTTTCATAGAGCTTCAGCACTTTCCACCTGTTCTGGGAGGTGATGGGTTATCACTAGCTAGGAATTTCGAGGATTGTCTCAGGTATAACATTCGATAATAGGTGAATGTTTTCAGGATGACTTTGGTGATTGCTATAGTAAACCAGGTGATGATTGGTGAGCATAATCTGAGGGATTTGGGAGCTGCAATCCAGGGTGGTTCATCATCCAAGGCTGGTACTTCTATGTTTGATAGCAGGAAGCGCACATGGAGCCTTAAAGTGGTGATTCTAGTAGGAGGGTTATATCTGAAAGTATCCAGGTGAGATGGTACCAGTGCAAGAAGAGTGGGAACACAAGACCTAAGTGCCTAATAGATCTAGTTTAGGGTCGATCTTGCGGAAAGATGGGTCATCTTCAGTGTTTTTTCCCATTCTTCTCACCCACAGCTAGTGAGAGGGGTTCTGTTATGAATCCATGTTCATGAGCAGGACCAACACCTTCTCTTCAGTCAGGGAACTGGAGTTCATCAGGTCATTCTGGCCAAGGAGGTGGTCATGGCCAAGGTATCTAGACATTAGTTTTTCAGTGACAGTAGAGTAGACCAGCTCAGGGTAGCCAGGAAGGGTCACAGGTCTACGGTACAGGTCAGACTTTTGCGATGAAGCAGACCCATTAGGAGTAGGATCCTGGACCCTCTATGGTTAGATGTATGATTCTAGTTTCCTCGGTTTTATATTCTACACTTTTTGATATAAGGGATTCCCATATTTTTATATTTTTTGTCATTGTGGAGATCTTTGGGCTCTGTATCTTTACTTCTAAGGATTTTATGACACTATAAACTCTGTTGGGTATTAAGACGGCTAGTGTACATTAGTGTAAGGAATTCCCTCTTGAGGTTGGTGGGTGTCACTTATTCTAGTAACTCTCTATCTTAGAGATGAAAGGCTTTGATGTCATTCCTGGAATTTGCTGGTTAGTCTTATTTCAGGCCTTCGATGACTTCTATCATCATAGGGTGAGTGTCACATCACCAGAGGGTGGGTATTTTCTACGCAAGGGAGAATGGGATGTCCAAGTGAGTAGAGCTGGACTCGAGCATCATTGGTTGGGAGGAATTATAGCCCAGATTGCTAGTTTAAATTTGGATGACCTGGGGACTTAATAGATGGACTTTCCTCCAGTGCTGGATCATTTTAGGGATGTCTTTCCAGATGAATTTCTAGGTTTACCTCTGAAGAAAGAGGTAAATTTCTCTATTTATCTTGTGCCAGGAGTGGTACCGGTGTCCATTCCTCCTTATAGGTTGGATACACCAGAGTTACAGGAGCTTAAGAAGTAGTTATAGGAGTTTTAGGCGAATGATTTCATCCTACCTAGCACTTCCCCTTGGGGTTTACCTGTCCTTTTCATGAAGAAGGTGGATGGTACCCTCAGAATTTGTGTGGGTTATTAGATGATGAACTAGTTGATGGTTAAGAACTGATATCCTTTATTGAGGATTTATTATCTCTTTGATCAGCGTTAAGTATCCTAGTTGTTCTCAAAGATTGACTTGATATCTGGTTATCATCAGTTGTGCATTAGACTATTAGGTATACCTCTTATAGCCTTTCGAAGTAGGTATGGTCTATACGAGTATTTGGTTATGTCGTTCGGTCTCACAAAAATGCAGGCAAGTTTCATGGAACTGATGAACTGAGTGTTCCATACTTACTTGGATTATTTTTTGGCGACCTTCATGGACGATATCTTGGTGTACTCTCACACTTGACACAACAATGCCACCCATCTTGAGATCGTATTGTGTACACTGAGAGAGCATCAGTTATATGATAATCTCTCAAAATGCCACTTTTGGATGGACTAGATTCACTTCTTTGCTCATGTTATCTTAGAGATAAAAGTATTAGTAGACCAAGAAAAGTGAGAGAAGTGATTTCCTGGGAGCAACCGAATAACATCTTTGAGGAACATAGTTTTCTAGAGCTGGTTGGTTACTACAGGTGATTTATACAGGACTTTTCATGCATAGTAGCACCACTTATGGTCCAAACTAAGAAGGGTGTGAAGTACTTGTGGATATATTCATATGATTCAGCCTTTTAGAAGATAAAAAGGGAGATTGACTTCAGTACTAATATTGATTTTTTCAGATCTGGGAAAGAGTTACACTGTTTACTAAGATATATCAGTTATAGAGCGGGGAGCAGTTCTTATGCAGGGGGGAAGGACTCGTTGCATATGGGTCTTGGTAGTTGAGGCCACATGAGTAGAATTACCCAATGCATGATCTTGATTTATCTGTAGTTGTGCATGATTTATGTTGTTGGAGACATTATCTTTTGGGAGAGCTTTTTGTGGTATACACTGACCACAAAAGTCTCAAGTATATTTTTTACTCAATGAGATATGAATTTGAGACAGTGAAGGTGGGTTGAGTACCTTCAGTATTTTGACTTTGAGCTTTCCTACATGCCTAGGAAAGTCAATGCAGTGGCTAATGCATTGAGAAGGAGGGATCAGATACAGACAGTTCAGGAGGTCAGGAGTGACTAGCTTCTTACGAAACGGTTCACTAAGATGCATTTGGAGATGCACAACATATAGGGGAAAACCCTTATTTCTTCTATATTTTTTACTTCTACTCTTCTATATTGAGTGTGGATAAGGCAGCTATCAGATTATAAAGTCCTAGTCCTATGGGAGAGTGTTTCAGGTGAGGAACCTACTCCTAGGTGGACCGTAGGCGACGATGAGGTCTTTCATTTTCATGGACGCATATGGGTGTCAGTAGAAATATTTAAGGAGTTGATGCGATATTTTCATTCCTCAGTTTGGGAAGTTCATCTTGGTGTCACCAAGATGTATCGAGATCTACACCATCAGTATTGGTGGCCTGGTATGAAGAGGGATGTAGTTGGCTTCGTTATGATATGTTCCACCTGTCAACAGGTGAAGGTAAAGCATCGGTGAAAGACATTGATTTTATAGTAGTTACCCATTTCCAAGTGGAAGTGGAATTATTTTGAAATGGATTTTATTATGGGTTTAACAAGTTCACCTCAAGGGAATGATTATGTTTGTGTTTTTATTGATAGACTCATGAAGGTTGCACGTTTCTTTCCAATCAAGGAAACCTTCAGTGTTGATGATCTTGGAAGGTTTTACATCCAATATATTGTACATTTTCATGGGGTTATTCACTATATCATTTCATAAAGGGATTCCTAGTTTACTTCTCATGTTTGTAAGGGACTACAAAGGGATTTGGGTACATAGGTACTTTTGAGTATAGCTTACCACCCCTAGATAGATAGCCAGTCAGAGCGCAAGAATCAAGTTTTGGAGGAAATGATTTGAGCATGCTTCCTGGATTTTGGGGCTCTAATGAGAGACACATACCCCTATTGGATTTTTCCGAAAATAACAAATTTCAAGCGATGATTCATATGGCACCTTATAAGAATTTGTATGGTAGGACACACTGATCACCCCTATGTTGGAAGGTGGTAGGAGAGGTAGCTATGTTGGGACCTTGTCTTGTCCAGGAGACCACTGAGAAGGTGGAGTTGATTTGGAAGTGGATGGATATTGCACAGTCTCAGTAGAAATCTTATGTTGATCAATGGAGAAAACCTATGGAGTTCGAGTTCGGAGATCAGGTTTTCCTACATGTCACACCAAGGTTGGGACACAAGAGGACTAGGTGATAGGGAAAGATTTCACCGAGATATGTTAGGCCATTTGAGGTTTTGAAGATAGTCAGGTCGGTTACATGTCGGTTGCAGCTACCTCAAAGGTATCGGGCTATGAACGATGTCTTTCATGTTTCTCATCTACGATGATACTTTTCATATCCTTATTATGTTTTCAACCTGAGGAGGTTGAGTTCTATGTGGATGCATCCTTCGAGGTGTAACCTATTTGAATTGTTGATCATATTATAAAGGTTCTATGTGGCCAGTTTGTTCCCCTAGTACGGGTGATATGGCAGCACGATTGAGTACAGGACAATACTTCGGAGAGGGAAGCTGACATATGATCATAGTGGCCGAAGTTGTTTAAAGTTTCTTCTTCACCACCCTTGGAAGGGAAATTCAGGGATGAATTTATTTAAGGGCGAAGTTTTTAAGAACCTGGATTTTTATTTCAGGTATGGATCTTAATTTCATGTGTTTTTTAGGAAAAAGGAATAAATAAATAAAATTAGTACACGCCATGTACTTTTGAGTACACGTCTTGTACCCGATTCCCACTTATAGCCATGTAATGGTCGTGTAACAGCTGAGTACATGGCCATGTAGAAGACCTAGAAGACTGCCTAAAGTGGGGTTCAGTTGAGGCTAGTACACGGTGTGTGCATTAAATGAACATTCCATGTACTTTTCTTTTTATTTGATAAATCAGTTCGAGGTTGCATCTCACATCTAGAACACCCTTCTTCTCCCCTCATTTCATATAGGAGAGTGAAGGAATGCTGAATAACTTTGAGATCCCCTCAGTTCTTCATCCAATATCTAATTGAGACATCTTTGGGTGTGTTTGATTCCCACCGGTGAATTCTCTCTTTCCCTATAGCCTTTCTTCTTGATTCCTCCTCCCTTGTGAGTATTTCTAGGGTGATCAATTTTAACCTTTTTGTAGATATACCTCATTCTATGTCGATTCAAGGGCTTACATTCAAGAGTGATGATCATGAGACATCGAGGTAGGTGGTTTGTTCTTTTTGTTGATTGTATTTGGATTATATATTCTTAAAGTGATGAATACCCATGTTTAGGTATTGCATGTTTTGGAAAGTTAACCCTAATTAATACCCACAATGGTTTGTTTGATTTAAAAAGGGTTATTTCTTATGTGTAAGTTTATATTCCTTGTTACGGGAAACCTCGTGGGTGTGTTTCCCTAGTTTGATTGTTTATGGTCGTTTGGACTAGGTTGCCTATGAGGTGTATATTGTTTCCATGCCTTGAGTTGTTTAGGATGGATTTTGATTGATTATATAAATTTCTGGTGTTATTATTGTGAATGTTATCCATTTATTAGTTATAGATTATATGTGGTGCCTTGTTATGATATGCGTGCTATTTTTCTAATGGACTGTGAGAGCCTTGGACCAAAAAAAACTATGGGGGTTTCCATGTTTATTTACACAGAACTGTGATAGCCTTAGTGTAGACTTTGATCTTGGGGTATTGACCATGAGAGCTACCCAGGAGGTCATTTATGATTGTTTATACTAAGTTGACCAGGGGGTATTGACCGTGATAGCTACCCAGAGGTTGTTTATAAATTATTGATGCCATGTTGACATAGGGTTATTAACCGTGAGATCTAACCAGGTGGTCATTATAAATGATTTGTGTTATGTTAAACCAAAGGGGTTAGACCGTGAGAGCTTTCCCAGAGGGTTTTTAATGAATGATTGAATGATTGTGAGGAGTCTGCCAAACCGAAGCACAAGCTTAGACTCGGTCTTATCAAATTTTTTATATGGTCTTATGAGATGTCTATTGTTATAATTACATAGGGGGATATAGATCTTAGTATAGATCCTAAAATTAAATAATCCAATGGATTGAATAATTGAAACATATAAATTAATGTAATTGAAACTATAGGATTGTTTACTTTTGAGTTCTTCCTAGTTTATTGCTTCATTTATGTATATTTCCTGCTATATATATTCATTGATAGTTAGGAATATATCTTGTGGTGGTTGCCTACTAGGATTCGTCTCACACCCTGTTTGGGTTATGCTTTTGGACCCAAATAGATTATATGGTTGTACGTATAGATAAGGTAAATCTCCCTTCTTTATCAGGTACTTGATTTCTCTTGAAGATGGAGAGAATGGGACCAAGATGAGGCTTGTGATGTTGTCAGAGTTTACTCCTTTTCTGTACTTTGGTTTTAGTATTTTATTTCTAGAATTGTGACTTGTTTGGATGCTTCCCTAGACACATGTGACATGCATCATTTATTTATGATCTAGTTGTTATATTACTATCAGTCTTCCACAGTTTACTTTTGTTGTATAGTATTATTGCTTCTGCTATTTTTTATTTCCTTTTATTATGCTCTGTATACTCTACCAATAAAGGAATAGTTTCCCCATTATCAGACCATGTCCCTTTATTCTAGTTGGCAGCCTCTGGAGTCTGGGGAAATATGCTTGAGGTCATGTGACCAACTAGGTTTGGGGAACCTTTGGGTGGCACCCAGAACCGGGACATTACAAAGTCATATCAGAGTTTCTTTTATAATTTGTCTTGCTATTTGGAGCCAATATATATAGATAGTAAGGAATATGTAGTTGGTAATAAGTTTTTCTTAGGATTAGCTAACTCGTGTACTGGGGAAAGCCAATTTACCCCAAATATTGTAATTTTTTTGGTCTTGCAATTGTACCAGTTGATTTAATTTCACCATTGGGTGATTCACTTATTTTGTGCTATTATGATTTATATTATTGTGGTTCTATTTCTATTACAAACCAATGAGATGAGGGTATTCCATCTCATGCATCATATAGGCACTTTCTAGAGATCACATTTCATGCATTCTTGTTATGCCATTTAGGGTGCATTATTGATTGCATGCTATTTTGATAGATGTGGTTCAAGATATTCATGTTGTTGTGATAGATATTGTAATAGAATAAATGATATTTTGATATAGTATTGGATATGTAAAGTTTCATTTGTATGGATTCCAGACTTTGGTCCCCGAGGTGTTATGGGACCTCTTGGATCGAAATTTGGTGGATCATGTTTAAACTTTAATTGAATTTTTTCGAGTTATGATGTGAAAAATGATTCCAAAATTTGATTTGCGGGGAGTATGGGCTCTCACGGGTCATAATATGTCATGTTTTGGACAAAATTTTAAGTTTGTAATGGTTCCAGATAATTTTCAGAGGCTTACTGTCCAAAAACCCAGACAACATGGCATGTGATGTTATCAACACACACAATGTGTTCTTCTGTTCAGGATGAAACAACTTTTCATAAGTAAACGCTTTGTACCATATGTACACGTTGTGTAGTCTTTAACCATATGACTAACTGTGTGATCAAAGTCACAAGGTTGATAAATTTTTGGTATAACACATTGTGTACTGGGAATACATGATGTGTTGTAAATAATCGTGTATCGAGTCATGTGACCAACGACACGAGTGAGTGAAACTTGGGTTGTACACATCATGTCCAAATAGAACACACCGTGTAGAAGTCAATAGTGTATCCAACCGTGTGACTAATGAAATGGGTGGTTGGAGCTTAAGTGGTACACATCGTGTCTTGGGTGAACACACCGTGTAGTGTTATGTTGTAAGACACCATGTGGTTTAGCCATGTAAAAGTACTTGGGTAGGAAAGAAAATTTAAGTACTTGTCGTGTCATAGGAGGAACATGTCATGTGTAGGGGCATTACATGACCAGGTTTGGCAGAGGTACATTCCCATGTAAGGCTTAAAGGGAACATGTCGTGTGATAGTTATACATGTCATGTAACCATGTTTTGTAAAACATGAATGTTTTACTTCTACTATTCCATTCTTGCACTTCAAAGTTGTTGTCCTTGGTAATCTTGAACTGGGGTGTATGCTTGACCTTGAAGATTCATGCCACCAAGACATCCTCTGGTTGTATTCTAGGTACAGGGAAAGGACCAGACACTTCAAATGGTAGATCAGGGACTACCAGCAGATCCTCCCATAATGCCCATCTTAGTACTAGCTATTATACCGAACATAGGTGATATCACACAGTTTTGTAAAGGATTTATGAGGATGATACAGACTTTTTTGGAAGCACCACATCTTTCACTGACTATGGAGGAGTTGACAATGGTGTTCCAACTGCAGCATCCTCCCACCTTTTTAGGGGATGGAGGACCACAGGCTGTAGATTCATGGTTGGAGGCCATTATTTCTTTCTTCGAGCATATGGAGATGCCTCCAGAGAGTATGGTGAAGCTTGTGATGTACATGCTACATGATATTTCCTAGAGATGGTGGGATTTTGTCTCGCAGGTGGGATGTCATCAGGATATGGCTTGGGAAGTGTTTCAAAGAACCTTCTATGATTAATTCTACCTCGAGACGTTGAGGGTTGACTGATCCTAGGATTTCATGAATTTGGAGAAGGGCACTCTTTCAGTGATGGATTACTCATCTCATTTCACAGAGCTTCAGTGCTTCACACCTCTTCAAGGTGGTGACGAGTTTTCACTAGCTAGGCATTTTAAGGATGGTCACAGCTATGAAATCTGATCGTAGGTGAATGTTTTCAAGATTAATTTGGTGACTGCTATAGTAAACTATGAAATGATCACTGAACACAATTTGAGGGATTTGGGAGATGCGAACTAGGTCGGTTCAGCATCCAGGGCTGGTACTTCTTTATTTGATAGTAGGAAGCGCCACTTGGGAGCCTTCCCGTGGTGATTCTAGTAGCAGGGATGTGTCCAAAGGTAGCCAGGTGAGATGATACCAGTGCAGTAAGACTAGAAACACAATACCTCAGTGGCCAAGTGATCCAGTTGAGTGCCGATCTTGCTGGAAGATGGGTCATCTTCAGCATTTTTTCTATTTTTTCTCCCCAGAATCTAGTGAGAGTGGTTCTGTTCTAACTCCACATTCAGGAGCAGGACCATCCGTTTCGCCTTAGTCAAGGAATGGGAGTTCATCTAGTCATTCATGCTGAGGAGGTGGTTATGGCCAGGGTATCCAAATGTCGAGTTTTCAGCGACAGCGGGGTGGACTAGCTCAGGGGAGCCAGTTAGGGTCGCAGGTCCATGGTACAGATCAGACTTTTTCAATGGAGAAGACCCAAGAGAAGCAGGATCCCAAACCCTCTATAGTTAGAGTTATGATTCTAGTTTCTTTAGTTTTAGCTTCTGCTCTTTTTTGATATAGGGGATTCCCATAGTTTTATATATGTTTTCATTCTTGAGATCCTTGGGAACTATATCATTAATTCTGAGGATATTATGACACTATACACTCTGTTAGGTTTTGGTACGGCTAGTGTACATCAGTTCAAGGAATGAAATCTTGAGGTTGGTGGGTGTCACTTCTTCAGGGACCTCTATGTCTTAGAGATAACAGGCTTCTATATCATTCTCGAAATGGATGGGTTAGTCTCTTTTAATACCTTTTTTGACTGCTATCATCGTAGGGTGAGTTTCACATCACCAAAGGGTAGGTCTTTTCTACACAATGGTGAATGGGATGTCTAGGTGATCAGAGTTGTACTTGAGCATCATGGGTTGGGAGGAATTACAGCCTAGATGCCTAGCTTATATCTGGATGACCAGGGGACTTCACAGATGGACTTTCCTCCTATAGTGGATCATTTTAGGGATGTATTTACAGAAGACTTTTTAGGTTTACCTCCAAAGAGAGAGGTATATTTCTCTATTGATCTTGTGCCAGGAGTGGAATCAGTGTCCATTCCTCCTTATAGGATGGCTACCCCAGAGTTAAAGGAGCTCAAGAAACAGTTATAGAAGTTTCAGGCAAAGAGTTTCATCTGACCCAGTACTTCTCCTTGGGTTTGGCCTATCCTTTTCATGAAAAAGGAGGATGGTACCCTCAGACTTTGTGTGGATTATCGGAAGCTGAACCATTTTATGGTTAAGAACCAATATCCTTTTCTGAGGATTGATGATATCTTTGATCAGCTTCGAGGATCTCAAGTATTGTCAAATATTAAATTGAGATCCGGTTATCCTCAATCTCATGTTAAACCATCAGATATACCTATTAAATCCTTTTGGAGTATGTGTGGTCTATACAAGCAATCAATTATTCTGTTTGGTCTCATGAACGCACTGGCAGTTTACATGGAACTGATGAACTGTGTGTTCCTCCCTTACTTGGATTCTTTTGTGGTGATCTTTGTGGATGATATCTTGGTATACTCTCACACTCGACAAGACCATCTCACCCATCTTGAGATCATACTGAGTACACTAAAAGAGCATTAATTATATGATAATATCTCAAAATTCCACTTTTGGATGGACTATATTCACTTCTTGGGTCATCTCATCTCAGAGATAGTAGTATTAGTAGTCCCCAAGAAAGTGAGAGTGGTGGTTTCCTTGGAGAAGATGAAGAATGTCTTTAAGGTACGGAGTTTTCTGGGGATGGATGGTTACTATAGGTACTTTATTCAAGACTTTTCATTCTTAGAATTTCCACTGACGGTCCTGACTAAGAAGGGTATGAAGTACTTGTGGAAAGATTCCATGGATTCAGCCTTTCAGGATCTGAAAGGGAGTTTGACATCAGTACCAATACTGATTTTTCTAGAGATGAGAAATAGTTACACCATTTACTATGATTCAGCCGGTATCGAGCTGGGAGTAGTTCTTATACAGGGGGAAGGAGTCGATGCATAAGGGTCTCAGTAGTTGAGGCCACATAAAGAGAATTACCTGACACACGATCTTGAGTTAGTTGCAGTTGTTCATGCTTTACACTATTGGAGACATTAACTTTTGGGAAAGCATTTTGTGGTATACACTGACCACAAAAGTATCAAGTATATTTTTTAATCAGTGAGATATGAATTGGAGACAGCGAAGGTGGGTTGATTACCTTCAGTATTTTGACTTTAAGCTTGCCTACAAGCTTAGGAAAGGCAACCCAATGGCTGATGCATTGAGCAGGAGGACCTAGATACTGGCAGTTCAAGAGACCAGCAATGAGTGGTAACTTATGGATCTGTTATCAGATATGCATTTGGAGGTTCATGACAGACATGGGAAGATGTTTCTTTCTTCTATATTTGTTACCTCTACTCTTCTGGATCGAGTGAGAATGAGGCAGCTATCAGATTCTGAAGGCCTAGTCCTATAGGAGAGTGTGTCAGATGAGGACCCAACTCCTTGGTGGACCATAGGTGATGATGAGGTCTTCTATTTTCATGGACTTGTATGGGTGTCAAAAGACATACATGAGGAGTTGATATGATATTTTCATTCCACAATTTGGTCAGTTTAACCTAGTGTCACCAAGATGTATAAAGATCTACACCCTCAGTATTGGTGGCCAGGTATGAAGAGGGATGTAGCTGGCTTTGTTATGATATGTTCCACCTGTCAGTAGGTGAATGTAGAGCATCAGCAACTGGCATGTATTTTACAGTAGTTACCCATTCTTGAGTAGAAGTTGAATGATGTATCCATAGATTTCGTGATGGGTTTATCGAGGCCGACTCAAGGGAATGATGTGGTTTGTGTTATTGTTGACAGACTCATGAAGGTTGCATATTTATGTCCCATCTAGGAAACCTTTAGTGTTGATGTTCTTGAAAGGTTGTGCATTTGATAGATTTCACATTTTCACGGGGTTCTGCACTCTATCATTTCAGATAGGGAAGCTCGGTTTACTTCTCGTGTCTGGGAAGGACAACCAAAGATATTTGGGTACACATGTACTTTTTCATATAGCTTACCACCCCCAAAAAGATGGCCAATCCAAGTGCATGATTCAGTTTTTGGAGGACATGCTTTAAGAATTCATCCTAGATTTTTGGGGACTCTTGTGAGAGACACATACCCCTAATAGAGACTTCCAACAATAACAGTTTTCAAGCGATTATTCAGATGGAACCTTATGAGGATTTGTACAGTAAGCCATGATGATCACCCCTATGTTGGATGGAGGTAAGAGAGGTAGTTTGGTTAGGACCTCGTCTTGTCCATGAGAGCACTGAGTAGGTAGAGTTAATTTGGAAGAGGACTGTTAGGTCCACTAGGATGAATACCCTGAGAGGTTGGGTGAATTAGGGTATGACAGATAAAAACTTTCTTCCGTTCGGATCTTGTTTCATTGTTATAAAAAAACTAAATCTTCTCTTCCTCACATAGAAATATATAAACAGATATGAAATCATGCATAGGACACAACAACTTTTACTTGGTTCACCCTCACTGGGCTATGTCCAAGGAGCATACAATGACAATGTACCGATGTAAAAAATTCACTAAGGCTCACTACCAATATTGAGTACAATGTTCAAGCTAGATCTTATATGAATAGGCTCACTTCCTTTACAATGTTTAGGGTCTGCTCACTACATTCACAAGGGTCACTTCCTACACCTCTTTCTCTGACTCACTATTAGTGTAACGGGTCATTGACTTCCTCTTCCTACGCTCACTACTCTTGGAAAGGAATCCGCACATTGTTTATCTACTTGTAGGCCAAAAAAAGTTTATGGACATGTAGGTTCCTTTATTTTCATGAATTTATGCTTCCTTAACTGTTGGTAGATCCACTATTGAAGTTCCTTTCTCACCCGTAGATGAAGTCCACCTTCCCAGATACTTCTAGGTACCATAAAATCCTTTTACAAACTGATTTCAAGCATCCAAAAGCTTCCTTTTGAAAATCGTGAACCACCTTCCACTCTTGCGTAATGAGTACCGCATTTGGTATGCGGAACACCTCCTTCGTGTACTGTTATCGCTTCTGCGAACCACCCTTCATCCACAGATCGTGTCTGCCTATGCCATTACATACCGCCTCTGTTAAACCCCTCTTATCTATGAACTATTCTATGTTCACGGACTACCTCTACAAATCACCCAACATCCATGAATTGTTCATTGTTCATGGACTAACTTTGATTACCACCTGCATACCGCACCTTCTTCCCTCGTGTACCGTGTCTTATGCGGGTTATAGTTTTCCGCAAAAACTTTCAGCAGAATTTCTTCCGTGCGAACCACTTCAGCCATCACGGGATTCTCCCTCGCAAACAACCTTTGGACTTTGCCAAAATCCTAGATCAAAAAGATATTCTCTTATGATATTCGATATCCAAAGTAATCGGTGGGATTAGCTATTCTTATATAGGTAAAGATACTTGCAAAATCTGATAATCTAAGATTTTCCAAATCATCAATCCAGCCTTCACCGCATACCGATCATTCTGCTGTCACAAATCACAAGCAACCCATGAACCGTTTTTTCCTATCTTATTTGCATACAGTATTTGTTCCTATTTGATCTATCTCCTATGCTAATTTCAAGCCATCCGCATATCGCACCACCTTCTGCTGTGAACTATTTTTGGTTTTGAGAACTGCTCCGGCGTACCGTTCCCACCGTTCCGCATACCATTCCCAAAACAAGGTATGTATTCCATGAATTGTGGTACGTGGTTCTCATAATTTGCCAATTTTATTCAACATTATTCATATTGTTCACTCCTATAATGAAATCCTTCCTTTTCCAGCATCAAATACCCGATTCTAAGACCCAAAAATTTGGAAAACACTATAAAACTATGACACATTAAAAACCTATCTTCAGAAAACACCAACCATGCTCATTTACGGTCATCTGGCTTTGTCAAAAAATACAAATACACCGAAAACATACTAAGAGGACACCGTGAGGGATTTTTTCCCAATAATATCCCCCTTTGGGTTTGTTGAAAACTCTTCTCATAATAGTTATGAACATTTTGATACATTGTAAAAACTCTTTCCATATTCAACCACCATTCACTTTATGCGATTAAAATAGAAATCAAGAATTTACTCAACATATTCTCTAAGACAAAATGATCCAAGATCGGCATAAGAAACAAGAGTATAATGAAAAATTCATCAATGGATCACTTCATTTCTAAAACCAATTGTCGATACCATACTGATGCCAATAAACTGCTTGTATCACAAAACTCAAATATTGTGATATCTAATCATTGATCAATAACTTCAAGCATCATCATATTTAATGATCCACCTATATTATAGATTCTCCAAACAGCTTCAGCTCAGCTTATAATCCCCCTGTCTCACTGCTCCACTTAACAGCCAGCTTATGCTCAGCTTCAACTCCCCTTATCCCGCTACTCTACTTAACAGCTTCTCCCCGTGTCTTTCTCCCCCTGGAATAGTCACACTTTCTCTACCTTTGTCAACAAACCTGAAGGGCACTTCAAGGTTGTCTGTAACAGAATAAAGAACACATATCAGCACATTGGGGAATGATACATCGTACTTCAAGGAGAGGGTGACCCACATCCAGACTTTTTCAAGTGCGGGAAGTGGACCGGATACCCAGAGCTAGTCGATGCCTTTTAAATGCTTCTTTAGGTAAGTCCTTTGTCAAAATGTCTACAACCTGTTGTTCTATAGGCATATACACCAACTTCACAAGCCCTTTCTCCACCTTGTCCTTGATAATATGATATTTGATTTTAATGTTCTTTTACCTTGAGTGATGGAATATATTTTTTTTAAGAATTATAGCACTTGAATTATCACAATGGATTCTGATTAGAGATTTCACTTCAATCCTCATATCTTCAAGTTTTTGCTTCATCCACAATAGCTACGTGCAAGCTTGAGTAGCCATAATGTATTCAGCTTCTGTGGTGATCAATGAAATGCAATCGTGTTTATTTCTTAACCAAGAAATACAAAACCCTCCAAGATAAAAGGCACATCCTGATGTTAATTTCCTATCATATGATGAACCAGCCCAATCCGCATCTGTGTATCCCAATAACTCTATCTGAAATTTGTCATTATACATTAGGCCAAAATCCACTATGCCCTTGATATATCGAAGAATTATTTTTTACTTCAATCATGTGGCTCTCTTTGGTACTGCTCTGATACCTCGCTACTTGGCATGCATAAAATAAAATATTAGGTCTTTTTGCAGCCAGATACAATAGACTTCCAATTATTTGCCTGTATTTTGTGATATTAATTGGCTTTCCTTCATCATCTCGTGACAGTTTTAACCAGGTAGCAACTGGAGTCTTTATCTCTTTGGAATTATCCATTCCAAACCTGCTCAAAAAAACCTTGGAATATTTAGATTGATAAATAAAAGTTTCATTCCATATTTGTGTCACTTGTAAGACAAGGAAAAATGTCATCTCACCAATCATCGACATTTCAAACTCGCTTTTCATGAATTTAGAAAACTGTCTGCATTGTGCCTCATCTGATCCACCAAATATTATATCATTGACATAAACCAGCACCATCATTCTTTGAATATTCTCATTATTGAAATAAATATTTTAATCAACTCCACCATGCTGAAAACTGAGCTTCTTTAGAAACTGATCAAGCCTTGAATAATATTATCTTGGTGCTTTATTCAAACCATATAAATCCTTCTTCAACCAAGAGACTTTGTTCTCATCTTCATGAATGATAATACCATCTGGTTGCTCAATGTATACTTCTTCTTCCAGAACTCTAATCAGAAATGATGACTTTGCATCCATCTAGGAAATTTTAAACTTTCTTTACATGGATATGGCCAGGAAACATATGATTGTCTCCAACATTGAAATAGGTGAAAACATCTCATCAACATCAATACCCTCTATTTTAGAGTACCCATTGTACCCCAGGAATTATTTATTTCGAATCACAACACCATCTTCATTCATTTTATTATGAAAGACCTATTTCATCCCTCTGACATTTGTGTCTACTGGTCTTCAAACAATCTCCCATGTTTGATTCTTCCCAATTTGTTCAAGCTCTTTATTCATGGCTTGAACCCTATTCTCATATCCAACTACTTCATCAAAACATTTAGGTTCTACCTGTGATAAGTATGATAATTTTTGTACAGTCTTCATAATTCTTGTCTCCACTAGGGCTATATGACCACCAATTATGTTATGTTTATCAATTTCAGATCTTCTCACTAGTCTCTAGATAGACACTGATTTATTCTTATCATCTGAGTCTTCTTCAGATTCATCATCTGGAGCTGAAGTGTCTCCTGATCTTCTCATCTTTTCATCACTATCCTCCTGAGTCTGATCATGTATTTGCAGAATATTTTGTTCGTTTTATAATATATTCACATCATTACTTTCAACTATATTTCCCAGTCACTTATTGAACCATTTATATGCTTTAATTTTCTTTTAGTATCCAATAAATATCCCTTCAGCCCCATAGTATTTGAATTTCCAATGTTTCTCCTTATTTAAAATGAAACATTTACTTCTGAATATTTGAAACTACATCAATGATGGATTCTTTCCATACCATAACATGTATGGTGTCTTCCCCTCCTTTGAAAAAAGTAAAGCTCTATTTGAAGTGTATACTACTATCATTACTGCTTCTTTCCAAAAATTTCTTTGGAAGGTCTTTTTCAATGAGCATTGTTCGGTCCATACTGCTGAAAATATGATTTCTTCTCTCAACTACTCAATTCTGTTGTGGAGTTATTACTACTGAAACTTGATGCCTTATCCCATGTTTTTTGAGATAATCCTCCACTTGGATATTTGTGAACTTTGTTCCATTATCTGTTCGAATCGTCCAAATTTTTTGACCAAGCATCTTTTCACATTCTCGTCAATATCTTGTAATGAAATTGAACACTTAAAATTTGTAGGTGATTATTGAAACTCATGCCATTCAGCTATATTCATCAATAAATATAACATAATATCCCATCCCATCAATGGATCTCAGTGAAATTGGCCCACACACATCAATATGAACCAACTCAAGCAATCTTGTTGACTTTTTCTCCTTTTTCTTATATGTCTTTCGAATGATCTTCCCCTTTTGGAATGCATCACACGTATGAGTATGATCACGTGATAATCTAGGGATATTTCTAGATGGATCATATTTCACTAGATCTTTCAAGGAACCTTGGATTGTGTGGACAAGATGATTATGCCATAACTTTTTTTCTTCATCCTTAGACAGAAAGCACATATCTTCTTCTCCACTTATGAGGTAGAGATTCCCTTTAGTACGCTTTCCTTACAACACAAAAATTCCATTATTTTCTTTTATGATACATAATTTCTTGGAAAAACTTATGGTATTCCCTAAGCCACACAATTGACTGAAACTAATTAATTTGTGATTAAGCCCCTCAACAACCAATACATTTACTCATCTCATGTCTTTTCCTCCAAACTTGGATTTTTCAGAACCAATAATTTTAAAGCCCTCATCATTACCAAATATTATGATACATTCTTTATCATACCTAATTCTAGTCACTAGAACCATATTTACATCATTTGGAAAGTGAATCCACTATCAATGATCCATATCCCAATATGATCTGATGCTTTGAACGCAATTTCTGCAGCCACCGCATGTTCAACCCTTTTCTTTTTAACCAAGGTATTTGGATTCATATCTGACATGGAATTCTAATATTTATCTTACTAAGTATGTGATAGACCATCTTAAACCTGTAAATATGAAAATAGATTTTCAATTTGTATCTCTCTTGAAGATACATTAGGTTGCTTCTTATGAGAAGATTCAGTTAGCCTTAGCACATTCCTCAACATTTTTGATGTGCAATATCTTGCCATATGTCCAAGTCCCTTACACCTAAAACAACAACCATCAAATTATGACCTTGAATTTTGATCTCTATATAACCGCCTCTATTAGTCTGGTTCCCTTTAGTATCACTTTTCTATGGAATATACTTTTTTAGAGTGTCTCATATTACCACAACAATAGCATCTTGTGTGAGGTACATTCTTATATATAAATGATGCATCGCTAGTTGTGCCTTAGGTTCTCTAACTCTTCTGATTCTGCTTCATACCAAAATTGATCTTCAATCTTGGAGTGGGTTCTTGTTGTCTGACTTGAACCATGACTGCTTTCTATTTTAGATCGAGCCCCATACCATCCATATCTTTCAGAATTGGTTATTTCTTCTATTATAATGGACCAATCTGATCAAATATCATCTTCTCTGTTGCTTGTATGATCTTATTTCCTAGAAGTTTCTCCTGATCTTCAATTGTTCGTCGTAGACTAATGACTTCCTCCTCTAGTTTTTCGATATTTTTTATTTGGTCTTTTCCAGTTTTAGTCAAACTATTAATTTTTATTATCTGTTCTTTAATATTGAGTTTGTAATCAACCACCTTTTCAGAGATTTCTAGCCTTGAAGACCTCATCTTTTCAATTTCTACATTTAGCTAAGAATTTTATTCTTCCTACTACTGCATAAAGAGTTTGGAATCACAAACAACATTTTTTGATTTATTTGTTTTAGATCTCAAAATATCTACCTCTTCAAGGGAAGCTTCTAATTCAGCATGAAGATCAACCCTTCTTTCAATTTCTCCTTCATTGTCACTTTATTCTCTTGTTAATTAATTTCTGGAAACTGCCACCAAAGCATCTATTGTATGATCCTTTTAGTTCTCCAACTATTCTTCCTCATATTCTTCTGAACTTTCATCCTCTTTTGAAAGAAAATCCTTCTTTTTGAAGAAATTTCTCCTAGTACTTCTCCTCCCTTTCTCATTTGATGAATACTTCTTTGGGGGAATTTCATCATTTTCTTCATTTTAATCAGAAGTTTTTAGGACACTTTGTTTCAAAATTCCCAATCTTTATACATCAAAATCAAACAAATGGAAGTTTACCTTTGAACTTCCCTTTTCCCCTTGGCATATTGGAGGAGAGAAATGACATGACATTATCCATATTTTCCTCCTCATAACTATCTTAGATAGAGATATTCTTCATGGCCCTGAATGCCACTTCCTTAGACTTCCCATTTTCCACTGCATCGTAATCATCATTTCTCATTTAATATGATACAAGGGTACCATATAGGTTATCTAGTGTCAGATATTTTGTGTCTTTGTCATCCAATGATGAAACTTTCGGATTGAACCATGGTGGAAGTTTCCTCAAGATATGTTTCACAATCTGTATATCTTCAATGACTTCTCTAAGACCCTGCATGTCTTCCCCAATAATATTTATCTAATAAAAGAATGCATCAACAGTCTCATTAGGATTCATTCTAAGATCCTCATACTTGTTCCATAGAACCTGCATCTTTACTTCTTGAACTTTTGAGTCTCCCACATAAATGTTCATCAATTTTTCCCACATTACATGTGATGTTTTATAGGACATAACCTTCGTATAAATTGAATTTGATAGGGATCCCCCCATAGAATTGATTCCTTTAGAATAATTATCCAATTCTCTTATTTCATCTTCTAATAAGGAACCAATATTAATTTCAGCTGATATTCCAAACATAGCGGCTATGAAGGCATCCATCCCTACTGATCAAAACTAGTGCTCCATCCGATTATTCCATAGTTGAAAATTATTTCCATCAAATATCGGAATTCCTTTATGATTGAACACATCCATTTATTATTCTTGAGAGAGAACCACTAACATTCAACCATTCCCTCTGATACTAATTGTTAGGTCCACAAGGTTGAATACCCTGAGAGGGGGGTGAATTAGGGCATGATAGATTGAAACATTCTCCCATTTAGATCTTGTTTCATTGATAGAAAAAACTCAATTATCTCTTCCTCCAGTAGAAATATATGAATAGGTATGAAATCATGCATGGTACAGAATGATTTTTACTCAGTTCACCCTCATTGGGCTATGTCCAAGGAGTATACAACAGTAATGTGCCGATGTAACAAATTCAATAAGGATCACTTCCAATAATGAGTACAATTTTTTGGCTAGATATTTTATGCCCATGCACACTGCATTTATAAATTTTAGGGTCTTCTTACTGAATTCCCAAGAGTCACTCCATATGCCTCTTTCTCTTGATCACTGCCATTGGAAAGGATCATTGCCTTCCTCTTCCTATGCTCACTACTCTTGGAAAGGGATCCACACACAGTTTATCAACTTGTAGGTTAAACATAGTTTATAGACATTTAAGTCCCTTCATTTGCATGAATTTCTCATCCTCAACTATAGGTAGATACTTTGTTGAAGTTCCTTTTTCACCCTCAGATAGATTCCACCTTCTTGGATATTGCTAGGTACCAAAAAATTCTTTTGCAAATTGATTTGAAGCTTTCAGAATCTTCCTTATGAAAATTGAAAACCACCTTCCACTCTCGCGTATTGAGTAGAGGTTTTGGTACATGAAACACCTCCTTCGTGTACAATTATCACTTCTATGAACCTCCCTTAATCCATGGAATGCATCTACCTTTTCTATTGTGTACCGCCTCTATGAAACCCCTCCTATCTGCAAACTATTCTATGTTCGTGGACTGCCTCTGCGAATTAACCTACGTCTGCGAACTATTATTTGTTCACAGACTATCTTCACTTACCACCTATGTACCACACCTTCTCCCTCCTCCTACCATGTCTTATGTGGGTTACACTTCTCCATAAAACCTTCGGCGGAATTTTTTCTGCGTGAACCACTTCAGCCTTCATAGGATTCTCCCTCGTGAACTACCTTCTCACTTTACTGAAATTATGAATGAAAAAAGATGTTCTCTTATGATATTAAATATCCACAGTAATCAGTGGGATTATAAATTCTTATATAGGAAAAGATACCCACAAAATCTTCTAATCTAAGATTTACCAAATCTTCAATCCAGCCTTCTCTGTATACCAATCCTTCTGCCGCCATGAATCACAAGCCAACCGCAAACCGTTTTTTCTATCTGGTCTACGTACTATCTTTGTTCATACGCGGTCGATCTCCTCCACCAAAATCAAGCCATCTGCATACCACACTTCCTTACACCTTGAACTGTTTTTGGTTTTGTGAACCACTCTGGTGTACCGTTCTCACCGCTCGGCATACCGTTCTCGCCACTCCGTGTACCTTTCCCAGAACATGGTACGCGGTCCATGAATTGTGGTACGCGGTTCTCATCCTTTTCCAATTTTCTTCAAAATTCTTCATACCATTCACTCTTATGAAGAAATCCTTCCTTTTTCAACATCAAACTCCCGATTTTGAGGCCCAAAAAATTGTCTTACACTGGGAAACTAGACCACCTTAAAAACCTATCTTTGGAAAACACTAACCATACACATTTGTGGTCATCTGGATTTGTCACCAAGAGGGAACCTTGAGGTATTTTTTTCCAACAAGGATGGATACTACACAGTCTTGGCAGAAATCTTATACTGATCAGCAGAGATGACCTCTAGAATTCAAGGTCGGAGATCATGTTTTCTAACATGTCACACCGAGGTTGGGACACAGGAGGATTAGGAGATAGGGAAAGCTTTCACTCAGATACATCAGTCTGTTTGAGGTTTTGGAGAGTGTCGGGATGGTTTCATATCGTTTGCATCTACCTCAGAGGTACTAGGTTATACATGACTTCTTTCATGTTTCTTAGCTATGGTGATACTTTTCCGACTCATATCAAGTTTTTCAACCCAAGGAGTTTGAGTTGGAGGTGAATGAATCCTTCAAGGAGAAACCTATTTGGATTTTGATCATAGGTCGAAGGTTCTACATGTCTAGTATTTTCTTCTAGTATGGGTGTTATGGAAGCATGGGCGAGTACAGGATGAGACTTCGGATAGGGAAGCCGACATACAATCACAGTGGCTAGAGTTGTTTGAATTTTCTTCTTCACCACCCTTGGAAGGGTAATTTGGGGATGAATTGCTTTAAGGGGGGATTTTTTTAAGAACCCAAATCTTCATTTATGGTATGGATCTCAATTTTGGGTGTTTTGAGGAAAAATGAAGAAATGGAAATTTTTCTAAGTACACGCCAGGTACTTTTGAGTACACATCATGTACCTCATTACTGGGTATAGCTGTGTACTAGTTTTGTAATAGCTAAGTACATGGCCGTGTAGGTGACCTGGAAGACCGCCTAAATCAGGGGATAGTTGAGGCTAGTATATGATGTGTACATTAAATTAACACACCATGTACTTTTCTTTTTATTTGATAAATTGTTGTGGGTTCGTGTCTCACGTTCAGAACACCCTTCTTCTCCCCTCATTTCGTATAGGAGAGAAACGGAACTGGGGACGTTAAAAAGTGGTATCAAAGGAGTTTCTTTTCTGTTTTTTCTTACTATTTGGAGCCTATAGACAGGGATAAGAAGGAATGGGTAGTTGGTAATAAGTTGTGCCTGGCAGTAGCTAACCTGTGTACAGGGAAAAACCAATTTACCCCAAATATTACAATTTTCTGGTTTTACAATTGTTACAGTTGTTCTGATTTCACCGTTGGGTGATTCACTAGTTTTGTTCTATTATGATTTATATTATTGTTTTTCTATTTCTCTTACAACTTGATGAGATGAGGGTATTCCATCCCTTGCATCATATAGGCACTTGTTAGAGATCACATGTCATGCATTCTTATCATGTCATTTAGGGTGCATTATTGATTTCATGTTATTGTGAGAGATGTGGAACTAGATATGCATGATGTTGTGATAGATTCCGTGATAGAATACCTGCTATTTTGATAGAATATTGGATATATAAATTTTAATTTGGATGGATTCTAGACTTTGTTCCTTGAGGTGTTATGTTCCCTCTTGGATTGGAATTTGGTGGATCATGTTTGAACTTTAATTGAATTTTTTCAAGTTTTGATGTGAAAAAGAATGACAAACTTTTATTTGTGGAGATTATGGGCCATAATGGGTCAGAAATTGTCATTAATTGGAAAAAAAATTAAGTTTTTAAGGGTTACAGAGAAGTTTCAGTTTTACTACCAAGAAACCCACACAACGTAGTGTGTGGTTTTATGAACACACACCATGTGTTCTTATGTTCTTGAAGAAACAAATTTTCTTAAGTACATGTTGTGTACCATATGTACACACTTTGTAGTCTTTAACCGTGTGACTAGATAAGTGAGCATAGACACGGGGTTGATAAATGTTTGGTAGAACATGTCGTGTATTGGGAGTACTCACCGTGTTATAAAGAACTGTGTATCCAGTCGTGTGACCAACGACACCGGTGGATGAAACTTGGGTTTTACACATCGTGTCCTTATGGAACACAATTTTTAGAAGTAAACCATGTATCTGACCATGTGACTAAAAACATGGGTAGTTAAAGCCTAAGTGGTACACATCATGTCAAGGGTGAACACACCGTGTAGTGTTATTTTGGCAGACACCATGTGGTTTAGCCCTGTAGAAGTACTTAGAAATGAGGTAAAATTTAAGTACACATCATGTCATGGGAGGAACACGTTGTGTGTAGGGGTGTTACACAATCAGGTTTGGCAGAGGTACACGCCCATGTAAGGTTTAAAGGGAACACATCATGTGATATTTATACATGTCGTGTAACCATGTTTTATAAAACTTGAATGTTTTATTTCTATTGTTCCATTATTATAATTATACATTTTCATCCTTGATAATCTTGAACTGAGATGTCTGATTGACCTTGAAGAGTCATGCCAGTAAGTTTCCCTCTGGTTATATACAAGGTATAGGGCAATAAACAAACACCAAAATTGGTATATTAGGGACTACAAGCAGATCCTTCTGTCCTGCCCGTCTCGCCAGTAGTTGTTATACTAGACACAGGTGTTGATGCATAGTTCTGTGAAGGCTTTATGAGGATGATGCAAACTTTTCAGGTATCACCACATCCTGTCCCAACTATGGAGTAGTTGACAAGGGTGTTCCAGCAGCAGCATCATCCCACCTTTTTAGGGGATGGAGTACCATAGGTTGCAGAGTCATGGTAGGAGTCCATGCTTTCTATCTTCGAGCATTTGTAGATGCCTCCAAAGAGTAGGGTGAAGCTCATTACATACATTATATGTGATTCCACCAAGAGATAGTGGGATGTTATCTCACAGTTAGTACATCATCGGGATATGTGTTGTGTAGAGTTTTATAGAACCTTCTATGATTACTTCTACCCTGAGACATTAAGGATTGACCAATCCTAGGAGTTCATGAATTTGGAGCAGTGCACTCTTTTAGTGATGGATTACTCATCTTGTTTCATAGAGCTTCAGCTCTTTGCACCTGTTCTGAGAGGTGATGAGTAATCACTAGTTAGGCGTTTTGAGGATGGTCTCAAGTATGACATCTAGTCATAGGTGAATGTTTTCATACTGACTTCGATGACTGTTATAGTAAACAAAGAGATGATTATTGACTGCAATATGAGGAAGTTGGGAGTTACAAGCCAGGGTGGTTCATCATCCTAGGTTGGTATTTCTTATTTTGATAGAAATAAGTGTCGCATGGAGCTTTCACGTGGTGATTCCAGTAGAAGGGATGTATCTACAGGTATCCATGTGAGATTTTACAAATGTGGGAAGAGTGGGAACACAAGACCTTAGTGCCCAAGAGATCTAGTTGAGTATCGATCTTGCATCGGGATGGTCCATCTTTATCATTTTTCCCAGTTTTTCTCACCAGCAGCCATTGAGAGGGGTTTTATTATGACTCCATGTTTAGGAGTAGGACCAGTAGTTTTTCCTCAATTAGGGAACTAGATTTCATCAAGCCATTCAGGATGAGGAGGTGGTCGTGGCTGGGGTAGCCAAATGTCAGGTTTTTAGTGACAATAGGGTGGACCAGCTCAAGGTAGCCAGGCTGGGTCGTAGATCCGTGGTACAAGTCAAACTTTTTGGGATGGATCAAACCCAATAGGAGCAAGATCCCAAACTCTCTACGGTTAGAGGTACATTTCTTGTTGACTCATTTTTATATTCTGCTCTTTATGATACATGGGATTCCCATATTTTTATATTTTTTTGCTATTGTGGAGAGCCTTGGGATCTATATTTTTACTTAAAAGGATGTTATGACACTAGACACTTCGTTGGGGATTATGATGGCTAGTGTACATAAGTGCAAGGAAATCCCTCTTGAGGTTGGTGGGTGTCACTTCTTCTCAGACCTCTATGTCTTAGATATGATTGGTTTTGATTTTATTCTTGTAATGGACCAGTTAGTCTCCTTTCAGGCCTTTATTGGTTGTTATCATCATAGGTTGAGTTTAACATTAACAAAGTGCGGGTCATTTCTACAAAAGGGTGAATTGGATGTTTAGGACAACAGATTTGGACTCGAGCATCATGGGTTGGGGGGAATTACAGCCCAGATTTCTAGTTTATATATGGATGACCAGGGGACTTCACAGATAGACATCCCTCTAGTGGTGGATTGTTTCAGGAATGTCTTTCCAGAATAATTTTCAGGTTTACCTCTGGAGAGAGAGGCAAATTTCTCTATTGAGATTATTCCAGGAGTGACACCAGTGTCCATTCCTCCTTATAGTGTGGCTACACCAGAGTTACAGGATCTCAAGAAGCAGTTAGAGGATTTGCAAGAAAAGGGTTTCATCTGATCCAATACTTCTCTTTGGGGTTCTTCTATCCTTTTCATGAAGAAGGCAGATGGTACCCTCATACTTTGTGTGGATTATCGAAAACTAAACTAGTTGATGGTTAAGAACCGATATCCTTTTCCAAGGATTAATGATCTCTTTGATCAGCTTCAAGGATCCCAGGTGTTCTCAAAGATAGACTTGAGATCTGGTTATCATCAGTTTCATGTTAGACCATTAGATATAAATCTTACAGCCTTTCTGAGTAGGTATGGTCAATAAAAGTATTTGGTTCTGTTGTTTGGTCTCATGAATGTGCTGGCAGTTTTCATGGCACTGATGAACCGAGTATTCCATCCTTACTTGGATTCTTTTGCGGTGGTCTTTGTGGATGAAGTCTTGGTGTACGCTAATAATCGAATCAACCATGCCACCCATCTTGAGATCATATTGAGTAAATTGAGAAAGAATTAGTTATATTCTAAGCTCTACAAATTCCACTTTTGGATGGACTAGATCCACTTCTTTGGTCATGTAATCTCAGAGATAGGAGTATCAGTAGAGACATAGAAAATGAGAGAAGTGGTTTCCAAGGAGCAGCCTAAAAACTTATTTGAGGTGCAGAGTTTTCTAGAGCTTTCTGGTTACTATAGGCACTTTATTCAAGACTTTTCATGCTTAGTAGTGCCACTGATGGACCTGACTAAGAAGGGTGTGAAGTACTTGTGGATAGATTCTTGCAATTCAGCCTTTTAGGAGCTGAAAGGGAGATTGAATTCAGCACCGATATTGATTTTATAGAGTCAGGAAAGAGTTACACCATTTATTGTGATTCATCAGGTATCAGGCTGGGAGCAGTGCTTATGCTGGTGGAAGGAGTCATTGTGTACAGGTCTTGGTAGTTGAGGCCACATGATAAAAATTACAGGATGTGTGATCTCGAGTTATCTCCAGTTGTGCATGTTTTACGTTGTTGGAGACGTTATCTTTTGGGAGAGTGTTTTTTGGTATACACTGACAACAAAATTCTCAAGAATATTTTTTACTCAGAAAGATCTGAAGTTGAGACAACAAAGGTGGGTTGAGTACCTTCAATCTTTTGACTTTGAGCTTTCCTACTTGCCTGGGGAAGGAAACGTAGTGGCTAATACGTTGAGTAGGAGGACTCAAATACAGGTAGTTCAAGAGCCCAGTAGTGAGTGGAAGCTTATGGATCTATTCTCTAAGATTCATTTGTAGGTGTATGACAGATAGGGGTATATGTTTCTTTCTTCTATAGATGTTACCTCTACTCCTCTGGATCGAGTGCGAAAGAGGTAGCAATCAGATTCTAAAGGCCTAGTCCTACAAGTGAGTGTGTCAGGTGAGGACCCTACTCTTGGGTGAACTGTAGGCAATGATGAGGTCTTGTGTTTTCATGGACGTGTATGGGTTTCAACGGACATACATGAGGAGTTTATGCGAGAATTTAATTCCCCAGTTTGGGCAATTCATCCTGGTGTCACCAAGATGTATCGAGATCTACACAGTCTGAATTGGTGGCCAGGTATGATGAGGGATGTAGCTATCTTCATTATGAGATGTTCCACCTGTCAGTAGATGAAGGAAGGGAATCAGTGACCGTCAGGGATTTTATAGCAGTTACCCATTCTCAAGTGGAATTGGAATGATGTCATGGTATATTTAGTGATGGGTTTACCATGGTCACCTTGAGGTAATGATAAGGTTTGGGTTTTTGTTGAAAGATTCAATAAGGTTTCACATTTCTTTTTGATCAAGGAAACCTTCGGTGTTGATTAGTTTGGAAGTTTGTACATCTGAGTGATTGTACATTTTCATGGGGTTACTCACTCTATCATTTCAGACAGGGATTCTCGATTTACTTCTCATGTCTAGAAGGGACTACAGTGGGATTTGGGTACAAAGGTACTTTTGAGTACATCTTACCACCCCCAGATATATGGCTAGTCCAAGTGCACGATTTAGGTTTTGGATGGCATGATTCAAGCATGAATCCTGGATTTTGGGGGATCTTGGGAGAGACACATATCTCTAGTGGATTTTTCCAACAATAATAGTTTTCAAGCAACAATTTAGATGGAACCTTATGAGGATTTGTACGGTAGGCCATACTGATCACCCCTATATTGGATGGAGGTAGGATAGGTAGCTATGATAGGACCTCGTCTTGTTTAGGAGACCACTGAGCAGGTGGAGTTGATTTGGAGTAGGATGGCCACCGCACAGTCTTGGCAGAAATATTATGATGATTGATGGAGATGACCCCTGGAGTTCGAGGTCCGAGATCAGGTTTTCTTACATGTCGCACTGAGGTTGGTACATAGGAGGATTAGGAGACAAGGAAAGCTTTCACCTAGATACATTGGTCCGTTTGAGGTTTTGGGGAGAGTCGGGCTGGTTGCCTATCGGTTGAAGCTAACTTAGAGGTAATTGTCTATGCACAATGTATTTCATGTTTCTCAGCTACGACGATACTTTTCAGACTCATATCATGTTTTTCAACCGAAGGAGGTTGAGTCGGAGGTGGATGCATCCTTCGAGGAGCACCCTATTTGGATTGTTGATCATAGTACGAAGGTTCTTCATGGCTGGTATGTTCCTCTGGTATGGGTTTTATGGCAGCATGGGCGAGTATAGGACGATACTTGGCAGAGGGAAGCCGACATATGATCACAATGGCCAGAGTTTTTTGAATTTTCTTCTTCACCACCCTTGGAATGGCAATTTGGGGATGAATTACTTTGAGGGGGAAGTTTGTAAGAACTCGGATCTTTATTTCAGTTATGGATCTTAATTTTAACTGTTTTTTAGGAAAAATGAAGAAATGGAAACTTTTATAAGTACACACCATGTACATTTGAGTACACGCCATGTACCTAGTTTCTGTGTATTGCCATGTACTAGACATGTAATAACTGTGTACATGGCCGTGTAGGTGACTTGGTAGACTGCCTAAAGCAGGGGCTGGTTGAGGCTAGTACATGGCGGGTACATTAAATTAACATGTCATGTACTTTTATTTTTATTTGATAAATTGGTGGGGGTCATGTCTCATGTCTAGAACACCCTTCTTATCCCCTCATTTCTTATAGGAGAGCAATATAACACTGAAGAACATAGATATCCTCTCAATTCTTCATCTGAGCTCCGATTGAGACGTTTTTAGTTGCGTTGGATTCCCCCTAGTGAGTTCTCCCTTTCCTTAGAGAATTTATTCCTGATTCATCCTCTATCCTGAGTATTTCAATGATTTTTTTTCCCTTTTTGTAGATCTACATCATTCTAGGCCGATTCAAGACCCTACGTTTGGAGTGTTGATCATGAGATATTGAGGTAGGTGGTGTGTGACTTGCATTGATTGTCTTTGGATAATATATCCTTAAAGTGTCGAATACCCATGTTTAGGGTATTATGTGTTTTGGAAATTTAACCCTGATTAATACCCATAATGGTTAGTTTTATTGATAAAGGGTTATTTCTTATGTGTAAGGTTAGATGCCCTGTTACGGGACACCCAATGGGTGTGTTTCCCTAATTTGATTTTGTATGGCCATTTGGACTAGGTTTCGTATGAGGTATACCTTGTTTCCATGACTTGAGTTGTTTTGGATGGATTTTGATTTATTATATGAATTTCAGGTATTATGCTTGTGAATGTTATCTAGGTAGTAGTTATATATTACATGTTCTACCTTGTTATGACATGTCCATTGTTTTTCCAATGGACCATGAGATACTTGGACCAGGAAAACTATGGGGGTTTCCATGTTTATTTACATAGGACCCTGAGATCCTTAGTGTAGAATTTGACCCAGGTGTATTGACCATGAGAGATACCCTGGAGGTCATTTATGATTGTTTATACTATGTTGAACTAAGCGGTATTGACCGTATGATCTACCTGGAGGTCGTTTATAAATTATTAATGCCATGTTGACCAAGGGATATTGACTGTGAGAGATACCTAGGTGGTCGTTGTAAATGTATAGTTATATGTTAAACTAAAGGGGTTATACCATGAGACATTACCCAGAGGATTGTTTATGAATGATTGAATGATTGTGATGAGTCTTCCAAGCCAAAGAACAAGCTTGGACTCAGTCTTACGTGATTATCTAGATGGTCTTCTGAGATGTTTCTTGTTACTATTACATAGGGGATGTAGAGCTTAGACTAGATCTTGTGATTACATCATACAATGGATTGAATAATTGAAACATGTAAATGAATTTAATTGAAACTGTATGATTTTTTACTTTTTAGTAACTCCTAGTTTATTTCTTCATTTCTGTATATTCCCTGCTATTTATATTCACTGACAGTTAGGCATAGATATTGTGGTGGTTGCCTACTCGGATTCGTCTCACACCCTGTTTGGGTTAGGATTTTGGACTCAAACAGATTATTTGGTTGTAGGTATAGATAAGGGAAAGTGCCCTTCTTTATCAGGTACTTGATTGTTGTTGGAGCAGGAGAGCATGGGACCAAGCTAGGGATTGAGATGCTATTGGAGTTTTTTTCTTTTCTATAATTTGGTTTTAGTATTGTATTACTAGAATTGTGACATGTTTTGATGCTTTCCTAGACACATGTGACATGCACCATTTATTTATGCTCGAGTTGTTACATTAATATCAGTCTTCTGCTCTTTAATTTTTTTGTATGGTATTACTGAATCTGATATTATTTACTATCTATTATTCTACTATGTATACTCTGACAATGAGGGCATAATTTCCCCTTTATCATACCTTGGCCCTCACTGTTAGTCAGTAGCCTCTGGTGTTTGGGGAAACATCCTTGAGGTCATGTGACCAACTGGGTTCGGGGAACCTTTGGGCAGCACCCGGAATCGGGATGTTACATAAAATTTAAATGAAACAAACATAAATAGAAATTATAATGATGTAGAGAAGATTTTTATTCTCATTTTGATGTGATTTGAAAGATTGAGACTCCTCTAATGTAGCTTGGAGGGTAGCTCGAGTTTTTTTCCTAAAAAATGTAGGAAAATAGAGCATCATAAGCTCTCTTTGTTCTGACTATAAGAAAGGATTTGTAGGTTCTATAGGCTCTACTCTTTCACATTCATAATGAAGTTAAGAATGATACATGTAAAACTCTTTAGTTAGTGGAACACATGATCATCTATTTGCACTTGGCTCGAATGCATGCATCTCGTGCACAAGAGTGGCATCTTTGAATATATAGTGATATGGGATAAAGATGCCATTTTAGGAACAATCATTCGAGTATACTGCATCCTCATATATAGTTCTAACATCATTTAATGTTATCTATAATAGATTAAGTATAACTATTTAAATAATCCACAAATTTAAATTCAATAATATAGCCTTCAAAAGTAGTTAATTCAAATATCTCAAAATAGAAATGGTGGCTCATTCTGATGGTGACTCATATCTAGTGGTGAGTGAGGCCAATAGTGAGTTAGGCTGGAAATAGGTCATATGACTATAGGTCAATTCTAGAAGTGAATCATGTCTAATGGTGACTCATCTAAATAGTGAATCATCTCAGTGGTGACTCATCTCAACAATGAATCATCTCAATGGTGACTCTTTTAATAGTAGGTTATCCTCAATGGTGAATCCTTTATAGAGGTAGGTAAAGTATGGTGGTGACTCAATCTTGACAGTGACTCTTTCCCAGTGGTGATACATTCTTGGTGTTGAATCATCTTCAATGTTGAACCTTTTCTAGTGGTGAATTATCATCAATGGTGATTCTTTTCTAGTGGTGACTCATATTCAATAGTGATTCCTTTGTGGTGGTGACCTATCCACAATAGTGAGTATTTTATAGTGGTGACTCATTATCAAAGGTGAGTCTTTTCAATACTTGGCCAATTTTTTGAAAAACCACTTTATATTATAAAATTCTATCATAAAACATAAAACTTATTAAACACATAATTAACATGATTTCGTGATCATTAAAATAGTGGTGACAAAAATATAACCCTTTTTTATGATCAAAAATCATTTCATTTTATAAACCATGTATAGAATAAATTTGGCTAAAAATAGATCTTCTTAAACTTTTAAAATAAAATAGCATCAAAGATAGTAAATAGAAAAATATATCAAAGATATGAAAAATAAATGAAAAAGAAAAACTGAAGAAGGCATAAAAAGATAAAATAACTATAAAAATAGAAATAGATTCCATAATCATTCTCCCCCTTTTGGGATTATCAAAAAGTGAAAACAAGAAACAATGAATTAAAAGAGTCAAAAGATAAATAATAATATAATTTCCATTTAAGGACAAAAGTAATTGTATTACGTCAAAAAATATATATATAATAGTAAAAATACATCCCTGTCCTATAAAAAATCTAATTTCAATCACTTCTCAAACTGGGTAGGTTGAACAACTGGTTCCTTTACTTTGTTAGAGGCACGGGGCATGGTGGTAAAAGATGACGTAGATGTGGTGGCGACTGTAGAGATAGTAGGTAGAAAAGGATTCTCTCATATAATAATAGGCTGTAGATTCTAGAAAGCTTCTCTGGGAGTCAAAATTAAGGTCTATACCCAAAAAGGTAAAGGATAATTTGGATCTTTGCTAACATTATTTTGAAAAAATTTGGATCAGTGACTGGTGGAGTGAAATGAGAAGTCACTAGAATGGAATCATAATCCACTAAAGTAGATCTAGATACATGGAGAAAAGGATTTTTCATATTAATGAATTCAATGATGATATTTCCACCATGCTCCATGGCACTATAAAATTATTTTTACTCCTATATAAAAAACATAAGCACTAGATTCATCACTTTGAACTGATTAACATGATCCTTGAAGGCTTGAGTAAATGGGGACATCCTGAGGTTCTTAGTAAGAAACATGAAGTTTCTATTGAGTTCATGCTTCGTGTATATCCTTCAAAGGTAATACTTGATTGTCTTTTTAGTAGTATCTCTATCAGATTTTGCTTCATTTAGGAATTCCCTAACAATATTATAAACATGGTCATGGTTTTCCAAATCTCCCTCAAACTCTCCTCAGGGATATTAGGATCGTCTCCTGGAATAGCTCAAAGTTCTTCCCTGACCAGTGGTCATATCAACTCAAAATAAAGATAAGTATAGTGTGGTTGAGCACTGGAAGTAGAATTTATAGAAGGAAATGACTCCAACATTTCCATCAAGGCATTCATAGTAGTAGAAAAAGAAGTCAGCATCCCCTCCATCACTAATCTCAAAAACTCCATATCACTGGAAAGTCTTCAATTATCTATTTCCACTTCCTAAATATGATGCATAATTTTAGGATGGATGTGGTGTATTATAAACTAAAATAAATATATTTCATCTCTCTCACTAATCTTAGTGATATGTGGTGCTTGATTCCTCAACATCATACCAAAATCAGATAGAATTATTTCCCTGAAAGACTCTGGTTCATCTTTAGAAACAAAATCAACAAGCACAAGGGAAACAAGTAGAAAAGGTGTAGAAATTATATCAGCTGAAGCCTCTTCAGGATTAGATCAATCAGTCACAAATAAAACAAATCTATGTTTCTCTATAGTAGCATCAATATGTTCTACCAAGGATCCATTATGATCTATCTTCATTCGAACAAGGATTGCAGGTCTACCATTATTTGGTGGACTGCTCTCATCATTAGAGTTAATGTATTCTAAACCAAGTCTCAAATAACCAAGATATCTTTCTCATTATTCATGATCTGAAACACCTACACTAGTAGAAGATATAATATCATGCCAAATAACTATAGGCTTAGTAGATATATTCTCATCAACCAAAATCTCAACATTGTCTCCATCAGTAAGATCAACAGGGTGACTAACAAGGCTAAGGGATTCCTCACCTTCAAAAGATTCTCCCAAGTCATCTCTAGTTGATCTATCAATATATCGTACTATGATTGGTATATTCTCATACCTAGAATAAACAGACAATTCTATAGAAGATACAAGTTCATGAGGAATCTAAATATCCTCAGTACAAATATTCCCATTAGGTCCTTCATGATCTGAACCACCATCACTACCATCTCCATCATTGTCTCTCTCATATTTTATATCTCCATATTCCTTATTTTTCTTTCTTCTTTATTACCATATACTTATTTTCCATTATCTTCTTCTTCTTCAACATTTTCTTCTTTATATTCTTCTTCATCTACATTATCATCATCTTATTTATCACTTCATTTTTCATATCCATTTTTTATCATCAGAGAGATCTACAACATCATCATAAGATATAAAATAACTCTTATACTATTCTTCTACAAAAACCTTAGCTACTTATTCTTCACTAACTTCACTTAGAATAATATCTCTAATAGTGATATATCTAGTAGTACTAGATGGATTGAAAGTGAAAACATGTGGTCTCTTAGAAAAGTCTGGATCATTACCTTAATTAGATAAAAATTATTCTCTATTACTAGAAGTAGCATCCTCTTCTATTTCATTCTCTTCATCAGAATAAATTACCACCTTATCTTGATCTAATTCAGGATAAAAAATATTCTTTGGCCTTGTATAGTGATCAATAACATTGAATCCCTCATAAATATTGTCAAAATCATCAACATGTTTCCTTTTACAAGGGTTCTAGTTAATATTTATCCTCTTACAAAAGACTTTAGTTAAGAAAAAAACTCTACAGTTTACCTCAGTTTCTTCTTCCCCATTAACCAAGCCCTTAGACACCATCATGGACGAAATTAACTAAGGATAAATTAGTGAATTTGACATGGAATATTTATTACACATCTTCATCATATAAACCATCAAATACCTATTCATATTGACTTTATCTCCACTTTTCAAGATGTATTGAATATATACATCCCAGTATCTCATTGTAATAAAATCACCTTTTATTGGGCACAACATGTGTAGAATGAACTTAAACATCAAATGACACTCACCATCAAGCTAAGTTGTAATTATTATTCTTAAGGTCCTATATCCAATACTCTCATCCACGGCATTTTAATATTTAAAAGAAACTCTATAACATGGAATCAATCCCTAATAATCATTTTATACCCCTTCATGAAGAAATTTAATACATCTATCCCACTGTATTGAAGATAAAATAACCTTTTGCCCATTTATCCTACTTCAAACCCAGTCTTAATCTTACCCAAAGCTAAACTCAACATCCTAATAAAATTGGTGCACTAACCTAGTATATAATGACATCTCATTTTTCAAGATCCACTCTACCCATATCTGGTATTGAATCACTTTAAGCACCAATGATCTACTCGACATCAACCACTCACCATTTACTTCCTTCTCGGGTACCAATGTATGCTTTGTGGGTTGTGGGTTTGGAATCTCTATAGCTGGTAGGTTTGATTCCCCTTTGTGCTTATTTGAAGGAACAGACTCATAAATAGAATAAAATACTACTCACTTCACTCTAACCATTGTGAATAAGGTGGAAGGTATATATGAGTTTGAGTTAAGATAAAAGGTTGGGAGAGATGGTCACAAAGAACTTCAAAGGAAAAGGTACGAGAGAGAGAGAGTGCATCGAAAATAGGTTAAGTCCTCAATTTATATCATTTTAGGATTTTAAAATCAAAAATATAAGTAATATATTTAAATAAAAAAAAAATTAAAAAATTTACCTGTAAATAAAATTACCAGCAGCAGGTCATTACCAATGGTGGGTTGTTCCAACGATGGGTTATCCAATGGTGGGTAATTTCCAAAGGTGGATAATTTCAAATGGTGGGTAATATCTAATGGCGGGTCCTTATAATTAAATTAAACCTAAGATTTATCATTCCTAATTCAGGTTAGATATAGTTTATTATCTCATAATTCAATTGATTGGTAAAAATATCAGCGAGTTGATGGTCGGTTCTAATGTATTCAAGAGTTATATCACCCTTTTGAAAATTATTTCTAAAAAAATTATGTCTACATAATTATGTTTTGTTCTATAGTTAGATACATAATTTTTATAAATCTTTATAGAACTTTTGTTCTCACAATTTATAGGGACATGTCAAAAATTATATCCATAGTCTAGCAAAGTGTGTTTCATCCAAAACATTTGACCACAGTAGCTACCTGCAGCTATGTATTCAACATAAGTAATACATAGTGTAATATAATTTTTTTCTTACTACACCAAGATACTATATACCTTTCTAAAATATGACATGTTCTAGAGGTGATTTTTCTGTCTAACTTACAAGAACCTGAATCAGCATCTAAATAACTCACTAAGTCAACTACTTTTCCTCCAAGGTAGAACAGTCCTCAATTGGTTGTATAATTGAGGTATTTAAAAATAATTTTAACAGAAAGTAAATGTGACTCTTTTAGGTTTTCTTGAAAATGAGCACACATACACACACTAAACATAATTTCAATCTAGATATCAGTTAACTAGTGAGACTTCCAATCATACCTATATAACTGGACTGATCCACTAGTTTCCCAACTTCATCAAGATCCAACTTATAGGTGGTACCCATAGAAGTGTCAGTACTTATAGTGTTATCCAAACCAAAAAAAATTAAAATATATTTAGTATATTTACATTGATTTATAATAATCCCTTCTTTATTTTGAAAAATCTGAAAACCAACAACGAATTTCTTTTCACCCATTAAACTCATTTCAAATTCATTTTTCATTATCTTTGAAGAATTGGTAAAAAACAAATTTTTAGAAGATCCTATGATATTATCATCTATATAGATTGTAAAAACTAAAACATATTTTAAAAAAATATATTAAAATTGTTGGATAAAGTATACTTTTTGAAAACCCTTTTGAAATTAAAAAATAACTAATCCTATCATACCAAGCTCTAGGAGCTCGTTTTAAACCATATAAATCATTTTCTAGTTTGAAAAAATGATTTGGAAACTAAGGATTTTGAAAACCATGGGGTTTTCAACAAAAACATAATCAACTATATAACCATTCAAGAATTCACTTTTAACATCCATTTCATATAGTTTTAAATCTAGATTTGTTGCATAAGAAATCAATATTCTAATGGATTCATTTCTGGATACTGGTGCAATGGTTCCCTTATATTCTATACCCTCTTCTTGACTATACCCTTGCGAAAATAGTCTAGACATATTCCTTACTATTGTTCCAAGTTCATAAATGTTGTTTTTAAACACCCATTTAGTGACAATAGTTAAGATTTCTTTAGGTATATATACAATTTTTAAAACATTATTTCTTTAAAATTGGTTAAGTTCTTATTGCATATCCATTACCCAAAATTTATCATTAATTGAATCAATGATGTTCTTAGGTAAAAGTTATTAAAAGAATGCCTGATGTTCAACCTAGTTTCTTAGAGAATATCTAGTATGTGTACATATATCTAAGTCTCCAATTATAGTATCTAGTTAGAGTTATTTAAGAGTCTTAATAGTTCTATAAAATGAAGTATTGGTCACCTCATGGTCTTCTATAGGTTTTGTTTCTTGTTACAGAAGTTCCTCAAAGTTGGATGATTTCTCTAAATGTTTTACAGTAGTATCATAAGGTTTGTAATTTATGTTCCAAATGGATAAATAATATTTAAGGTTATATAAAGGTGTTTTATGATCATGTGTATTTGTATCATCAAACTTGACATGGATAGACTCTTTTATAGTCTTGGTTTTTTTTATTAAACACTCTATAGGATTTACTATAGGTGAATAACCAAGGAAAATTTCTTTATCTCACTTGGAGGAAAACTTGTCAATATTATCCTTATGGTTAAGAATAAATATTTCACAACCAAGAACTATAAATTAATTAACCTTAGGCTTCTAATTATTTCAAATTTCATATGGTATTTTATTTAAGATGGGACTAATTAAAACTCTATTAATTATATAGTAGGATGTGTTCACAACCTATACCTAAAAGTAGATAGGTAAGCCATATTAATTAATCATTTTCTAGTCCATCTCTTGAAGTTTTATATTCCTTATTTCTATAACTCCTTTTTTCTGAGGATTACAAGGAGTAGAGAAGTTATGATTATGTCCATTTTGTGAGAAAAAAGGATTCAAAGTATTGATTTTAAAACTCACAACCACGGTCACTTCTTAAGGTCTTAATCCTAATTCCACTGATATTTTCTATAGATTTATCAAACATGATAAAGTAAGAGAAGGATTTAGTTTTTTGAGCTAAAAAGAATACCCAGGTATACCTAGAAAAGTCATCTACAAGGACATAGACATAGTTATTCCTATTTAAACAAGAAACTCAAGATAGTTCAAACAAGTCCATGTGAACCAACTCAAGATGTTGAGAAGTTGAAACTTATTTATTTAATTTAAAATATATTTTGTGTTGATTCTATTTATGATATGGGTTACAGACTTTATCATTTTGGAATTCAAGTTTAGGTAGATCTTCAAATAAACCTTTCCTAGTTTACTTTCCAAGTGAGTAAATGTTACAGTGGCCTAGTCTCCTATTCCAAATCCAAGATTCTCTATGAAAGGCACTTAAGGAAAAATCATTTTTTGAAATTAAAAAATCTATATTAACTGCATACACATTTTCATTTCTCAATCCAGTAAATACTAAATAATTTTTAGAATTAAAAAAAGTACAAGATTATTTTTAAAATTTCAAATGAAAAGCATAATCCTATAGCTATGAGGTTATATAAAGACTGTATTTTAATCCATCAACAAAAATTAATTTATAAATTAAAAGTAAATTAGAGTTACCAATTTTTCTAAGGCTAATCATTTTTCCTTTAGAATTATCACCAAATATGAAATGGACACCATCAACCTTTATTTGGTTTTTCGACCTTGAGTGATCTCCTATCATATGTCTGGAATAGATTCTATATAGGTACCATAGATTTATAATGGATCTCTACAATAAAGTTTCCTACAGATCAATTTTATACCAAAAAATATTTTGTTACCCAAAATTTATTGGGTTTAGAAATGTTAGTAATCAGATATTTTAGAACCCATATTTTCTTTATGGGTTTTCTATAAAAATATTGTAAACTCTTTGAAATAAAAACTGTATTAGTTCCCATTGAATAATAACTAGCATCACAATTTCTAGAATTATATTTATGAACAAAAGTGCTCTTGTCTATTCTTCTCTATCCTGGTTGATAACCTAAGCCGATAATATGCTTGGGTGCAATTTTTTCCTATTTTTCAGTTAGAGTTTCTATACCACTAGTGAAACTCTATAATTATTTATTTAATTGATCATTATAAAAATTTAGTTCAGTATTTTATTTCATCAATTGAGCATTCTTTTCTTTTTCTATATCAAAATCATATTTGATATTAGTAGATAAAGAGTATCATTTCTTTAAAAGAAATATTTCATCTCATTAAAGGTATCCTAAAATGTATTATATTATTAAATAATTTCATCATTTATAGTATTTTCATCATTATTCTCATCTTTACAATGATTAGAATTATGTGAAGGAGAGACAGTAGGCATCTCAGATATGTTTGTCATCAAGCACATATTTTCTCTGTCAGAATTTTCTTCATGCGTAAAGTCTAAATCACTGGAGTTGTCCTCAAAGGAACTCCAGGTGTATTTTATTGATTTCTTACATTTTATTTCCTTATCATCATACTTATTTTTTCAATTTAACTTGGTACATTTATCCTTGACATGTCCTTTTCTTTTTCACTCATAATAGTTAATTTCATTTGAATTATCATTTATTTTCCAGTCTTTCTTCCAATTCCATATATTATCGTACTTTCCCTTATAACTTGGTTTCCAAAATAATTTATTATTCTTATGTAATTTCATAAACCTAATGACTATATGGGTCATTTACTCATCACTTTCAGTTGGTGATTCCTCATCACTAGATTTTTCATTTTGTAATTTTTCTTTTTCTTTATCTTTTGATATAGTAGTCTTAAAGGCTAAAAATTTCCTCTTAAGTTCTTCTTCCTCTTATTTATTAAATTTAATCTCTTCTTAATACATCATTATCTTTCTAATAAATACCTTGATAGGTATATTATTTATGTCACATGATTATCTTGTTGAAACTGATGTTCTTCTCCATCTCTCTAGAATACATCTCAGTAGTCACATGATTTGGTCTTTATTGGACAATGGATTTCCTAAGGAACTCATTATATCACTATCTCATTGAACTTGAGATACATTTCATAAATAATCTAATTAGGTTTCATCTTGAATGTATCATATTTAATTACATAAGTATTTAATCTCATTTCATTAACATTACTAGTTCCTTCATGTTAAATAGATAGTATATGCCAAATTTCATATATAGTTTTACAAGAAGATATCCTATTAAACTCTTCATCTCCTAAATAAAAATAAATATAATTCATGGATTTATAATTATTGTTATAGGTAGTTTTAGTAGCATCATCCCATGTAGCTCTGGTTGTCGAAGGTAATTCATATTTATCTTCAATAGCGGTCAATATTTCAAAGCTCATGATTTCAATATGAATTTTCATCTTTATTTTCCATTGAGCATAGTTATTTCCGTTAATGAAGGGTACTCTATTAGTAGTAGAATATTCTTGTCTATTTTCCATTTAAAGAATTTAATTTTAGAACTAAAAAAATTAGGATCTTTAAAACCCAACAAAAATCATAGTTGAAAATATTTTTGAAAAACCTTTTATACCAAATGTTGGTCGAAGTGGGTATCTCAAGAGGAGGTGAATTGAGTACCCAATAAAAAAAATTAAAAAAAGTTTAAATAAAATAACACAGTTTAATTAAAAGTGCCTAGTTGATCAAAATATAAGATTGATATAAGTTATGATCTTTTAAAATATTTCTCAAAGAGTGATTATGTAATGACCCGAACAGTTGTAAATAAAATTTCCCTTGTGACTTAATTAACTGTATTATTATATAATATGGTTATATAAAACATATGCACTTATTTAGTTTTATTATATCTTGTAATATTTAAATTACCATTTGGCATATTTTCCATTGATAAAATAGTCATTTAACAATGATCACGTGATTAGTATAAATCAATGATTTAAACAAATCCAATTGATACAGAAAAGGAAGTGATGGAATCAACCAGTAGGATCGTACCATATGAAGCCCATTTATTAGATCTCACAAACAAGATAGCATCACTGGGCTTTTCTCTTGATCAATCACAAGATGAGATCTAACAACTTAAGCATGATAGAGATCATTTATGGGAGAAGCTGAAGCTCACTGTGATCATGACCCAAACCATGTACGTCAAACCACCCCATGAAAGTCTCACCATTACACAGCTAAATCTTAGGGAATTTTCTGGTGTACTAAAGGTATATGTATCATGACCCTAGAAATATAAGTTTTTACATTATTTTGTATAGAATAATGAATTTATTTTCATCCAATTATTGTTACTTTATAAAGGATTTTAATTTTGATACAATAAAACACAAATAGTATTTTTGGGTAATATTAAAATTTAATTAAGGAATTTATGATGATGAATGTATTTTGGGAATAAATAATATTTTAATAAAATATTAGTATTAAATAATTTTTATTAAATATAAATGATCATATATTTTTATGAATCCAAATGTAATTTTAATAAGGGTTTGAAAATAGTTATTTTCAAAAAACCTAGTATTTTCAATAAATGTTGGTTATTATTTTAAATATTAAAATTCACATATTTAGAAAATTATTTAGATAAAATAAATATTATATTTTCAATTAGAATGTCTAAATTATCTAGTGATGAATGTTTCATAATTTTCTATGATAGTAAAATTTTTAGGTAAAAATTAAATACCATATAAATATACTTTGTGTATTATGAAATCATAATGGCATAAAAGTGCTGTAATAGATACTATAAATGGGATACATGACCAAATATATTTTTTAACTTTAAAATTATGTGAATTTATGTTTATCTAGTTAATTTTATAAATCCTTTATGAATCCTCCCAAACCATTAATATATTTTAAGGTTTTAAAATAATTTATTTAAGAGTATGACTCAGTTACATATAAGAAAGGATATTATTTTATTAATTTAGACACTATGAATTACAAAATAGTGAATAAAACACCATTTTTTCCCAAAAATTGGGCAAAAACCATGGGAATTTTTCTATTTTTGGTAATTTTATTATATAGGTTCCAAAACCGAAGTTTGAGAAATAATAAAGAAATCACCACTCATTTCCTATATAAACCTCCCAAGCTCCCATTTCTATTCACTAAAAATACTTTTATCCCATTTTTACTCTTCCCTCACCTCTCTAGAGTCCTATCTATGTTCCTCCAAGCTCTCAAGAAGCTCTTCCCAAGCATTTGGAGTCACACACTCAAGTAAGGGATCCTCACCTTCTCTTCTTTATTCAAGTTTCTTTATTATCTCATTTCTTCTATTTGCAATTCCTAAAGTTGGTATATGTCCTTAAATGTACCTATTAATTCCCATTTTATTTCTAAATGATTATATACCACTTTACCACTCATCAACCCATTTTATGAATTTTTTAGTGACGTTGTTATGCTGCCAAAATTTCACCATGATTTTCCATGCCAAAACAATTGTGTAGTAAATATCATAACCATTTTATATAAAGGGTGTTCACCATTATACACTTGTACTTATTATAATTGGGAATTAAATGTATTTATTCCACACTCCTTGATCATGGAATGAAATATTATGATGAATGAATCCATGTTGTATGGTCTATGTGGAACACTTAAACATGAGAATGAAATGAAAGTGACGGGTGTGCCCAGAAATATATAGAGTTCCAATGTATTGGGTAATATTTTGTCTCAAGTGACATCATTTTGGGATAGCTAGTGAACCTAATTCCTTTATGTTACTTTCTTCATCATTATTTCTTGGCAGTTATCCTTGACCTATGATTATGATGTAGGGCTTTAAGTTGTTTCAATATTTCCCATGTTATGATTATCATGATATATCATGCCATATTAATCATGTTTAAGATTATAACACCTTTTATTCCCAATTGATATGAATATTTTATAACATTTATCAACTTATTTCATGTTTATTACCTTAATGTACTTTATATATCACCCATTTCTTATGTATGTCCCCAGGTTATCCAGTGCAGTTTTAAAATCCATGGAATTTTAAAAGCATGTTATGAAAGTTTTCAATAATGTTTTTATATCCCATGTTCAAGATTTCATGATATGTACCTAATTAAAAAAATACATTATACTTCTTGATCTTCCATGTTTTATTATGTGTACCTTTATTTAATAAATCATGAATTAATGTGTAATGAAGAACAAGGTTGTTATAGTTGGTATTAAAGGAAAAGTTTAGTTATTTTTGGGATTATGATTAGAAAACTATAGTGAAAGCCTTATGAATAAAACTAAGTCTATGAAAACATACCTAGATTTTTTTTATAGAGTAAGTGGTTTAAAAATAAAATCCATCCTTATTTGGATACTATAAGTGGAATTAGTTCTAGCATAGATGTACATAGGGTTAAAAACTGAAAACACCGTGTTGAGCTAGACTCGGCCGGGAACTGGTGTATGAAAACAGATCTTATTGTACACCTGTTTTGACAATCCTGGGGGATATTATTTGTTAAATTCCTAATCTCATTATGAAACATTATTAAGGTAATAAAAAAATACCCATAAGAATACGTGTTAAGAAATAAATCATGGATAATATAGATTGAAGCCTAAAAATTCATAAGTTATGGAAATACATGTAATTTATAAGTTATCACTTTAATGTAATTTGATTACCTTTTATGTGTTTAATAGTTTAAAAATACTCATCCCTAATTTTACCTTTATTATAGCCAATGGTCAGAAATATAATGAACTGAGTAAATAATAAATGTGACAGGCAATGTGATGACTTCCCTAAAGAGATACCAAAATTGATGGGAGTGGGAATCAAAACTTTTTGACAATACTCTATCATATGAATAAGGTTTTTAATAGAAACTTGGATCAATAGGAGCACCCAAATCCCCCTAAGAAATAAAAAGCTTCAATTGAGTCATTTATGTGACAAAGGCCTCTGACTTTCAATGGATCATCTAATCTCTTAATCATGGAACAATGGATCAACTCCATTGAGAATATATTCTCCATCCTTGAATCTTACAAAAAATATAATGTTATACTAGATTTTTATCATATGGAGGTAGAGGTTGATAAGTGGTGGAAACTGATCAAGAATATAAAGCCTAAGTAACAGATCGAAGTGATTTGGTGGAAGGAATTCTAAAAAAATTCAATAAATATTTTCCTTACAATACACAACTTAAAATGGAAAGGGATTTCCTTTATCTCAAGAAAAAATATGAAAAATATATTTGTGAGTGTGGGGAAAAATTCACAATACTTAAATGATACACCTTAAACTTTTTCATTACCTTCAAATTCAAGGTTGACCACTTCTTTGGTGGGCTAAAACCTACTCTATAAAAAGCCTTAGAGATCCACGACATTGATATATATGGGGAAATTTTCTGATGTTCCCTCAAATTAGAAATGGAAATTGGTGACTATAAAAGGTATCACGGGTATAATAAGTGGAAATTGGATTTTAATTCTAGCATTCGATGGATAAATCTAATAGTGCCAAAAAATTTCAACATCCCACTTGTTAGACGTGTGGAAAGAATTACCCAAGAAATTTCCTATGGGGGGAGAGTAAATGATTTAGGTATGAGAAGGAAGGGAACCTAGATAGAGATTACTGATAGGAGAAACACACTAATGGGATAGAGGAAAGGAATGGTCCAGTCTACCCTAAGAACATTTTCCATTGCGTCAACTACAAGGAACCAGGGAACTTTTGCAAATCAATTCACTAAGCCAAGGGTTTTTGGAGACAACCAACAACCTCCAAGGCAATTGGGTGAGATTACTTCATCACAACCACTAAAGTGGATCCCAAAAATGAAGTGGTGATAGGTATGCTAGTTATTATTTTATGGATAGAGAACATATTTTTTATTATGGTTCAACGCATTCCTTCATATAACAAAATTTTATTAGAACTATTCATACACCACCACAAATCATGGAAGTGAAGTTATCAGTGAAAATGGAAAATTGGTCAATTATTGCAGTCCATGTATTTAAATCCTACCCAATAAAAATTTGTGATTTGAACTTCCTTTTGAACCATTTCATACTCCCTTTTGTGGAATTTGATGAAATTTTGGGTATAGATTGGATTTGCATATATAGAGCCAACATAAATTTCTACGGGAAGGAAATCACTCTATGTATCATAAATTGGCCCTTGATTCAATAAAAGTGTAAGGAGGAGAATGAATATTATTTAGGAACAAAATAAAAAGAATGGATATTATTTCCCTATGAAAAAACTTATCTATATCAAATGATTGAGTCTAAGTAAATAATCATCCTTGAATACATGCCTATTTTGAGGGAATATGATGATGTGTTTCCTGAGGAATTTCATGGTCTTCCTCTTAGACGAGAGTTTTAATTTTAAATCAAGCTTATACTTGGGGAATTACCATTATCCAAGACTCTATATAGAATGGATGTTGTGGAACTTGAGGAGATGAAGAAACAACTATAGGAGAATCTGGATAAAGGGTTCATATAACCAAGTGCTTCACCATGGGGTGCACCAGTCATCTTCGTCAAGAAGGAGGATGGGCCAATGCACCTTTGAATTGATTATCGTGATCATAAAAAGATCATGATAAAGAACAAGTATCATTTTCCTCAGATTGCTGACTTGTTCAATCTGATACAAGGAGAACAATAAATCTCTAAGGTGGATCTATGGTCAAGATATTACCAAGTTAGGGTGTAAAAATAGGATATTCACAAATACTACTTTTCATACAAGTTATGGGCACTATGAGTTCATAGTGATCCCTTTTGGGATCACTGATGCTCCAGAAATCTTCATGGAATTTATGAATAGTGTCTTTAGAGATTACCTAGACAAATTTTTGTTAGTATTTATAGATGATATTCTAATATACTCCAAAACCAAAGAGGATCATGAGGATAATTTGTGCATTGTGCTAAAAACCTTATGAAAGGAGAAGATTTATGAAAATTACATCAAATGTGAGTTTTGGTCAAAGGAAGTATCATTCTTGGGACATTTCATCATAAGAAATGGGATATTTGTGGACCCTTAAAAAATAGGATCAATTGAAGGATGATTGAGTCCAGTATCTGTGACAGATATCTATATTTTCCTTGGATTATCTAGGGAATATCATCGATTTGTGAGAAATTTCTCTCAATTTTCAAACCCTCTAACCATGCTAATTTTAAAGGGAGTTAACTTTTCTTGGAATGATGAATGTGAATCATGATTCAAAGAGCTGAAAAAGAGTCTTATTACTACCCCTATGCTCACACTACCCACAAGTGGAGAAATTTTCATGGTATTCAGCAATACTTAAAAGAATGGATTGGGTTGTGTGTTAATACCGAATTAAAAGGTCGTATCCTAAGAATCAAGGTTGTTGAAAGTTCAAAAATAGAACTAAAAAATGCATGATCTGGAATTGGATGAAGAAATATTTTCTTTGAAAATATGTCAGAATTATCACTTCGGGGAGAAGTGTGAAATATATATGGATCACAGAAGTCTCAAATATATATTCACATAGAAAGAGATGAATATTCTCCAAAGAAGATGGTTAGAGATAATCAAGGACTCTAACTAATCAATCCACTACCATCCTGTTAAATCGAATAAAGTAGTGGACACTCTAAGTAGAAAGGATCCATAAATTCTATCGTTGATGATAATTGAGAGGGATATGATCTTCTTACATTTGAAAAGGATTTACAAGGGAATCATAAAGGAAGGATCATCATCTGTCCTTTCACAAATGATTGATTAACCATCCCTTCTGTAAAAATAAAGGATGCTCAGAGAAATTATGTTGGAATTCATAAGAAAGTGGAAACTATATGAAAATGGAAATCCTTGTAGTTAAATTTTAATGAATAAGGGGTTGGGATATTTGGGTCAAGACTATGTGTACCATCAAATCCTGAGTTAATTAAAGATCTATTAGATAATGCACATTACTCAACCTTCTCCATACACCTAGGAAGCACAAATATGTATCGAGATCTATGATAACACAATTGGTGGAGAAATATGAAGAGGTATATTAGGGAATATACAACAATATGTATTGTATGTAAGTAAGTGAAAATAGAAAGGCAAAAAACAAAGGGGGTGATGAAACCATTACCCATACCTACATGAAAATGGGAAAGCATCACCATGGAATTTGTCACTATTCTTCCAAATAAATCAAGAGGTAATAATGCTACATGGGTTTTGATGGATCTTCTTACAAATATTGAGCACTTCATTTCCATTTTAGATGATTTCTAACTTGATCATCTTGTAAGGATATACATTAGAGAAGTAGTGAGGCTGAATAGAACACCACTATCAATTGTATCCGATTGAGATCCAAGATTCAAATCTATGTTCTAGAAGATTCTCCAGCGTACTTGGAATATTGATTTCAACTTCAGCATAGATTATCACCCTCAAAATGATGGCCAATCTGAGTAGACTATCTTGACAATTGAGGATATGTTGAGAGCATACTCAATTTACTTCAAATGGGTATGGGACGGACATCTTCCTCTGGTCGTGTTTTCATACAACAAAAATTTTCAATTGATCATCCAAATAGACCCATATAAATCCCTTTATGGGAAGAGGAGAAGAACGCATGCATGTTGGGATGAAGTTGGGGAACAAAAACTGCCAGGTCCTGAAATGGTTGAGGAAATGGTGTAAAAATTAAAGACCATTTTTCAGCACATCAAGGCTTCTTAGATTCAATAGAAGAACTATGTTGACAATCATAGATGAGACCTAGAGTTTGATATCGTAGAAATGGTATTCCTCTACATATATATATGGAATAAATTGGTGATATTTGGGAAGAATTGAAAGCTTAGTCCAAGATACATCGACCCCCTTGATATCCTTGATCACATTGAAGCAGTGGACTACTGATTGGAACTCCCACCAAACCTATCTCAAGTATATTATACATTCCATGTATCCCTCTGCAGAAATTACATAAAAAACCCCTCACATGTACTCAATATAGAGGAGGTACCCTTGGATAATGATATCTCATATGAAGAGTAGTTAGTGATGATCTTAGATCATAGAGACAAAGTTCTATGAAATAAGACAATGCACCTAGTCAAAGTGTTTTGGAGAAACTGCAAGTTTGAAAAAGTGATGTGGGAACTAGAGGAAGTGATGAAACAAAGTTAACCTCATCTTCTCTAGTGTGGGAAATGAAAATTTTAAGGTAGAAATTTCTTAAGGGGGGAAGATTGTAATGACCCAAATTGTTATATATAAAATTTCCCTTGTGATTTAATTAAATGTATTATTATGTAATATGGTTATAGAAAGCACAAGAACTTATTTGGTTTTATTATATACTATCATATTTAAATGACCATTAAACATCTTTACTATTTATAAAATAGTTGTTGAACAGTAATCACATGAATAGTATAAATAAAGGGTTTTAACAAATCCAATTGGCATAGAAAAAGGATGTGATAGCCATAACCAGTAGGATCATACACTATGAAGCCCATTTATCATATATCTTGAGGGATATAGAATCACTGGGATTTTCCCTTGACCATTCCCAAGATGATATCCAAAAAACTTAAGCATTAGAGAATCCATTTACAGGGGAATTTCAAACTCATCAAGATCACAACCCAAACCATGTATGTTGAATGACCCCATGAAACCATCCCTGTCACGCACATTACTCTTAGTGTGATTGTTGGTATATTAAATGGATATGTATCAATACCCTAGAAATATGATTATGTACATTATTTTTTATAGAATATTGAATTTATTTTTATCCTATTATAGTTACTTTACAAATTATTTTTATTTTGATATAATAAAACACAAATAGTACATTTGGGTAATATTAAAATTCAATTAAGGAATTTATTTTGATGAATTTATTTTTTAAATAAATAATATTTAAAAAATTATTATTATTAAATATATTTTATTAAATATCAATGATCATATAATTTTTATGAAGTCAAATGTAATTTTTATAACGGTTCAAAAACTATTATTGTCAGAAAACCCATCATTTTAAATAAATGATAGTTATTAATTTAAAAGTAAAAATTAACTAATTCAGAAAATTATTTTGATAAAATGAGTATTATTTTTAGAATCTGAATTTCAAAATTATCAAATGGTAAATTTTTCATAATTTTATGATATAATCGAATTTTGAGGTAAAAATTAAATACCGTATAAATATACTTTGTGTATTATGACATTATAATGACCAAAAAGTGATGTAATAAATACTATAAATGGGATAAATAACCAAATATATTTTTTCAATTTAAAAGAATGTGATTTATTTGTTTAATTTTATAAATCCTTTATGAATCCTCCAAAACCATTAATATATTTTAAGGTTTTAAAATCATTTCTTTATGATTATGACTTACATACACTTAATAAAGGGTATTATTTAATTAATTTATGCCATTTTTCTTATAGAATAATTAAAATCACACCCATTTGGTATAAAAAATTTGCAAAAACCATGGGAAGTTTTTTAGTTTTGGTTATTTTATTATATAGAGTCCAAAACCTAAGTTTGAGAAATAATAAAGAAATCCCCACTCATTTCCTAATAAAACCACCAAAACACCCATTTATATTCACTAAAAATACATGGATAACATTCTTACTCTTCCCTACCCTCTATAAAGTCCTACCAAGGTTCCCCAAATCTCTCAATAAGCTCTTCCCAATCATTTTTAGACACACACTAAAGTAAGGGATCCTCACCTTCTCTTCTTTATTAAAGTTTCTTTATTATTATGTGTATTTTATTTCAATTCCTAATGTTAGTACATTTCCTTATATGTAACTATTACTTATAATTTAATGTAGAAATGTTTATATACCCCTTTTTCTCTCATCAACATATTTTAGTAATTTTTAAGTGACACAGTTATGCTGCTAAAATTTCACCTCGATTTTCCATGCCAAAAAAAATGTACAGTGAATACCATACCCATTTTCTATCAAGGTTGTTCACTGTTATACAATTATAATTATTTTTATTGGTACTTACATATATTTATTCCACACTCCTTGATCTTTCAAGTAAATATTATGATGAATTAATCTATGTTGTAGGATATATGTGGCACACTTAAGCATGAGAATGAAATGAAAGTGACAGATGCGCCCAGAATTATATAGCACTCTAATGAATTGTGTAATGTTTAGACTCATGGTATTTCATGTTTATATAGGGAGTGAACCTAATTACATTATTGGAATTTTTCCATCATGATTTCTTAGCAGTTATCCTTGACCTATGTTTATGATGTAGTGTTTTAAGTTGTTTCCATATTTCCCATGTTATGATTATCATGTAATATCATTCCTTATTATTCATGTTTAAGATTCTCACACATTTTATTCCCCATTGATATTATTATTATCTAGAATGTATCACCTTATTCCATTTTTATTCATGTATTAATATTTATAGCTCACCCCTTTCTTATTTATGTCCATAGGTTATCCCGTGCAGTTTTAAAAGCCATGAAATTTTAGAAACATGTTAAGGAAGTTTTCAATAATGTTGTTGTATCCCATGTTCATGATGTTATACTATGTACCTAGTTCCCAAAGACACTAGAATTATAGATCTTTTGGGTTGTATAATGTGTAATTTTATGTAATAAATCATGAATTAATGTGTAATAAAGAACTGGTTTGTTATAGTTTAAGTCTCAGTTAAAACAATATATAGAAATTAATTTAAATTTTGAAATAAATTTACTTAATCATAACTTTATATAAACACAATTTATGACTAACTATCATAGTAGTGTTTTTGTTTAAAATTTAAAACAAATTCAAATTAAATGTTATAAAATAAACAAAAACAAAAAAAAACACAATGGAATTAAAACAATGGGTTCAATATCAAACAGAGTCCAAATCCCCTACACTTGGAAATCACTTACTACTAAGAAGATTCTATAAATATAATCTTTATCAATAACCTAGATCAGATAAACACAATTTCTAACTAGATGTCCAAGACATGCAGGGACCTCTTCCATAATAACCCTAGGAAGAAAACAAGTAAAAGCTACATAGGGACCTCTTCTACAAACATATGGGTAAGAAAATAGTAAAGAGTGAGTAATGGAATATCGAGTATCCCTTAGTTGTAGTACAGGAGATAGTGTGTGTTGATAAATAGGTTGAACAACACACTACTTGAATGTAAATGAAACAAACATAAATAGAAAGTATAAATATGTAGAGAAGATTTTGTTTCTTAGTATCATGTGCTTTGAAATCTTGAAACTCCTCTAATGTATCTTGGATTAGAGCTTGAGTTTTTTTTTAAAAACATCATAAAAAGGAGCATTGTAAGCTCTCTTTGTTATAACTATAGGAAAATATTCTTATATTCTATAGGCTCAACTCTTTCACAATTATAATGAATGTAATAATGATTCATGTAAAACTCTTCAGTTAGTGGCACACTTGATCATTTTTTATCACTTCACTAGAATGCATGAATCCCATGTATGAGAGTTACTTATTTGAATATATAGCATTACAGGATGGATAAAACATTTGAGGAAAAAATCATCTGAGTATTCTTCATCCTCATACATAGTTCTGACATCATTTATTGTTCCCTATAATAGTTTAAGTATAACCATTAAAATAATCCTTATCATTATATTAGATAATATATCCATTAGAATTAGTTAATTAAAATATTTCATAATAGTGATAGTGGTTCATTCTGATGGTGACTCATATCTGGTGATGTGTCATGCTAATGGTGAGTCAGGCTGGCAGTAGGTCATCTGATGATGGGTCGGGTTTGGTGGTGGCTCATGCCCAGTGGTGAATCATCTCAATGATGACTCATCTCAATGGTGAATCTTCTAAATGGTGAATCGTATCAAAGGTGACTCATTTAATGATATGTCATCCTTAGTGGTGACTCCTTTCTATATATAGCTAAAGTATAGTGCTAACTCAATGTTGACGGTTACTCTTTTCTAGTGGTGATACATTACTAGCGGTGACTTGTATTCAATGGTGAGTCTTCTCTGGTGGTGACTTATCTTTAACGGTGAGTATTTTTTGGTGGTGACTTATCCTCAACAGTGAGTCTTTTCTAGTAGTGACTCTTCTTCAACAGTGAGTCTTTTTGGGTGGTGAATTATCCTCAATGGTGAGTATTTTCTGGTGATTAATCATCCTCAATGCTGAGTCTTTTCAATACTTAGCCAAAAATTTTCCAAACTAACTTATATTATAAAATGATATCATAAAAAAACTCATTAAAAAAATAATTAATGTGATTTTTTTATAATTAAAACAAGGGTTTCTATAGGGTCTTTTGGTCCATACCTGGCTTGTCAACCCCATTCCATTTTCCTCGATTCAGACTTTTGGGTTATGAATTACATCATCCACATTCCAACTATCCAGGTGGAATCAACATCACTATTAGTTTTCCCTCAACCAATATTACCCCATAAATATTCCATGGCCCTTGGAAAATAGTGGATACACCTCTATTTAACCACGTTATCAATGAATAAGGGATTTTACCAACTAGATAAAGGTGCCTACTCCATACTAGAAAGGAGATCTTACCCCCGTGAGCCCCCAACAACACCATGGCAGAACTCAGAACCTTAGCGTATCCTGGGTTATCCCTTGAATGTCTACCCCTTTTCCATATATAGTAATAAAAGCTCTGATCTAAAAGACCATAAACTAAAGCGATAGAAGGTATGATCTAAAAGACCCTAAACTAAAGCAATAAAATGTTTGAGACAAAAGACCCTATATTATAAAAATAAAAGTTTCAAGTTAAAAGACTCCAAACAAAACTGATAGAAGGTCTGAGCTAAAAGACCCTAACCTACAGTGATAGAAGGCATAATCTAAAAGACCCTAAACTATATCACAACAATGATATTAGTATTCCTAAACAAAAAAAATATGAATCGTGTAAGGAAAACTGTATGGCCAAAGAAAAAAAATCAATCTACGCTCACCAAGTTCATATAATTTGGAAAAATATAGAGCACTCTCCCCACGAGACATATATTTTACCCAAATTATCATTTTGTGAATCAGGTAATCTCAAGATAGCTAGAGAAGATATATCAGTAAGGAATATCATGTTGGTGGTCATTCATGAGAATTTCTTGAGAATAACTTGTTATGATTTGAACATTCAAATCTAAGCATTTGGGTTTACTTGATATTATGAAAAGGATTGGTATCATTGATGATTCGTACAACATAAGATCAATGAAATGACATGCAAATCATGAAAAAAAGATTAATGGACAACAATATATAAGGTTCAAAAAATAAATTCATTGATAGCATACTGAAGGAGGAATCTCAACATATCAATGTCTCTCCCATGAATATATGGGCTGAGGGAATGTTAAAAAATTAAAAAAAAACATAGCATGTGCTCATAGGATTCCTTAAACCCTAAAGAACTCTATCTAGAGAGGTAACATATTGGAATATTTGATCAACATATTTAGTCTCCACCTACACAATCTACTAAACTCCTCCTCACTGGTAACAGTATCAAGAATGGCCTTATCCACTAAGTTGAGGATACCTTATTTATCTAGTATAGTTTTCTATGATATAAAAACATGTTGAAATTGGGATATTGTTTATTGAAGATAACCAATATTGTACTGGAGATGTTCAATTTCAATCTTCTTGGCACTGATCAAATCTCTGTGAGTTTTTGTCTCCAATGCATACTGGGAAGATTTATTTAAGGACTCATCCCAGCTCCTCTTTAATGAATAAGAAGCCTCAATTACTAGCACTCTCAATTCAAGGTCCCTCTACTACTCTATTAGATAAATCACCTCCTTCACCTGAGCATGAAGGGAGTTATGGTAAAAACACTCATAACCGAGGTAGATAAACATAAATCAAAGATGACCCAACCGATCCTTCATCCCTTCCAATAGGGTCTCTAAAACTAAGGTACAGATCTCCCTCCACATTGGCAGCCATATAGACTGGTAAAATGATGCAGAACTCAAACCTTGATTTAATCCCATCCTAGGAATAGGGGTATATTTATAGACTTGATCATTAAGATAAGGAGACGTGCTCATAGTCTTTGATGAAGAAGGAAGGGATTTGGCCTCTACATTCGTCGACCCTATCAAAGGAATCCCCAAGAGAGAAGGGACTGGGACCTCTGAGCTTTAGGGTGAATATACTAAAATAAGAGTTACATGGGTTTATTATTAATAGGATAAATTATATGATATCACCAAGTAACCAATAGATATAACTGATGTTAAAAATATACCTTTCTTGATTGTGTCAATGGCGATGTACATTGCCCCAACCCCATCCCTGGGATAAGGGGTAACACATTATTTTGAAGAGTGGATTAGTGGAAATTTTGTTTCTTTCCCCAAAGACATGCTTAACTCACCACCCTTAAGGGCTGTAGGAAAAAAATATAATGTTAGGAAAAAAACACAAAGTGAGAAAGGTGTCCCTTTTTTGAAGAATTATTAACCTTCTCTAAAACTCACCACCATAAAGGCTAAATCAGTATAAAAATATATACCTATATCAGTATCCAAAAAAATAATTTCCTCCCATTCTGAATCAAGTGGTGCGACCATCGGGATGTATTCAGCAAGTAAAAGATGTGAATGGGTCCGCACCTCAGTCGTCTCTGCTTTTTGATGGGCTAGTCCTGACAACAAAGGGTATTCCCAAACAATTGAATGTTTTCCTATATCCTCTGAAGAGGATAAATGATCCTTTAAGAGATCTTGGTGGGGACCTTCATGTTATTTAAAAATCATGGTGATTTTCTAGAATAATCCAAAATAAAGGAAAACAAATGAAATATCACACTTACTTGAGGATTCCAAGAGTGAATTCTCTGATAACTCAAATGCTTCCTTTTCCATTTCCGGTATGGGGAAAGATCTTTAGAAGGTATAGATTCCAAGAGAATTAGGTAAGGCCCCTATAAGGTGTTCAAGTCGAGGTCATTACACCAAAAATGGAAATATCTACCCTTATCTTAGCCAGTTGACCCAAGGATCATTCATCATCAATCGCCTAGTTACTACCAATTTTTTCTCCAATAGTCATACCCTAGGGTGAATATACAAGGGATAGAATGACTGGACATTCTTCTGCAACCTACCACTCTATCAACAAAAACACAAAGGATTTCAGTATGGTTGTGATGGCACCATGACCCTTTAAACATAGTAGTTTGTTCATCCTTATCGCCACCTCTGCAATGGGGTATCCATGTTCATCCATAGCCATTTGAAACATGTCCTGAACCACTATTTGGTGTACCATAGGTGAATAGAAAACCTAAACCTTGATTCCTACCAACATTATGTCAATATATTGTAATAATTCCATTACCTCCTTATATAATTCTTTGAAATTGATGCCCAGTGGGGTGGTGACCTAGGAAAAACCTTCGAAGGGTAGTTCCACCGAACATAATATACCCCATAGCTTAGCCTCTAAGTTTAGCATTCCCCAATACAACCACTTCCGAGATGTGATGGGGAATAATAACATTGATTAGGATTCGCTCTCATAAATCACACACATTGTAGCCACATCGGATGGTGATTCTACTGGAAATAAAGGTAATTTTAAATTCCTTAATTCTTTATAGGGTTCTTATGAGGTAGTTTCTCCTCTTGAAAACATTTGATTTACATGCCTTGTATTTCCCTCAGTAGTTAGTGGTAATTGAGAAGATTCAATTACAAGTTTTTATAATTTTCCATTAGGATATTAGCAGATCCAAACCACAGCATAATTTAGAGATAAAGAAACTATTGAGTTACAAGGAGGAAGGTTTATCACAACCTGAGTTTCCTATCTGGTAAACATCAACCAAAACTAGAAAACCACCATCATATTCTCCTCACATAAAACATAAATAGGGTGAGGACATCTCAACTGGACACAAAAGAACTGATGGATAAACTGACAGGGTGTGTACCATTTATAGAGAAGGTCCTCATTAATGTAAATGTAAAGTATAACCTCACTGAGTGGAATCATATAAGATTGGGCCTCAAGGCTGGCCCCACAAATATTAACCTTGTTACCCATGGTAAATGGACCATAGGGTTTGAATGAAAAGAAATAACGATGACTCATGCAGTCCTTAACTTCCCAATCATTTAGTGTAATGGGCTTTACCCCCACTAAAACACTATAAAAATGTTTTGAAATGGATATTGGGGATGTTTTGGATATTTAGGAACTTATATCCCCCTAAATGATTCCCTATCCAACCCCATAACACTTAAAATGGGACCAAGATTCTATGAGGGTCCTTTCCCTTATAAATATGGTGAAAAAGGAAATATAGTTTCTACAACACAGGTATGGATAATCTAACACACTACCCTCCTTCCATGGAAGTTTCCATCATGAAAGTGGAGACCCTAACTCAAACCTTCTCCTTTACTGGGAGTATATACCCACTTAGGTGCAAGTAAAGGGAGCTTACCATCTGGATGGTGTGGTCAATATCATGGATAACCTCTCATCCCCATTCTATAAATTTCCCTTCCTCAATTATAGGCCAGAAATCATATTCCATACCATAGTATTCCTTCATAGGATAGGCCTTTGGATTATTGGAATTAGGCTTAGAGTAGGCCTTATTGATGAAGTATCATGACCAGGTCTTGAATGGGATGTCTTCTACAGAAAGTGGCTTCTTCAGGAGGCCCTTCTTGGCCAGCCTAATCAGCTCTCAGGTGAGAGGAGGATTCCTATATAAATTATTCCTTATGGATTATGGGGGTATAAGCTCATCATAAATCTCTCCTATTATGGGTTTTCCATAGATCTGCTTGGCATCCGAGACACTAATGCCCACCTCACCATTTGTTTAGTGGAATGTGTTTGTGTTAGGGTTTCAACAAGTAAACAGATTAAAAAACATAACCTTTTTGTAATATAATAAGTATACAATATCTATATAACCTCATACATCCCAATTTTCTTCAACTCCTCATCAAATTCTAAAGCATTGAATTTCACCCAGAAGGGCTAGACCCAATCCATCCCACAGCTACCACTTGATCAGAAGTCCTAGTTGGGAACCCATCCAAACTTCTATCTAGAGGCATACTTTATCATTATTAAGAAATACATACGGGCATCCAAATCAGGTTCATGATTATTCCCATCAAATTCTATGAGAATGAACATTAGAATATGCTTTTCTATATGCTCTCCCTCAGTAATAAAATGTCCCACATGAGAGATGTTCACTCAAAAGGTGTTATGAGTTTTCTAAACCCAACAAGGAGGTTTGAATGACGACTACGGTGAAGGAATGGGAGTTTCATTAGTAATACCAAAACCATAGAGGGTTAGATAATATAAAATGGGATATTCCACAAGATTAACTCCCATCAGGACTACCAGCCCTGTATGAAGTGGCCCAACATCACGGTGGCCAATAGCATCCACACTTGATATAATAGAATCCCAGAAATCCATCACTACCTTAACCTCATTCTTTGAAGGTTTTCAAGAACTATAATGAGATTCACAATACATCTGAATAGAATTAAGTGGTATATTTTAGATAGATGAAAACAAAATCTTATCCAAGGAAATACATAACTTTGGTAGCATCATGCGCATCGCATGAATCATCAAAGGGATTCACGGTCGCATAATGGATTCAAGAATTTCCTAGCCCATAATAATATAATGGAATACATAAACCCATATATAATCATGTGATCACATGATTATTCAAGATACTAGAGATCACATGACCTTTACATAGTCACGCGATCCGCATAATAGTCAAAGGATCATGCAACCAAGCCAGTAGATCTTGCAAAATATTTAAAGATTATCATTAATCTATATAATATAATGTTCAAGAAATTACAAAATATGGATTCGTGGTTATTTTGAACAAGTGTTGGGAAAATCGGGTCTTGTGAAGCAGTTCTCATAAAAAGGCCTCGTGGATGGGTCTCATGGTCGGTTCTCATGAGAAGATCTTGTGAAAGGGTCACACAATAGAGGCAGTGCATAAGATCTCTGAAGGTTGGGTAGCTGGTGAATAATATTCCCTCCATCCCTTTATTTTTAGGTCCTTCCTTGAAATACAAAATGATTCCCAGAAGACCCATTGTTTCCCAAATACATCGATTGGTGATAGTGCCAAAGTCTCTGGCATACATTTACTTTCCTCATAACTCTATCCTTATCCCTACAGACATCACTCCTAAGGGGGGGAATTTTTTTATGCCTGTCAAATGAGCATCAAAAAATCAAAAAAAGGAAGAAATACCCGAATATGGATATTATTTTCCTCAAGAATAAAAGGAATAATAATGTGGAAAGAACTCATGGATCACATAAACCTCCAAAAGACATGTAATCACATGACCTTCATAAGGTCATGTGGATGCTCTATGAATAGTAAATAACTTAATGGAAGATATCATAGAGACCCTTTTGATGAGTCATTTTTCTCTCGTGAAGGCATACAAGATGCACATTGATCATGAAATGGTTTCCAGACATTTCCCTCCAGATCACATCACTTTTCAATTGGAAGACACCTAAAAACCCTTGGAAAATAGGGAGGAAAATATCCAAAATGTGGGAGACTCTTGTGGTCAAAAATATCATGTGACATGCTCAGGCAGTTCACAAGGCACCACAAGCACCTGATGACATGTCCTCCTTATCATGTGAGAGCACCGCGGACATGTCGCCTTCATCACATGAAGGTCCTCATACATTTCTTGGCGATCCTTCACTCCCCCAATGGCTCCAAAGAGAAATGGAAGGGTTTCCTATGATAAATGTTCATGCCTCACCACAAGACACTTTTTTTCATGTGATACATTATCGATAGGGAGAGTTATTGTCTTTGACAACACTCATTCAAACTCATGAGATCCTCATGCATTTGACAAATAAATAAGGAAATAAAAGGGAAAAGACAGGAGCCTCTTACGGGTGTAAATATTCCATGATGAATCCATGTGGTTTGTAAGACACTTCAAACCCCAAGAGATATGTCTTCCTTGTCATGAAATGTAACACCCCGAGCTTCCACGATACGCCTCTCTTTCAATAATGCAATAGCTTGCATGGTACGCAAGTTCGAGTTCTAACACACCACAACTAATCAAAGTAGCCGTTATGAATAGTAATAACCACCTTTTAAATTTATAGAAATTTTATATTTCAAAATGGACTTCATTTTTGTATTCCTAATATTGAAATTAGCCTATGTTTAATTTTTTGTAATTTTCCGAGAACTTCCAAATTTTTATGAATAGTGAAAAATACTTAAAACAACTTTTTTAATCAAAATAATTTATAGTGATAAGTTATACTATTTAGTGGTTTTAAAGTATAATTAGAATATATTTTTACCATTTTATCCAATGGTGGTCATTAGAATTAATTTAACATTGAAATTGGACATAAACAATTGCCAATCTTTTGATATAAATTGTTTTTTTAAAAACACGCTATTTGTCGTAACAGCGGGAATTAATTATAAAATTAATTAATGAAACTTATATGTTTGTAATTTTTTAAAATAGACATCATTTTTGAATTCGGAATATCAATTATAGCTTAGGGTGAAATTTTGGCCTTATTCTGAAAAACTTCAATTTTTGATGAATAGTGAAACCACTAAGTGGTAGTTAAATAACTGATTTTTCATTTAAATGAAATATTACCACTTCTGTGTTTTGATTTTCAAAAATCCGACATACATGGTTGTCATTAAGAAGTAAAATGTGGTTCAATGAGATTAAAATAATTTTTTGGTGAATAGTAACTTTTAAGTTCTTAATCGCCATTAGAGGTAATTAGTGTAGTTTAAGGTAAAAACAATGTTTTAATAATATGATATGAGCTTGACACTTATCCTACTCCTATTGGATGAGTCATGGCCGACCAAGACAACCCATGGGTCAACTTGGGGACCCCATGGAGCCACTTTAGTTGGAAAATGACATTAATATATATTTATTTAATGTTAAAATTAAATTGACACAAACATGAGTTGTTTTACTAAAACAGTTTTTAAGTGGGGTTACACAAGTCCAAATTTTGACTATAAATATTCGTTAGAAATCTAAAAATATTTCCTACATCATAGTATTTTTTTTATAATTTTTATACATTAAATAAATTAAATTATTTATGACATCATGATGATGCAGCGATGACCTCATTATTTAACGATTTTTAATAAAATGAAAAGATAATGTAAAATCCATGGCTTACACTTGTCCAAAGCCTATTAGATGAGGATATTTCGAAACCTTATCACCTTATCCTAGAATTATATAAGTTTGGGACCTTTAGAATCCGAAAATCATTGTGAAATAATGTAACATTTCAATCTTTCCAAAAGTGCCCCTCCTCTCCACTTATAAAAGGCCCCCACCTCTCCCACCTCATTCACACCTTCAATCCATTTGGCTCGGCCAAACTTTGCCCAAATACTCTCCCAACTTCCCCCTATTACTCCTAGAAGCCTCACTTTGGGCAGAACTCTTCCCAAGGAAGCCTTTGGCTCAAATCAAAAAGAGTTACCCGATTTTGAGGTAATGTCTTCTCTAATGTTGTTTTGTTTTATTTTTCTTCTCCAACCCCCTAAACTCTTTTTATTCATTTCTTTTGTAACAACAACAGTATCCTCAATATACTAGGATGTTGTTATAAAAAGGATTCGAGCTAAAATTACACACACCTACATCTAATGGTTAAAGAACATATGGTTTCTGTAGATGGAGAATTTATGCGTCACGAAACGATGATTGTTCAACACTCATATAACACCTTCAAAGGTGGCCATTAAGATGTCACTATTTTTATATATGATATATAATATGTTTATGTTTTAATTATTCTTCTGTATTTCTCATTTATGGAATAATTTATGATTTCCATTATGGGTAAAACGCGATAATTTCATTTTAGGAAGTGCGGACTACCGCCCCCTCAAGTGATTTGAATCGTTAATGCCATATGTGGGATGTATAAAGGATGGAGTAAATGGTATTATAAACTATATTATACTGGAATTATATTATACATTTATATCATTATGATTTTGTTCCATTAAATATGAAATTGAAATGAAAGTAGCGTTCATGCGTACGTACGGCTTACCGTCTCCATGAACGGTGCATTTCATTTCTTACCTCTAAATGTTACGTGAAATTATGAATGAATGTATATACTGGATATATATCATATATATGATATCTATATCATGAATATAATTCTGGATATAATGGATATATCACCACATGAACAACTTGTAATTATAAGAATGTTATTTCTGATTCAAGTACCTAAGATCGACAAAACGACCGTTATTAACTTAAATAATTACATAATGTTCATATCATTGTAATAAGTGATATAATAAGGATAATGAAATTGAAAATGGTTCTTAATAAGGTATATATTAACTCTAGTTTATTATTCAGGAGGTTAAAGAACGGTTGAGTCAAGTCAGACACGAGGAAAGGGAATTTCTTAACCCAACTTCCATTCTTTGGGTTAATCTCCTACTTTCAAATTATGTCATGATATTATTATGTCTTATTTTGTATTCTTTATGTGTACCTATAGTTAATACACATAATATATCCATTTTATTTTAAAAATGATCTTTGTAAGGACTTCGTCTCAATCTCCTTTCATTGAGGCATATTCGGTTTTATACACAAATTTCTTTTATACGGTGTCTAAACCACTTTGACTTTTACGTTTATTCAAAAGGAATCTTTTTTTATACGAAGCGTTTTACTAAACGACAAAAATGGAATGTTTGTATTTCCGTACTTATGCGGCGACAATGACTTCTCCGCCTCCGTGACCATTATTTGAGTGTCGGCTTCCTCTACAAGCCATACCTTTTTTAAAAGAAAAATAAATACCATGTTTTACCTTTCTTTTATTTTGGTATTGAAAATGGTTTTGAAAGTGTTTTTATTATATCAATGTGTTGTATTTATATCTTGTGATTGAAATGTGGAAATGTTATGTTTCCTTTATGCATGTTTTATGTGATACGATTATGTTATGGTTTATGATATGTTTAAACCTATTCATATGAGGAATGCATTGGACTTAATAAGTGACGGGTGGAGCCCGCTATAGCTCCTCGATGCATCGGTAGGTCTCATGAGACAAACTAGTGTCTTGGCACGAGGCCTTGACAAAATCTTATTTGTGGTCTTGGCACGAGGCCTTGGCTATGTGGTTATAATAGTCTGGCATTATGCATTCCATCATTATGAAAGTGGTTATTGATATTGCATGTGATTATTCGACCAGTAGAATATCCATGTGAAGAAGTAAATGGCATTATCTCATTTTACTTTTGCCATATTATGTTGATGTTCACGTTTAAAAGGCTTTTGTTTTAGTTATACATTGCCTTAAATCTTTATGTTTATTTATGAAGGATTCCGCAATATTGTTATCCTTACTGAGCATCTGAGCTCACCCCTTTCAATGTTTTAATATTTTCCAGGATGTGAAGAAGTATTTTATGAATGACCTGCAGGGATAGTCAGAAGAGGATATGAGTGTGGACTATGAAGACTTTGTTATTAGTTTTTCACTTTATGATGTAATGTAAGACTTATGAATGTATCTAGTGTTTCCAAGGCTACTAAACTAATCGGTCTTTCGAGACTTGATCTTTTGTGATCATGCCAATGTTACGAAGTAATGCACCGACTCTAGGTAGCTGGGGTCGGGGCGTTACATGAAATATCCCACAGACATGTCACCCTCATCGTGTGAAGGGATTCAAACATGTCTAGGCAGTCTTACACTCCCCCTTCTGAATCCAAAGATAGATAGAGGCTCTGTATATGTTAATGCTTGTGCATCATCAATGGACCCTTTGTTGGTCACATGATGAATTACCAATGGGGAGAGCCGTTGTCTTTGAAAACACTCATTAAAACTCTTGAAATCCCCAACATTTGTGAAATAAACAAGGAAATAAAAAGGGAAATTATGATGAATTATTAAGAAGGGATTATATGTTAATATTATATGATCAGAGTTATATTCATTTAGTGATCACCTTTTATCAAGTGAGGCCCCCTCAACATGTAAACCATGTCTTGAAAAGGCCCCCTGACAAGCCACCTATGTCTCAGGCAGTCCCCCTTTTAGGTCATCCCTATCTTGCAAAGACCCTAGATAGGCCACCAAAGATCATAAAAAAGCCTTTGGATAGGCACCCTAGTCTTGAAAAGTTACCTAGACATATTGGTCCGACATTGTAAAATCCCCTTGACATATCTACATGGTTAGGAAAGAATCCTTTAATTTGAAAAAATAAAATAAATGGGGTACTGATAGGATAGCCTTGTAGTCACTAAAAACATGTGATGCCCCTGGGATGACTTATAGTAGAACTTCTTGAAACACATGACACCAAATATCTCTAGTGACTCCAACCTAGATCTGTGCAATACACGTAATACAAATTAGTAAATAATCATGGTGGTTAGGCCTATATATCTCCCACCCCAACATAAAAAAATGTATCTTTGGATCCTCACACCGGTGTACCCAGACATCAAAGAGGATTTCTCAGAGTAGATGATCTCACAAATAGAAAGGTTTTCCCTGAGAAAAAATATAGGGAACAACCTAATGGATTATGTGGCATGCATAGTAACTTCATGTGATCACTCATAGATCACACAAAGGACTTATTAAAGGTTATATGAAGGATATACCGCATACTTTCTCAACCATCCAAGACTTAAAACAAGATAACACTAAACATATGTAAGGCATATGAAATGAAAGTCTGGAAAAATGACTAAAAATATGGGAGACTTATATGAAGAACATATGTGTTGATCCTCATGCACTTCACATGAACCACCCAGGTCATGCAACAGCACCAAGACATGTCTCCCAGATCATGTAATGCTCTTTTGGTATAATATTTGGATCATGCAGGGTCCTATGGACACGTCAAAGCAAGTCACATGGTGCCCCCTAGTCATGTTACTCAAGACTCACAAAACCCTTCAGGCTCTCCATCTAGGTATTGTGATTTCCTCTATTCATGTCACCAAAATCATATATAGACACCAGTACATCTCAATTGAATCCTGTAATTCCCTTCGGGAATGTCAACTGGATCTCGTCATGTCCTCTGGACAAGTCATCTAGATCTCGGAATGCCTTCCAGACATGTCATCGTGGATCATGTGATGAACTCCAGGTAAGTTAAGTGACTCTTGTGACGTCCTTTGGACATGTCAACCATCTTTCACAATGACACCAGGATAAGCTGGCCAGTTCATGTAACGCCCTCCAAGCATGTCTTCCAAGATCTTACGATGTCATATGGACAAGTCAGTTGAGATCTTGTGATGTATTCCTAACAATTCATTCGATATCATGCGATGGATTCTAGGACAAGAAATCAATTTCTATCAATGTCCTCCAAAAAATTCATCCTTGATCATGCGATGTCCTTCATATGTTTCATTCATATTATGTGATGTTCCTTGGACAATCCCACTAGATTATGTGATTGTCTTTCTACATATTTGTAATATATATAGGCATTTCCAAGATATCCTTTGACTTTTCAGCAAGAAAATCAATACATTTCAAGAAGATAGTCAAGTTGGTCAAGGTAGACAACCAAGTTAGGCCAAGCAGGCGACCCAAGACATGATAACCTTGTCTTTTGTCTTCATATAATATGGTAGCCTCAGTGTGTAAGCCTCGATCAACTAAACTATGGGAACTATTATTCCTTCTATAACTAGGATACATAGGATGCCTTCCTAAGGCCCGAGATCCACGATAAACATCCAAAGGGTAACCTTAGTGTGCAATCCCCAATTTATTGAACTATGATAAAGCCGATTCCATCCATAACCAGGATATATAGGATGCATTCCTAAGGCTCGAGATCATTAAACATTCAAAGGTGTTTCCCAATTCATAAGTCCTCTATCTACATTCAATGATACTGATTATTTGTTTTCCATTGTTTCTTATACTGAGCATAGCTCATGTGGACTTTGGGAGTTGTGATGATCATATCATTCTCATAGGGAAACCTCAGTGTGTAAAACTAGATCAATGGAATAATATGATATCTACCTCATACAAGAGAAACCACGGTGTGTAATCCCTGGTCAATTGAACTACAATAAATATGATTCCTTCCATAACAAGGATACATAAGATTCCTCCTAGAGGTCCAATATCAAATATATGGTTCCCAAGTGACCCCATATATTTCCTTTCCATATGATATTGAACTTCAGGATTTAACGAACTACATGGTTTTTGATTCCTATTATAAAATAGGATATGTAGGACACCTCATAATAGCTCAATCTCATCCTCAAGATACTAACCGCCTCCCTGGACAACAACAAACTTCAGAGTGCCTAGTTATATGGCTTCAACATATAAGTAGCTACCCACAAATGGTAAATAGATAAAGAACCTCTGATACATATTGATGGATTCACTAATAGGATTCCCCCTTTTCATATAAAAGGGATTAACTTATGATCATTTTTTTAGGGTAACCTGTCCCATGTGGGGTTAGGAAAAGATTCTCAAATATATCTTAAATTTATAATATATTCCCAAATTAGGAAACAATTCCCTCCAAAATGGTGTGATGAGCCCGACCACCCATTATCTTGACCAATTTGAGCTACTAAGCATCGTTGGGTCTGAAACCCCAAATGACCACCTACCTTTGGAAAGCAGGTTCATATCCAATTGTGGATGTGGGGTCCATTTGGAGTTTCCATTAAGGATAAACAAATGGTAATCCCAAATTGAATGATTGTACAATGACATTTCCAATGATCTTGTACCCAAGTGGTAAAGGCTCTTTCTTGGAATACAGAAGATCCTAGGAACAATCCATGTTGAGCGCAGGTACTATTACAGTATTATGCATGCAGTGACGCAAATGATGATGCAGTCAGGTGGTGATGTTGACACGATGTAGGAAGGCGGTGAGGCAAGCATTACATAGGTACGATGACATAGGCGTGACGCTACACTAGGATTTCAGTCCATGTAATTATCCTCATGACCACTGGGCCTATGAGCCATATACTAAATAAATAAGGCATGATGGGTAGGCTATCTATTTGGTGGGGGATATGGCCTACTTTCCTGGCCTATGTGTGTGTGGTATGTGTGTGTGTGTGTGTGTTTGAATGTAATTATACCCACAAGAACTTAATATATATATATATATATATATTTTTTTTTTACAAAGACATTGACCCCCCCCCCAAAAAATTAAACTGTCAATCCAAGCCAACCAAATCATTCTGATGAAACAAAAGTGGTTAACTAGATGAGAAATCATTTAACTACAACTCCTCCTTTTCAAGATAAAAATGATAGACTACTCATTTCTCTTTAGACCATTTAGTTCTTATCGCATGGTTGGTTATTATCCTCAATCGGTGTGAAATAAAAATAATCCAACATAATAATAAAACCATGTACATTAGTCCCCAATAATTAATTTCAAACACATTTCATTAATAAAACCAATGGAAACCCCAATAACAATATAAATTCCAAAGGAAAAGTCAATTTATGTAGATACACCTACCTCAATTGCAATGTAATCTCATAAAATATTCTTCAAACCACTAGGAATAGAATAAATGGATCCCTATAATCCTATAAAAATAATAAATTCATCAAAACTCCACCATAAACCCTAGGTTTGTCCCTCTATGGCCTATATGGTTTTCATTCCTTGATGTAATGGGAATAATGAGTAATTAGAAGAAGAATAAAGAATGTAATAAAGGGAAATATGGTTTACCATTAGATGAACCACTAAAACCAAGAGAAAATCCCCAATAAATGAATAGGGGATAGGTTATGTGGTTGGAAGAGGAACATGCGTCGCACAAGGGGGAGAAATTAGGGGTTTGGTGGTTAAATATTCAACAAGAGAACTTTTTTATATTTACATTTATAAGTAACCTAGGCAGACCACATGGTTTAGATGCCCAGTCTTCCAAACCATGCACAACCATGTGGGTCACCCCCCCCCCCACCACACACACACACACAAAATGGGTTGCATGGTTTTTTTGGATAGTCCTAATGGTTATAAAAACCATGCGGTAATCATACAAAATAACTATGGTCTCTACAAAACCCGTATCACATGGTTAGGTTCACCATTAGTACTAATTGTGTGACCACCATTTTCCCTATCTTGTTTTCCCCAAAATCCATATTTTCAACCCATGGCTCCTAAAAACTATAAATTAAATGAAATCCAAATAAAAAATCACAAAAAAACATTCTAGTGACCGTACATGTATCACAGTACGAATAAAACTATTTCTAAATAATATCCCCAAAATAATATAGGAAGGTCTCACTGAATCATCATCAATCAACCAATTCCCAACAAGTTGTGATTTATCCTCTCATTCATGCCATTACACTATGAATTTCCAAGAGGATTGATTTGTGAAATAATTTCACAATTTCTTAAATGATCAGTAAATTCCTAGCTCAAGTATTCACCACCTTGATCTTATTATAAAATCTAAATACATTATATAATATAATTATATAATTCACTTTTGAACACATTAAACTTTTCAATGGTTTTAAAGTTCTATCTCATAAGAAACACAAAACCAGGTATACTGAAATCATCAGTAATGGTTATAATATATCAACATCTACCACTTGTTTGAGTACATGTTAGTCTACATGAATCGCTATATATAATATCCAGTAGTCCACTTTCCCACTCACCTTTTCCAATAAAAGCTTATTTTGTAATTTTTTCAAATAAATAAGATTCAAAATTATTAAAAGTATTCATAATTAAATGAGTCCAAGAATCCATATCTTTAGAGTCTTTAAATGTGTTACTAATTTATATGATCAGGGAAATAATTTCAAAGATAAGTGGTGTTAAAATCAACCTTGACCTTCTTATCTTGAATGTTATATATAGGACTATCATTATCTGTAATATATAAATCATTCACCATATTCCCAATGTCATAAAACATTTCATTCATATATAGAGATAAAATCTTGTTTGTAGTAATGAACACAAATCACATATTATACAAACATGATATAGAAATAAATATTCTATTTATGGTTTGAACATGGTAATATTTTTATAATTCTATAATTAATCCATTGGGAAGATATAGAACATAAATTTCAACCACTGATGGAGAAAATCTTTCCCTATTTCCCATATGTAGTTCTACTTCACCTTTCATAAATTCTCATCTTTTTTTGAGTTTTTTTTATCAACATAAATATGTGATTCACACATAATATCTAAGACCCATGAGTTGGAATTAGAGATATTGTTTTTTATGTAATTTTCATCCTAATGCTTATATTATTTCTCCTTGAGAGCACTTCTCAACCATAGATACCAATCTAGAACTATTCTATAGGTCATACCTATAATATATCTTGATATAATAATCATGATGTTACCATAATCTATAATAAATACATGTTTATGGTCGAGTATCATTTTTTATATCTTTTTATCAAAGTATTTTTTTTCAATATACTCCCACTAAAATGATGACCCCATAAATCATTACCTTTAGTGGGTTATGATCCATATTTCACTAAGTTTTCATTCCAATTAAGTGATACTCTTAAATATTATCTATTTAGGTTGGATATAATGCCAATAATATTTAATATTATTCTTAGATAGTTGAGTGCACAACCCTTTTTCAAAATACATAATATAAACAATCATGATTATTCCTCATGTATCCTATCTCATATGGTTTCTTAATTAGTTATAACGCAAGGATCTTAGTGGTATTTGGTTACTTAACTCTTAGGCTTATCCATTTCCACCATTAATTACATAAAATAATCCATTGTAACAAAGATTTTGAATGAAGAAACATAGTTGAATTATCAAGGTATAGACATGTGTTTACTTTTGAAGGAATCACATGCTTAGTATTTGAGAGGTTTTCTTAGTATAAATATTTAAATATAATTTTTATGCATATCATTTATAAATATTTCATCCCATGGAATATTTATATCTCATGTTATCCCAATATATATACATGATTTTATAAATTTAGTTTTGTAATCCTTATTCCTTCCACCAAATTTACATGTTTAAACCATATTAATGGGTAACTATTTACACAACTCACTTTTTTTTACTAATTAAAAAATATAATCCAAATATATCTACACATATCCAAATTAATCACATGAATAAGGTAAATAAAACCCTTTCATGTAAAGTATTTTAATCATATAAAATAAATAATCCCCATAATTTTAATCATTGAGTGACAAGTAGTCAACTCCCACTTTTCTTGGTAAGGCATAGAACTCCAAGCCTATGAGTAGTCTGACCCAAAGTCCCTCTACCCACATTTCAATACTCAATAATGACTTAAATATTATTATAATTATAACACCTAATACATATAAAATATAATCATCCTCTAAATTCAAGCTCATAGATCTTTAAAAAAACTTAAATAATCAAGTTAAAATAAAACCAAATCTTATATGATCATACATGGAATGTGACTTTTATATGCATGGTATGAAATTTTATAAGAATAAACTTAAAAAACTACCTAAAGCATAAAATATCCACATAATATAAAAAATCATACACATGAATATTTAAATAATAATATCATAAATAAATAAACAAATAAATTATTTAATATGAGTTATAAAAATGTTAGAACATTATAATAATCAAAATCTCTTTTTGAGTGCTCTAAAGTCACGCTAATTCAATGTGGGACCTAAGAGCTCACACCGGTAATGGTTTTTAAGAGAAAAAAAATTATTATTTTTTCTAAATATCATGGATTTCCACTATTATGTGTTTTAATTTTATAAACCATTCTGGATTAAAAGATAATTTCATTTCATAAGAAATTCTGGTTTCATGGTCTCACCAGGAACCATGGAAAATCAATATCCACCAGGGAATAGTTGGTTCTTATGTGGGATCTAACTGCGATATGTTAACATCCACCATGACATAGTTATTCCCTAAGGTGTGTAACACCCTAGCCTAGATCACTCTAAAGATAGTAACCAAACTAGTTCACCATGTGATCTCAGGCATGCCTCCATGTACTCTAGAGGATATTGAATAATAGCAAGGATCTAGGGTAATAATGTGGGGTGACTATACCCAATGTATCGGAGTGTGCAAAAAAATTTAAAATAACTAAATATCATCCATCATAATAAACTGAAAGTGAAAGCAATAATTATAAATAAGGATAATAATAAATGAAATGTTGTGATGGATGAACAGCCACATCATACATACAACTGACTACCCACTGGGTCAATTACATATACAGACCAAAATAAAAATGGAATAAAGATGTTGGATATTTGATAAATCTAAGCCATACCTCATCCAGATCTATAATCCCCCATCTAAGCCATCTTGTTCAGCCATTCTATCATGGGCCTCACCTCAACCTGTTCCTACAATAACCATGTGATCCCTGCTTGGATACCCTTGTGTAATGGTGACCCAAGTAGGGTGTGAGTACAAGAATCAACAGTGCACCACCAATGTGTTCTCATACTAACTGACATAAGTTATGATATGTTCATGTGATATAATCCAATGGAATGAATAATAAATTAATAAACCACATCAATATCTATCTTATCCTAATTTTGGAGTGTCTCTAAGTGTGTCACGATGATCGTGCCTCCATAGTATCACCCCTACCCCATGGGCATACACATAACCCGGTACATGCCCAAAAACCATCATTGATCCTCGGGTTCATGACCCTGATCAAACATTACTACTTTAACCTATGATGGAATGACTTCAATAATGATCATAACCTTAGGGGAACCCTTATTCACTCACTAGGGATCCTATTCTCAAACCTCCAATGAGGAGTAGTGTATATCATATGGCTTCCCCAGGAATCTCTCATCCTCATGCCCTTTGGTTGAACCACATGATAGTAATTTGGAATTCTCAATGTAAAGACAATGACTAATTCCTAAGAGGGGGAGGCCCTAAGAGATCTTATACATACAAGGGTGTCTAATTCTTGGGTGCCCTAGAAAATAAAAGGGGTTACCCTCCCTAGATCTCATGCCTAATCTTATGGGTATCCAATATCTCATGACTTCTCCACTTAACAGTCAGGGGTGCATCCACCTGGTCCTATAGGGTATCTTAGGAATCAATCAAGAGGATAAAACCATCACAATAGGGATTTATAACATCCATGCTCATGGATATACACCCACCAGGCATCTCATATCACCATTCAAATATCAGGAATTATGGTAATTCACAATGGTCTACTGGTATATTCATTTTAATACCAACACTTAGGAATTCACAATAGTATAAATGAATCAAAGGAATCCTTTCCATACCAAGAATTCATGTACAATCATAATCATACAGATTTGATGTGGTATCCTAGGTTCCACCTCTAGGCATCCACTCCAACATCAACCATATATCTAAATGATAGTTGAGATATGCATCTTCCTCCAATATATTTTGAGATTGGATCCAAACTATATCGAGAATCCTAAGGTATCATCCATCTCATCAAGTTATTCTTAGGAATTCTTAGAAATCTAATTTTTGTCATGACTAACAGTCAATTATCATGCATGTTAGAAAATCATGTATCATAATTGATTAGAAAAATAAAATACCAGCAGGTCTAGCTAAATTCCCACACCCGTCACTTCCACCATAGCCACCCCCCCCCCCCCGTGATTATACATAGGTTTAGGTAATAAGGTGACACCCACAACCATCACAGCCTATGTTTATACACATCCTCTCAGTGTTAGTCTATCAACGGAGAACCTACTTGAGTCCCCTCAGTCACTGCATATTAGAGTCCCACTCACAAGGGTCGTCACTCTTAATTAAGGTATCGAGTCAACACCCAATACTATAAGGAAATAACATCCCATTGAGTCATAAATATGGTAGCATGGCCTTTCCATCCATAAAGGGTTCACCACATAGGTAATAGTCAGAGAGAAATCTTACATCCCATCTCGATCATCAAGGTCTTACTAGGTAGGTCTGCTCAACCAACCCATCATCTATAGCCTGTGTTATATCCACCTAGGCTAAGAATATCTCAATTAAAGGCCTCTATAATTGATAGCCAATCCAAACTAGCCAATAACAAGGTCCATCGGGGCCTTGGAACCTTGTGCATCCTATTTTATGTATCTATTTTAAATTAAAAAATTAAATTAAACATAAAGACACCCTGAGTGGTGTGACCACACACCAAATACATCATAAAAAATCATAAATGGAATAGGAAAATTATGTGGAACACCAACATTTTATTAAATACTTTCCAATTTTATTTCTAGGGGTTAGAACAGCTTCCAAGGCCCGTCCATTCCATCTAGCCTCATCCATGATCAACTAGACACCGCTAATCCACATGAGTCCCTAACTCATACCAAAATTCATATATTAATTAATTATAACATTTATAACTAATTAAAAAAATTATTTTAAATTGGAATAAATTCCAAAAACTCATAGGGTCATCCCACCTTATTAAGACCACCAGAAATGGGGTGCAGTCTACTCCTGACATGTATCCGAACCTACACCATGCAAAATCCCCAATTAATCTTGCTAATTCCACAATAAATAATTTAAATTTTGGGTAAAAACACTACACAAATACAAACTACAATGTACCTTCACCAAAATAATGTGTGATGGCAGAAGGATATATTCTTGGGTTCTCCTATAGCTAGGCTAAGTGAAAGACCCATCAAAAACAGTTGATTCCATAATACTCTATTGGAATTGATTTAAATCTATAAAATAGAAAGACCCAAAATCAATTATGGAGGAAGAACAACATGGAATGAGGGATGAGGAATATCTTACCCACTGAAATCATCTGATCGCACCCAAAACACCTAGAATTATGAAGAAATGAGGGAGGGGTGTTGGTTGATTCCTCGCCACACATCTCATGCATCCAAAAAAGAAAGGGTGACCATAAACTCTTTTCAATTAAATAAAACATATATATACAATTTCATAGTGATACTATGGGGTTTATTCCATGAATTTTAAAGAAGTGGACTCAAATCCCTCAGCTAACCTTTTTTCACATCCTAAATTCTCCCAACATAATCCTTAAACTATATTCATGATGTGAATGATCTATTCACACTGTGTATCACCTATAACCACACTTTTCAAAAGCCAGGGCCCCTGACCACTCCTTTTCCATTCACCCAAACCCCTAGTACATCCCCCAAACATTAAACCACATCCAATACCATTTTTTAAAAAAAAATTCAAACCCCATTAACTCATTTTGATTCTCATCTCTCAAAATGAACCATCCACCAAATAGAAATTTTAAATTCCTATTGAATTTTACAACCCATCCTAACATAGTGTTTTACATTCTACCCACCATATAACTTCGCATCCCCAAGAATTTTTTTCATCCATTTAGATAACACACCCAACCAACTAGGGTCACCAACCCATGCTTAGTTCATTGAATGAACTTCAGAATTCCAAAAGATCTTCTTTTATGCAAATCCTAACATGAGGTGCATCATTCATCAAAACCCAAGACACTTCTCATAACCATCGCTAAAAAATTTATATGATTCTCCAATGAACCCATATATTATGAGACACCTTCATTTCATCAGTTAACTCATCACCAGGTTCATGGTTCTCCCCACCACATAACTCAAATCATCATGGTTGAATCTAACCCATGATGACCCCCACCATCATAATCACCTATCAAAACACATTCTTATCCTTTCAATGACCCACTTGATTTGGTTTCAACATCACCACAAACAAACAAATATGAAACCACCCTCAATAAGATTTTTCTACCCCTATTATATGTTACTTAACTATAAAAGATGAGTATCCATCACCCATGCATAGGTCCCTCATGCACTAGACTTTCCTCGAAAGGTTATATCCAAAACCTCAGTATACACTCTTCGTATCAATTATGACATACCCAAACCATGATACTAGTTTATATTGCTTTACCAAGTGTTTGTATCTCATCATAAACCTTTATTATGTTTCGTCACATGATTCACCCCCAGAACCATGCGATGAAACAAGGCTTCACTCCATGAAACAAGTATTCAAACTGTTTCACCCCATGAAACATGTCATGAAACTAAGGTTTACCTCACAACCATCTTTAGATCATGTTAAAAAAACCTAATCCCAATTCCAATGCAGTAACTCTATCCATAATAATATCTAAATCATAAATCATTTATTTATATGGGATCAGATAAATCAGATTTATATCTCACTTATGTCCAAATGCCACCTCAATCATCCAATGACTGGTCCAACCATGCCAATGGACCTTCAAACATGAGGTTCATGAATCCATGATAGAAATCGACCTCACTAAAATAGTATTCACCTTTTCATTTTATCTCTAGATTAAAACCATAACACCACAACCCATACCTTTTCCATACCTGATCTTGATGACTGGATGTGACCAAACCCACTCATACATGAGAACTAATGATAAAAACATTTTTCCACATTCCTAGAACTATATAACTCCATATACAACATATAACATGGTATGTTCCATAACTAGTCCCTCACCCTATGGCGGCTGATGTTGCACTCCCCACCATACGAATTTCCTTAAACCACTTTACCGCCACAATCTCAATAGGTCCCATAGCCAAACACATGTGTTACTTCTCTTAAGCCATGGTCACATCATCCCATCAATACCTAACAGTAATTTCCCCAGATCAGTTGTTCCACTCCACTCAAATCAATTTTGATGTATCCTCTACCATAAAAGTACATTTTTCAATTCATTAAAACCCTAATCTGTTATGACCGTAAGTGTTTCATCAAAACATTGGTCCTAGACTCGCACTTAATTGATCACCAATTCATTATTTAAATGGACACCATGTGAAAATGGTGTGTTCCATTCACATATCATCCAATATAGTGGCTATACAATCCCATATCACCCAGTCACATCACCCAACTCACACTTCCATCAGTCATATCTAGCCATAGCTATGAACATGAACCTATCCCCCTAAACATGCCCTCCTGTAGGTCAGACTCAAAAAAAACTCCCATATGCTATTTTCCAATAAACTGACATCCCTTTCATGTATAGTAAAAAACACACGGTCATCCACCAACTGATGTTGTTACCAAAATCACAAGAATCCATCCACACTATATTACTACACCACTTGAGAACATGTCCAAAACACATAGGGTCGAGAATTATACTCATCTTTCCCTCAAAAAAAACCTCAACACACCAAGTACCAAAATGCCACTTTGGTGGTGGTGCGGTGGTGAAGGTGAGTTGCCAAAATAGGTTGTTCTTTGGGAGGTTTAGGGTTCGAATCCTGGGAGTCCTCTTTCGGGCCGAACCTCTCCCCTAGGATCCACCCACCTTGCTGGGTCTCCCAGACTCATCGGGGCGGGAAAAATGAGGTGCGACCCAATTTTTGATAGATCTCTGTGATGAACCATCACTGCCGGGATGTTACCCTCAGGGACGCTCTGCCATCTCGGCTGGCAACGGCTCCTTCCCCGGCTGGGGAGTTGCCTTCGGGTACTACCCCTTCATGGGGGAGGGGGTTTTCTCTGTGTGGAGGGTTCAAAAAGGCCACACCGGGGAATTCCCTTTTAATAGAAAGAGACTCCAAGTACCAAAACTAAGGGTTCTTTCCTCCTTAAATTTTATAAGTCATATTTAGGCTTATAACAAAACCTTATTTTACCTCTTGTGAATCAAATTAAAAATATATCGCATACCCATGATTCCTACCTTAAAGACATCTATAAACCCAAGAAAACCCCACCCGTGGATTACCCTCAATTAATGCATGGTGTCGACTCACTAAGACTAAGTCGTATCTCAAGGTCCTCTTGGTCCTCCCACCTAGCCCACAAACTAGGTCTTTCTAAGGTAAAAACTCATATGAAACACCTCATTGTTCCCATTCACATCCTACACAACACCTCATGTTCCAACACCCTCCAAAGGGTTTCATCTCTACAACGATATCACAATCCAACCCAATAGCCTGCCAATGAACTAATTCTTACAAAGCATCCATACATAGTACTTCCCCTAGAGAATCACAACCCATTTAGGGTCATATACATAATGGAATCATCCCGGATGATCCATGCCAAAAAAGCCATTAACATGAGGTTCAGTTAGATAGAATTTCATTATAATATATATGGGGATAACAACATATAGTTTTTACTGACACTTTAAATAACCAAACATATAGGGAACATTAAACCAGCATCACCCTATGGTGATTCTTAATAAGGTAAACATCAACCATTATCTCGGTTAGGTAGAATTGCATTCCAACCTATATGGGAAAACAGTGTATAGGTTTTTACTGGAACCTTAAATAACCAAGCCTTAAGAACTCACCTCTCTAACAATATACGTGTATGGATACTCCCTGGAGGATCTAGTCACACCACATGGGTATACAAATACTACCTATATCACCCTAAGATGATTTGTATCCCATGAACTACCATCACACAATTTAGTTAAGTAGAGTGTCATTTTAATATATATGGTAAAACATTGTATAGGATGTTGCTAACACATTAAATAAACAAACCTACACAAACTCACCCTCAAGGGGTTAATCTCTAAGACATGGATTCTCTTTAATGGGCCCTTAGAGTCTGTACACATCCCCTTCTGAAGGGACTATATCACCATCATTACAATAGGATCTATATGACCTACCACCATAAAAACATAAGTATACAAATCAGGCAAACTAATTTTAATTCCACCAATTAATTATATGTAAAAACATAGTATGATCAATTTATAACACTCTTAATAGAATATCCTCCATCATCAGTAAAAAAATACACCAAAAGTTCTCATGTGAATCAAAACTTCCTGGTATGATGCCTAATATGTCTCTTGCCTCTACAAACCAAGATCTAAAATTCATATTCGGATTCTTACAACCAAGAAAAGATCTAAAAACCATTAAATCAAAAGTAATAAATCTCAAAAAAAAACAATTTTCCATTCTAGGTGAATATAATGTCAACCATAACATCACAATCCAAGAATATCAATCATATGTCCCTAAAAACCTAGAAATCCATTGGAAAAGGTGTTCATGATGCACCAGTTCGGGTTAAATCATAAGGTTTTACACATTCATAAATCTATAGTCTACCATCTCCTAAAAAAATTAACACAAAAATAAAAACATGCATTGATGCCACTTTGTAACACCATAGCCCAGCTCACTCTAAAAATAGTAACCGGACTACTTTACCCCATGACATAATGAATGCCTCCACATATGCCAGAGGCTTCCAAATTGCAGTGGGGGTATATGGAAATAATGTGGGGAGATTATAACCCATGTATCAAAGTGTGAAATAGAATATAAAATAAATAAATATCATCCATCATAATAAATAGAAATTAGAATCAATAAATATAAAAAATACTGACAATAAATGAGATGTGGTAATGTCCCAAAAATCCATACCATACATACAATTGAACACCCATTGGGGAGATTACATATACAAAACAGAATAAAAAGAAAATAAAGATTTTGGATCCTTAAAAACTATGATCCATACCTCATCTTGATCTCCAATCCCCCATGAAAGGCATCTCTCTTGACCATTATATCCTAATCCACAACCCAACCTCTGCCTACAATAACCAAGTGATCACTTATTGGGTATCCATGTGCAATGGTGGTCTGAGCAGGGTGTGAGTATAAGACTTAGTAGGGTACCACTAATGTGGTCTCATACTAACTAGAAAATGTTGTGATATGTGCATGTGACATGCTCAGCCGAAATGAATAAATAAAATGTGAAATAAATAAATAAATACACAACCTCAATATCTACTTTGGATCAATTATAGTGTGTCTCTAAAAAAATCAATATGGTAACTTCTTTATAGTATCACCACTACCCCACACAAGAACACATAACCTAGGCCATGACTAGACATAATCATCAATCCTTAGGTATGCAACCCCGATTGACCATACCTACATCATTCAGATTCAGAATATCTCTGAGCATGAGCATATCCTCAAGAGAACCTCTACTCACTCACTAGGGATCCCAAGCTCACACCTCCATTGATGAGTAAAGATATTCAGTAATTACCAGGAATCCTTATTCCTCAATTCATTAGGTTGAACCCCATAGTAGTAAGTGGGAATTCTCAATGTCAGGTTGACAACTGATTTATAAGAGTGTAAGACCCTATGAAATATTATACGTCTAGGAGTGAATAATTCTTGGGAAACCTTGGAAATCAAATGGAATACCCTCCTTAGATCCCATGTCCAATATATTGGGAATCCAATATCTTGTAGCTCCATATCCAAACTATTAGGGGTACATCAACTCAATCATAGGGGTGTCATAGGCATCAATTGAGGGGATACAACCATCACCCTCAAGATGTAAAACATCCACGATCGGGGATATATTCCCACCTCTTATATCATACCTCTATTAAAATCTAGGGAATCATAGGCATTTTCAATGGTCTACTGGTATCTCCATGTGAATCCTAGGACCTGGTAATTCATAGTGGTATCACTGAATCAAAGGAAATTATTTTATCCCATGAATTCCTATATGTGCACAATCATAAAGATTTAATGTTAGATCCCGTGTAATAGCTCTACAAATGCAGTCTTACATCAACCATATATATAGATGTTAGTCATTCTAGGAATCTACCCCCAAAAACAATGAGGCCAGATCCCAATTATACTAGGCATCCTAGGATCTCATCCATCTCATCAAGTGATTCCTGGGAATCCGGATAAATCACATATGTTTCAAGACCAATGGTTGGTTCCTAATAATTTTGGGAAATCGTCCATCATAATTCATCAACAAGATAAAAAACAATTATGGATGGTCAAACTCCAATGTTTGTCCCTTTCATCACACCCCCACAGGGATTATACGTTACTTCGGGTTCTAAGAAGACAACCACAATGATTACTACCAATGTTCAATCAATCAATTGGGAACTTACTTGGGTCCCTTAATCATTGTATATCATAGGCCCCCTCACAAGGTTCCACGGTCTCAATCAAGGTATTAGGTCGACACCTGGTACTCTAAGGACATCGCTTCCCATGACATCATCAATAGGGTACAACAGCCTCACCAGCTGTAAAGACCCGGAAATTCCATGTAATTTTTTAATTACATGGGAATTTTACGAGTCCGCGAAAATTGACGGCGTGAGATTCCGAGGCCCAATGTGTTCGAAATGAATTTTTGAACTTTTTTTGGGTAAGTTGAGTAAACGTGTGAGTGGGTTTTTGTAACTTTTAAACCAGTGCTTGGAATTAAAATCTGAGGGCACCGTTGAACTTGCAGCGCTGGTATTCACTTAAGGAGACCTTCACCTCGACCGCAGTAGGTCGAGGGTGAAATATAGATTTTGGAGTTTTTGTGGAAATGAAAATAAAATAAAATAAACTTTTATTTTATTTCTATTAGAACCACTCTACATGGGTTATGGTGGGGGGAACACTCGAACTAAAACCTCCATTTTGAATTCAAAGGTGTGGACCACCCGAACCCCTTTAATGAGAGGTAACTCTTGAACTTCCTCTTATTATTCAATTATGCCAACTCCCCATTGAATTGTTGGAGGTAACTAACATTTAATGTAATGTGTTAGAAATTTTATTTGTGCCAACATAATTAATCTTCTTAAGTTAAATTATATTGGAACCTCATTATTTTGGTGGGAAAAGGAGAAGGGGAGAGCTTTTGGAGGATTATGCTTCTCCAATGAAGAACACCTCCCAACGAAGAAAGTTCTCCTACGAAGAACCACCTCCATCGAAGAGAGATTATCTGATGAATGAGCCTGGGATCAAAGGCGTGTGGCAGGTGCGACGAACATCGACATCTTCAACTTCTTCCTCACACCAACACCAACGAACAGATGAGGTAGGTATTGTTGTTTTTATTTTTTCCCTTTCTCATTCTTGATGACTCTTTGTAATTCAAGAAGGAATCATAGACACTAGCTACTACTCTAACGTGGAGAGTGCGGAACAAGTGAACATGTCCCGACCTCTCATGTTTATTTTTTCTATTCTTCGCAATGAAGGCAACGGCGTGAACGCGCCACCCGACAAAAGAGAACCACTGCATTGAGCTGCGGCGGAGAGGGAAGGGCTACTGGTTCGCTGTCAACCGTTAGTAAAGGCATGGTTCACGACCGTGCTATGCAGAGAGGATGGTTGGCCATCCAGCCAGCCGCGGCGGACCACTGCACTACGGCCGCCACGCCGCTCTGTGGCCGCCCCGCCTCACCGTGGCCGCCTCGCTACAACTCGGCACCCTGCCGCCCCGCGGCGCCCCACCACACCGTGGCCATCCCATACCATAGGGCGCCCAGGCCAGGCCGCTAGGCCGGGCCACCTAGATCATGTCGGGCCGCCCAGCAGTCTAGGTCAGGTCAACCCGAACCGGGTCAGCCCAGGTCGGGTCGGTCCGACCAGGTCAGACCGGACCAAGACCAGTTTCGACCCATTCCACACTTTTGGCCATAACTTTGGCATCTGGTGTCCATTTGAAGAACCGTCTACGGTGTCGGAAAACTTGGAGTGAAATGGACCTTTTGGTATACCCCACTTGAGATTTGGATAAAGTTGAGGTATGGTCAGGTTGGATCAAGCACGAATCCAACTAGGCCCTCAAGACTAAAAAGCTAATAACTTACAGATCGGGTGTCCGATTGACGCACCATCTATTGCGTTGAGACCCATAATACGTGGCGGTCCTTTGGGATACTTCTTAGTGGGACTTCGTGGAAGTTGGAGTATCGAACAGTGGATTGAGGATCAGACCCTTATAGAGACAAGAGATCTTAGTGAGGGAACCCTATAGCTGGATGTAATGGTGTACTAGGATCCTGTGTGGGTCTGACGATGTACTGATGATGTACTAGGATCCTGTGTGGGTCTGATGATGTACTGATGATGTACTAGGATCTTGTGTGGGTCTGATGACGTACTGACGATGTACTAGAATCATGTGTGGGTCTGACGATGTACTAACGATGTACTAGTATCCTGTGTGGGTTTGACGATGTACTGATGATGTACTAGGATCATATGTGGGTCTGACGATGTACTGACAATGTACTAGGATCCTGTGTGGGTCTGATGACGTACTGATGATGTAATAGGATCCTGTGTGGTTTTGACGATGTACTAGGATCCTGTGTGGGTCAAATGAGGTACTTGGATTCTGTGTGGGTCTGACGATGTACTATGATCCTCTGTGGGTCTGATGATGATTTAGGATCCTTCATGGGTCTGCCTCTTAACAGAGTAAGATGAATTAGTAGTTACATCTAATCATCTCTACTATTGTACATAAGTTATACCTGGTGTGAGATGAGTCTATACCTGTGTGGTACTTTCCTTCGTGGTGATACCTTGGTGGTATTCTTCTGTGTGACATACATGTGTGGTACTTACCTTCGTGGTATTTCTTCTTTTGTGGAACATTTGATCTTTGGGATTTTGAGTTGGATCGTGTGTTTCCTCATGACTGAGATGGGTATACTTGATAACTTTGGTATATGTGTGGGCATATACCTATGTTGGGTTTTCAATTGATTTCATTCCTTTTGGTTTATCCTTTGTGGATTTTGTGAGACCTTGAGGGTCTTGGGGTCCCTACTGAGTATCATTATACTCACTCATGCATGGATTATGCCCACACCCTGTTGTGTTTGGTGCAGATGACGGACAGTGCTGACTGAGGATGAGGGTACCGGGACTGGAGGTGGTTCGAAGGTGGACCTAGATGAGGCATACCACAAAGATGACCATTTGAGAGATGTATCTACCCTTCAGGTAGGATCCTTGTTGGGTGTTCACAGGAGTTATTCCAGTTTAATTGTACTTTTCATTTTTCCTGTACTTTCTAGTTAGGATTGTATTCGGACCCCTTTTTGCTTACTGTACTCACACTTTTACTATATAGTTTACTTGTGTTCGTATCTTGTTGTGTGCTTGGTTGCGTGTGTTTATAGGATATAAAGGTAATGCCTTCCTGGTTTTAGGGAATACGCCTTTCGGTGCTAGTCTCCAGCCCCTCGCCTATGGAAGGCGGGCTTGGGGTAGTCATGGCATACGCCACAGGGGACGGGTCGTGACAAATTGGTATTAGAGGTAGGTTGGTTCTACCATAGAACATTGGACTCTAACATTTTTAATGGAAATACTGTTAAGTGTAGTGTGTGTGGTTATCAGTTTAGGGAATCCAGTTTTGGTGTGGCAGCCGATGTATCCATAAACCAGGACCCTAACTTCTAATTTCTGACTCAGTGCATGAAAACACTGATTGAATGTATGTTTTCAAGAGTTTTCTTTGTGATCTCTTTGAGTCAGCTCACTGGGTATAACTTATTGAAAGTGGAATTCCTGTTTCTTTTCAGGATGCCTCCACGTAGACAACCAGCTAGGGTTCTAGATATAGTGCACACTGATATCCCACCAAGCGACGAGGCCTCGGTGCAGGGCCCTCTTCTAGTAGAGGCACCAGCGGTACCATTACCTATTGGGAGACCGATTCCAGTAGCCCCAGCAGTAGAGGGTGCATGCCCCTTGAGCGCATTGCATGAGTTCCAGTGCTAGAGTCCACCCAGGTTCAGGGGAGAGAAGGACCCACAGGTGGCTGAGGATTGGCTGGAGGACGTGGTTAGAGTCTTCTGACTAGTAGGGACACCAGCTGATCTCATGGTGATCATTGCCGCCAGCCATCTATAGGCAGTATCAGGCAGATGGTGGAGCTTGATGCTCCCAGTTCAGGACGAGGTGACGCTTCTCTGGGCAGACTTTGAAATCCTGTTTTGGGCAGAGTTTATCCCAGCGACTCTTCATGCAGTGCGCATACATGAGCTTCTTCATCTGCAGTAGGGGAACATGTGCAGTGACCCGCTAATTCTCCTTGTCTTGAGAGTACAATGATTTATTACTAGGCCTTAAGCGACATCCCCAAGATGCCAAAGGCTAGCAATAAATTCCAAAGGGTTTCAAATATAAGTTGGGGGATGATTTACCCTTTAAAAAATAACCCATAAACCAACCATAACCAAACATTCACTATATGATTCATGAACAAATGAAAGACCAATAAACACTTCATTCATATCAAACTACTTCAAGGTACACAACAAGGGAAGACCAAAATAAGCATCAAAGTGCACAGCGGATGAACAATTCAAGACTCTCAAAAGACACTACAACTCCATGCTCCACAAGCTCCAAGCTTCACAACATCTACCAAGAATCACCACAATCCACTAGCAATAAGATGCTTTACCATTACTTGTGTCTCGGAATACGACATCTGCAAAAGCACCAACGTGCCAAAGCAGGGGTGAGTATAAAACTCAGTAGGTTTTCCCCAATGACTTCCCTACTCACACCGCTAGGATAGAATAGTTAGCCACATTTATATAAAAACGGTTTATATAAAACTTTTTCTCAAAAGAAGTTTATAACTAAATATAAACAAGTTTTCAAAACCATTCATAACCAAAGGCATTTCAAGATTAATTGAAACCAATTTTCCATCAAGTTATTTTTCTAGAAAAAATAACCAAACAAGCTTTAGAACCATTTCACAATATCCCTTTTTGGCACACCCAAACCATTCCACAAACCCATGCAACCAACCATGCATGCTACCTGGAAGAGGGGAGAAGCCCTAACCCTTATCCATCCCAACCATGACGGGGGATACTTCTTACCCTTATCCAACCCAAATTCACATGAATGCTTGACGGGGGAGAGCCCTAACCTGTATTCATCCCAACACTGATAGGGAAGACTTCTAACCCTTATCCATCCCGAATGAAATATGAATGTTTGTTGGGGGTTCCCTAACCCTTATCCATCCCAACACTAATGGGGAGACCCCTAACCCTCATCCATCCCACATACCCTTCAACACTCACAACCATCATGTCAACTACCAAGTGTGTTCGACCAATTCAAACCATTTTATTAAAACTGCCTTTTTATAGAAAACCAATTCCATCAAAGTCATTTCAATCTCAAACTATTTCAATAAAACGACATTTTTATTGAAAACCCATTTTTCATCAAACCATTTACGGTTTTAGTAAATCCATAATTTAAAATCATCATTTTAAATTCAAGAATCCAAATCACTTTGCACAACAATTCACCAAGATTTCACAATTTCAACAAAACCATAAATCATCATTAAAAAAGATTTATTACATTCTTTTCACAATCAAATACATTCAAAAAAACCAATTTGAAACTAATCCAATTGATTTTAACAAGAGGAGTCGAGAGTAAAGCCACCTAACTCAATGGTTTTGACGAAAACCACAACGGTCGAAGAACGCTCAAGAAACCCAGGTCGATTCTCCAAAAACCCGCCTTAGATCTCTTCTCCTAGCAAGATCAAGACCAAATATCATCATATTTGGCATCCACACACTTAGATATACCCATAACAGATGTAGATCTAAGAAACCAAGAGAAGAGGAGAAGTATATCTAAGTAGATCTAAGAAACCGATCAAGAACGAAGAAGAACAATCACATACCTCAAGAATCTGGCTTTGATTCACCAAGAGAAGCCTTTGGATCACCTTCGGAATGATGGTAGAACCTTCTCTGACCTTAAGAGAAGAAAAATCCCGAGTTAGGGCTACTTAGGAGGAAAAACGAGGCACTTAGAGGCAAAAATGTGTGAGATCCACTTTTATAGGATCTCATTTAAGTGGTCACACGGTTTGCCCGCCCGGTTAGACAAATTGTGCGCTAACCGTGCGTTAGCCACTACCTCGGAAGGCACTCCATGCATGGTTTGGCTAGATGGTTAGACAAACCATGCACCGCCCATGCAGAAGCTACTACCTCCAAGACCAACTACGCACGGTTTGGCCGCATGGTTTAGACAACCCGTGTGCCGCCCGTGCGACTTCCCCTTTGCCTCAAAACATCATTTAAAGTTCTCCTGACTCTCCCATCATCACCCTTAAATTTAAACCATTAAAATCATCAAGAAAGGCTTACATACTAGAAACCGGGGGGTACTACATTATCCCCACCATTGGTCTTTCCATCCTCAGAAAGTAGAAAAACTTAACCTAACTGAAAGAGTTTCGGCTACTGCTCTTTCATTTCCTTCTCATGTTCCCAAGTCTCTTCTTGAATCTGACCATGCTGCCATAAAACCATCACTAGACCGATGCTTTTTTCCCGCAAGGATTTCTCTTGCCTATCCACAATCCGTATCGGGATATGTATCAATGAAGTATTTGGTTCTAGATCAAAGTGATCCCATCTGATCACATTGTTAGGATCAGGTTGATACTTTTTCAACTGAGATACATGGAACACATTATGCTCCAAAATGAACCATGGTGGTAAGGCCAACCGATATTCCACCTCTCCAACCCATTATAGTATCTCAAAGGGGCCAATGTATCTAGGAGATAACTTTCCCTAATTCCTGAAACGACGATGTCCAAGCCTTGTAGAGATCCTCAAGAAGACATGATCACCCACAACGAACGACAACGGTATTCGAAGGTTATCTGCATAATATTTCTGGTGACTCTAAGATGTCTCCATCATTTTTCTAATCAACTGGATCTTCTCTGTTGTTTCTTTGATGAGGCTTTGTCCAACTAGTGAAGTTTCACCATTTTTCACCTAGCATAGTGGAGAACAACAAGGACACCTATACAATGCTTCAAACGAAGCCATGCATATTGAGGCTTGATATTTGTTATTGTATGAGAACTCCACTAAGGGTATATTCTCCTCCCATGAGCCACCAAAATCCATTACACAAGCCCGAAACATATCTTCCAAAGTTTGTATCATCCGCTCGGATTGCCCATCCATCTGAGGATGATACACCGTGCTCATAGTCAACTGAGTTCTGAGGGCTTGCTGTAATGATTTCTAGAAACAAGATGTGAACCTCAAATCTCTATCTGAGACTATATAAATTAGTACACCATTCCTCTTTACCACTACTAGTATATAGATTTTTGAAAGATCTTCCACCGTATGAGTTTCACGAATAGGGATGAAATGGGCCGACTTAGTTAGATGATCCACTATCACCCAAATGGGATCGTGTTTCCGGACCATTCTTGGTAGACCTGTAACAAAATTTATTGCTCTCTGATCCCATTTTCACACTGGGATAGGTAAATATTTTAACATAACATTTGGTCTTTAATGCTATGCTTTAACCTACTGACAAGTTAAGCACCGCGAGATGAACTCATCCACCTTCCTTTTCATGTCACTCCACAAAAACTGTGCCTTCAACGCCTTATACATATTATGTGTACCAGGATGTACAACCCATCTTGAATGGTGGTAATAATGAAGGAGTTGGTCCTGAAAAACCATAGGTACAATCATGTGATCTATGAAACAAAAAATGAACCCCCATAAAGTTTCCAGCCATCAATGGTCTCCCCACCATTAAGTTTTGAACTTACAACCAGACATTCTGCATCAGATGTTTGTGCTTCTTTGATCATCTTTACTAAATCAGGAAAAAGTGTAACTGAAAAGAAAACAGCAACATTACCTCAGTATTCACATTCTACATGCATGTCGGCTAAGACAGACATCAACTGCCATTCATTTGAAGCTTCTTTTTCCAACTGAGCATATGACTTTCTACTCAATGTATCTACCACTGAATTCCCTTTTCCTGGTGTGTACATCAAGTCAAAGTCAAACATCTAGAGATACTCCATCCATCTCCTTTTCCCGAGAATCAAATCTCGCTGTGAGAAAATTTGTTTCAAGCTTTTTTGATTCGTAAACATAATAAATTTCTCACCAAAGAGATAATGTCTCCATGTTTTCAAATCATGGATGACTGCAGCTAACTCCAAATCATGTGTTAGGTAATTTTTCTCATGCACCCTCAACTTCCTTGAACCATAAGAAACCACATGATCTATTTGCATGACAAAAAAACCCAACCTTGATCCCGAAGCATCACAATACACCACATACCCCTGTCCTAATTCTGGAAAGATCAAGATAGGTGCCTATGTAAGCCGTACTTTCAGTTCCGGAAAGGATTTCTGAAATTCTTTCATCTATTGGAAGAGAGCATTATTCTTTGTCATAGCTATCATTGGTGAAGCTAGTCATGAGAAATCATGCACAAAGAGTCGGTAGTAACCATCTATACCAAGAAAACTACGTATATCTAACACATTCTTCGGTGTTTGCCAAGAGATAACGGCTTTTATCTTTTCAGGATCAACAGAAACGCCTTTGTTAGAAATGAAATGGCCAAGGAAATGTACTTCCTGTATCCAAAAATCACAATTTGATAATTTGGCATACAAAAATTTTCAACCAATCCATACCTAGGATTACATCATAGAAATCCATGTCCAATATCGAGAAGTACCATTTTAATTTAGCTCCATCAATAGTTATAGCACATGCTCTACACACAAAGTCTTGACATTCTCTTTCACCAAGAGGAGTTTTTAGTTTCAAAACAGAAGGCATCATTTCCAATTTTAAACATATCAAGTCAATAGCATGAGAAGCAATGAAGGAATGTGATGCATCAGTATCAAAGAGCACTTGCACAAGGGTAGAATTCAAAATAATCATACCTATCACTGTAGATAGTCCAGCCTAATCATCGATCATCATCTACTCAGCTCCATACAATTGCTTTGTCACTGCACTATTCTCCTTGTTGCCTTGTTAAGATTGTCGTAGTTGAGGAGTCATGGTATTTCTAGAATCAGCATGGCTAGCTTTGTTGTGTTGATGAGACTGATTCTGTTGTCCACGTCCTATTGAAGTATATGACGCTTGCGATGCCTAAGGGGTGTCACGCACATCTGGCCTCAGTGCATTCCTACAATAGCATTATAGATGTCTCATCTGCTTGCAATTGTGACAGGCTCTAGGTGGCACCGTACAATCTTTCCTTTTGTGGTCAAGTGAACCACATTGAAAACAACCTACTTTTCTCTGGGGTCATGGAGGAAGGTTCACTGATCCTGCTGTGTGATAGTGATTTCCACTTGCACCATGGAAATAGGTGTCCCTTTTCCTCTTGTTCCCAGAGGTTGAGTTCCCACCGTTTCCTCTAGGTATCATCATTCCTCCTCCTATAGATCATGAGATATCACATTCAGCAATAGTCACTCTTTTCACCATCTCTGTATAATCTGAAATATAGAGCACCAAAATCTTCAATTGAATCTCTTGCCTTAGCCCCGATTCGAAGATGTGTGCCTTCAACGATGCAATTATCGCGACCTCTGGAGATAAATGAACTAAATTCATGAATTTAGACGCATACTCTGTGATAGATAGAGTCTCTTGTTTCAAGTTGAATAATTCCATTTTTTCTGGATCTTAAACGTGTAAGGATAGAATTTTTTGTTGAACAATTATTCAAAATCCTCCAAGGTAAGGCCTTCATCTAATTTAGCCTACACTACTAAATCCCACCACTGACGTGCAATATCATCGAGCATATACATCACCAAATTTACTTTCAACTCTACTGGTGTGTCGATGAAATCGAAGATATGATTCATCCTACTTAGCCACACCTCCGCCATCTCGGGTTCAGCATCACCCCAAAAGTTCGATGGATTCTACTTCCTGAACTAGATGGTATGATCCACATGCCTTGGTTCATTCCTCTGGTTCCTCGTATCCATAGCATAAAAATCCTGGACAATACTCTAAACCAGCTCTTGCTTCACATGTGGTTCTGGTGAAACCACATTCTCTACATCCTCTTTGGGTTGGTTCTGACGATGCCTACTAGGTGCCATTTTCTAAACCAATAACAAACTCCGTCAATCTCACTCTCTAGAAACTGATGGCTTAGCATTTCAAATTCTATCACATCATCTATCACAACATTTTTTTCAAAACAACCTTTCTCTCATGTTCAAACATTTTTGAAAACATTCCACATGCCTTTTGAAAATCAAACCATTTTCAAAATACACCAAATACCCTGTTTTCAAAATCTTTTACTTGAAAACAATTTCTGCATTTTTCAAAAAAATTGCACCTTGCACAAAATCCATACTCATTCCTCACAATGAGATATGAAATCCTAGTGGGAAATCATTCCTCTACAATGAATGTCATGCTCATCTCATTGGCTAAACCCATGACAATGAGACTCCCAACATTCTAGAAGTGTATCCAAAACAATTATGTACCCAACACCCTAGTAACTTGAAGTTCAGCATAAATGGGTTAGCTAAGTCCTTTTATGCTATACATTTCAAGTTCCAACAATCTTACTCCTATCTAAGATTTTGACCCAAGGAATATAAAATAATGAATTTCAACTCCAAGACCAAGAACATCGATGACTACTTGTTAGGAAAGAACCGAACAAGCTGTTACCATTTGTAATGACCTGCCAATTCTCATTGGTTTGAGAGTACAACGAGTCATTACTAGACCTTAAGCGACATCCCCAAGATGCCAAAGGCTGGTAATAAATGCTGAAGGGTTTCAAATATAAGTTGGGGGATGATTTACCCTTTAAGAAATAACTCATAAACCAACCATAACCAAACATTCACTATATGATTCATGAACAAATGAAAGACCAATAAACACTTCATTCATATCAAACTACATCAAGGTACACAATAGAGGAATACCAAACTAAGAATCAAAGTACACAGTAGATTAACAATCCAAGACTCTCAAAAGACACTACAACTCCATGCCCCACAAGCTCCAAGCTCCATAATATCTCCCAAGCATCACCACAAGCCACTAGCAATAAGATTCTTTACCTTTACTTGTGTCCCAGAATATGACATCTGCAAAAGCACCAACGTGCCAAAGCAGGGGTGAGTATAAAACTCAGTAGGTTTTCCCCCAATGACTTCCCTACTCACGCCACTAGGATAGAATAGTTAGCCACATTTATATAAAAAAATTATATAAAACTTTTTCTCAAAAGCAGTTTATAACTAAATATAAGAAAGTTTCCAAAACCATTCATAACCAAAGGCATTTCAAGAGAAATTGAAACTAATTTTCTAGCAAGTTATTTTTTCAGAAAAAATAACCAAACAAGCTTTAGAACCATTTCACAATATCCCTTTTTGGCACACCCAAACCATTCCACAAACCTATGAAACCAACCATGCATGCTACCTGGAAGAGGGGAGAATCCCTAACCCTTATCTATCCCAACCATTATGGGGGATACTTATTACCCTTATCCAACCCAAATGCACATGAATGTTTGACGGGGGAGAGCCCTAACCCTTATCCATCCCAACACTGATGGGGGAGACTCCTAACCCTTATCTGGAATGACTGCAATATGAATGTTTGATGGGGGATAGCCCTAACCCTCACTGATAGGGGAGACCCCTAACCCCCATCCGTCCCACATACCCTTCAACACACACAACCATCATGTCAACTACCAAGTGTGTTCCACCAATTCAAACCATTTCATTAAAACTGCCTTTTTATTGAAAACTAATTCCATCAAAGTCATTTCAATCTCAAAACATTTCAATAAAATGAACTTTTTATTGAAAAACCATTTTTCATCAAACCATTTACAATTTCAGCAAATCCATAATTTAAAATCATCATTTTAAATTCAAGAAGCCAAATCACTTTGCAAAACAATTCACCAAGATTTCACAATTTCAACAAAACCATAAGTCATCACTAAAGAAGATTTATTCCATGCTTTTCACAATCAAATCCATTCAAACAAACCAATTTGAAACTAAGTCAATCGATTCTGACAAGAGGAGTCGAGAGTGAAGCCACCTACCTCAAAGTTTTTGACAAAAACCACAATGGTCGAAGAACGCTCAAGAAACCTGGGTCGATTCTCCAAAAACTGGACTTAGATCTATTCACCTAGCAATATCAAGACCAAATCTCATCATATTTGGCATCCAAACACATAGATCTACCCATAACAGATGTAGATCTAAGAAAACAAGAGAAGAGGAGAAGTAGATCTAAGTAGATCTAAGAAACCGATCAAGAACGAAGAAGAAAGATCACATACCTCAAGAATCCGGCTTTGATTCACGAAGTGAAGCCTTTGGATTGCCTCTGGAACGATGGGAGAACCTTCTCTGGCCTTAGGAGAAGAAAAATCCCAAGTTATGGCCACTTAGGAGGAAAAATGAGGCACTTAGAGGCAAAAACGTGTGAGATACACTTTTATAGGATCTCGTTTAAGTGGCCGCACAGTTTGCCTGCATGGTTAGACAAACTGTGCGCTAATTGTGCATTAGTCGCTGCCTTGGAAGACACTCCATTCATGGTTTGGCTGCATGGTTAGAAAAACTGTGCGCCACCCGTGTAGAAGCTACTGCATCCAAGACCAACTACGCACGGTTTGGCCGCACGGTTTAGACAACCCGTGTGTCGCCCGTGTGACTTCCCCTTTGCCTCAAAACATCATTTAAAGTTCACTTGACTCTCCCATCATCACCCTTAACTTTAAAACCATTAAAATCATCAAGAAAGGGTTACATACCAGAAACCGGGGGTACTACAACATGACTGTGTAATAGTACTCTGTGAGGTTCACCGACCTCTCATGCTACTCCACTGATATGGTACGGGACCCATTCTTTAGGGCCCAGACCTTGGATAAGGGTCTCAGGAGGGAGATCAGGCCTTTGATGATCTCACTCAGCATCCCGATGTAGGCGGGGGTGTTTGAGAGATCCCTCTTAGTGGAGAGTTTTCTTGCTGAGCAGTCTTCAGCAGTGAGACCCACCACCAGTCATCACGTAACGGAGTCTTATGTAGCTGGTAGTAGACAAATATCCCAAAGTTCCAAGATGACCAAGCATATAGGTGGATGACCGCATGATTGTGGATCAGTTGTGTAGGGTACTGGAGATAGAGCTAGTCATGTGAGGAACAGGCAGTGTTTCACATGCGGTAGTTAAGGTCACATGGATCGTGACTGTCCAACCCGCCATACGGATGATCAGCAAATGGTCGAAAGACCACCTAGTAAAAAATAGAGGTTCGACCAAGGAGGTCTACAGGGAGCAGGCGGACCTAGAAGAGGAGCTGGTCATGCATCTGGCGGTGGGAGATGATTCGAGATGTTACTATCACCACCACCAGGTGGTCCACCCTGACCATAGGGAGTAGGTGGACAGGGGTGAGCTCAGCTTCAAGCTATCACCATCTCAGAGTATGAGATGAGGATTTGTAGAAGACAGATTTCAGATGTCGGTATGACCATTATGAGTTTTTGGTCATGCCATTCGGCATAACCAATGCTCTAGTAGTGTTCATGGGACTCATGAATAGGACCTTTCATCCATATCTTGATCACTTTTTTGTGGTCTTCATTGATGAAATTCTGATCTACTCAGCTACTGAGGAGGAGCATGCCCATCATTTGCAGGTAGTACTGGAAACCCTCCGAGATCACTAACTTTATGGTAAGCTCTCGAAGTGCCAGGTCTAGATCCAAGAGGTTCAATTTCTGGGACATGTCATCCCGGAGGCTAGAGTTGCAGTGGATCTAATGAATATTGAGGTGAGACTTACTTGAGAGCCACCCAGGAGTATGACGGAGGTACGAAGTTTCCTAGGTTTGGATGGATACTACTAGAGGTTTGTGCCATATTTCTCCAGAGTTGTAGCACTTTTATCAGCGATAACGAAGAATGGGAAACTCTTCGTGTGGTTAGAGAGATGCCAGCAGAGTTTTCAGGAGCTAAGGTTTATGCTGACAAGTGCCCCCATCTTGAGGCTTCTAAAGGAGGGTGTAGGGTATGTAGTCTACTGCGATGCATCAGGGAACAGACTTAGATGTGTCCTAATGAAGGAGAGAGCAGTGATCGCATATGTTTTTCGACAGCTGAGACATCATGAGTAGAACTATGCTAACCATGACCTGGAGTTAGAAGCAGTGGTCTTTGCCTTGAAGATGTGGTGACATTACTTGATGGGCGAGCATTTTACAGTCTACTCAGATCACAAGAGTCTCAAGTATATCTTCTCATAGAAGGACCTAAACCTGAGATAGTGATGTTGTCTTGAGTTCCTCTAGGACTATGACTTTGATATAGTCTATACTATTGGGAAGGGGAACATTATAGCAGATACACTCAGCAGAATATCTGGTATACAGTTTCTAGATGAGGCAACGGAGTAACTGGCCACTTTGTAGATATCCTTTGTGGATCGAGATGGAGCAGCTTTTCTTCAGTCTCTTATAATCACTCCCCCACTTCTTCAGCAAGTTAGGAAGGCGCAATGTGGTGACACTGATTACAAGGCTATACATGCTTAGATATCCACAGGATAGGAACCAGATGGATTTTCTGAAGGTGGAGAGCACGTCATCCTTTTTAGAGGACATACCATGGTACCAGTGTCGTTTCGAGAGGAAGTGTTGAGGGAGTTCCGCACGTCCCCTCTAATGGTACATCCATGAGTGGCGAAGATGTATTAGGACCTCCGACGACAGAACTGGTGGCTGGTAATGAAGAAAGCAGTAGTAGAGTTTGTCTCTTAGTGCCTCACTTGTCAGCAAGTGAAGGCAGAGAATCAGGTACCAACAGGATTAGTTCATCCTTTAGAGGTCTCAGAGTGGAAGTGGGATGAGATATACATAGATTTCATGACAGGACTTCCACGTACATCCAGGGGTCACGATTCTATATGGGTGATCATCGACCGACTCACCAAGTCAGCCCACTTCCTACCGATCAGAGAACAGGGTTCAGTAGAGATCTTGGGATGCCTCTATGTGTAGGAGATTGTGCGGATACATGGAGTACCCTCGATGATTGTATCCGATCGTGATACGCGTTTCACTTCCCGATTATAGAAGGGGTTGAAGGAGGCTTTCGGGATGCAGCTTTGTTTGAGCACCGCCTTCCACCCTCAGACGGATGGCTAGACTGAGAAAACTATTCAGACCCTTAAGTACATGTTGCGTGCTTGCGTACTCGACTTCAGTCGCAGTTGGGAGGATCACTTTCCTTTGGTGGAGTTTACAAAAAACAACAGATATCACTCCACCATTGGGATGGCACCTTTCGAGGCCTTGTATGAGCGACCTTGCAGATCACCATTATGCTAGACTGACCCAAGGGAGTCTGCACTCATGGGACCATAGATGGTATGGGTTACCACAGAGAAAGTTTAGGTCATCTAAGAGTGGATGAAGACTACACAGAGCAGGAAGAAGTCTTATTCCGATAGGAGATGAATACCTATGGATTTCGAGGATGGTGACCATGTATTTCTACAGGTCTCACCTTGATGAGTTTTTCGAAGATTTGGATAGGGTGGCAAGTTTCCTCTAAGGTTCATCGGACCCTTCCAGGTCCTCCATAGAGTTGGAAAGGCGGCTTACCGCCTAGTACTTCCCCCTCAGTTGCATTGGGTGCACGATGTCTTCCACGTATCCCAACTAAGGAGATATGTTCATGACCCTACCCACGTCATCGACTATGGAGATCTAGACATCAAATATGGGGAGACGTTTATGGAGGTTCCAGTAGAGATTGAGGATCGACGGGAGTGGGTCCTTTGTGGATGGTCGATACCTCTGGTGCACATTTACTCACAGCACAGGAACCTCCAAGAGAGAACATGAGAGCGAGAGGCTCAGATTCCTGCTCAGTATCCCTACTTTTTTTCCTAGTTTTTGTGATAAGGCTTTCAGGGACGTAAATCCTTGAGGTGGGGAGAATGTAAAGACTCGGAAATTCCATGTAATTTTTGTTAATTATATGGGAATTTTATGAGTCCGCAATAATTGAAGGCACGTGATTCTGAGGCCCGGTGTGTCTGGAATGAATTTTTGAACTTTTTTCAGGTACATTCAGTAAATGTGTGAGAAGGTTTTTGTAACTTTTAAACCGGTGCTCAGAATTAAAATATGAGGGCACCGTTGAACTCGTAGCACTAGTATTTGCTTAAAGAGACCTTCACCTCGACCATAGTAGGTCGAGGGTGAAAGATAGATTTTGGGTTTTTTGTGGAAATGAAAATAAAATAAAATAAACTTTTATTTTATTTCTATTAAAACTACCCTACATGGGTAATGGAGGTGGGGACCACCTGAACTATAACCTCCATTTTGAATTCAAAGGTGGGGACCACCAAAACCCCTTTAATGAGAGGTAACTCTTGAACTTCCTCCCATTATTTAATTATGTTAACTCCCCATTAAATTGTTAGATCCAACTAACTTTTAATGTAATGTGTCAGCAATTTTATTTGTGCCAACATAATTAATCGTCTTAAGTTAAATTATTTTGGCACCTCATTCTTTTGGTGGGAAAAGGAGAAGGGGAGAGATTTTGGAGGATTACGCTTCTCCAATGAAGAACACCTCCAAACAAAGAAAGTTCTCCAATGAATAACCACCTCCATCGAAGAGCGAGTATCCGATGAATGAGCCCAGGATCGGAGGCGTGTGCTGGGCGCGACGAACGTCGACATCTTTGACTTCTTCCTCGTGCCAACACCAAAGAATGGACGATGTAGGGATTGTTTTTTGGATTTTCCCCTTTCCCATTCTTAATGATTGTTCGTAATTCAAGAAGGAATCATAGTTGCTTTCTACTACTCTAATGCGGAGAGTGCAGGTCAAGCGAACATGGCCCGACCTCTCCGCAATTCTTGTGTTTATTTGTTGTGTTATTCATGAAGAATATGACGGCGCGAATGCAATGCCCGACGGAAAAGAACCATGGAATTGTGCCGCGGCGGAGAGGGAAGGGTGGATGGTTCTATGTTGGTCGTCGTCGAAGGTGCAGCGCGCGACCACGTCGTGCATAGAGAACGGCTGGCCATCCTGCCAGCCGCGGCCACCCCGCCACTCCGCGGTTGCCCCGCTGCACCTTGGCACCCCGCTGCTCCACGGCGCCCCACTGCTCCGCAGCCACCTCACCGCACTGCGTCTATCCTGCACCAAGAGCTGCCCAGGCTGGGCCGTTAGGCCAGGGCGCCTAGTGCGAGCCGGGCCACCCAGTGCGGGTCAGGCCGCACCGTGGGTTGGGCTGCATCGCGGGCCAGATCAGACCCAGTGGGTCAGTCCGGGTTGGCCCGAACCAGGTCGGGCTAGGTCGAGTCATTTCAACTAGGTCGGACCGGTCCCGAACCAGTTTCGACCCATTCCACACTTTTGTCCATAACTTTGGCACCTGGAATCCGTTTGAAGAAACTTCTGCGGTGCTGGAAACCTTAGATCAAAATGGACCTCTTGGTATACCCCACTTGAGATTTGGATAAATTTGATGTACGGTTGGGTTGGATCGATCACGAATCCAACCGGGCCCTCAGGACTAAAAGGCTAATTACTTACAGATCGGGTGACCGATTGACGCACCGTCTTTTTTGTTGAGACTCCTAATACATTGCGGTCCTTTAGGATACTTATTCGTGGGAATTCATGGAAGTTGGATTATCAACTAGTGGCTTGAGTAGTGGACCCTCCCGTAGACAAGTGATCCTAGTGTGGGAACCAAGTAGCTAGCTGTGACGATGTACTAGGATCCTGTGCGGATGTGAAGATGTACTAACAATGTACTAGGATCTTGTATGGTCTGAAGATGTAATGAAGATGTACTAGGATCCTATGTGGGTCTGACGACGTACTGATGATGTACTAGGATCATGTGTGGGTCTGACGACGTACTGACGATGTACTAGGATCATGTGTGGGTCTGACAACGTACTGACAATGTACTAGGATCATGTGTGGGTATGACGATATACTGAGGATGTACTAGGATCCTGTGTGGGTCTGAAGACGTACTGACGATGTACTAGGATCCTTTGTGGGTCTAACAACGTACTGATGATGTACTAGGATCATGTGTGGGTCTAACGACGTACTGAAGATGTACTTGGATCTTGTGTGGGTCTGATGATGTACTAGGATCATGTATGGGTCTATCGAGGTACTAGGATCATGTGTGGGTCTGATGATGTACTATGATCCTCTGTGGGTCTGATGATGATTTAGGATCCTTCGTGGGTCTGCCTCTTAACAGAGTAAGACGAATTAGTAGTTACATCTAATCATCTCTACTACTGTACCTAAGTTATACTTGGTGTCAGCTGAGTTTGTACCTATGTGGTAATTTCCTTCGTGGTGATACCTTGGTGGTATTCTTATATGTGGTGTACCTATGTGGTACTTACCTTCATGGTATTCTTTCCTTTGTTGACCAGTTGAGCTTTGGGATTTTGAGTTGGACCTGGTGTTTCCTCATGACTGAGATGGGTATACTTGATAACTTAGGTATATGTATGGGCATAAACCTAAGTTAGGTTTTCGGTTGATTTCATGCCTTGTGGTTTCTCCTTTGTGGATTTTGTGAGACCTTGAGGGTCTCAGGGTCCCTTCTGAGTATCGTTATACTCACCCATACACAGGTTATGCCCGCACCCTGTTTTTTTTTGTGCAGACAACGGACAACACTGACTGAGGATGAGGGTACCCAGACTGTAGGAAGCTCAAAGGTGGACCTAGACGAGGCATACCGCAGAGAAAACTATTTGAGAGCTGTACCTACCCTTTAGGTAGGATCCTTAGCAGGTGTTCACAGGATTTGTTCCAGTTTACTTGTACTTTTCATTTTTCATGTACTTTCCAGTTGCGCTTGTATTCTGGCCCCTTTTTGCTTACTATACTCAAAATTTTACAATATAGTTTTCTTGTGTTCATATCTTGCTCTATGCTTGGTTGCGTGTGTTTACAGGATATAAAGGCAATTCCTTCTTGTTTTTAGGGAATACACCTTTCAGTGCTAGTCGCCAACACCTGGCCTATGGAAGGTGGTCTTGGGGTAGTCACGGCATGGGCCCTGGGGGACAGGTCGTGACACCAGCCATAAGGAATTTTCCACATATAAAATAGTCATAGAGATGTCCCATGACCCATCTTAGTCATCATGGTTATTGACACTCTCCAAATAAGAACCAGAAAATTCACAAGAGGAGGAAATACCTGAATATGGGTATTATTTTCCCCGTAAAAGCAAGGAAGAAGAGGATGGTCAAAGATTCGTAAATCATCTAAGAGAATAGTGATTGTGTGACCATTTCAAGGTTACGTAAAGGCCCCATGCAAGGTACGCCACCCATGGCTAGTCCCACGTATTTGTCTTCAATAAACCTTCTTACTCTTGCAAAGAACCCCTAGATAATCGAATGAACTCCCCCAGTTATAACACCCCAATATTTTATGGTATGTTTATTCTTAAATAATTTCAATTCATTAGATAGTTTATAATGAATGAAACACTGATTCTTTGTGAAACAACAATTGGTTATAGGAGATATGTATAACCTAACCATTAAACTTAAATTTTCCAATTTTGTGATTTGAATTTATAAAAAAAACACACACGGTTGCGGTTAGGGTGATATTTGGAGTCTCATAGAATGAACTTAATTTTTTGGTGAATAGTACTATAACCTTATGAATAGTAACTTACCTTATGAATAGTAACTTAACCTTATGAATAGTAATGTTACCTTTATGAATGGTAATATGAGCCTTATGAATCGTAACCTTACCCATGATTGTATAAATAAAATTAAGGCACTTTATAAATGAAGGTGAATATTTTAATTAAGTGTTGATATTTTTGTGAGTAATAAATATTTAATTACAATATTATAATTAATAAAATGATTTAAAAGATAATTCATTTTCATAAAATGTATTCATAAATCAATATTTTCATTCCCTGTGTTTTTTAGGATAATTTAATGAGACCTTAGTTAACATTTCAAAGTGACATAAAATCGGCTATAATTTTTAAATTGGTATTTTTCAATTAAATGATTATAATAATTAAAAATTAAATTTATCATATTTATAAAATTATTTTCATAAAATGGAGTTCATTTTTAGATTCTACACATTAATAAATGATTATGGTGAATTTTTTGGATTTTTCTAAAATACTTGAATTTTTTGTGAATAGTAAAATATGATAATTTATGACAAATGCTAAATAAATGATTTATTGAGTCATGGATGATGTTTTTCTGAGGCAATAACATTTGTTTCAAACTCACATGCATTTATTACTGTTTTTTTTCACAAAAATCAATATCATTCCTTATGTTGGGCAAAATAATAAACTAATGATTAAAATAATGCAAAAACTCTCATCTCCTCTACTATATAAACCACCCCTCACCCCCTCTTCCTATCACGCCACTCAATCTTTGATCCTTTCCTAATTTATTAAAAATACACTTCCCAAGCCCTCCCTCACATCCAAGACCTTCTAGTCTCATGAAAAGGCCAAAAACAAAGTCCTTAAGAAGATTCTCAAGGAGGAGTACTCAAGAGGTAAACCTCTCTTCCCTTTCCTTTCATCTTCTTTTACAAGTTCCATTATTTTGTTTCTATCTCTACTCACCTCCCCTCATAAAAATGTTTTGATAATTCCAATACCTTACATGTAATATAATTTTATTATTCTAATGAAATATCTCATCATCATCCCTCTTTCCCCCTCCTCTTATACTAAAAACAAAAACACTGTCTCAGATGTGTTAATTTATCATATTTAAGGACGACAGGTTTTCAATTTCTATTACCGTCTTAATTTATGGTCATGAAACCATTTTTATGGTTGAAAAATAACATAATATATGTAATATATCATATTTATAATTCTAGAACCATTTTTTACACATGGTATTTAATTATAAAACAAAATGAGTTCATGGTGATCGAAAAACCATCAAAATAATCCAAGTGTTTATAATTAAAATTTTATACAATGATTCATCCTCAAACCATATAAAAAATGATATGTATAAACATTTACACTTATTTATTTTCATTAATATCATGTAATTCCAATTTTGGATAACTATACCAATTCCACATGAACTCCATTACTCATAGTCAAGCGAACCGATCATGAAAATCAAGTAAATGAACACTCCAGAATGATGGTATTCAATATTATAACTCATCACAAAGACCATAAATGAACTTAATAAAACTATAATAAATCAAATACATGTATATAAGGTTCTTTATTAATTAATTAATGGATTTAATTTCACTATCTAGTATGTTAAGTTCAAAGGAATAACACATTTAGGAATAAGGTAAGGGGTTTCTCCTATCACTTTTATTTCTATGAGATTTCCTTTGTTTGAAACTTATTTATTATATGTGGTGTATGATTAATAAAATTTTATATATAATTAATCTATTTATATTCATGGTATTCATTGATTCACTTGATGATTATTAACTCAATTGATTACAATGTTGTAAGGGACTTTGTTTCGGTGCCCATTTCATTGTGATTTAGTTGGTATTGTGCACCTAATAATTCTTATGTGGTGTAACTAATTCCCCTTGGAGAACATTTTAAATTTAAAATTTTAATTAAATTATATATCAATATTATTTTTACATGTAAATGATTATTTTCTCAGTGGTATACCATTTTACATATGGTGTTTATGTGGAATATTGGTTTAATTGTGGAAATATTAACGAATATGTATCATATACTCAATATGGATATTGAAAAGGCATATTTTTCTTGTATTAAATATTTTTATAAATAATGATTTGGAATGAAAGTGATGGGTGGGGCCCTCTATAGCCCCTCTATGCATTGACAGGTCTCATGAGACAAATCAATTGGCGACAAACCCTTCAAATTTGTTTCCAAAATAGAATCAGACGGGTATCTACCCAAAAAATAAAACCATCTCGACGGTATTATGGTTCATGTTCTAGATACATTATGTCTAAATAATAGTCATTTTATTTATTCATTATTCATTCATTACTATCCATGAGGTTTTCACTATGAAAAAATCTATGGATGTATTTTCATTCTCAGTTTTTTAATGGCATGTATTTTTTTATTTATTCACCATGCCATATTGATTATGTAAAATTGTTCACAATTAACCTATTATAGATTTATTATTTTACTATATGTAACCCTTACTGAGCATTTGAGCTCACCCCTTTCATTTGTTCTCCTTCCATGTGTTATGAAGAAGAGATTATTTATTGAGTTTTAATAGATGCAGTTTATTAGCTCCTGTTATGTATTATGTTTTCTTTTCTTTTCCCAATGTAAAATGGGATCCATGTATGTAATATGGTCTTCCAGAACTGCTAAACTAATCGTTCCTCTAGGATTTATTTCTTGTAATCATGCCGATATAATAAAATAATACACCGGCTCAGGGTTTTTGGGGTCAAGGTGTTACAGTTGGTATTAGAGGAAGTTTAGTGGAAGCCTTGGGAGCTAGATTTAGGAAACATGGATTAGGGAACGTAACCCTAAGATATGATTTGAGGTTAAGTATAGAGTAACATCCTATAATTTTGGTAGGGTAAAGACTATGTGGTTCTTACTATAAAATACATCCTTAACTGGATACTACAAATGGACATGGTTCTGGAACAGATGCACCTAGGAGTAACAACTCTGACATGGTGTTCTAGGTGTGACTCAGGCTAACCTGGTACACGACAATAAGCCTTACTGTTCACCTGGTTTGACACTCCCAGGGGATATTCTTAATATAATTCACATTTTCTTTACAAACCATTATAAAGGATTTAAAAGTAAATAGAAACCATGTTTATGATTATGAGATTAGCTATGCATAAATTTTCAATTTACGTTAATTGTTTTTCTAGTTTAAAAATTATGCATTATGATTCACAACCTAATTTTGTGTATGCCATTGTTTATTTATGGTGCCTTAACAGGTGTGAGTCACGCAGGTCATTTGTTTCTACATGGGCACATCAGATTAGAAATTTATATATATTCCAAACTTTATTAACTACTAGGGTGTAGTATAGTATAAATATGGGGTCGATCCCATGAGGCAGATGTTGTTCTGTGGTTGAAAGAAATCTATTCTTAAATCCTTTTTAGGAGTCCTTACTAGTTTGAATGATGTTTGGGATTTTTCTAACTATTTTAGGATTTTACTACAATGGATTAAAGAGGGGTCGGGATCAAGTTTGAATATCTAGATAAAGGTGATCCTAATTCTAATCTTGTTGAGGTCCTAACTGAGTCTACGAAGAAATTGGTAGTCTCTAGTTAACCTTGATCCAGTCTTCTAGTTCTACTTAGGATGTAGCTATTCCATGGTCAGGAGGACAGTTACAATCCTAAATAAATTAAGTTTAGCTTCTATTGTGGAAATTTCCTAAGCTAATGGTCATAGTCTTAGTTTCTTCCAATTAGGATAGGGTCGTTTGTTTGACTGTCTGATGGTCATGGTACAGTCGCACAAATGGGGTTGACTATTGGTTTATATCCTAATTACTAATCCAATTAGGTTTTCCAAGTTTATAACTAGAGGTCTAATTAAGCATGTAGATACATCGAATCTTGATCCCTACCCCTGATGCGTTTAGCTACTCATGATGGTAATCAAAGGAATAAAAGGGATAAAATAAATCATAATAACAATGATAAAGGAATTAAATTGAATAAATATGTGACTATGTGAAATAAAAATGAAATAATAGTTTAAATAAAACCTTAATTGAATTTAATGAAATGGAAATGAAATGACGTGAAAATTGAAGGCATTGAAGAAAATGAATCCACGACTCTTTGATTGAAAATGTAAGGAATTACAAAGAACTCAAGTGTTTTAAGAGGGAAAAGAGAAGGAAATATTGAAGGGAGTCTAAAAGGGAGAGAGATCTAATCCCAGCATTCCCCAATGTGCTACTGAACTTCTCCTTATATAGGTGGAAATGGTAACAATGTGTACTTAATCATCATGTCATGAACCCTTAATCAGTGTTACTTAGATCAGGATCTCCAGTGTGGCATTCAAATCTTCCATGGATTAATGAAGTTTGACCATGGTCACATTGTGTACAAGTGGTTCACAATGTGTACCCTAGGGCCAGCTGGCATTTTTCATTGAATCCTCGTGGCTTTATCATATTCTAGTTTGACTTGAGTCACGAAATATATGAGGGATTCACACCGCGAATTGGCAATTTCTCCCATCTTGATGCAGGCTATGATCATCAAGTACACAATGTGACCTTGGCCATCATGATGTGTACATGGCCATTTTTGTAGATTTTCTGCCTTTCTTATTTGGAATCTTTTTAATCCTTATTTCCTATAATATTGGACATCTACCACATGAATTATCTAGTAAATAAATGAAAAACAATGGAAAAGTGACAGAAAAATATATATAAAATTTAGGCTTATCAACCCCCCCCCCCCCACACACACACACACATGAATCATTGATTTTCCTCAAGAAAAATATCTCAACAAAGATTTAAAAAAAGGATAAGAAATTTGTAAATCAATAAATGTACATTATTTCCATGAAATTAAATTAAGTGTAAGCATAAAAGTAGTTAAGATCCAGTTTTAATTCCACCTAATAAATTCATCACGCCTCATAGTTCATATTTTCAAAATAAATTATAATCTTTTAATCAAAATCTTTTAACTGTTCCTTAAGCGATATGCCCAGTTGTAATTTACCTTGCCATAATTTTCTCTCATCACTCAGGGTAAAATGTAACTAAGGTATGCTCATACCCTGAGTCCATGTTCCTAACTATAGGCTTGCACTAGTTCTATCATCTCCACTATAGAAAGACAAGTATAAAAAAAATATTAAGGACTTTTATCAATAGGGTTCTGATGACTCTTGTGCTGTAGGTAGGTAGGTAAAATGTGAAAATCAGGCTCAAAAGGAGGGTAATCTCTAAAGTACAATGAAAATTTAACAAGATAAGTGTGAAAAAATTCCTCCATCTAGTGAGTCAAGTCCATAATCCATCAACTCAGGTTAGATCCATATGTATATCATGTAATTAGATAAAGAAATGATTTTGTTCCTTTCCTTTTTTGTTTTATATTTTTATTTTTTGAAATTTATGCCTAGGATAGATCACACATCCATCACCTAACCACATATGATCCTTTGAGGGATTCATCGGTCTATAAAATAGTGATTTTTGACCCTCCTAGTACACAACCCATATAAAATTTTTTTCTTTTAAATTTTTCAAAGGAACATAATACGAATGAGATACAAAAAAATGGTATATAGGTCACAACCTAGTAGTCAGGTGGGCGCACCGCACATATCTAAAAGTGAAAGCAACCCATGTTGTCTGAATGTCTCCACCATACTTGTTCAAAAAACATCTTCAAGCATTTTACAAGGAGTAGTGTAGTAAGTTAAATAGTCTTGAAATATCTTTTCTTCTAACAATTCATTCATGGAAACTATGGGGTAAACGAAGGATAGATGTCAGGTGGGTCTCAGGTAAAAATGGATATCAAAGGATACCTCAATAATTTTAAAATTATACTTGTTCATTCATCATTTTGATAAGATCTCAGTTCAAGTTATAGTAGGTTTACATGTCCTAGGTATATCTCAAAAAATATACTCAGAAAAGAAAATGATATTGAATACTTAGAATCCTCTCGGGTAATGAGAATAAAATAAAAATTGGAAATTACAAAGGCCATAAATCCTAAGTAGTGAGTAAATTAATCATAATTTCAAAGATTTTAAATTTTAATTAAACTTCTAAACTCATCAATCATTCTAAAATTATAAGCATGGGTGAAATATGGTTCTTAAAATTTTTCTTTTTAACTTTATCTTTAATTTACAGGGGCATAATGGTTTTCAAATTTGCAGCATGCTTATCAATTTGAAAAATGTCTCCTAGAACAATGAGGATAGAAAAAAATAAAGTGTATCACTAGTGAAATTATGAGAACCCCCCCCCCCCCCACACACACACACACTTAAAAGGAGGCAGTGTCCCCACTGGCTATGAAATAATGTGTGTGAGTGGTGAGAAAGTGATTTTTTATAATTGAATTGTCATGGAGATGATGAAAGAATTTAAAAATAGGGAATTGAGAGCTCCTTGAGATGAAGTGGTATGTCATGGGGTTGTTTGAGCTATCTTAAATTTGAAGTTTTATGCACCTGAAAAAAAAATTATTAGAAAAATCATGCACTATTGAACAAACGTTATTTTAGAGGTTTAAACATTTGAATAGCTGAAAAAGAGGTATGTGTAAAAAGAAGTAAAAACGGTAACCATTTTATCTATGGAATGAAATTTGGTACAACGTAATGCAATGAAACACTAAAAAATACAATACTCAAACAAAACTCAAAAATATCTATGGGTTTCCTCCCATAAAGCGTTGACTTATCATTGTCAGCCAAACAGGAGGACCAAAAATTAAAAGAGTGGGCACACCATCTTGGTTTCTCCTTTTGTTCTTACAGCAACTGGTTGGTGTGTCCTCGAGTTCATGTAGTCTCTTAACTGGATTCACAACTTCTGGTGTAGCTTGATCGAATATTAAATGCAGTAGAAATTGAATCATCGGTGGAGGTGGTTGTTACTGCTAGTAGATTTCTAATGATAAAACCTGAAGTGGATTGGCGATGTCTATGACACATTGGGTTACTTGTTCCCGAAGAATAGACAAAGGAATGGGTAGGTTGATAACATCTGATGACCCAGAGGAACTAGACATTTATATTAAAAAGAAAAAGGCAGTAAAAATAAACACACATGTAAGAGTGAAAGAAACCAAATTCTGTATACAAAAATATCCATGTGAAGTACAAGAAATTTAATACACTACTACAACTTGGCCTTTTATCAGTGCTAAAAAATGACATTAACAGAGCTAGAAAAGCACTGTTAATGTTAGTGTAGATAAGGGGGGTCCCCTTTATCAGTGCTCTGAAAAGCGCTGATAAAGGGGGTCCTTTATCAGTGTTTTTTGGAGCACTGATAAAGGGGACCCCCCTTTATCTACGCCGGCATTAGCAGCGCTTTTCTAGCACTGATAAAGGACACCTTTATCAGTGCTACATTGATCACTAATAATAGGGACCTTTATCAGTGCTCTTTTAGCGCTGTTAAAGGTGTCCTTTATCAGTGCTTTTTTGAGCACTGATAAAGGCACCTTCCCCTGAACATGCACAACCAGCACCTGCACACCTGTACACCTACACAAACTAGCACACCTGCACAAAACAGCACCTGCACACCTGCACAAAATAGTACCCGCACACAATATTTTGACAAACAATGCTATATACATTTACTTAACATCATGAATACAAAAAACACACAGCTATATACATTTCAAACAATTTTTTACATGGTTACAATTACAATTATCCAATAATAGTTATAAACATTAATGTTTCATCCTTTGATATCCGTGATCCACTCTCAAAAATTGTCATCCATGGTATTTTTTGCCAAAAAAAGCATCCAAACTCAAGGAAAAAAATTCACCTATATAAAAAAAATATTATGTTAGTAATACAATAATGAAATAAATTAAAACATTAATATGAAAGAATACATTAATATGGAAATGTGAAACTAAAATATGGAAATTATAAACTCAAATTTTTTCAATCTGATAACAATGAAAGGGAATAATGTAAAATCAATATGTTTTTGGATGATTTATCTCATTTAATAAATACTGATTCTTTATCTAATGAAAAGATTTATCAGTCACACCGTGCTTCGTGTTGAGGTGTGGTTGATTTGTACACATCACAAATGACTCATATATTTTTTTCCTAAAGTATCAAAACAATCCGAACGCATTTGCTCTGTTTTCCGTATGTCACTTGTGTTGTTTTCTAAATTTTATGTCAATTTGAAACTGATATCAAACACTTTTAGCCATACCGGTCACATCATGTGTTGGATTGAGTTATGGTCAATTCTTACATGTCACAAATGACTCATGGATCGTTGTCCTAAAGTATAAAAACAATCTGAATGTGTTTTCTCAGTTTTCCGTATGTCACTTTTGTTGTTTTTTAAAGTTAATGTCAATTTGAAACTGATATCAGACACTTTTATCCATACCAGTCACAACATGCATCAGATTGAGGTGTGGTCAATTCGTACACCTCACAAATGACTCATGGATCGTTGTCCTAAAGTATCAAAACAATACAAATGCATTTGATCGGTATTCCTTATGTCACTTGTGTTGTTTTCTAAAGTTAATTTCAATTTCAAACTGATATGATACACTTTTATCCATACTGGTCACACCGTGCATCGGATTGAGGTACGTTCGATTCATACATGTCACAAATGACTCATGGATTGTTGTCCTAAAGTATCAAAACAATCCAAATTCATTTTCTCAGTATTCCATATGTTAGTAGTGTTGTTTTATAAATTTTATGTCAATTTAAAACTGATATCAAACACTTTTAGCCATACCATTCACACCGTGCATCGGATTGAGGTGCGGTCGATTCGTACACATTAAAAATGGCTCATGGATCGTTGTCTTGAAGTATCAAAATAATCTGAATGTGTTTGTTCAGTATTCTGTATGTCAGTAGTGTTGTTTTCTAAAGTTTATGTCAATTTGAAACTGATATCAGACACTTTTATCCATACTGGTCACCCCTCCACCACCTACTTTCGTTGTACCTTCCTCATCCACCATTCCTCCCTCACCATCTCTACCCTCTGAACTACCTCCCGAAATCACAACCCTGCTACTCAGTAGTATTTAACAGCCTTCCCCTACAAAAAGTGTCCCAAATCTCAAAAATTATGAAAATACAAATCAGTGATATGGGCCAAAAATATCCTTTATGGTCAGACCAGCATCAGAATATGGAATGAACGGGGTAGCTAAATCAACATCAGAAGTAGCAGAAGTAGTGGTAGGTGGGGATGAGGAAGATGGTGGTGTGGTGGAGGTGGTAAGCTGGGATGGGGTGGGTGGTGAGGAATCCTTGATCTGTATAGTGACCATGTATCTGGAAACTGGATCAATAAAAGGGATGTTGGGAGTGGGCTCAGTGGCTGGTCCCTTCCCTTTCGGATCTGCTCTGTGAGAAAATACTACTGAGTAGCAGGGTTTGTGATGTCGGGAGGTAGTTCAGAGGGTATATATGGTGAGGGAGGAAGGGTGGATGAGGAAGGTCCAACAACAGTAGGTGGTAGAGGGGTGAATGAGGAAGGTCCATCGGTAGTATGTGGTATAGGGGTGAATGAGGAAGGATCAATGAAGGGAAAGTGGAGGTGGGCAGTGAGCTAGTGATGATTTTCCAGGACGCACTAGATGAGTACCCATAGGTCAAAAGGAGTGGGATGGGTAGGTGCAGGCTGGGTGGATGGGGTGGTGGTTGGGGCTACCGGTGGTGATGGGTGGGCAGGAGAATGGTGGGTAGAAGGGTCTGCTACTGCTACTAGTGTTTTCTCCTATGGATCAGCCTCCTGAGGTTCATCTGGATGGGTAACAGGCTCCTAGACTCCAAGCGTCCAGAAATAGATGTCGCCCTCCTTCACCAGCATCCTCATCCTGTGCAGTAGCACAAGATCAATCAGCTCAATCGGAGCTACTGAGGTGAGGGGATATGAGGCATCAAAAATGTGAAGGTATCTAGATAACCTAGTGATGAATGATCTACCCATAAGTGTTCCCAGCCTCCTATGTTTCATTACTCTGTAATAGGAGGTGATCTGGGTATCCATGTTGATTGGAGGTCCACCCATGGCAGAAGCGGGGATAAGAATGTCAAGTTGGATGACGCTGCCATGGGTCTCGCCTCACGTGAACCACACATGTGCCATAGCTCGGTGCAGAATACGCTGAGTTGGAGTCCTCAGCTGGGTGGACTTCACTAACCTGGGGTCATGATATGACCACAGGTCATGGGTGACGAGATACCAAAGGCTCGATGCATCCTCCTAAGAGATCCTCGTCTGTAGGGTAGGATAGATATCTAATATAATGAAATTCTAGGTGTAGATGTCGAGTCCTACACCAAACTCAGCCATGGTGAGCTATTATGGTCTTCCACCTAGCCTAAAGTGAAAGGCATCCACTGATATGTCAGAGGTGGCTAGGAACTGCAAGAAAAAATCCTTGTACGTATCCTCCCGGACATCAATGATGTTGTCAACATACAATATCTCCAATAATCTCAAGATTTTTTCTTCAACGTTCAGCTTCTCAAGAACGTCCATATCTAGAGTCATGTTGTTTTTCATGGGATTTTCCTAGAGCTGAATGAGATTAACCCAATTATGTGGGTTAGTAAAGCATAACACTGTGTGCAAATGAAGATTATCATCCTTAGACAGGGATCATCTCGTGTCCTTTGAGATGGAAGGAGTGTGTGGGCACTTAGAAGAAGGTTGTTGGCTCACGGAGGCAGATGAAGCGGATGAAGAATCCAAAGTCTCAGGTTGTGGTCACTTTGTGTGTGCCATGGAGAGGAGTAGGGTTCGGTTTTTGGAAGAAGAGAGGAAGGGGTGCATCGTGAGGTTTTAAGGGGAGGAGTCATGCGTGGGAGGGGTGGTTTAGGAGGGGGGCTTAGGTTTAAGGGGGTCGAGGGGTCGTGACCCTTTGGTTTTTTCAAAAAATGACCTGAGTTGTTTCACTATGTGTACCTGAGGTTCACATCGTGATCCTTGAGAAAAATTGGATTTCAGAGTGACAAAGGGTCATGTCATGACATGTGGGTTCACAATGTGTACTTCATTGGTTTCCTCTGTTTTCCCTCCTTTATTTCTCTATCTCTTTATTTAAATGAAAATACGACTCTCAAAAAAAGACTTCTCATATTCTAACTTAACTAACTCCTAAACTGGGTTGCCTCCCAGTTAGCGCTCATTTATAGTCAAGAGCTTGACTCAATTAAGGATCATTTGATGGCATAGTTCCCATGGAATGGTTCATGAGACATATTAAATCCATGATCATTTATTTTTTATGGTGATCTATCCATGTATAATTTAGTGTTGACAATACTAGGTAAGGAGGAATATTCCCCTAGAAATGAGTTTTTTAAAGTACTAGGTTGAATGATGGATGGTGTAACACCCCGAGATTTTATGAGATATATTCTTTTTAATTTCTTTGATGTATTCTATTGTACACTACACCAAGATTAGCTTGTACTATACGCAATACTGTATTAGCTTGCAGTATACGCAACACTATTCTTGTCTTGTGCTACACACAATTTCAAGTTCGTTTTGTGGAAATTATTCTACACAACATTAAGAATAGATTTTGTTTAATGTATAAATGAAATAAGTTTTGATTATGTTATACGCAACACCAAAAGTATCTTCCACTACACGCATCCCTGACTTGGCTTGTATCACACGCAATCGCGACCTTCCTCGATAGCGTGTGTAGTACATAATACCGGAATTCGTGAAACAAAGATATATTGTTATAATATTATTAGGAACTAGACGTTATGAATAGTATTAAATAAATTTTGAATTTTATAACATTATTATTCATCTTACACATTTTCTAGAACATGGTATGAGAACAAAATAAATTTTTTGGGTAAAATAATTATTTTTCAAAAAATGAAGTTTTTCCGCCTTTTGATGGCGCACCCACCTAAAATCTAGTTTTTCACATGTTTATAAGTTCAATTTTGTCAAAATAAAATTCTTATTTGGAATCATGATATAAAAATTTAATTTTGATAAATTTTTCATATTATTCTGATAACTTTCATATTTTAATGAATAGTAAAAACACGCTATATTTTAATTAAAAAAAACTTATTTCATCGCAATAATTTATATGGTTAGATTATTTTTTTAATTGGTTTTAAAGTGTAATTGGAATATATTTTTATCATTTAATCCAATTTTGTTCATTGGAATTAATTTCACTTTGAAATTGGACATAAACAAGTGTCGATCTTTTGATAGTTATTGTTTCTTAAAAACACGCTATTTGTTTTGATAACAGGAATTAATTTTAAAATTAATTAATTACACTTATATGTTTTGAATTTGGAAAAATAGACAACATTTTTGAATTCGGAATATCAAATATAGCTTAGGCTGAATTTTTGGTATTTTTCTGAAAAACTTCAATTTTTGATGAATAGTGAAACCACTTAGTGGTAGTTAAAAAACTGACTCTTTCATTTAAATGAAATTTTACCACTTCTATGAATTGAATTTGAAAAATCCAACATACATAGTTGTTATCAAGAAGTAAAATTTGGTTTGATAAGATGAAAATAATTTTTGGTGAATAGAAACTTTTGACTTTTATTTACCACGGTAAAAGGTAAATAGGGTAATTCAAGGTTAAAAGAATATTATAATAATTCAAAATTACCTTAACACTTGTCCCAACCTTATTTTATGAGTATTTTCCGACCATGGGAATCCTTGGGTCGATTTTGGGGCCTCATTGAGCCACTTGGTAGTGATAATGACAATTTGGATTAATTAATTTAATGTAAAGAAAAATTGACATTAACAAAAATCTTTTAGTAATTAATTTTTATAAGGGGTTATATAAAATATCTTTTCGACTATAAATATTAATTGGAAATATAAAAATATTTCCTGCATGATGGTATTTTTTTTATAATTTTTATACATGAAATAAATTAAATTATTCATGACAAAATAATGATGCAGTATTTACCTCATTAATAAATGATTTAAATAAATAAGATTATAATGATTAAAATATTATCCAAAACATGTCCAATTATGATTGTATGATTTTACTTAAACCATGAGTTATCTTATCTTCATATTTAATTATTTTTGGACCTTTTGAAACCGAAGATAAGTTTATAATAAAATAATATTTTCACACTTTCCAAAAGAGCCCCTCCTCCCCCTTATAAAAGGAGACCATTTATATCCAATTCCTCACACCTCTCAAGCCATTTGTCTCATCCAAACTATTCCCAATTAATCTCCCTACATACCTATCCATCATCTATAATCCTTACCTCAGGCAGAAGGCACTTCAAGAAGTCCTTTTGGTTCAAACCAAAGGAAGATACACAAATTAAAGGTAACGGTTTCTCTTAAATTGTTTTCTTTTATTCTACTTCTCCAACCCCTAAACTCTTTTTAATCCTTTATTCTGTAACAACACCAGTATCCCCAATATACTAGGATGTTGTTATGAGAATTATTATAACTACACTTACACACACCTCCATCTAATGGATGAAGAACATAATGTTTCTGTGGATGGCAAACTAACGCCTCACGAAACGATGATTGTTCGATTTTCTCCTACCGCCTATCATGGTGGCCATTATGATGGCACTATATTTATATATGATATATATTATGTTTATGATTTCCTTATGCTTCTTTACTTTTCAATTATATCAAGCCTTTATGGTTTCCATAGTGGGTAAATACGATAATCTCATTTGAGGAAGTGCGGACTACCGCCCCCTCAAAGTGATGTGATTCGTTAATGCCTTATGTGGGATGTATAAAGGATTGAGTTAATGATATTATATATGATATTATACTGGAATTATAATATACCTATGTTTCATTATGTTTTAATTCCATTAAAATAAGAAATATAAATGAAAGTAGTGTCCATGCGTACGTACGGCTTACCGTCTCCATGAACGGCCCATTACATTTCTTACCTCCATATGTTATGTACTATTATAAATACATGTATATGATGGATATATATGATATATATGATATATAAATTATGAATATAATTCTGTATATAATGAACCTTTTACCACATGAACAACATGTAATTATAAGAAGTCCATTTTTTACTCAAGTACCAAATATCGAAAAAACGAACGTTATTAACTTAAATGGTTACATAATGTTTATAACATGGCAATAAGTGATATAAAATGAATAATAAACTTGAAAAAGGTTCTTAAGAAAGTATAAATTAACTTTGGTTTATTATTCAGGAGATTAAAGAACGATCGAGTCAAGTCGGGCATGAGGTAAGGGAACTTCTTAACCCAATTTTCGTTCTTTGGGTTGATCTTCTCTTTCTTGTTTATGTCATTCTTTGATTATGTGAGAAATGAATTTTTATATATTATCATGTATTAATAATTTCTTTATGTGACATTATATTGAATAAACATAAGTGATCTATTTTATTTACAAAAAGATCTTTGTAAGGGATAACTTTTCCAATCTCGTTTTTATCCGAGATTGTTTATTTGTAAGTATTTACTGGGGTTATATTTATCATCCATGTCCCTATTTTTGAAAAATGTTTTCATGTATGTTTAAAGTCCTTTTTACCCATTTTTTGACTTTTACTACATGGTATGTAAGTAATCTTTCTTTTGTTTACCATACGAGGTACTTTTTGACTTTTCCGGCAAAAGTACGTGAATAATGTTTTTTTAACATGAACAAATTTTTACGGTTTTATAACACCTTATTTTCATGAAGCTTACTCTACAATATTTCATGACTATTTTCAAAAAAATACTTTTCTTTTAAAATTTCATGGCATTTTGTGAAAACAAAATGATTTTGAAGAAGAAAGGATATTTTCCTCAAAAATTCATTTCAAGTGTTTTATCAAAACCATTTTCCATCTAAGATGACATGATTTCATATGTGTATGTTTCAAGTATAATGTCTCTATGATTTACATGGTTTAAATTTTCTTATGATGAAATATCCATTTGTTTTATATGGATTATGTAATGATGGGATGATGTTTATAAAACCCATTTTATTCTTTGGGTTATGATGAATGTTTTAAGTTTATTTTGTGGCATAGGTAAGAATGATTTCATTATGAGATGGGTGGGACCTATATCTCCCTCCAATGCATTAGGTAAATATTTATATCTCATGAGATAGACATGGCTGGAATGGTAAGTTAATCTGGTTCAGTGATACAGTACTGGAACGAGGAGTGAAATCGATTCAGAAAGGGACTTTGTCTACTAAGATGGTCTTGGTAGCAATGTCTTGACTACTATAGAAATCATATCATGTGCTTGATGGTTTTCCACAATTACATGTTTTATTCCCATGCTATTTTATCATGATTGATGTTCTTTTATGATATATTCCTTACGTACTTCCAAGATTTATTTCTTTTCTCAATATTTTGATGTTTAGATTGTATGTTCAAGTTTTTGCATTCAAATGTTTGTGGATTGTTTTATGTTCTCTATGTTTACCCATACTGAGCATTTGAGCTCACCCTTTTTATGTTTTCTTTTCCCCAGGATATAAAGAATTTTTTTAGGTAAGAAAACCAAAGGGGAATATATTTATGGGAGATGTTGAAGATCTTTCACCATGATTAGAAGATTATGTTCTGAGTTTCCAAAGACACTAAACTATTACGGTCCTTGTGTGTTGGTTTTTGTTATGTATTAAGTATTCTGAAAAGGTAATGTAATGTCCATGTATGTCAACCTTGGGTCTCTACAGATGGTGTCAATGGAGGCACAACCTCTCTGGTTGGTGGTTCAATAAAGACAACTTCCTTGAAGTCGCAACCTCCTTCTTTTTCTATAAAAGATTCATCACTTTATTCCTTATTATCCATGGAATATTCTTCATTATGGGTAAGAGATATGATGTTACAGTTCTTGTTGTCATCTGAGTGTTGCACAGCTCTAATCAAGTTGAATACAACTTGTTATTCTCCCACTCTAAAGATGATACTTCCTTGGTTCACATCGATTAGTGTCTTTCCTGTTTCTAGGAAATATCTTCTGAGGATAATATGAACATATCCATCTTCCTCCATGTTCAATACCAAGAAATCGGCTGGGAATATAAACTTTCTGACTTTTACTAGAACATCTTCCAGAATGCCTCTATGGTTCTTGACTGAGCGATTAGCTAATTTCAATGATACCCTTGTTTCTTTGATCTATTTGAGTCCTAGTTTTTGAAAATTATTCATTGGCCTAATGTTAATGCTTTCTCCAAGATCACATAGTACTATACCAAATTTGCACGTGCCTATCTCACAAGGGATTGAGAAGCTTCAATGGTCTCTCATCTTTGGTGGAATTTTCTGTTGTACCACAGTAGAGCATTCTTCATTTAGGTAGATGATGTTGGGCGGAGAAAACGCGGAAATGATGGCAAGAGGGGGGGTGAATTGCCTTTTAAAAAATTGATTAACAAATTAAAAATCAAAGTATAAATGCAGCGGAAAAAATAAGGCAAGACACACAAAATTGATAACGGAGTTCGGCCAAAAACCCGGCCTACGTCTCCGCTCCCAACTCAACCGTTGAGAGATTCCTACCGCTTGCTTTTCAATGGTTTTAGCAAGAAACCCACTAGGCTTTGAGGTAGCACTAGGACCTATTACAGCTTGCTTTTATTGGTTTAGCAAGAACCCACTTGCTTTCAATGGTTTAGCAAGAACCCACTATCCTTCTTACAGGTGAAGGATAGCTCACCTATGACACAAGCCTTTTAAAAGGAAAGGCTTGAAGAAACCTCTTCACACCTTAATGGTGATGTGAAACCCAAAAGAAAGGGGGATGAGAAAAGGTGTTGGGGTTTGTAGGAACAAACCCAAAATTAAGCTCAAAATAAATAATGCAATAAAAAACCGTATTTGGAGAAGCCTTGGGCACCTTTGATTGATTGGAGATGTTGAAGGCCGCTTCCAAGCTTCTTTGGAGGAGCTCCTTGGATGTGGAAGTTGTTGGAGCGCTTGAGGTTCCTTTGAAGGAAGTCGCCGGAGGTTGGCCAATTGATACAAAATATGTCTGTTGGCTTCGTAATGGTTCCGACACTTGTCCGGGGCTTCCTTGGCCTTTATTTATAGGCATGGAACCCTTGGGGAGGCTTCGGAGCCGTTGGAGAGGCTTAGAGAGCCGTTGGGAGCCAAGTGGGCCAGCCTGGTCAAACTGCAACGGCTAGTTTGACTGGCTCCACCGGCTGGCCGGTACAGGCCCACCGGCTGGCCGGTGCCTTGGCAGAAGCTGACTCTTCTTTTCCAGGCACCACCGGCTGACCGGTGCCCGAGCCACCGGCTGGCCGGTGGTGAGACAGTAGCTCACACTATTCATCTGGGTGCCACCGGCTGGCCGGTGGGCAGCCACCGGCTGACCGGTGGAACCTGGCAGTGGGCAATGCCTCTGCCAGGTCCACCGGCTGGCCGGTGCTATCACACCGGTGGGCCGGTGGATTGAATTTCAGTCCACTTCTTGTCCATTCTTGGGCCAACTTCTTGGCAACCTTGTGCCTATCATTCAAAAACACTTCAAACAAGATTAGACAAATAAGAAGGTGATTGTGATCATGAAAATCAAACAACGAGTGGAACGAGAGGTACAACAATCTCCCCCTATTTTGATGATCACAATCACCAAAACAATCAATGTAAAAAACTGAAATTGAAAGGAAATGCTTAAAGGATGATTAAAAGGATTCTCCCCCAATCAATCAAGAAATTTCTCCCCCTTTGTGATTATCAAAATAGCGTGGGGCATATAACTTGATTGAGGGAAAACTTTGAAAAACAAGATAGAGATTTTTAAACCAAATGAAATTTGAAATTTGATTTGAAAGTTTTGAAATGAAAAATTTGAATAACAGTTTGAATTGAAAGTTTTGAATCAAAATTGAGAGTTTTGAATGAAAATTGAATAGAAAATTTTGAATTGAAAAATTTGATACCAAGGGTTGAAAATGAAAGTTTGAAAAAAAAAATTGAAAGAAAACAAAAGGCCTAAACAAACCTAACTCCCCCTAAATAAAAACAACTAATCACCGGGGAGAGGGATTTTGAAAAGAGACAATTTTAGGCCCGGAGAGACTCGCTAGAAGGGATTTTTCAATCCAAACTTGTCTCATGGCAGGTCTTCTCCTATAAAACTCGTCGGAATAGAAAATAGACTTGGGTTGGCCGTACCGGGCATTTTTGCAATCACACTCATAAATGAGGTGCCCGGGTTTTTTACAATAATTGCAAAATTTAAAGCTAGAGCTCCCCCTTACAAAAACAGTGGGTGCATAGGAGGAGGAGGCTTGGTTGGTATAGCCAAGTCCTTGAGTGGTCCTAGAAACCCTTTGAGAACCCAGCAAATTTGAAAGATTTTGTTCCCCTTGGGTGAACTTAGCTAGGGTCTCCCTTAGGTCTTTGATGGTTGATTCCATAGAATCAACATTTGGGAAATTTTGGATTTTTAGGGAGAGTTCCTCCTTCTCTTTGAGAAGTTGTTCTTTTTCGGAGGAGAGTTTTTTGAAAGACTTTTTCAAAGCGACAAATTTTGAAGAGAGCTTATGAAAACCATTTTCTAATTGATCTCTAGCGTGTGAGAGTTCTTCATAAGATAAATGATTTAAAGAATTTGAATTTGAAGAACAAGAGGAGGAAGAGGAGAAAGAGGAGGAAGATACCTCATGTTTTGCCATTAGGCATTTTTTACCTTGGTCGCTCGAGGAGGAGGAGGAGGAGGAGGATGATGAGGTGTCACTCCATGTGGCCTTGAGGACCTTTTTCTTTCCTTTTTCCTTAGCCCATTTCTTGTTGAGTGGGCAATCGGGCTTGTAATGGCCCATTTCGCCGCACCCGTAGCATTTTACCTTGGGCTCGGATCTTGCGGTGGGTTCTTGCTTTCGTGCCTTGCGAGATTTCTTCTTCTTCTTGTGCTTCTTCATAAATTTGTGCATTTGGCGGGCGAGATTCTCCATTTCCGAGTCGCCGCTTGAAGATGAAGAAGATGAAGATGATGATGAAGAGGAGGAGCTTACTTCTTTTTGTACCTTGAGGGCGATGTTCTTTGGGGTCTTGATTGGTGTGCCCTCCTTTTGAGCTTGCCTCCTCATCGTGATCTCATACGTCATAAGGGATCCGATGAGCTCCTCTACCGGCATATTTTTGACGTCCTTAGCTTCTTGGATCGCCGTCACCTTTGGTGCCCATGAGCTCGGAAGGACCCATAAGATCTTCTTGACCATCGTCTCGGCTGAAACATTATCACCAAGAGATTTCCTTCCATTGCACACGTCAGTAAAACGGGTAAACATTTCAGAAATTGATTCATTTGGGTGCATGGAGAATGACTCAAAATCCTGACGGTACATGTCCAATCGAGTGTCCTTGACTTTGTTGGTCCCCTCATGGGTAACCTCCAAAAGTTTCCAGATTTCATGTGCGGAGGTGCATGTGGAAACTCGATTGAACTCATTTCGGTCAAGGCCGCAATGAAGAGCATTCATGGCTTTGCCATCAAGCTCAAAATTTCTAATGTCGGCTTGGGTCCATTTGGATTCTTCGGGGGTAGACAAAGTGTAACCTTGCATGACTATTTTGTAAATGGGATATCCTATACTTCTAAGAAAAGTGGTCATGCGGGTTTTCCAATAATTATAGTCGGACCCATCAAAAAATGGAGCCCGACCCAAAGAAAATCCTTCGGGGGCAAAAGAGGTTGATGCCATCTTAATGGATCTTAAAATTTGTAACCGGTTAGGGTATTACACAAATTTCCCTTTGATACCAAATGTTGGGCGGAGAAAACGCGGAAATGATGGCAAGAGGGGGGGTGAATTGCCTTTTAAAAAATTGATTAACAAATTAAAAATCAAAGTATAAATGCAGCGGAAATAAATAAGGCAAGACACACAAAATTGATAACGGAGTTCGGCCAAAAACCCGGCCTACGTCTCCGCTCCCAACTCAACCGTTGAGAGATTCCTACCGCTTTCTTTTCAATGGTTTTAGCAAGAAACCCACTAGGCTTTGAGGTAGCACTAGGACCTATTACAGCTTGCTTTTATTGGTTTAGCAAGAACCCACTTGCTTTCAATGGTTTAGCAAGAACCCACTATCCTTCTTACAGGTGAAGGATAGCTCACCTATGACACAAGCCTTTTAAAAGGAAAGGCTTGAAGAAACCTCTTCACACCTTAATGGTGATGTGAAACCCAAAAGAAAGGGGGATGAGAAAAGGTGTTGGGGTTTGTAGGCACAAACCCAAAATTAAGCTCAAAATAAATAATGCAATAAAAAACCGTATTTGGAGAAGCCTTGGGCGCCTTTGATTGATTGGAGATGTTGAAGGCCGCTTCCAAGCTTCTTTGGAGGAGCTCCTTGGATGTGGAAGTTGTTGGAGCGCTTGAGGTTCCTTTGAAGGAAGTCGCTGGAGGTTGGCCAATTGATACAAAATATGTCCGTTGGCTTCGTAATGGTTCCGACACTTGTCCGGGGCTTCCTTGGCCTTTATTTATAGGCATGGAACCCTTGGGGAGGCTTCGGAGCCGTTGGAGAGGCTTAGAGAGCCGTTGGGAGCCAAGTGGGCCAGCCTGGTCAAACTGCAACGGCTAGTTTGACTGGCTCCACCGGCTGGCCGGTACAGGCCCACCGGCTGGCCGGTGCCTTGGCAGAAGCTGACTCTTCTTTTCCAGGCACCACCGGCTGACCGGTGCCAGAGCCACCGGCTGGCCGGTGGTGAGACAGTAGCTCACACTATTCATCTGGGTGCCACCGGCTGGCCGGTGGGCAGCCACCGGCTGGCCGGTGCTATCACACCGGTTGGCCAGTGGACTGAATTTCAGTCCACTTCTTGTCCATTCTTGGGCCAACTTCTTGGCAACCTTGTGCCTATCATTCAAAAACACTTCAAACAAGATTAGACAAATAAGAAGGTGATTGTGATCATGAAAATCAAACAACGAGGGGAACGAGAGGTACAACAGATGACTCCTAGGTCTTCTATTTTTATTTTTATTTTTATAATAAGTATTTTAAGAACGTGGCATAAATAGACATCTGGTAAATAGCTTTGGAAAAAGGGATGTTGATATGTAATTGCTTTAACATATCCAAGAACTTCTTGTATTGTTCCTCCTTCCTAATTTGTCTCGCTCTTTCCAGATAGGGAATAGGTGGCTAGTATGGAGGTGGGGATACATGCACAGGTTCTTTATCAAATAGTACTTCTTCATGATTTAAGGTGGGAGTGAATTCATCAGCATTTACATTAGGTATTTATTGTTTTCTCGGATCTTCTTCTTACGGCCTTTCTTATTTAGGTTGTTGGAAGTCCAAAATATTTTTGTTCCTTAGCATTACTACCTTAGATTCCTCTCGTGGGTATGTATCATTATTACCAGGTAGAGTACCTAGTAATCTCTCAGATAAGGTCTTTGAGATTTGACCCATTTTCACTTCAAGGTTCCTCAAAGTAGCTCTCTAGTTTTGCATATCTGTCTCATGGGTTCTCATTCTTTGATCATACTTTTGCACAAATGATGCCAGGAGATTTTCTAGATTGCTTTGCATATTTTCTTGCTAAGGTCTTGGATGAGGTGGCTAAAATTGTTGTTCTATTTGAGGTAAGGGTTTTTTTTGATCTTGTGGCCTTGGTACAAGGTTCATCGGAGGATACCCTGGTGTTCCTTGAACTCTGAATTGGTTATGTCCACCTCTCGATTGAAAATAACCTTGACTATTCTAAGGTTGCTGTTGAGCATGCCTATGTTGATAAGAATGTTTCTTCTAGAATGGTGGTTTCTGCTAATTGAAATTGACATAATTAAAATATTTTTTTGGTTCTTAATATCCAGCTTTTTAGTCTTGATAAAGATGTGGGCCACTATACATCTCACATAATTTCAATTCCATTATAGGGGTAGGAGGGGGGTTGAGTAATTGGTATCTGAAATGCTTCTAACTTTTTAGTGAGCACTTACACTTGCGCTACAAGCCTTCTGGTCTTGTCAATCTAGAGGATTCCACACTGTGGTGGTCCACGATCACTTTTCCATAGGCTGGCATTGTGAGATACTTCATCAAGAATGGATCTTCCAGCTTCTGGAGTCTTGAACATGATACCTCCATCAACGGCTGCATTGACAACATTACATGCTGCTAGCTGGATTCCTTGATAGAAAGTTTGGAGTTGTATCCACATATCAAGTCCATGATGTGGAAATTATTTAGTTAATTCTTTAAAGTAGCCCCATGCTTACCAAGAAGACTCTCCATCAATTTTGTAGAAATTTTGAATGTCCATCCAGAGCTTCCAGGTCTGGATGTGTGGGAAGTACTTATCCAAAAATTTCTTGGCCAGTTCTTCCCAAATCATAATTAACTTCGGAGCTTGACTCTTTAGTCAGTCCTTGGCTCTGTATCGTAAATAAAATGGGAAGATGTGGAGTCTTATTACATCAAAATAAACTCCCTAGTTGCTAAAGGTATTGCAGACCTCCAGGATGTTGAAAATATGTTCATGTAGATCTTTACTTAGAAGACCGCTAAATTTCCCCATGTTATGGATCATATGAATGATTCTATGTTTTATTTCAAAAGTATGGGATTGGATAGGGGGTCGAACAATTCTAGGGATCATACCATGGATTGATTTCAATCCATAATTCATGATTATCTTCTCATGGTTCATTATCAGGTGTTCTCCCAGAATTACTTGATGGTTGGGGTTTAGCGGGTTTGGTCCCACATGGTGGAATTGCTCATTCATCGTTGACCGATGAAGAGAAGAGATATGCCTTTCGATCTCGAGATCAATGTCCGAAGGAGAATGTGCATCAAGATTCCTTTAACGAGTTAAGGGACCTTGGTACATGAATAGGGAAAAGAGAAGATAAGCAAGAGTGTTTAAAAACGAAGCAAAGGGGGTGATGGAAAGGTAATCCTAGATCAAGACCAGATTCCTCACATAAAGAAAAGTGTTTCATCCCTAGAAACTATGCCAAAATTTGATGGGAATGATCCGCAAGGGCTTTTTATTTCTGCATGGTCATGTCAAATTAAAAATTTATATGTGTCCCAAAAATTACTAACTACTAGGGTGTAGTATAGTAGAAATCCAGGGTTGATCCCATGAGGAGGATGATGTCATGTGGGTGAAAGAAATCTGGTCTTAAATCCTTTTTCGGAGTTCTTACTTTTTTACTAATGTTTGGGAGTTTTCTAACTATTTTTTGGGTTTTACTTTAATTGATTAAAGAGGGGTCGGGATTAAGTTCGAGTATCTAGATAAAGGTGATCCTAATTCTAATCTAGGCAAGGTCCTAAATACTTAGTCTGCGAAACATGTGGTAGTTTCTAGTTAACCTTGGTCCAGTCTTCTAGTTTTATCTAGGATGTAACAATTCCATGGTTAGGAGGTTAGTTACAGTCCTAGATGCATTAAGTTCTGCTTCTATTGCAAAAATTTCTCTAAGCTAATGCTCATAGTCTTAGTTTCCTCCAATTAGTATAGGTTCATTTGTTTGATTGTCCGATGGTCACAGTACAGTCTCACAAATGGGGTTGACCATTGGTTCAAATCCTAATTACTAATCCAATTAGGTTTTCCAAGTTTAGAACTACATTTCTAATTAAGAATGTAGATACGTCAAATCTTGATCCCTACCCCTGATTCGTTTAGCTACTCATAATGGTAATTAAAGCAATAAAAGGGATAAAAGAAATCATAATAACAATGTTCATGGAATTAAATTGAATAAACATGTTATTATACGAAATAAACAAGCAAGAATACTTTAAATAAAACCTTACCTGAAAGTAATGAAATGGAAATGAAATGACAAAGGAATTGAGGGCATTGAAGAAAATGAATCCACGACTCTTTAATTGAAAAAATAATAAATTACAAAGAAATAAAGTATTTTAAGAGGGAAAAGAGAAGGAAATTCTGAAGGGGGTCTAAAATAGAGAGAGGGATAATCCCATCATTCCCCAATGTGTTGTCGATCTCCTCCTTATATAGGTGGAAATGGTTATGATCTTTACTTAATCATCACATCATGAACCCTAAATCTGTGTTACTTCGACCACAATCTCCAGTGTGGTATGTGGAACTTCCACGGATTAATTAATTTTGACCATGTTCAAGTTGTGTACAGGTGGTTCATGACGTGTACCCCATAACTAGCTGGATTTTTTCATTGAATCCTCACAACTTTCTTGGCTTCTAGTTTGACTTGAGTCACGATGTGTAGGAGGGATTCATGTCGTGAACTGGAAATTTATCCAGTCTTGATGAAGGTTGTGATCATCAAGTACATGATGTGACCTTGGCCATCACAACATGTACATGGCCATTTTTGTTTCTTTTCTTCCTTTCTTCTTTGGAATCTTATGTAGCCCTATTTCCTACAATATTGGACATCCACCATGTGCATTATCCAGTAAATGAATGAAAACAATGGAAAAGTAACATAAAAATATATATAACATTTAGGCTTATCACACCTAATGGAATAAAGGGAATAAATACTTGTGTATGATGTAGGGATTTCCCCACTGAGCAATTCAAAACAGTTAGTGTTGTATCTGAGAAGTGAAGGTTCTGGGCGTAGCGGAAGCTTGTGGGTGGATGTTCCCACTTGGCTTTTTGTCATTATCAATGATCAATCCGGATCAATACGACGATAAACGCCAGTCTCCACGGATCGAATCACAGAAAAAAGACAAAGAAGATGGTTTGTCCCGGAACCACAAACAAGGATCGTTACAGGTTTATTATAATTAATTTAATTAATTATAAAGAAATACCTTTTGTATGTTCTTTCTTTGTTGATGTTCTTGATCACGTTATCGATGTGATCTGTCATTGCGTCGCAGAAGCCAAGTGTATACTCCCTCTAGTGGTGATCCACATGTGTACCTCGTATCTCTGGACATCGGAAAAGGATTCTCCGGGTGCTAGCGTGGAGAAGCCTTTGCTTGCATTGTCCGCCTTGGATCATTTTGATCTGATGGAAGAGGATCTCTCTCGGTCTTGAGAATGTTCTTGGAGGAATAGGTTCTTTCGGCCTTGAAATAATTCTCCAGAGATGTTGTGCACAACGATTCTCTTGTGTAGGAAAAGAGTTGGGGTTGTGAGGATATTTATAATCGAGTTTGAGGTTGTAGAGTTATGACAATAAATAAACGCGTTACGCATTTCATGTATTTCATTAACTCTTATTGAAAACCCCCATGTCGAATAATTAATTCCTTGACATGCGCTCACGCTGATTATAATAAATATCATTTAATAAAACGATATTATATCCTCAAAATCCCGACTGGAAAAACTACATGGCGGGTAATAATAAATACACGGCGTGTACTTGTTTTTCATTGAAAACTACACAGCGTGTACATTAAATGTACATGGCGTGTATATCTTGTTTTCATTTATTCATTTCCTTTCCAAAATAAAACTACACGGCGTGTACATTTAATAATACACGGCGTGTACTTGTTTTATTTTATTTTTCCTCCATCATTTAAAACAACTTAGGCTTCCTTGAATAATTATTAAACCACGTATGGGAATAATCTTTATTCAACTTGAGATACTTGGATACACTTAGTGTGTGACCCTCTAGTCCTCTTTCTCGTTGGCATTAGGCGGGCTTGCCTAAAGTCCAAGATTACTGTCTAGCAACGGGTCATGGCACCCAAGAGAAAGAAGTTGACGTCGCATTGACGTATCACCTCATACGAATGCTTACTGTGTAATTTAATCCCTTTGTCTCGATATCTCATCAAGCAGGTTTCATGGCAGTGCCATAAACCTATATGCTTGATCCTTCGTTCTTTGACTACCTGAAATAAACTTGTCGTTTACACCATCGCCATGGAATTTAATGCGATAGTTCTATTTCAATCAAAGGGACGAGATATCAACTTCCATAAATAGAAGGGACAAATCCTTCATCTAATTATCCATTAACATCATGTCACTCGGGACGCACCCAACGTATCCTATTTTCCGCCAACTATCTGTGTGATGGTTTTTGTTAGTAAATCTAAGTACGCGAGTCGTGACATGAGTTAATGATAATCTTCCAGTCTAAGGACCATTACACACGCTCGTAGATAGCAATATCCGATGACACCAAGACATGCGGAATTACTACTGGCGGGTATGTTCTCATAATCTCCCATCTTAGAGATTACCAAGTAAGAACTCCATGAGAGAGAGTCTCGTCTTCTTACGATTACTCACACATGACGGTCTGTATACTATGTGTCCTATCATAGTATGTCATCCAACCGCGAAACTTTATTTAAGAATATTGTTATAGAATTTCAAGGTTCTCATCATAGCGGGGATCTGCTATGACCTTATTAATGCAACAAATATTCCAGGACATTATTATATTATAGTCATGCAGAATAATGAACAATATATAATAAGTGAACATTCATGTAATCAAATTACAAAATAGTTGATTCCGAGGACACTAACCCTTACAAACTCCCACTTGGACTAGAGCCAACTGCCTACGACTTTTAGTACACTAGACCTCACATGATGATCATGTTTCTGCTGAGTCAAGGATTTAGTCAATGGGTCCGCCACGTTGTCTTCCGTGGAAATACTGCTCACTGCAATTTCACCTCTCTGAGAAAAATCTCTCATGAGATGATACTTCCAAAGTATTTTCTTTTTCTGCTGATGTGACCTTGGCTCTTTTTCAAGTGCCACCGCTGTAGTATTATCACAATAGAGTGTGATAGGATCTTTACTACTCAGTACAACATCCAGCTCTTGGACGAAGCTTTGCATCCATACTGCTTATTTAGCTACCTCAGAAGCTGTGATATACTCGGACTCCAATGTAGAATCTGCCACCACACTTTTTTTTGAGCTCTTCCAGCTCACTACACCTCTATTCAAACTGAAGATGTATCCAGTCTGCGACTTCATGTCATCTTGATCAGTCTGAAAACTAGCATCTACATTTCCTCTGATGACTAGTTTCTCATATCCTCCATAAACTAGGAACATATCCTTAGTACGCCTTAGATACTTAAGGATAGTCTTGACTGCCATCCAATGGCGGTCTCCTGGATCAGCTTGATATCTGCCTACCTCACTTAATGCGTAAGAAAAATCTAGCCTCGTACATAGCATAACATACATGACTGACCCAATCACGGATGCATAAGGGATCCTTGCCATTCTCTTTCTTTCCTCATGTGTCTGAGGACACATTTTCTTGGAAAGATGAATGTCATGTGACACTGGAAACAATCCCCTCTTGGACTGTTCCATACTGAATCTCTTCAGTATCTTGTCAATGTATGTACTTTGACTCGGGCCCAGCATTCTCTTGGATCTATCACGATGGATCTTGATCCCAAGAATATATGTCGTCTCGCCCAAGTCTTTCATGGAGAAGAATTTATGCAACCATGCCTTAACTGACTGTAAGACAGGTACTTCGTTTCCAATTAGTAATATGTCATCAACATATACTATTAGTAAAATGACTGCACTCTTACTAAACCTCTGGTAGACACAAGGCTCACATTCGTTCTTAACAAAGCCAAATTCCGTTACAGATTCATCAAAACGAATGTTCCATGATCTTGATGCTTGCGTTAATCCATAAATGGATTTTTGCAACTTGCATACCTTGTTGGCATCCTTTGGAGTCACAAAACCTTTATGTTGTGTCATGTAGACATCTTCCTGGAGGTTCCCATTAAGGAAAGCTGTTTTGACATCCATTTGCCAAATTTCATAGTCATGGTAAGCAGCAATGGCCAATAGGATTATGATGGATTTCATCATCGAAACCGATGAAAAGGTTTCATCATAGTCAATTCCTTGACGCTGTATAAATCCTTTTGCAACCAGTCGTGCCTTCTAGTTGTTGACTTTCCCCTCCATGTCTAGTTTCTTCTTGAATACCCATTTATTACCAATAGGCTTTACATCAACTGGAGGATCTACCAAAATCCAGACTCGGTTTTGGTACATGGAATCCATTTCAGAATTCATGGCTTCTTGCCACTTGGCAATGTCTGTGCCTTCAACTGCTTCCTTGTAGGTAAGAGGATCATCATTGTCAACCAATAATGAGTCACCATCCTCAGTGACAAGAAAACCATATCGTTCTGGTTCTCTCACCTCTCTCATTCTCCTACGTAGTTCTTGTGTCTCTGGAACAGATTGTTCTTCCACGGGGCTTTGTAGAATCTGTTCTTGTACCAACTCATGTGTATCTTGAGCCTCGACTTCATCGAATTCTATCTCGCTCCCACTATCTCTTTTGAATATATGCTCCCTCTCAAGGAATATGGAGTGTCTTGCCACTGTAACCTTTTTGTCTGAGGGGTTTTATAGGTAATATCCCCTTGTTTCCTTGGGATATCCTATAAAGATACACTTTGTGCCTTGGGGTGCGAGTTTGTTACCTGAAGAGGCCTTAACAAATGCTTCGCTACCCCACACATGTAAATTCGATAACATGGCTTTGCGTCCACTCCATAACTCGTATGGAATACCATTTATCAATTTAGTTGGTACTTGGTTTAGTATGTACGTTGTTGTTTGTAATGCATATCCCCAAAATAATAATGGAAGACTCGCATGACACATCATTGATCTCACCATGTCCAACAGGGTGCGGTTCCTCCTTTCACTTACACCATTCCACTGCGGTGTGTAAGGAGGAGTGAGTTGAGATAGAATCCCAAACTCCCATAAGAAATCAATGAAGTCCTGATTAAGATATTCTCCTCCTCTGTTTGAGTGGAGTTTCTTAATCTTCTTACCAAGCTGGTTCTCAACTTCATTCTTGTATTCTTTGAACCGATCAAAAGAATCTGACTTATACCACATTAAATAGATATATCTATATCTACTAAAATCATCAGTAAAAGTTATGAAGTACGAGAACCCACCCCTTGCTTCAACTGGAAATGGTCCACACACATCTGTGTGAAATAATTCTAGAATCTCTTTAGCTCTTTCACCTTTCCCACTAAATGGGGTTTTGGTCATTTTGCCTTGTAGACACGCATGACATACACCAAGTGGTTTTAGTTCGAAAGAATCTAAATACCCATCTTGATGTAATTTTGTCAAACGTTTCTCATTGACATGACCTAGCCAGTGATGCCAAAGTTGGGTGTGGTATGAGTCATGTGAATTAACTTTGTCATCGATTGACATTACTTGGTTTGTGTAGTCTAACACATAAAGGATGTTATATAAATGTGCCCTACCAAAACAAATGCTATCTTTATAAAAATAGTAGCATCCACTTACAAACTTAAAGATGAATCCATCAGTATCTAATCTGGATACTAAAATAATGTTTTTGGTTACAGAGGGTACATAATAACATCCTTTCAAAACCAAGACCATCCTCGTAGGCAATGTGAGGTGGTAGTCCCCGACAGCTACAGCAGCAAGTCTGGCTCTGTTGGCTACTCGTAGATCTACCTCCCCTCGATCAATCTTCTTGAATCTACTTGGTTCCTGTATTTGGATACAGATGTGAGCACCACAAGCAGTATCTAATACCCAATTAGTAGAAACAGATATATTGCATTCGATAACAAACGCACCTGAAGCTTCCCCTTGCTTCCTTGGCTGGGTGCAGTTTTTCTTCTAGTGGCCCTTCTTGCCAAATGCAAAACAAACAGCATCATGTTCCTTTGCCTCCCCTTTGATCTTCCTTTTCTTGGAAGGCCTTGAAGAAGATTTGGGCTTAAATCTCTTCGCCTTCCCTTTCCTTTTATTCACCATGAGGACAGAAGGTTTTTCATACTTCATGTCAGTGTCCACTTGGAAAATGAGGATGAGAAGATCAGACAGAGACTTCTCAATGTTGTTCATATTGAAGTTCAAAACAAAGTCTGAGAAGCTCTAGGGGAGTGATGCAAGAATGAGATCGGTACCCAGTTCTTCAGGGAGTTTAAACTCTAGAACCTCCAAGCGCTCAATGTAGCTAATGAGCTTGACTACATGAGGCCCGACTGGGGAACCCTCTCCAAGATTGCTCTGAAATAGAGCCTTGGAGATCTCAAACCTTTCCTATCTTGCTCTCTCCTGGTATAGACCACGGAGATGCTCGAGCATGCTATAGGCATCCATGTCTTCATGAGACTTCATGAGTTCACTAGACATTGATGATATCATCAAATATTGAATGTCGAGTGCATTGTTCAAATGTTGATCATAGACTAGGAAATCTTCACCACTCGTCCCTGGGGTAGGGGAATCAGGAAGTAAGGACTCCAACACGTAAAACTTTCGTTCATGGCATAGGATAACCCGTAGGCGCCTAAACCATTCCTGAAAGTTACTGCTGATGAGGATATTGTCTTTATCCAGTATTGATCATAGAGAAAATGTGGTTGATGAGTTTGTCATATTGATTCTACAATTTAAAAGAGCAGATTTATTAGTACTTTCTTGATTACAATTTATGAGAAATAATGAATGAATTAATTAATTATCCCACTATTTTATCAAGTCCCAATAGCCCTCACCATTGAAATCGGAATGTTCAGTTGCTTTGACATTCTAGTGGAAAGGATCTATATTTCCCTTCTCATAACCCCAACAAGGGTTGGTCAAGCTATTTGAACGTATTTAGGTAGGTAGGTCTTTGCCAACTGTGAGCTTACAGTTCCTTGATATTTTGAGTGGACTCCCCAATCCTGAAATCCTGACTTGGATTTCCTCAACTCTTGCCTCCAATATTACATCAAGTCTAGAAAGGGATACTTCTCTTGATGTAATATGGTTAAGTCAACCCGAAACCATTCATAAGGGATTCCTTTATAAAAGTAAGTGTCATAACAAGGGTTGGTCAAACACATAGTTTTATTGAGTCTTTCCCTTAATCAGGTAACAGAAGGCATGCTCTGACTTAATATGGTATTGAGGGATTTTAGACTTTATGCGTAGTTTTTCATTATCACATGCTTGTTAATATTAAGTGATGCTTGATTGAGTGATTAACCATGTTCTGATAATGTTTACGCATAGTCCGGTTTTTATTTTATTCCATCTTTGCATGCTTTTTCATTTTATTAATTATGTGATCGCGACAACACATACATAATAAATAAACCATGAAATCAGACAGAAATAAAATAAGATGGCATGATCATGAGCTTCTATTGGTTAGCTTATCTAGTTGTGTTGATAAGCTAACCCTGACCTAGGGAAAACACCTTGAACCTGTTGGTTCATTTTTTGCAGCTCCCAGCTGTCCACCTTTGTATCTTCTTACGTCGGTTTTTCCACGGCTTCGGGATTTGAACTGTCTCCTCTGTCTTGGGAGATCCTCCATTACATGATTTTACATTAAAGAAACCATGGGAATATAGGCCCTAAATTTTATTGGAAGAAGGCTCGCAGGCCAACAAATTTAAATTAAATAAATTTAAATGAAACCATACACATACAAAGGGTCTTTGGTCTAGCTCATGATCATCCATAGCAAGCAACGACATTTACACATATTTAGAATTCAAATTCTTTTAATCGCTATTTCATTTAAGATAAGTCGTGCTCGAATTCAATTAATTATGATCTTATAATTAATCAATTCTTTATATTAAATTCCTTTCTAAATTTCCTTGAGATTCTTCTCATCCATATTCCTTGTACGGGTCTTTGTACATTGGAGGAAACCCGATGAAATTCCATTTCTGGAAAGTACACGACGTGTAGTTTATATTTACACGGCGTGTATTTCTTTTCACCTTGTTTCCAAAGTACACGCCAGGGCTTTGGCGTGTTTTCTCTACTTTGGAAAATTTAGAGTACATGGTGTGTAGATGAATCATACACAGCATGTACTTCCTTGTTACGCGGTAACCGGCTTGGAAATCCTGTGTACGCGGAACACGGATTCTCCTTGTACATGGTTTCACCTAGACCAGATCGGACTACACGGCGTGTTGTTCCAACATACACGCCGTGTATTCTGGTTCCAACGCGTCATTAAATTATGGTCAACACAGCGTGATTAATACTTAGGCATAATCAATTCACACGGTGTGGTTTGGAAGACCAGTGTCGGTTCATTGAACCTAAGTACATGGCGTGTAGTTTTAATTACACGTTGTGTAATCCCGTGTTGTACAGACAGAAAGAGCGACTCCTCCGGATGAATTCCTCATTTTTATTTTAATCAAAATTAAAATTAAAAGGTCATTTCTGTGATATAAATCGAGAAATGAAGGAGGAAGAATAGATATCATTTATTCATATTAATAAAACGATATATTTCGAATTGAATCAAATATAAATGCGTAAATTATCAACGAAAATTAAATAACTATAATCAACGTTGTAACCTCGCTCTCATACCATTTGAAGGTTTCGGGCGCAGCGGAAGTGCGTGGGTGGATGTGCCCACTTGGATTTTTTTCATTATCAATGATCAATATGGGATCAATACGACGATAAATGCCAGTCTCCACGGATCGAATCACAGAAAAAAAAGACAAAGAAGATTGTTTGTCCCGGAACCACAAACAAGGATTGTTACAGGTTGATTATAATTAATTTAATTAATTATAAAGAAATACCTTTTGGGTGTTCTTTCTTCGTTGATGTTCTTGATCACGTTATCGATGTGATCCGTCGTTGCGCCGCAGAAGCCAAGTGTAGACTCCCTCTAGCAGAGATCCACACGTGTACCTCGTATCTCTGGACATCGCCAAAGGATTCTCCGGGTGCTAGTGTGGAGAAGCCTTTTCTTGCATTGTCCGCCTTAGATCGTTTTGATCTGATGGAAGAGTATCTCTCTCGGTCTTGAGAACGTTCTTGGAGGAAGAGGTTCTTTCGGCCTTGAAAGAATTCTCCAAAGATGTTGTGCACAATGATTCTCTTGTGTAGGAAAAGAGTTGGGGTTGTGAGGATATTTATAATCGAGTTTGAGGTTGTAGAGTTATGAAAATAAATAAATGTGTTACGCGTTTCATTTATTTCATTAACTCTTATTGAAAACCCCCATGTCGAATAATTAATTCCTTGACATGCGCTCACGCTGATTATAATAAATATCATTTAATAAAAGGATATTATATCCTCAAAATCCCGACTGGAAAAACTACACGGTGTGTAATAATAAATACACGTCGTGTACTTGTTTTTCATTGAAAACTACATGGAGTGTACATTAAATGTACACGGAGTGTATATCTTGTTTTCATTTATTCATTTCCTTTCCAAAATAAAACTACACGGCGTGTACATTTAATAATACACGACGTGTACTTGTTTTATTTTATTTTTCCTTCATCATTTAAAACAACTTAGGCTTCCTTCAATAATTATTAAACAAAGTACAGGAATAATCTTTATTCAACTTGAGATACTTGGATACACTTAGTGTGTGATCCTCTAGGCCTCTTTCTCGTTGGCATTAGGCGGGCTTGCCTAAAGTCCAAGATTACTATCTAGCAATGGGTCAAGGCACCCAAGAGAAAGAAGTTGACGCCGCATTGACGTATCACCTCATACGAACGCTTACTGTGTAATTTAATCCCTTTGTCTCAATATCTCATCAAGAAGGTTTCATGGTAGTTTCATAAACCTATATGCTTGATCCTTCGTTCTTTGACTACCTGAAATAAACTCGTCGTTTACACCATGGCCATGTAATTTAATGCGACAATTCTATTTCAATCAAAGGGCCGAGATATCAACTTCCATAAATAGAAGGGACAAATCCTTCATCGACTTATCCATTAACAACATGTCACTCGTGACGCACCCAACGTACTATACTTTTTTCCAACTGTCTGCATGATGGTTTTCATTAGTAAATTTAAGTGCGCGAGTCATGACATGAGTTAATGATAATCTTTCAGTCTAAGGACCATTACACACGCTCGCAGATAGAAATATCCGATGACACCAAGACATGCGGAATTACTACTGGCGGGTCTGTTCTCATAATCTCCCATCTTAGAGATTACCAAGTGCGAACTCCATGAGAGAGATTCTCGTCTTCTTACGAGTACTCGCACATGATGGTATGTATACTATGTTTCCTATCGTAGTATGTCATCCAACCACAGAACTTTATTTAAGAATATTGTTATAGCATTTCAAGGTTCTCATCATAGCGGGGATTTGCTATGACCTTATTAATGAAACAAATATTCTAGGACATTATTATATTATTGTCATGCAGAACAATGAACAATATATAATAAGTGAACATTCATGTAATCAAAGTACAAAACAGTTGGTTCTGAGGACACCAACCCTTACAATAAGATCATGACAATATTAGGGAAAATTACTTAGGTTGTGACGAATAACAATACTACACATATGTTGGATTGTTTCATGTGGTAGAATCCCCCATCTTTTAGTGGGACTACAAATCTGGTGGTAACTGAGAAGTGGATTAAGTCCCTTGAAAATATATTTCTAGGCTTGAGATGCAATGAGAATAAAAAGGTAGCACTGGTATTATATTTTCTCAAGGTATATGTTGATAAATGGTGGTCGTTGATCCAAAATACTATGAAGGAAGAATAAATAGAAGATATGGAATGGAGAAATTTTAAGGAAATTGTTAGACTCATCCAGTTTTAATCATGTTTTAATGATCAAAAATCCAGTACATCATAAAAATCTTGTTTAATTTGTTTCCAGTCATGTGTAAAGATGGTTGGTTTCTTTATGATTTAAATAAATTTTCTCATGATATTGATTATTATAATTCATGACTGATTTTTGTAAACTATATTTAATTTTTTTTTATAATGAATTTATTTTAGGAATGATTAAATCTAATTCATTCTGTGAATATTACTACTTAAGTATATATACAGATATTTGGCTAAGTCTGAGAAATTGTGAGTCTACCACCGGTTCTAGTTTTCTAGAAAAGGACCCACACACCGTGACCAGACACCATGACCAGACACTGTGACCAGACAACGTGACCAAACACCATGACCCAGACACCGTGACCCAGACACCATGACCCAAACACCGTGACATAGACACTATGACCAGACACCGTTACCCAGACATCGTGACTAGACATCGTGACCCAGACACCATGACTAGACACCGTGACCAGACACTGTAACCATTTTTCGATTTGTTGAAGTTTGTGACACCAGTTCCTTGCTAAGACATTGTTCGAAGTTTGGAAAAGGACCAGACACCATGATCCTAAAACCGCATCTGTGATACCAGTTCCTAATCTCTGTAAAAATATGTCATCATAATTGTCTCACCACTCAAAGGAAAACAAGAAGACATTGTTTCATGGTGACACTATTTCCAAGTGACACAGTTTCCAGATAGACTGTGACACCATTCTTTAATATGTTTTGTAATTTTCAATTTAATTTATAACGGTCATATTTGATTCTTTTAAATGCACTGAAATAATTAATATTTCTTTGTAGACATGTCACCTGAAAGTAAGAGGTACGAGGTGCAGAATGCATGCATCCTGTTGGCTCAAACACATGCACTCTAAGAATAAAGAGAAAAGTGTGTCCCTGAAACAAAAGGTGGTAGAGCAGTAGAAGCACAAGCATTCTTGAGAAAATAACTGACACATGCAACAAGATACATTTGAAGAACACATGAATCATTCATGAATCCAAAAGCTGGGATACCATAGATCATAGTCAAGAACATCTTCTCAATACAAACTCCATGAAGAACACAAGCCAGATCTAACTAGAAACCAGAGAACTAGACTTACAATACATTGTTTCTCGCAAGAGGACTCGATACTTGCATCTGCTTCATCCTAGAAGTCCGGAGCTACATAGAATAACACTCAGATCTCTTATAACCTTATCTCATAATATCTGCTTTTTTGTGTATTTATTTTAGATTTCGAGTAGTGTGTGTGTGTGTCTGTATTTAAACACACATTGTCTCCTTCAATAAACTGAAGGATACAAGATATCCTTCCTATCATATCTTTATACACTTGTTTACTCCCATGAATAAGTGTGGAAGAGGTCCGTGTGTGACCTGATAGTTTATACCCACGAAGAACTGTGGAAGAGGTCGTGTGACTTGGATAGTCCTGTGCACTGTTTTTTACCCCGAACCAAGGTGTGGATCAAGTTTATTAATATAAAATTCTTGGTTTCAGGTGATCACCAAGTGGAGTGTATTAGGTCTTGTATTGAGACTGAACCACTTGTTTTATATCTGTAGTGTTGTTTAATTTAGTTTTCTCTATTTTACTGTATAATTCATAAATCACTAGATTTACTTTGATAATTAATCTTGGAAATAAGTTATAATTTTTTTGACTTATTAGAACAGCTTCAAAAGTAATATCAATAATAGATATTGAGATTTCTGAGAATTAATCAATCTTTTCAGAAGTTATTTGAACAGTCAAACTTTAAAAACTGTATTACCTTGATTAACTAGACTGTATTTATTTTTATTGGGGAACCTTTTAAGAAAACTTTTCAAATAGAAAATTTTATAGATACTCAATTCACCCCCCCCCCCCTAATTACTCTACTCCGACCAACATTTGGTATCAAAGGAGTTTTTTGTTCTTGTTAAGACTCTATTTTTGAACCTATTCAACTGTGATTTTAGTTGTACTTTAAAGATCTATAAATTTATGTTAATTCAAAATTTCTAGATCTTTAAAAGTATTTCTTTATTATGGATAATAGAATAAAAGGTGCTGCAATAAACAGAACACCATTCTTTAATGGAACCAATTATTCCCAATGGAAAATTAAAATGAAAATGCATTTAGAATGTATGGGTTTTGAAATTTGGTCTTCAATTATAGATGAGTATAATATTCTTGCTACTGATAGAATTACTTTGGATGACCCAACCAAGACTGCCTAAAATAATAATTACAAATTCATGAATTCTTTATATTTCTCTTTAGGAGATGAGAAATTTAACAGAATTTTTTTATGTAAAACTACCCATGAAATTTGGGATAATTTGTCTGTTTCGCATGAAGAAACTTCTAGTAGAAAGAAATGAGACTTAATAATTATAATATTAAATATTATAACTTTAAAATAAAACCTGAGGATCCTATTTCTGACATGTATCTCAGGTTCAACGAAATTGTCAACATAATGATTTCTCTTGGAGAGAAGCTACTACCAAAGAAAAAATCATGAGGATTCTCAGATTCCTACCTGATAGATGGAGAGGGAACTCTGTATCTATTATACAGTCATGAGACATCATCAAGTTACCTGTAAAAGAACTCACTGGAAAACTAATGATGTATGAAGAGGAGCTGAAAGTCAACAAGGAAGAAGGGAATGAACCCAAAAGAAAATTTGTTGCATTCAATACCACCACCTCTAAACACAAAGAAAGGGGGAAATTAGAAGTCTCTATAGAAATTTCCAATAGTGAAAAATAATCACCTGACAATGATGAGGAGATGGCTCAATTAGCCATAAGGTTTAAGAGATTTTACAAGAAGAATAAATTTTTTAGAAATCTTAACTTCAAAGGAAGATATGATCAAAAGAGAATCTCAAAGAAAGATTGTAAAAGAAGTGACAAGTCTGATGAGATAGTATGCTATGAATGTAAGAAAAAGGGACATGTAAAGGCTAACTATCCCAAGATCAAGTAAAAAGAGAAATATGAGGAAAAATATAGAAAGTATAAAAAGGAAATGAAAGCAATGTGGAGTGATTCTGTGGACATTTCAAGTGACTCAAAATCTTCACATGATGAATAGGCTAACAAAGCTGATATGTGTTTTATGAAAAACACATCTAAGGTAACACTGGAATCTCATGTACACAATTCCTATTATTCTAGAGATGAAAGCGATTCTTAAAATATGTCTACAGACTAAATGTTTGAGTATTTCAAAATTCTTTAAGAGACGTGTAATGAACTAAAAGATAAATACAAGTTTTTAAAGAAACAGCATGCTCTTACCTCAACTGTTAAATCTAAACTTGCTGTAGAAAGAGAGAAAAATGTTCAATTACTTCAAGAAAACAATGAACTAAAGCTATCTAATGAGAAATTGAAAAGGAAATTGAAATTGTTTCTAATGGTAAAGATTCTTTGGTACAAATTATAGGTAAACAGATTACTCTTAAATATACTACTAGTGCTAGCTATCAACCTGGTAAAAGAAATTTTGGAAAAATCAATTTTGTTTCTAAGTCTAGGACATATAGCTTTACTCCAAGTTTTGGAAATCATTCAGCTAGTTCAAATTATGATACACTCTCTACTGTTTCAAGACATTCTGGACCAAATAGAGTTTATTTTTTAAGAACTTTACATAATTATTATAGGAAACCTATGATGCATATGTGGGTTCCTAAAGCACTAGTCACTAATTTTGTTGGACCCAATGTTGGGAAAAAATCCCTCAAGGTATCATTGAAGCATTTTTGAGGTGATTGTGTTTGTTGACAAAGTGGACATCTGAGTGGTGATTGTTGACAAAGCAAAACAATGACATACGAATTTGTTGACAAAGAGGATTTCATTGAGAAATTTTCGAGTTCAAGAGCTGAGGTCAACAATCCATGTTTGACTCAAGAACATTGACAAGAGCAATGGAGGATATGGAGGTAGTACAAAATAACAGATACAAGGTGGTGTCGTTTTCCAGTGTTTGCCAAATTTCTGGGGTCCAAAATTTGGAAGTTTGGTGAGCATCACGAAAATTGGATTTCCATGAAGATAATAATTAAATATGGCAAAGGCATGAATTTCACGAAGAGTGGTTGCATGGATTGGATTTTGCGAAGACCAGAAGAATGGAGGTGGTGAGTCTTCGCGGTTACGTCAAAGCTTCGCGAATGGTAGAGTTTAATCGCATCGCGGCGGTGAAGGGATTTGCGAGGGAGCATCACGACGAAGGCGCAAAATAATGTTGACGGTGATGCTCCGCGATTACGACGAGCTCCGCGATCCGGAAATTTCCAAGGTGCTTCGCGATTTGGACAGAATTCCGGCGGAAACGTTGGAGCTTCGCGATTTGAGATGATGTGGCGTTGACTTCGCGTGGAAAGTTCGAGGGTTGGTGGAATTGCCTATAAATAGAGGCTGACCTCCTCGAGAGAAGTATATAGAATTTTCAGAGAAAATATTTTGCTCTCGTATTGAGAAGGTGGTTCACGGAGCCAGTGTGCTTCGCCAAAGAGGAGATTTGTGGCGGCTATTGTAGCTCTGTGAAAGTTGTAATCTCCGCATTGGCTCAGTGAGCTTCGCGAGGGAAGTTGCTCTACAACGGCTTGAGCTTCGCGGTATTTCTTCGCGAGAGTGCTTCGCGAGAGAGATTCACAAAAAGGCAAGAGCTTCGTGAAGGCTTGTTTGAGCTTCGTGAAATTGGAAGCCTCGTGAAGTAGGGTACTTTGCGAAGGTACTTTCCAAAGGTAGTTGCCCAGTGGTCAGAGGCAAAGAGGTATTCATCAGTGGATCAAAGTTGGACTTCAACAGAGCATCTATCAACAGTTGAAGATACATTATTTCATGCAAATGAAGAGACCTATGGGTCTATAAATTGTGAGTGAATCCCTTCATAGAGCAGTGAGCTTAGGAAGAGGAAGAAGGTGATCCTCTCCAATGGCAGTGATCTAGAGAGAGAGAAACAGGGAGTGGCCCTTGGGAAAGCAGTGAGCTGACCCTAAATCTTGTAAGGGCAGTGAGCCTGGGCATAGAAGTGATCTATCCCGAACCATTGTATCCACAGCTGGTGAAGTATAGTGTAATTTGGTATGACCGGCAACCTGTCGGTGTATGCTCCTTGGATGTAGCCCTTAGCGGTAAACCAAGTAAAATTGTTGTGTCTTGTGCTTGATTTACTTTCTATTTATATTGTGCAACAGGAAAAGAGAGAAGATCGTTTTTCTTAACAGTGAAACAAGATCAGAACGGGCTTTAATTTTAAATTAGTCATACCCTGATTCATCCCCCCTCTCAGGGTATTCAGCCTTGTGGACCCAAAAATTGGTATCAGAGGGAAAAGTTTGATATTAGGTCTTCTCTCAATGGAGGTCACTAATCATAGAGGGATTCAAATCTTCAACAGATGTATTTTTCAGATATGGAAGAATTGAATGCAACACTATTTCTGATCTTTGGGAATGGATGTGTTTTCAGTAGCTATGCATGGTATCATAGCTGATATTACTAGTGGTGCATTATCAAAAGCTGAGCACAAAGAGTTGGATGCTAATTCCAAAGCAATCAATGCCTTAGGGGGAGCCCTCTCTAATCCCATCTATAAAAAGGTGATGTCATGCAAAACATCACATACCATGTGGGAAAATATTTTGAATATATATGAAGGGGATACAAAGGTGAGAGAGGCAAAGCTGCAAGTGTTGTGGAACAAGTATGAAGACCTGAGAATGAACCCGAATGAGTCTGTTGATGCATTCGTTGATAGTGTAAATGATGTGGTAGAAGACATGTGGTGTCTTGGAGAAATTATCGAATATATAAAAATTGTGAAGCGCATATTGAGAAAAATTCCACCTTGGTTTAATCCGAAAGTTTTTGTTTTGGAAGATAAAGACCCAAAAGAACTGACATTGGATAACCTGCACAGCACTCTTGTTGCATATGAAATGATAAACGATGATAACGAGACTGTGGAAAAGGGGAAATCCAAAGAGGTGGCATTCAAGGCCATGAAGAAACTCACCATTGAAGATTCTAATGAAGAAGAAGAGATAGATGAGTTCATGTCATTCCTTTCTTCAAATCTGCAAAGAGGAAGAGGAAATTTTAAAGGTAAACTTCCACTTGCATGCTTTTGATGTGGAAAGGTTGGTCATCTTGTGGAAAGATCCCCCAAGAAATTTCAAGATAACGATGATGATGATGATGAAGTTGAAATTCCCAAGAATAAGACTTCAGCGTTTGTGAAAGGGAAGAAGCAATTCAAGAGAAATTTCTTCAAGAAAAAGAATCTCCTTTCACAAGAATTTGAAAGTTCATAGGAGTCTGAGGATGGAGAGTTTGAGGAAATAGAAAATTGCAGAGATCGTGGGGTAAATGCCTTGGTGGTGATTGTTGGTAGTTCTCAAAGAATGGAAGAAGCTGACGCTGAAGAAGAAGAAGAAATTGAAGGGAGAGTCGATATGGAAGCCGAATTAGAAGCAGCTCTTGAGGAGATAGATGTTTGGAGATCCAAAACAAAGAAAGCCAATAAAGTGGTTCATGATGCCAAACTCTATATGCCACAACAGGATGAAGAAAATTCTAAGCTATTAGAAGAAATTGAAATATTAAAATCCTCAACACTAGAGAGCTCAGAAAATATTGTTGAGTATAAGATTAAAATTGAGGAACAAAATAAGGAAACTGATTGTTTGACTAACACAGGAAAGGATCAGGCCACACGTATTAAAGAGATTGAAGAAGAAGTGGTCAGTCTATGACAAAAAATTAAGGATCAAGAAAAACTCTTGACCTCCAATGTGATATCAGAAAAGCAGGTCATTCAGAAGACAGAGAAGATGAAAGAGGAGCCTAGTAGTTCAGTAGGGAAGAAGCATCAATTGAGCTCAGATGTTAAGGTTGTTTTAGGACTTAATTAGGAACAAAAATATGTGACAATTTCAGTCAGACCGCAAGCAATCATACCAAAATTGAAGGTTGATTTGGGCACAAAACAAAATCAGAATATTCAGTGATCCTAAAGGGAAAATCGTAGTGTTGAAGTATCACGAAGGAATGTATCCTATATCAGGTTTTATTGATGTGGTAAAATGGGACATTCACAGTATATGTGTTCCATAGCCAAGAGATATAGAAGGGAACAGGAATAGAGATGGCATCCAAACAGAGAATGGTTTTCCATAACACATTTTGAAGGACACTATTTTTGGTGTGGAGGATTTGGGCACATGGCTAGGTATTGTACTTCGACCATTCAGAGAAATGTGCCAAAGCAGAATCAAAATGTTCTCAAGTAGCAGGTCAATAAACCAACAAGTGAGTTAAAAATGAAGAATAGATTTGAGGCTTTGCAAGATGAGGCTAGTCCATCGTACTCTAATAAAGAACAGAAGTCTCAATCCATGCCGAGTGTGAAAGAAAAAGTATGGACCAAGAAGAAGAAAAATGAGAAGCCCATGGTGGCAGAGATTTCCCTTAAAGCATCAGATCGATCTGGTGTGTGGATCCTTGACAGTGGTTGCACATCCCACATGACAGGTAATAAGGATCTTGTTAAAGGCATCAAATACGACAAAGAAGGAGTTTTCAAATTTGGAAATGATGAAGGTTTGAAGATTGTTGGCTCAGGGAAAGCCAAGTTTGGGGGAAAAGAGATGAGACTTGCTGATGTCTTGGTAGTAGAGGGTCTTAGTCATAACTTACTCAGTGTCAGCCAACTATGTGACTCTGGGAACTCTATCTGATTTACCAAGAAGATGTGTATTGTGAAAGGAAAAGATGGAGCAGTTGTTCTGTAGGGAAAAGGTCAAAGGGAAATCTCTACCTTATAGGTGGGGAAGAAGATACATGTCTTTTATCCAGAGAGGAAGAAAACCAGTTGTGGCATAAGCGACTTGGTCATCTATGCCAACCATCTATGGAGGATCTCGTAAAGTGTGATGCTGCTAGAGACCTTCCCAAAATATCACGTGATCGCACTCATACATGTGATGCTTTCCAACAAGGGAAGATCATTCGAAAGACATACAGGCCAAAGGAACAGAAATCAACTAGAGTGCTCGAACTGGTTCATGCTAATGTATGTGGACCTATCTCACCACGAGCTATAAATGGGAAAAGGTACTATGTTATTTTCATTAATGATTACAGCAGAATGGTCTGGGTATTTGTCATTACCCATAAGATAGAGGTGTTTAGTTTCATAAAACAGTACAGGAGGAAATCAGAAAGGATGCTTGGGCAGAAAATTTTGAAGTTCCATACAGATAACGGTACATAATTCACAAACAGTCAAGTGGAAGAATATCTCGAGAAACACGGGATAAGGCATCAAGTTTCATTAGTGAGAACTCCCCAACAGAATGGTGTGGTTGAAAGGAGAAATCGGATCATCAACAATATGACCTGAACAATTCTTATTGACAAAGACCTACCAGAGAAATTTTGGAAGGAAGCAGTTTTGACATCGGTCTATGTTTCAAACAAGTCTTTGTTGTGTCCGAAGCAAGGGAAGACTCCATATGAACTGTGGTACGGAAAGAATCCAACATTGAAAAACTTTCAAATATTTGGAAGTAAGTGTTTCATTCTCAAAAAAGAAAATCATAGGAAGTTTGAGGCACGAGGATATGAGGGGATATTCCTTGGCTACTCAGGGAAAAGAAAAGCATATAAATGCTTCAACAAAAGGCTGGGAAAAATTGTTGAGAGAAATGATGTCACTATAGTTGAAAATGAACAGAATACTCAACGACCCAGTAAACAGTTCCTGGACGAAAGTGATGATGAGGTAAGCAACACAGGGGGGCAGAAGTGGTAGAGGCTGACTCAAAAGAAGATACTGATGATGAACAAGAAAGTTTCAAGTATGTTTCTGCAAGGAAGCCAAAGAGTTGAGCTGAAATTGATAGGCAGAATATCATTGGTGATCAGACAGCTCCAGTTCAGACTCGAAGAATGAAGTCATTACAGCAAACATCATTTTTATCTCAGGTGGAGCCAAAATGTTTTTCCGATGCAACTGAAGATGAAAACTGGGTTCAGGCTTTGAATGAAGAGCTTGATCAAATCGAGAAGAACCAGACATGGGAGATTGTTTCGAGGCCAGTAGACAAGAATGTCATTGGGACTAAATGGGTCTATCACAACAAGATGAATGAAGATGGAACTGTGATTCGAAACAAAGCACGACTAGTGTGCAAGGGATACTCCCAGATAGAGGGAATAGATGTAGATGAGACATTTTCACCAGTTGAAAGGCTGGAGACAATCAGATTATTTTTTGCCATAGCAGTGAAAAGAAACTTCAAAGTGTTCCAGATGGATATCAAATCCGAATTCTTGAATGGTTTTTTGGAAGAGGAAGTTTATATTGACCAGCCAGATGGTTTTCTCATTCATGAGGATGAGAAAAAAGTTTGCAGGCTGAAGAAGGCGTTGTATGGGCTGAAACAAGCACCAAGGGCATGGTACTCACGGCTTGATAAATACTTGAAGAAGCTTGGTTTCCAGCATGGGGGAGTTGATTACAATCTTTATTTCAACAACAATATAAATCAAAGGATTATGGTGCTGGTCTATGTCGATGACATAATATTTAGTGGATCAGATGAAGCTCAATGCAGACAGTTTTCCGAATTCATGAAAAATGAGTTTGAAATGTCAATGATTGGAGAGCTAACATTTTTTCATGGTCTACAGGTGACACAAGGAAGGAATGGAACATTCATTTCTCAATATAAATATGCCAAGGAGGTCTTGAGAAGGTTTGGAATGGAGAATTCCAAGGAGATGAAGACTCTGGTTGCTACCCGGATGAAATTATCAAAATATGAGGATGGCAAGGCAGTTAATATCACAGAATACAGGAAAATCATTGGAAGTTTGTTGTACTTGACCACGACAAGGCCTGATATTATTTTCTCCACATGCCAAGCAGTGAGATATCAGAGTAATCCCAAGGAAAGTCACATGCTCGCAGTAAAAAAGAATACTTCGGTATATCAAGGGCATGGTGGACTTCGGTTTGACGTATAACGACAAATCTCAGACAGAGTTATTGGGATATACTGATGCAGACTGGTCTGGTTCAGTGGATGACAGGAAATCAACATCTGGAGGTGCATTCTATCTTGGAAAACTATGTATTGCTTGGTTAAGCAAGAAGCATGATTGTATTTCATTAAGCACCGCAGAGGCTGAGTATATTGCGGACACTCAAGCATGCACACAGTTATTATGGATGAAGCAGCAGCTTGAAGATATGGGATTTGAAGTGCAGTCTCTGATCGGAATCCAGTGCGATAACTCAAGTGCTATTAATCTTAGCAAAAATATAGTTCATCACTCAAGGACAAATCACATTGAGATAAAGTATCATTTTATCAAGGATAAGGTTGAGGAGGGAATTGTGAAGTTGGATTATGTTCCTACTGAACTATAGGTTGCAGACATTCTAACAAAGGACATACCCAAGGAAGCATTTAAAAGACATCGACTGGCTCTGGGAGTTCAGTCGACTCCCCGTGCTTGAACATGTGTGGATGTGGAGACCCCCCCCCTAATGTGCTGATATGTGTTCTCTACTCTGTTACAGACTACAGAGGAGTGACCTTTGGGTTCGTTGACAAAGGGGGAGAAAATAGTGATTGTTCACGGGGGAGACAGTGTGGAAATTTGATAAATCATAATTGGTACGGGGAGAAGCTGACAGGTGGAGCAGCCAGAAAGGGGGAGCAATGAGAAAGGGGGAGAGTATTTTAAAATCTGACGATGCTAGAAGTGATTGATCAAAGAATAGACATCACGATAGCTGAGGATCGTGATAAAAGCAGAATAGTGGTGTTGGAATGGTGAGATAAGGTTTCCAGCTATCACCAATTGGGATCAGTGTGGTTCAACAATTGGTATCAATTTATGAATTGGTATCAAGTTGGAATTGACAATTGGTGTTTTACATGAAGTGATTCATTGATAAACTTATCATACTAATCTTGTTTCTCACGATGAGCATTGCTCATGTGGGCTTAGATTATGTGTTAAGTGAATCCTTGAACTCTATCAGAATCGCAAGAGGCGAATGGTGGTAGTGGTTGGAAGAAGACTCAGTGAGGTATCAACGTGCAGAAAATCTTTCTGAGAAGTGTTATGAAGAATTTTCAACAAACCCAAAGGGTATATTGTTGGGAAAAAATCCATCAAGGTATCATTGAAGCATTTTTGAGGTGATTGTGTTTGTTGACAAAGTGGACATCTGAGTGGTGATTGTTGACAAAGAAAAACAATGACATACGAATTTGTTGAAAAAGAGGATTTCATGTAGAATTGTCGAGTTCAAGATCTGAGGTCAACGATCCATGTTTGACTCAAGAACGTTGACAAGAGAAATGGAGGATCTGGAGGCGGTACAAAAGAATAGATACAAGGTGGTGCCGTTTTCCAGTGTTTTCCAAATTTCTGGGGTCCAAAATTTGGAAGTTTGGTGAGCATCGTGAAAAGTGGATTTCCATGAAGATAATAATTAAATATGGAAAATGCATGAATTTTGCGAAGAGAGGTTGCATGGATTGGATTTCGAGAAGACCATAAGAATGGAGGTGGTGAGTCTTTGCGATTACGTCAAAGCTTCACGAACGGCAGAGTTGAAGCGCATCGCGGCAGTGAAGGGCTTTGCGAGGGAGCTTCGCAGAGAAGGCGCGAAATAATGTTGATGGTGATGCTCTTCTATTACGACAAGCTCCACGATCCGGAAATTTCCGAGGTGCTTTGTGATTTCGACAGAATTCTGGCGGAAACTTCGGAGCTTCGTGATTTGAGATGACATGGCGTTGACTTCACGCGGAAAGTTCGAGGGTCGGTGGAATTGGCTATAAATAGAGGCTGACCTCCTTGAGAGAAGTAAAGATAATTTTCAGAGAAAATATTTTGCTCTCGTATTGAGAAGGTGGTTCGCGGAGCCAGTGTGCTTCGCGAAAGAGGAGCTTTGCGGTAGCTATTGTAGCTCCGTGAAAGTTGTGAGCTCTGTGTTGGCTCAGTGAGCTTTGCGAGAGAAGTTTCTCTACAACAGCTTGAGCTTCGCGGGAGTGCTTCACGAGAGTGCTTCGCAAGAGAGCTTCGTGGAAATGTAAGAGATTCATGAAGGCTTGTTTAAGCTTCGTGAAATTGGAAGCCTCGTGAAGTAGGGTACTTTGCGAAGGTATTTTCCAAAGGTAGTTGCCCAGTGGTCAAAGGCAAAGAGGTATTCATCAGTGGATGAAAGTTGGACTTCAACAGAGCATCTATCGACAGTTGAGGATGCATTATTTCATGCAAATGAAGAGACCTACGGGTCTATAAACTGTGAGTGAATCCCTTCATAGAGTAGTGAGCTTAGGAAGAGGAATAAGGTGATCCTCTCCACTGGTAGTGAGCCAGAGAGAGAGAAACAGGGAGTGGCCCTTGGGAAAGCAGTGACTTGACCCTAAACCTTGTAAGGGTAGTGATCCTGGGAATAGAAGTGATCTAGCCTGAACCATTGTATCCACAGATAGTGAAGTATAGTGGAATTTGGTACGACTGGAAACCTTTCGGCGAATGCTCCTTGGACGTAGCCCTTAGCGGTGAACCAAGTAAAATTGTTGTGTCATGTGCTTGCTTTACTTTCTGTTTATATTGTGCAACAGGAAAAGAGAGAAGAGCGTTTTTCTTAACAGTGAAACAAGATTATAACGGGCTTTAATTTTAAATTAGTCATACCCTGATTCACCCCCCCCCCCTCTCAGGGTATTTAGCCTTGTGGACCCAACACCCAAACAAATATGGGTACCAAAGTCTATTTTAATTTGAATTTTTTGTAGGAAAATTGTTTAAATAGCTCCTGTAAAATCTTATGGTACTTGGAAAGTGGGTGTTCAAGACACATGATAGGAGACTATTCATGCTTCAAGAACTTAATAAAAATTTATGGTTGACGTGTCACTTTTGGTGACAATGCCAAAGAAAAAATCATTGGCTTTGGCCAAATCGGTAACTCTAACTCAGTTTTAATTTCCAAAGTACTTTTTTTTATGGATTGAAATATAATTTGCTTAGTATTTCACAACTATGTGATGATATATTTCATGTTAAATTTTAGAATGATGCTTGCAATGTTTTTAATTCTAAAAATAAATTAGTTTTTTCTACATTGAGAAATGAAAATGTATACTCTATTAACTTAGATTATTTAGTTTCTCAAAATGCTTCATGTTTAAGTGTATTTCACAAAGATTCTTGGATTTGGCATAGGAGACTAGGACACTGTAATATTCACTACCTTAGAAAGATAACTAGAAAAAGCTTAGTCAAAGATCTACCCAAACTTGAGTTTCCAAATGATAAAGTGTGTAATCCTTGTAAAAAGGGAAAGCAACACAAAATTTCCTTCAAACCAAAGAAAGAAATTTCAATTTCTTAACCTCTTGAATTGGTTCACATGGATTTGTTTGGACCATCTAGAGTTTCTAGTTTAAATGGGAATCACTAGGTTTATGTTCTTGTAGATGACTTTTCTATATATACTTGGACTTTCTTTTTGGCTCACAAAAGTGACGCCTCCTCTCATTTCATCAAATATGCTAAAACTATAGAAAATATTATTAGACTTAGAATTAAATCCCTAAGAAGTAATCATGGATGTGATTTTGAAAATAAAGAGTTTGAATATTTTTTCTCACAAAATGGATATAGTCATAATCTCTCTGCCCCTAGAACACCTCAACAAAATGGAGTTATAGAAAGAAGAAATAGAACCTTGCAAGAGATTTCTAGAACCATGCTTAGTGAATATGACTTACCTATTTATTTTTGGGCTGAAGCAGTAAATATATCATGTTATATTATTAATAGAGTGGTGATTAGACCTATTCTTAAAATAACTCCATTTGAGTTGTGAAATAATAGAAAACCAAAGCTACTTAGAAGTTTTTGGTTGAAAAGTTTATATCATTAATACTAAGAAAAATCTTGAAAAATTTTCATCCAAGAGTGATGAACGAATTTTTCTAGGATATTCAATATCTAGTAAAGACTATAGAGTGTTTAACAAAATAAATAAATGTGTGGAAGAATCTTTCCATGTTAAGTTTGATGAGACTTATCCACATGAGCCTAAGACCACTCTAGAGAACTTGGGGATGATATGTCAAATATGGACATCAATGATAAATCCTTTAACCGTCATGTAAAGGAATCTATGAAAACTTATAGTTCTGGAGATTCTCCTGATTCAAGTCATAATGAACCTAAACCTACTGATGAACCTGAAATCACTAGTCCCTCTTTTTCTAGAGCTGTTAGAATCCTTAAGAACCATCCTTTAGATGTTGTTATAGGAGATTTAGATAAAGGAACTCAAACTAAAGCTTATCTTATAAATCAGGTTGAACATCATGTTTTCTTGTCATAACTTGAACCTAAAAACATTAATGATGCAATCAATGATGAATTTTGGGTGATGGCTATGCAAGAAGAACTTAATCAGTTTGAAAGGAACAATATTTGGAAACTTGTTGATAGACCTAAAGACACATTTACCATAGGTACTAAGTGGGTGTTTAGAAATAAGGTAGATGAAGAAGGCGACATAGTTAGAAACAAGACTAGATTGGTTGCACAAGTATATAGTCAAGAAGAAGGAATTGACTATGAAGAGACCTTTTCATCAGTAGCTAGACTTGAAGCCGTCAGAATCTTGCTTGATTATGCTACACATCTGAATTTCAAACTATATCAAATGGATGTCAAGAGTGCATTCCCAAATGGGTATATAGCTGAGGATGTCTTTATTGAGAAACCCCCTAGTTTTTCAAATCCTCATTTTCCAAATCATGTTTTTAAATTATCAAAAGATTTGTATGGTTTAAAACAAGATTCAAGAGCTTGGTATGATAGAATAAGTAATCTTCTTATTTCTAAAGGTTTTACAAAATGAATAGTTTATCCTTCCCTTTTAATAAAACTAATTTCCAATTATTTTTTAGTAGTTCAAATTTATATAGATGATATTATCTTTGGATCTTCAAAAATTTATTTATGTATTGAATTTTCTAAAATGGTGAAAATGAATTTGAAATGAGTCTAATGGGTGAAATAAAATTCTTCCTTGGATTTCAAATCTTTCAAAATAATTATGGTATTATTTTAAATCAAATAAAATATACTAAATATCTTCTAAAACATTTTGGATTGGATAGCACTAAAATTAGTGACACTCCAATGAGTACTACTTGTAAGTTGGGTCTTGATTAAGGCGGAAATTTTGTTGATCAAACCACTCATAGAGGAATGATTGGAATCTTACTATACTTAACTGCTAGTCGAACTGACATTATGTTTAATGTATGTATGTGTGCTCGTTTTCAAGAAAACCCTAAGGAATCTCATTTGAATGTTGTTAAGAGAATTTTTAAATACCTCAAGCATAAACCCAATCTAGGACAGTTCTATCCCATATGATAATCATTTGAGTTATTAAACTATTCTAATGATGATTTTGGCGGTTGTAAGTTAGATATAAAAATCACCTATAGAACATGTCACTTTTTAGGCAAGTCTCTAGTATCATGGTGTAGTAAGAAACAAAACCCGGTTTCATTATCTACTGCTGAAGCTGAATACATAGCTGCTGGTAGTTGTTGTGCACTAATTTTGTGGATGAAACACAGATTACTATATTATAGATATCAATTCAAGCATGTAACTATAAATTGTGATAATACAATTGCTATCAACATCTCAAAAAATCATGTTTCACACTCTAGGACAAAACATATTGATGTAATACATCACTTTTTGAGAGACCATTATCAAAAAGGTGATATACCTTTGGAATTCATTGGAACTGAATATCATCTTGCTGATATATTCACCAAACCATTAAATTATGAAATAATATATTACATCATACATGAATTAGGAATGATAAATCTTAAGTAGAAAGTGTACTATTTCACAGCTTACTATTTCACAGTTTATGGCTTCACAAGTCATTGTCTTAAGATTACTAACTAACTCTTATAGTTCTATAGTTTACTGTCTTAAAAGTTGTTGTTTCATGTTTACAGTCTCACAGTTACTATCTCCCGATTACTGTCTGACACATAATATTTCAAACAATACGGTCGCACCGTTTTGAAGTCACGTAGTAGAGATGACACCATGACAGCCTGTTATGGTCTCACCATGAAAGTCTATTTCGATCTCACTGTAAAGACACTTTTTGTTTTATTTACATATTATAACTAGTATCACTATGATTGATTATTTTATTCTTTAACTTTCTCTCACTTTTGAATTTGCGATGCTTGATATCCCTAAATGATAAAAATAAAATAGGTTTCACTCTTTTCTTCACCCGAGATCTCTTCTCTCAAATCGTAATCCCTCCTTCAATCCTTCAGTTCTCTCTCTCTCTCTCTCCCTCAAACCTTTGTTGAAAGCCCAAGATGAAGCACCCATCTTATTTGACTCCTAAGAAGTTCAGATCTCAGAAGAAAATGAAAAAATCACCTAAGATAGTGCCTAAAGGTCCTTTGAATCCGAATCTTGTTGATAGAATAGTGGTACCATAAAAGGAAATATTCCCTAAGTGGTTGCTGTCAAGTAAGTATTTAGTGTTGAAAGTACTAAAAGAGCAGGGTTTGATAGCTTGGTTCACAAAATAGGAAAGGCTAATTTACCCAAATCTAGTTGCTTGGTTCTATCAGTTTTTTCAATTCTCTTTCAATATAGAAGATGATTTTTTTGTAAGAAACTGGATCAATGGCCAGAGATGCACCTTTTCTTCGAGGTTATGGATGCTTGTCTAAGGATACCTCATGAATGAACTTTTTAGGACTATCAGAGAGGTCCTCCTCCTCCCAATGATGTATTTGTTTTAGAAGAATCCTTGGGATGCTTGACTGGAAATAAAACAAAGAGAAGAGCTATTTCTACTGAGCTGGATGGTGAAACCAGATTGTTGTTTATGTTTGTTCAGAATCTGATTAGTCCAAGAAAAGGATATTGTGCTACACTCAAGTATCAGGATGTATTTTTGATACATATTATGAAGAATGGATATAAGATTAACCTATGTAAGTATGTTATACTTCATATGTGTCAGTTGATAAAGACAACCTCAAAGTCAACCCCCTTGTTCTACTCAAGGTTAATCTCTGCTATGCTTCATGCTAAAGAGTTGGTTGGATTGAATTAATAAGTCATCAAGGACTATTAATTTTGTATCTCAAGGGTTACAGTCAAAAGAATGAAAATTAGTTGGAATATATGGAAAAAGGCTTTGGTGGAGGATAATGAAAGGTTGTATGAAAAGTTTAATCTGGTCGAGCATTCTTCAATACCTAAGGACATCTCTGATCCTGGTTTAGAACCAGATGAAATCATTGACTATCCTATTGAGGAGGAAGAGGAAGAGGTTGTTTCACCTACAGGGGAAACTGTCCTAGATAAGGAAGACAATGGACTTGTTCCTCAAGTCATAGCTGGGAAGGAAGTACCTATTCCTAAAAGAACTGTTGTTTTGGAAGAATAACATGCTTCTAGAGAAGAGTCTATTGTTAATGTAAGGGAAAAGGCTATTCTGGAAGATCATCTAGAAGAATAAATTTCTCTTGAGAAAGAAGCTACTTTTTAGGAACACTTAGAGGAACAAGTTGATCCTGATATTATCCTATCTGCTGAGGAAATAATGGAGCAATCCTTTTAGTTGGATAGAAAAGCAATGGGTGAGGGTATTGGGGATGAAATATTGGAAACAGATCAAAGAACTGAATCTATTAGTCCTATGATAGATGCACTTATTGAGGGGGAGCAGCACCCTAATCTAGAAAGTGTTGAAATTCCTAATCCATTTGATCAAAGCACTTTGGATACATGGTTTAAATTCCCTAGTTACTTTGATGTGATTGATTCCTAAGAATCCTCTGTTAAAGGTATAGATCTATCTGCTATGTTTCAATTGAAACCGATCTCTTCTCTTAAAGTTATCTCTACAAAGGAACCTGAGCTTGTCTCATCTCCTGTTCCTGAACCATTATAATAACCTTCTACCTTAGTGAGTAAGGATGATTTGAAAGCCTTTGGACTACTTAATTTGCTGGAGTTGAAAATATCATGAACACTCAACCTACTCCTATAAGAGATGATTCCCTATTGTTAGAAAAGATCTTATGGTAGATTCAGCCAAAAATGCTTCATTAAATTCAAGAGGTCAGAATTGAGAACAAATAGTTGAGTGATTAAGTGAAGTCTCTCAGAGCTATGGTTGAAGATATTCATAGAGAGTTGAAATCAAGAACAGATCATGTTACTCATCTTGTTGAGGATGTTAGTGGTCATATTCCATAGGAATTTGTCTCTCTAATTCAACCTAACCTAACTTCCTTAGCTGAAAAGGTGGCTGAGAGAAATAATCAGATAGTTCAAGAAATGTGTGAGCTTGTTATTGGTCTCAAAAAATTGACTGATGAGTATAAGGAATGTCTACAAAAAGTTCTAAATCAAATAAAGTCCCTTAATTTAGCTGTTACAGCTTCTAGTACCTCGGGATAGTCATCTCAACCCTCCTTTGACAATGATTTGCTCAGAACGGTTGTTAAGGAAGAACTTAAATCAATGCTAAGTGGCTTTGAAAAATAGTCTCTATCTGTGGTTTTCAAGAATAGTGATAGAGTTTTTGATTTGGTAAGAATTCATTCCAAGATTTTAAATGATACTCAGGAAGAAATTACTAAGAAGTTTGATTTCTACTTCAATAGGATTTTCTCTAAGCATGGTATGAAAAATCATTTCAAGTACCCTGTAGAGAATTTGAAAATCCCTCTTGTCACTCAAGATTTCAAAACTCAAGTTCCAAAGCTGAAAGATTTCACTCCTTTGTTCAAAAATTTCATAGAGAACAAAGATTATTTTGAGAAAGTGATGTAGTATAGTGGTGAGATTATTGCTGACTTCATCAAGTTATTGAGGCCTTATCTTTATGTGCAGAGCACTACTATTGTAGCTCCTACAGCTACACCTTTGTGGCCCGGTTTTTCTCCTTTCTCATCCACTGCCATTACCTCTACCTTTATGTCTGTCTCTCAAGATCTGAGTCAGATCAGACCTGTTATCCTTGGCCAAAAATTACCTCACTCTTCCTCCAAAACTACCTTCGCACCCACTATTTTTGAAGGGCTCACTCTTCCTTCTATGACAGTTGGTTCACTCCCTTATTCAACTTCTACCTCTACTCCTGTGGATCCTCCTGATTCTACTACCAAGGGAAAAGAGAAGATAGCCAGTACTGAAGAAAAGTGAACACTATCTTTGGATAGGGATATTTTGTATTTTTGTTGTCTACTTCTTATAATGGCACATCCTTCTCCATATAATGCACTTTGAACTCTTATTTTCTATTATCTTAATTACTTTTTTTCTCTTTTTGATAATCCCAAAAGGGGGAGAGACACATACACTAAGAACATATATCTCACTCATATGATTTGTGATCATAAAAAAGGGGATATTGTTGGAATCCTCCTATTTTAATCATGTTTTAATGATCAAAAATCCTATACATCCTGCAAATCTTGTTTAATCTGTTTCCAATCATGTGTAAAGATGGTTGGTTTCTTTATGCTTTAAATAAATTTTCTCACGATCTTGATTTCTATAAATCATGACTGATTTTTGTAAACTATATTTAATTTGTTTTATAAAGAATTTATTTTATGAATGATTAAGTCTAATTCATTTTGTGAATATTACTTCTTAAGTCTATATACAGATATTTTGCTAAGTTTGAGAAACCATGAGTCTGCCACCGGTTCTAGTTTTCCGGCAAAGGACCCAGACACCATGACCAGACACCGTGACTAGACACCATGACCAGACACTGTGACCAGACATTGTGACCCAAACACCATGACCTAGACACCGTGAACCTGACACCATGACCCAAACACCATGAATAGACACTGTGACCTAGACACCATGACCAGACACCGTGACTAGACACCGTAACCATTTTCAGATCTGTTGAAGTCGGTGACACTGGTTCCTTGCTAAGTCACCATTCAAAGTTTGAAAGAGGACCAAACACCATGATCCTAACACTGCATTTGTGCTACTAGTTCCTGATCTCTATAAAACTATGCCATCATAAATGTCCCACTGCTCAAAGACAAAGAATAAGACATAGTTTCATGGTGACACTGTTTCCAAATGACAATGTTTCCAGACAGACTATGACACCATTCTTTAATCTGTTTTGTCATTTTCAATTTAATTTCTAACGGTCATATTTGAGTCTTTTAAATGCACTAACATAATTAATATTTCTTTGTAGACATGTCACCTGATAGTATGTGGTACAACGTGCAGAATACATGCATCCTATCATCTCTAACACATGCACTCCAAGAATAAAGAGAAAAGAGTGGCCCTAAAACAAAAGGTTGTAGAACAGCAGAAGCAAGAGCATTCTTGAGAAAAGAACTGACACATGAAACCAGATATATCTAAAGCACACACGAATCATTCATGAATCCAAAAGATGGGATACCATATATCAAAGTCAAGAACATTTTTGCAATACAAACTCCACGAAGAACAAGATCCAGATCTAACTAGAAACCAGAGCACCAGACTTTCAATACTCTGTTTCTCACAAGAGGACTTGATACTTACATCTGATTCATCCTAGAAGTCCAGAGCTGCATAGAATAACACTCATAGATCTTCTAACCTTATCTCATCATCTCTGCTCTGTTGTGTATTGTTTTTATATTTTGAGTAGTGTGTGTGTGTGTGTCTGTATTAAAACACACAATGTCTCCTACACTAAACTTAAGGATACAAGATTTCATTCATCTTGTATCTTTTTACACTTTTTTACTCCCACGGATAAGTGTGGAAGGGGTCCTTGTGTGACCTGATATTTTATACCCACGAAGAACTGTGGAAGAGTTCATGCGACCTTGATAGTATTGTGCACTGTTGTTTACCCTGATATAGGGTGTGGATCAAGTTTATTAATATAAAATGCTTGGTGGTAGGTGATCACCAAGTGGAGTGGATTAGGTCTCAGCTTGAGATTGAACCACTTGTTTTATATCTATTGTGTTTCTTAATTTATTTTTCTCTGTTTTACTGTATAATTCATAAATCACTAGATTTACTTTTATAGTTAATCTTGGACAGATTTTATAATTGTTTTTCCTTATTAGAATACCTTCAAAAGTAATATCAATAACTGATATTGAGATTACTGAGAATTAATCAATCTTTTGAGAAGTTATTTTAATAGTCAAACATTCATAACCGTATTACCTTGATTAACTGGGATGCATTTATTTTTATTAGGGAACCTTTTAAGAAAAAATTTCAAACAGAAATTTTTATATATACTCAATTCACCCCCCTCTTGATTACTCTACTCCGACCAACAAAAATATTATTCAAAAATATTTCCCCCATGAGCAATGAACTGAAATGAAGAGGAAATTCCTTATCTTAAAACAAAGGAAAGAAGAGAGTGTTTCAGATTATGAAGCTACCTTAAAAAGACTATCTAGGTATGTAACATATTACGTAGGTGATTCAGAAGACAAGATTGGTCATTTCTTTGAAGGTCTTAAGCCAAGTCTTCGAAGTACATTGGATTCTAAAACATTTTCATCATATGATGAAATTGTATTAAGTGCCATCAAAATACAGAAGGAATTTTCTAGATCAAATTTGTTCAATGGAAACTGATACAAGAAGTGATACTCTGATAACCATGGAAAAAAGTGAAGTGCCAAAGAAGAATAAGGAAACAAAGCAATTCCCATTATGTGAGAACTATGGAAAGAATCATCCTAGGAAATGCTTGAAATGAATGGGAGTTTACTATAAGTGTGGAGAAAAGGGTCATCAATATAATGAATAAAAGGGGAAGAAACAATTCAATGACATACAATATACAATTATAGAGATATGAGACACTATGAAAATGAGTTTCCTAAGTTCCAAGGAAACTTTCCTCAGAAAAGGCCACAAGAGAAAGGGAAATCTTATACGATTACAACCGCGAAGGTTGAAGTTCCTAATGATGTGGTGGCAGGTACATTAATTGTTTCTTCAAACTCAGCCAATGCTTTATTTGATTCTGGATCATCTCATTCCTTTATATCTTCTCAGTTTTCTAAGAAAATTATACATTTCCAGTTTTATTTAATAAAGGAGTTATTGGTCAAAACTCCTAAGGGAAGTATTTTTGTAAAAAATATGTGTAAGTTAGTCCCCTTTGTGACACACAAATGTACTTTAGTTTCTGACCTTATCATCATACCTATGATTGAATTTGACATAATTCTTAGCGTGAATTGGATTTCAAATTATGATGTGAAAATCTATTGCAAGAAGAAGGAAGTTAAAATTTTTAAGAATGATATAGAATCCCTTATATTTAGAGAAGAAACATCATCATTTGGATCTTATCCAGATCCACATTTAGTAGATATTCTAAATGAAATTCTTATAGAGGAAGAAAAAACATCATATATAGATATTTAAATTGAATATGTACCTATTGTGCAAGAATACATTGATGTGTTTCCATAGGATTTACCTAGAAATTCTCCAGAGCGAGAAATTGGGTTCACTATTGATTTAATTCATGGTTTAAGAACTATATCAAAGACTCCTTGTAGAATGGCCATTATGTAATTGGTAGAACTCAAGAAACAATAATATGAATTGAGTTATAAAGTATTTATCCACCTAGTGTTTCTCCATGGGGATCCCCCATTCTCTTTATCAAGAAGAAAGATGTATCAATGAGGTTATAAGTTGAATATAGGGAGATCAATTCTATTATGATAAAGAACAATTATCCTCTAACTCACATTGATATTTTATTTGATCAACTTCATGGAGCCCAATATTTTTCGAAGATTGACCTTCGATATGATATCATTAGCTACATTTTACGAAGGAAGATATTCCAAAGATAGCATTTCAAACCAAGTATGGGCATTATGAGTTTACCGTAATTCCTTTTGGACTGACTAATTCACTCTTTGTTTTCATGGATATAATGGATAGATTTTTCAAGGAATATCTTGATGTATTTTTTGTGGTATTTATCAATGATATCCTAGTATACTCCAAAATCTATGAAAACCATGAGAATCACATTTGGATTATTCTGAAATGTCTTAGAAGAAATGAATTATTTGGGAAGTTGAGAAAGTTTGAATTTTGTCTTAAATCAGTTTCCTTTCTTGGAAATTTTGTCTCTAAGGATGGAATCTCAGTTGATCCTACAAATACAAAGGAAATACAAGAATAGACCATGCCAACAAACATAACCAAGGTACATAGTTTTATTGTCTTAACAGGTTACTATCGGCATTTCATATAGAATTTTTCCCAATTGGATAGCCCGCTAACCAAGCTAACATGTAAAGGGGTTAAGTTTGTTTAGAAAAAAGAATGTACATAGTTCTTTGAATAATTGAATAGAAGACCAGTTAATGTCCCAATTTCGAATCTTTCATCTGGAAATGATGGGTTTATGATATACAGTGATGCATTAAAGAATAGACAGGTTTGTGTCTTTATGAAAAATGATAAATTTATTGCTTATGCATCAAGGCAGTTGAAGGCTCGTGAGAAAAATTATCTAACTCATGATATTGAGTTAGCAGCCATAATCTTTTCTCTAAAATATGGAGACACTATCTCTATAGTGAATGATGTGATATATATGTGGATCAAAAGAGTTTGAAATATATTTTTACACATAATGAACTCAACATGAGGAAAAGGAGATAGCTTGAGTTACTCAAAGATTATGATTGTTCAATACACTACCACCCAGAAATGTAAATAAGGTAGAAGATACATTAATAAGGAAAGATCATAGACTTCTGACCCAAATTAGGATTGAGAGATATCTTATATTCAAAGATCTAGTAAAGATGGATATGGGAATTGTTATATAAGAAGAAACATAATTCATTTTTTAAATGATTGATAAACCACCTTTACTAGAGAAGATAAAAAGATCCCAATATGATGATGAGAACCTTCAAAAGAGAATTAAATCTGTTAAGGATAGAAGATTGGAAGACTTCGTGTTTGAGGATGGAGTTATGAAATTTGGAAAGAGGTTATGTGTTCCATCAGTACCTGAACAAAAAAATGGAAATATAAGATGATACTCATAGATCAAATTTATCTATACACCCTGGTATCACCAAGATGTCTAGAGATATGAAGAAACATTTTTGGTGGGATAACATGAAGTGAGAAATTGCTGACTATGAGTCAAGGTGTATAGTTTGTCAACAAGTGAGGGCTGAGAGACCACATCCTAGAGGGTTTATGAAATATCTACCTATTCCCATGTGGAAGTGGGATGACATTATGATGGAATTTGTCACAGGACTACATAGGACACCTAGAAGGAATGATACAATATGGGTAATTATTGATTATCTTAAAAAATAGGCACATTTTCTTGCTATAAGAGAGGATTTACCACTTGAGAACCTAGAAAGAATTTATATTGATGAAGTTGAAAGAATTCATGGTGAAAATCTATCGATTGTGTCTGATTGAGATCCCCAATTTACATCAAAATTCTGGAAAATTCTCCATAAGGCTTTGGATGTTGAGCTTCATATGAGTACTGCTTATCACCCCCAAACTGATGGACAGTCTGAAAGGACTATTAAAACATTGTAAGACATACTGAGATCATTCTCTCTTGACTTTCAAGGTATGTGGGATCAATACTTACCTTTTTTGGAATTTTCCTATAATAATAGTTTCCATTCTATCATTCAAATGGAACTATATGAAGCATTATATGGCAAGAGGTTTCGAACTCCAACTTTTTGGGATGATATTGGCGAGAGGAAACTTATAGGATCATAACTTATTGAAGAGACAATGACAAAGGTAAAAACAATTTAGGCCCATATTAAAGCATCCCAAAGTAGAAAAAAGAGCTATATTGACAATTGTAGAAAGGATTTAGAATTTCCAGTGGGAAATCATGTCTTTCTAAAAGTATCTCTATGGAAGGGTGTCCTAAGGTTCGGTGATAAATGGAAACTGAGCCCTAAGTAGATTGGACCATTTGAAATTCTTGATATAATTGCAGTTATAGCTTACCGTTTAGTGATTCCATGAAGTCTCTCCAAGGTTCATGATGTGTTCCATGTGTCATTGTTAAAAAAGTACACGCTAGACCCAATGCATGTAATCCCCAGTGAAGAAATAGAACTAGATCCTGACTTATCTTACTATGAAGATCCTATTGAGATTCTTGACACTAAAGAGCAAGTATTGAGAAATCAAACAACTTGACTGGTAAAGGTTCTATGGAGAAACCATAAAATGAGGGAAGCAATGTGGGAACCAGAATATGTTATGAAGAAGAACCACCCACATCTTTTTATAGGGCTTTATACATGAAAAATTTCAAGGATGAAATTTATGAGGAGGGAATAATATAACACGACGATATTTTATGGTATGTTTCTTCTTAAATAAATTTAATCATTAAATAGCTTATAATGCATACAACACTGAGTCTTTGTGAAAGGACACTTAGGTATAGGAGATATTTATAACCTAGACATTAAACTTAAATTTTCCACTTATGTGATTTGAATTATGAAAAACAGACATACACAGCTATGATCAGGGTGATATTTGGAGTCTGATAGAATTAATATAATTTTTTGGTGAATAGTAACATACCCTTATGAATAGTTACTTACCCTTATGAATAGTAACTTACCTTTATGAATAGTAATATTACCATTATGAATATTAATATGACCCTTATTAATTGTAACCTTACCCGTGAGTTTATAAATAAAATTTAGGAACCTTATAAATAAAGGTGAATATTTTAATTAAGTGTTGGTATTTTTGTGAGTAATAAATATTTAATTACAATATTATAATTAATAAAATGATTTAAAAGATAATTAATTTTTATAAAATGTATTTATAAATCAATATTTTCATTCCCTATGATTTTTAGGATAATTTAATGAGGCCTTAGCATATTAAAGTGGCATAAAATCGGTTATAATTTTTTAATTGGTATTTTTCAATTAAATGATGATAATAATTAAAAATTAAATTTCTCATATTTAGAAAATTATTTTCATAAAATGGAGTTCATTTTTGGATTCTACACATTGAAAAATTGTTAGGGTGAATTTTTGGGATTTTTCTAAAATACATGAATTTTTGTGAATAGTAAAATACGATAATTTGTGATAAATGCTAAATACATGATTTATTGGGTCTTGAATGATGTCCTAATAAGGTAAGAACATTTTTTTCGAACTCACATTCATTTATTACTATTTTTGGTCATAATAATTGATATTATTCCTTGTATTGGGAAAAATAATAAACTAATGATTAAAATAATGCAAAAACTCTCCTCTCCTTCACTATATAAACCACCCCTCACACCATCTTCCTCTCACACCACTCAAGCTTTGAACCTAGCCTAATTTCTTCCAAATACACTTCCCAAGCCCTCCTCCACGTACAAGGCCTTATTTTCTCACCAAAAGGCCAACAAAAAAGGCCATAAGGAGATTCTCGAGGAGTACTCAAGAGGTAAACCTCTCTTCCTTTTCCTTTCAACTTCTTTTACAAGTTTCGTTCTTTTGTTTCTATTTCTCCTCACCTCCCCTCATCCAAATGCAGTGATAATTACAGTACCTTACATGTACTATAATTTTATTATGATAATGTAATATTTCATCATCATATCTCTTTCCCCTCCTCTTATACTAAAAATGAAAACACCATTTGAGATGTGTTAATTTATCACATTCAAGGACGATGAGATTTCAATTTCTATTACCATCTTCAATTATTTTCATGAAACCATTTTTATGGTTGAACTAGATTATAATATATCTAATATATCATATTCAATGTTCTAGAATTATTTTTTACATATGGTATTTAATTATAAAAAAATGAGTTTGTAATGATCGAAAAACCATCAAAATAATCCAAGCATTTATCATTAAAATTTTAAACAATGATTCATCCTCAAACCATATAACCAAATGATATGTATAACCATTTAAAATAATTGATGTTCATTAATAACATGTAATTCAAATTATGGATAATTATATCAATTCCACATGAACACCATTACTCGTAGTCAAGCGAACCGATCATGAAAATCAAGTAAATGAACACTCGAGAATGATGGAATTCAATCTTATAAATTATCAAGAAGACCATAAATGAACCTAATAAAAATATAATGAATCAAATACATGTAGATAATTTTATGAATTAATTAATTAATGTACTTAATTTGACTATCCAAGACATTAAGATCAAAGGAATAACACATTCTGGCATAAGGTAAGGGGTTTCTCATATCACTTTTATTTCTGTGAGATTTCTATTGTTCCCCACTTATTTCTGGTATGTGGTGTATGTTTACTGACATTTGATATATAATTATTCTCTTTATATTCATGGTATTCATTGATTCACTTTATTATTATTAACTCTATTGATTACAATGTTGTAATGGACTTTGTTTCGGTTTCCATTTCATTGTGATTTACTTCGTATTGTGCACCTAATAATTCTTATGTGGTGTAAATAATTCTCATTTAAGATCATTTTTCATTTGAAATTTTAATTAAAATATATATCCATATTCTTATTACATGGATATGATTATTTTCTTATCTGTATGCCATTTTACATACGGTGTTTATGTGGAATGTTGGTTTAACTGTGGAAATATTGATGAATATGTATCCTCTACTCAATTTAGATATTGAAAAGGTGTATTATTATCATATTAAATATTTTTATAAATAATTATTTGGACAAGAAGTGACAGACGAGGATCACTATATCCCCTCTATGCATCGACAAGACTCATGAGACAAATCAGTTGGTGACAAACTCTTTGAGTTTGTTTCCAAAACAGAATCAGATTGGTATATACCCATAGAATTAAACAGTCAAACTAATATATGACGTCAAAATAATAGGCATTATATTTATTAATTATTAATTTATTACTAATCATGAGTTTTTCACTATAAAAAATATATGGATGCATTTTCACACTCATTTTTCTAATGGCGTGTGTTTTTTTCATTTATTCACCATGCCATATTGATTATGCAAAATTGGTTATGATTTACCTATTATTGATTCATGATTTCTATAAAATGCCAAGTATTTATAAACAAATTTAATATTGAATTCATGAAACATTTAGTTTCAATAAAACAAAACTTTTTTATAACTGTGCCTTTTTTCACTTCTGTGATTTGAATTTCGAAAAATGGACATACACGGTTGCGATGAGGGTGAGATTTGGAGTCTGATAGAATCAACTTAATTTTCAGTGAATAGGAACTTACCCATATGAAAATTAACTTACTCTTATTAATAGTAACTTGACCTTATGAATAGTAATATGACCCTTATAAATGGTAACCTTACCCATGAAATTATAAATAAAATTTGGGCACCTTAAAAATGAAGGTGAATATTTTAAGTGTTGGAATTTTTCGATTAAATGCTGATTTTAATTAAAAATTAAATATATCATATTTAGAAAATTATTTTCAAAAAATGGAGTTCATTTTTGGATTCTAAACGTTGAAAATTGGTTATGGTTAATTTTTGAGATTTTTCATAAATACTTGAATTTGTTTTGAATAGTAAAATGCGATAATTTTCCGTATATATACATTTTACGATAAATAAACTATTCCTTGCATCATTTCTGATGTAAGAACACTTATTTCGAACTCACAAGAACTTATTAATTTTTTTCATGTAATGGTCACTATTAATAGTCTTAGGGAAAATAATAAACTAATGATTAAAATATTAAGAAAACCCTCCTCTCCTCCACTATAAATACCACCCCTCATTACCTCTTCTCTTTACAACTCTAAAGCCTTGTTCCTTGTATAAATTCTAACCAAATATCATCCCAAGATCCTCCCCCACTTCCATCAGCCCTTGGTCTCATAAAAAGATCAAATCCTCTCCCCTAAAGAGGCTCTCAAGGAGGATTAATTCAAGGGGTAAATTCATCTTTTCAATTCATTTACTTTCTTTTCAAGTTCCTTTGTTTTCTTTTCTATCCTCACCTATCCTCACCCAAATGTTATGAAAACTCCATTACCTTAAATGTACTGTAATTTTTTATGATTATGGAATAATATATTATTTTCTCACCTTTACCCTTCTTTTATGCGAGTAGTAAAAAAGCACCATCTGATATGTGCTAATTTACCACATTCAAGGATGATGGGTTTTCAATTTAGATTATTATCTTCAATTCTAGTCATAAAAGCATTCATATGGCTAAACCAGACTATAATATATGTATTATGTCTCCTATATGGTTCTATAATCTTTTTGTACATGTGGTTTTTATTTATAAAGCAAAATGAGTTCATTGTGTTCAAAAACTGTTAATTAACCCAAAAAGTTGTCATTGAATAATTTATATAATGATTCATCTTCACTCTAAGTAAAAAAATAAAATTTATAACCATGTAACCTTATTTATTTTCACTAATAACATATAAATTCAATTCTAGAAAAACATCCTCATTTTACATGATTCTCCATTCATGTATATAAGTAAACCGATTATGAATACCAAGGAAGAAAACGCTCCCAAACAATAAAATTGAACCTCTTAAACCCATCAAGAAGGCGATTAATGAACTTAATAAGGATATAATAAATCAATTACATAAAGAAGATATTTTTTAAATATTAATTAATTAATTTAATTTAGTTATCCAGGACACTAAGATCAAGTTAAGAACACCATCGGACTTAAGGTAATATTTTTCTACCCAAACCTCCATTTTCATTTGGTCACTCTTATTCTATACTTGTCTCAATTAAATTATTATTTATTCTTATTTAATAATAATAAATTATATTTTAATGCTATATATATATGTATCATTAAGGTTTATTCTTTATTTTATAGGTAGTTATATGTTTCAAAAGGACCATTCAAAAATTCTTCCCGATAAACAACCTCATTTCAAGGGAACTCCTCGAATTCTTACCTATTTTCAAGTGCACTATGTAATATATTTTAAGAAATTATTATTTTTGAAAAATCACACATTTTATCATGAAAAACCATATTGGTTAATTTCTAGTTTTATGAAATCAAACATGCATTTCCACTTTAAAATATCTTTAATATTTTCCTAAAACCACACTAAAATGTTTTATTTCTAAAGTTTCTTTAAAAACTCTTTTTACATGATTTTACTTTAGTGGGATAGAATTTATGCCCGAAATATAATTTCAATGTTCTTAAATATTATTTTATGGGATATACATGTTTAAAAATATTATTTCATGACAAATATAAATGATTTTCTAAAAGAACTCTTCTTTCCAAAGTAAAAAGGGGTTTTTTTTTCTCATCTCACTTTAACTTTTATGAGATATACACCTTATTCACCAATTAGTCCTTGAATGTGGTGTATGTATTTCCCTTTTTTATTACATATAAATATTATAATTATTATAATTATATTCTAATGTATTATGATTTGAATTTTTAAATTTGGTATGGGGCACTTTGGAATTTTTAAGGATTATTTCCTCAAGAATTTTTTAATGGTCTCACTTAAAGGTATGTTCATCTATGTCAACATCCTTTATTGAACCTTTTACTACATTGAGGTTTATCTCTTAAAATATCATCTACAATATTTTCTTGAAAGGTTTCTGATTATTTTGACTTTGGATGTTCTATCTTGATACCATTCGCCATATTACTCTGAATGGTGAGTGTTTACGTTTAATGATTGGGGAATGTTGCTTTAACTGTGGAAATATTGATGAATCTATATCCTATACTCAATAAGGATATTTAAAAGGCATATTATTGTTATATTAAATATTTTTATAATGAATTATTTGGACTGTAAGTGATGGGTGGGGTCTGATATAACCACTCGATACATTGACAGGTCTCATGAGACAAACTAGTTGGTGACAAACCCTTCGAGTTTGTTTCCAAAAAATTAGATGGGTTTCTACCCAGAGACTTAAAATGCCTTGATGGTATGATGGTTCATGTTCTAGATACAAGATATGCAAATAATAAGCATTCTATTTATTTAGTATTAAGTTGTTACTATCCATGAGGTTTTCACTATGACAAAATCTATGGATGCACTTTTATTCTCAGTTTATTGATGGTGTGTGTTTTTAAATTATTCACCATGCCATAATGATTATGTATAATTAATTATGATTCAATTATTATTGTTTCATGCTTACATTATATGTAACCCTTACTAAGAATTTGAGCTCACCCCTTTCATTTGTGTTCCTTCCCCAGGTTATGAAGAAAATGTTACTTTTTTAGTTTTCAAGGATGCAGTTTGTTAGATTTTATTATTTATTATATGTTGTTTTATTCTCCCAATGTAAAAAGGGTTCCATGTTTATAACTAGTTTATTAAATAATACTAAATGGATCAGACCTTCAAGATTTTATTCCTTATAATCATTTCAATGTATCAAATTAATGCACTGGATTTGGGTTTCTGGGGTCGGGGTGTTACAGTTGGTATTAAAGAAAGTTTAGTAGAAAACTTGTGAACTGGATTTAGAAAACATAGATTAGTGAGTAAAACCCTAAGATAGAAATTGAGGATAATTATAGAATAACATCCTATAATTATGGTAAGTTAGAGATTATTTGGGTATTCCTATCAATAAATCTATGTTTGGATACTACAAGTGGATGTGGTTTTGACATAGATGTGCCTAGGAGTAACAACTGTAACAAGGTGTTCTGAGCTTGACTCGAGGTAACTTGGTACATGGAAATGGGACTTACTATGCACCTAGTTTGAAAATATTAGGGGATATTCATAGGATAGTTAACATTTTCTTTACAAACCATTATGAAGTATTTACGCATCCAAAGTAAACAGAGTATATGGTTCTAGGATTTAGGATGCATAAATTTATGTTACATGTTACACCGTGTTTAGAGTTATAGAGAGTATATAATTTTATGAGATAATATATTATATGTAATTTATTAGAAATGTAAACTAGTAGAATAAATGATAACTTCACCAATTAAAATGATAAAAAGAGTAAGAATAATCACATCTTTCATTGTCTTAACCCAAAATTTCGAAGGGAAATAGTATCCAAGGTATCCTCATCATAAGAGGAAATAGTATCATGTGTTAAAAAAGTATCTGAATAATTCTATGAGTCATAGGTATTTGAAGGTAAGAAAAAGAAGAATAGGATAGAATATAAAAACATGGATAAAGGGAAGAAAGGAAAGAAGGTTTTTCCCACATGTGATAACTGTGGAAAGAATCATCCTGGAAAATTCTTGAAAGGCATGGGAGTTTGTTATAAGAGTGGAGAAAAGGGTCACCAATCAAATGAATGAAAAGGGAAGAGACAAATTAATGGTGTTCAATGTTTCAACTACAAGGATATGGGACACTATAAAAATCAATGTCCCAAGTGTCAAATGAAAATTCCCCAATTGATATTACAAGATAATGATATAGTCATGATATTGTTGCAGATAAAGTGGAATGATTAATATTCCTCATCAAGAATCATGTCATTTTAATATTTTATCATCAATGTACTGGTTATAAAAATTATAGAATATATGAGGATTGTACTGTAGTACTATTTCATTAAGAATTTGAGGTTTTATGATGAATTGTTCCAAGGATAAGTGACTAATTAGAAAGTTAATATCCTAGTAAAGTATATGGATGAGGGAAAGAAAAACCTAAATATATTCCTGATGATTAAGATAATGATAAATAAATGATTGATTTGTAAAATTACCCACTACCTGAAAATTAATTATTGACTTTTCTACAAGTTTTTTATGCTATCATTGATAGAGTTTACAACTTTTATGGATATAAGGAGTATATCCAATAACATGTGTAACTATGATTTCATGTTTCCAATAAGTTTTTATAGTAATTTGAGTTATTATCATATTTTAAGAGGATACATGATGAAGATATTCACATGTTTAGAATGTGAAAATTTAGGGTTGTTTCATGTTGATTAAAGGTAAATAAGGTAGCAGATGCATTGAGCAGGATGGATCATGGAATTCTAAACAAAATGGGGATTACTAAGGACCCCATGTACATGGATCTAGCAAGTATAGATATGGGGATGATTCTAAAGTTTTGGATCATGATATTTTGGAAAGTTAAACCATTTATTAAATGGTTTAAGTTTATCATTGTGTGAGGATTTAGAGTTTAATGTTACCACATGATACAACTTGTACTAAGAGATTAAGTATAGATAGTTCAAGGCACAAAAAAAGGATAAGATTGTGTTTATGAAATATAAACGTATATTTATAATTTTATAGAGTGGAATAATTTCTAAAATCTAGGAAAATAGTTTTAAAAAAATTTTCCTATTATCATTTTTTTCATTACTGTATTTTATGGTTTTGTGGTAATGATATTTCATCTGAGAATGTTCTCCATCACTTTCCATCATAACATGATGGTTTTATTATTCTTCCATAACCATGTTATCCAATTAGAATGCGTAGTTTTTTAGTAACCAATGCATTTCTCTTTCCCTCTTATTAAGAGGATATTTTAACCATATTTTCGATGTGGGTTTCCCACAAGGGAATTTTCAATTATCAACCATTAACTTTCAAAATTCAATTTCAAAATTTTGAGGATGAAATTTTTGTAAGGAGGGGAGAATGTAACACCCCAAGGATTCAAAAATAAATTTAATATTGAATTCATGAAACAATGATTCTATACAAAACAAAACTTTTTTATAACCAATCCAATAAACATAATTTCTCCACTTCTATGATTTTAATTTTAAAAAAAAGACATACACAGTTACGATGAGGGTGAGATTTGAATTTTTATAGAATCAACATAATTTTTGGTGAATAGTAACTTACCCTTATGAATAGTAACCTACCCTTATGAATAGTAATATGACCCTTATAAATGGTAACCTTACCCATGAAAATATAAATAAAATTTAGGCACCTTAAAAATGAAGGTGAATATTTTAAGTGTTGGTATTTTTCAATTAAATGATGATTTTAATTAAAATTAAATTTCTCATATTTAGAAAATTATATTCAAAAAATTGAGTTCATTTTTTGATTCTACACATAAAAAAATGGTTGCAATGAATTTTTTGGATTTTTCCAAAATACTTGAATTTTTTATGAATAGTATAATACGATAATTTACTATATATATATATACATTTTAAGATAAATACACTATTCCTTGAATTATTTCAAATGTAATAACACTAGGTTATAGCTCACATGAACTTATTACTATTTTTTGTCTTGTAATCATCAATATTTCTTGTCTTGGGGAAAAATAATAAACTAATGATTAAAATATTAAGAAAACCCTCCTCTCCACCACAATAAATACCACCCCTACTTACCTCTTCTTCTCACTCCTATAAAGCCTTGTTCCTTGTCTAAATTATACCAAAATATCCTCCCAAGATAATCCCCCACTTATAACTACCCTTTCTCTCATAAAAAAAACAAATCCTCTCCCCTACAGAGGCTCTCAAGGAAGATTAATTCAAGAGGTAAATTCCTCTTTTCAATTCTTTTACTTTCTTTTCAAGTTCTTTTTTTTTCTTTTCTATCCACACCTCTCTTCACCCAAATGTTATGAAAACTCCAATACCTTAAATTTACTGTAATTTTTTTATTATGATGGAATAATTTATTATCATCTCTCCTTTACCCTTCTTTTATGCTCGTAGTAAAAAACACCATTCGAGATGTGCTAATTTACCACATTCAAGGATGATGGGTTTTCAATTTCTATTATCGTATTAAATTCTGGTAATTAAACCATTATTATGGATTAAACATACTATAATATATGTATTATGTCTCATATATGGTTCTGGAATCTTTTGGTACACATGTTTTTGATTTATAAAGCAAAATGATTTTGTTGTGTTCAAAACCCGCTAATTAACCCAAACGGTTATCATTAAATAATTTATATAATGATTCATATTAACTGCTAGTAACCAAATGAAATTTACAACCATTTAACCTTTTTTATGTTCACTAATAACATATAACTTCAATTTTGGACAACTATCCTCATTTTACATGATTCTTCGTTCATGTATATAAGTAAACCAATCATGAATACCAAGGAAAAAACGTTCCAAAATAATAAAATTGAACCTCTTAAACCCATCAAGAAGGCAATGAATGAACTTAATAAGGATATAATAAATTAATTACATAAATAATAGGTTTTTTAAATATTAATTAATGAATTTAATTTGTTTATCCATGACACTAATATCAAGTGAAGAACACCATCAGACTTAAGGTAAGGGTTTTCTACCCGAACCTCCATTTTCATTTGGGTCACTCTTATTCTCTACTTATCTCAATTAAATTATTATTTATTTTTATGTAATTCTCATAAATTATGTTTTAATTTTCTATATATGTGTATCAATTATATTCCTTCTTTATTTTATGGGGATTTATATGTTTCAAAATGATCTTTTAAAAATTCTTCCCGATAAACAACCTTGTTTCAAGGGAACTTCTTGAATTATTACCTATTTTCAAGTGTAATATGTAATATATTTTAATACATTATTATTTTTTTAAAATAAAAATTTTTTTAATGAAAAACAATCTTGGTTCATTTCTGGTTTTATGAAAGCAAACATGCATTTCTACTTTAAAATCTCTTTAATATTTTCCAAAAACTGCACTAAAATGTTTTATTTCTAAAGTTTCTTTAAAAACTATTTTTACATGATTTCACTTTAGTGGATCAAAATTTATGCCACAAATATAATTTCAATGTTCTTAACTCTTATTTTTTGGGATATACATATTTATAAATCAAATTTCATGAAAAACATAAATGATTTTCCAAAATAACTCTTCTTTACAAAGTAAAAAGGGTTTTTTTTTCTTGTCTCACTTTAACTTTTATGAGATATACACCTTATTCACCACTTAGTCATTATATGTAGTGTTTGTATTTCCCTTTAGTATTTCATATCAAAATTCTGCTTATTATAATTATATTCTGAGGGATTATGATTTGAATATTTCAAGGTGGTATGGGACACTTTGGAATGTTTAAGGATTATTTCCTCAAAAAAATCAATATTCTCATTTAAAAGTATCTTCATCTATGTTAACATAATTTATTGAACCTTTCACTACATTGAGGTTTATCTCTTAAAATATCATCTACAATATGTTATTGAAAGTTTTCAGATTAGTTTGACTGTGAATGTGTTATCTTGATACCATTCACTATATTACTCTGAATGGTTAGTGTTTATGTTTAATGATTGGGGAATGTTGCTTTAACTGTGGAAATATTAATGAATCTCTATCCTCTAATCAATACGGATATTGAAAAGTCATATTCTTATTGTATTAAATATTTTTATAAAGAATGATTTAGACTGGCAGTGATGGGTGGGGCCCACTATATCCCCTTGATGCATCGACAGGTCTCATGAGACAAACTAGTTGAAGACAAACCCTTAGAGTTTGTTTCCAAAAACTTATACGGGTTTCTACCCACAAACTTAAACTATCTTGATGATATGATGGTTCATGTTCCAAATACATGACTTCCAAATAATAAGCATTCTATTTATTCAGTATTAAGTTGTTAATATCCATGATATTTTCACTATGACAAAATATATGGATTCAATTTTATTATCAGTTTATTGATGGTGTGTGTTCTTCAATTATTCACCATACCATAATGATTGTTTTTAATTGATTATGATTCAATTATTATTGTTTCATTATTCCTTTATATGTAACCCTTACTGATTATTTGAACTCACCCCTTTCATTTTTTTCCTTCCCTAGGTTATGAATAAGAGATTACTTTTTGAGTTTTCAAGGATGTTGTTTATTAGCTTTTGTTATGAATTATATGTTGTTTTATTATCCCAATGTAAAATTGGTTCCATGTATGTATCCAGTTTCTTCTAGACTTCTAATCTAATCAATCGTTTAGGATTTTAATCCTTGTAATCATGCTAATGTAACAAAGTAATGAACCATCTCTGGGCTTCTAAGGTCGAGGAGTTATAATTTCACTATATCTAACCCTTACAAAGAATTTGATTTCACCCGTTTCATTCATTTTCCTTCCATGGGTTATGATTAAGGGATCATTTATTGAGTTTTCATTGATGCAGTTTATTAGCTCTTGTTATGTATTATGTTTGCTTTTCTTTTTCCAATGTAAAATGGGATCCATGTATATAATCTAGCCATCCAAAACTGCTAAACTAATCATCCTTTTAGGGATGATTTCTTGTAATCATACCAATATAATAAAATAATGCACCGGCTCTAGATTTTTGGGGTCGGGTCATTACATTCGATAATAAAAAGGGGTGAAATTCTAAAGAAATATACCCCCAGTGGTCATAAAGCTTGTGCGCTACATCATTATTTGAAGGATAAAATCCCTTGGTGATATCTAAGAAATATCACTTGACCTCTGAGCCTTCTCCACATAAAAAAAAGGTGATAAAGGGAAAAAGGAGAGATGGGTTCGCAATCACTGAAATACATACGATGCACACCCCGGGTGATCCACGAGATTCTACAAAACTTTGGTGAAATGTCTGGATCACCTCACAAAAACCCTCTAGTTTTTCAACCTCGTCACACAAAAGTCCTCAGACATGTCTAGAAAACCTTGTAGTGCTCTAGGGATAGACGGATAAACTTGTACATTATATTATTGAACATTCTCCATATGACCCATATTGGTCAAGCAAGACATCATCCAAAAATCGAGTAAAAATCATAGATATTACTCATTACAACTTTCATGATCCATGACCTTTGTAAAATAAAACAAATAAGAAAAAAAGGATGAGCTGAGAGGGGTTTGTGGTCACTAAAAGACATGTGACGCGCCCCTGACGACCTGCAGGACACCGCGATCCCCAGGCGACATGATCGCCTTGTCTCATGGAATCCCTTTAGCTTGTCATCCTCATATTCAGTACATGGAATGATTTCGCACTCCAGTGCGACCCATATTGGTCACATGATGCATCTCCCAAAAATAGAATAAATTCCCTCGATAACACAAATTCAACCTCACAAAACTCCCAACCTTTGTTACATTGAACAGAAGGGATCAAAATGGAGGAGGCAAGAGTTACTCACTGTCCCTGAAAGGAATGTGGCACGCCTAATGGTCCCACAGCACTGTCCCGTGAGACCCCAAGACAAGTCACCCAAGGTATCCCAGGTGTCTCCCCACAGGAATTTAAATCTTGCAAAGGCCCTTAAACATGTCATCATAACAACATAGAGGTCCTTCGACACATCTTCATGATCGAATAAGTCTTCGATAATTGGAAATAATATGATAAAGGATGTGTTGGTAAAGGAGACTCGTGATCGCTGAAAATCAGGTGATGTTCTTAAAGAAGTCCATGATAGAGACTCACAAAATTGTGTGGTGTTAGGCCCCTTTGCCGACTCTAGCCTAGACTTGAGCCAAATATTCCGTACAAACCAGAGAGTATCAGGGGTGGATATTCCTATAAATTCCCCACCCCAACATAAATAAAGGGTTGGATTTTCGATCAACCCGACACCTAGGCTTTACAGGATTCGACTCATGACTTTTGCGGACTTCTCTGGGAAACCGATCATGTGAATAGCCAGCTTTCTATCAGGTAATATACCGGTGGGAATCCAGAGTAGTCATGTTCTAGAAATAAAGCGATTCGTGTGATCACTCATAGATCATATGTAGGACTTCTAGTATGATGTTAAAATAACATACCGTATGTCCTACGAATCACACAAGAATCGAAGTAACTGACACTGGATGAAACCAAGGCATTCACAATGAAAGGTCTAGAACCAAGATTAGAGGCAGAAGGCTTAAGTGAAAGACATGATTTCTACCCCTCATGTGCTTCGCATGTGTCATCTGAAGACATGCAATATCACTAGGTCATGTTGCCCAGATTTCATGATGCCCCTTCAGCATGCCATCTGGGACACACAAAGTCCTCCAGACATGTCAAGGCATATCATACAGTGCCCCCATGGGTTCAACTTAAATCTTGTTAACCCTCTGGGTCTATCACCCAAGACTTGTGACACCCTCCAGACACATCACCTGACTCATATAACATCTCCTTTTCATGACAGCTGAGACTCATGATGCCCTCCAGACATGTCAGCCTTGTCTCACGGTGTCTCCTAGAGGTGTCATCCAAGACACACGACACCCATTTGGATATTACATACTGACTCTCATGAAACTCTTCATATGTCTCAATCTAGGTCATATGATGACCCTAAGTATGTGCCAACTGAGTCTTGAGGCATCTTCTAGACAAGAAGGTTTGATCAATAGGGTAACCTCAATGTGCAAGCCCCAACATAGAGGTAACTATGATGACTCTAATTCCTACAAGATTTAGGATATGTAGGCCACCTCCCTCTTAGTCCTTAGCTCCATATTGATCACCCATGGAGGGATCAACATATGAGTCCCTTATCTAAAGCAATAGCATTGGTTACTTTTTATCCCTTGTTTCTCACACCAATCATGGATCACGTGAGCTTATGGAGTTTCATAAATCATGTCATCTATACCATGAGTCTCCATAATGACACAAGTGACCCCAATATATAAGTCATGAAGGAATGAACTATGGAAACTCTAATTATCACTATATTTAGGATACATAGGACATCCCTCTAGGACCTGATCTTAAAGGTTTCCTAGAGCACCCATAAAAGTCCTTCCGCATGATGTAAAACTGCATGGGTTCAATGAACTACATGGGTTTTGATTCCTACAATAACCAGGATACATAGGATGCCTCATAGTGGATCAATCCCATCCTCATAATATCAATTGCCTCCTCATACGGGAGCATGTTCCAAATCACTTGGTTATATGGTTTCAACATATAAGCAACCGCCTATTATCAGAGGATGATGAAGAACCTCAGACACATACAGATAGACCCACCAAAGAGATCCCAGTATTTTACATATATAAAAATAATTGACCTAAAGTCATTTTGTTAGGGTAACCAGTCTCATATTGGGATTAGGAAGAGATTCATGAACATATCTTAAATCTATAAAAGAGTCATGGAGAAGCCAAAAATTCCCCCCAAAGGGTGTGATAATCCCAGCCACTTATCCTCTTGACCAATACAAGTACCTAAGATTTGTTGGTCCTGGAAACCCAGACAACCACCAACCTTTGGAAAGTAGGTTTGTACCCATCTATAGATGGGGGAACCATTGGGAGTTTTAGGGGAAAGTGACAATGGTAATGTGATGAGTGAGACCAATTCCACACTATATTTCCCAATGAAACAAAAATGGTAAACCTGATGTGAAGCTCTCCAATGAAAAAATGATTGGGTTATAATGTTTCATGCCACTTTTGTTTTGAAAACCCTATAAAAAAAATAATACTAGTATAATCTTACAAATAATCCTCTGAAGCCATAGTTCTCATAATTCCATCCTTATTTTGATAATCCCAAATGAGTAGAATGGTCGAATTGGGAATAAAAGAACAAATGAGCTAACCATTCATGTATGATTGAGCATATTATGCCTAAAATATTGCACTAATTGGTAACCTTGTTCTTTTTCATCTGTATAATTGCAAATACTGCTTCTGTATCCCAATTAGAGATGATGTCGTCATCATCCATCATTTTTTCAAGAAAATCATCCATAAATGTAACTTCCATAGATTTCAAAACAATCTCACCTACATGTAGACTCTGACTGTGGGTAGTGAATACGATGGTTTGGGAGTACCACCGATACGGTACTATTTGGACCATGTAGGCTACTCGTAAAGTCCTTCAGATATGACAGCTAGCGAGTTTGCATTGCTTGAGAAAGGATACTGCTGAACCTGTGGCCCTCATTACCACAACCAAAATCTTCAGAAGTTTTCCCTGGAGTGTGATAACCACCACCTTATGTATATGATGAAGGTGGACTAGGAATCTGGATACAGATCCCTTAAGGTTCAGGAGCTACCCAAGAGGGCTCCTACTAACCGTCGTTACTAACATCATCCCACCAATACACTTTAGTCACCTACCGAGGAAACCATCTGATACACAACACCCTCTAACACCCATGCATGGGCTATAAGGAAAACCAGAAGAGTATAAAGGTTTTGTATATCTAGGAGAGGGAGCATATCCCTGCTCCCACTAACAATTACTGCCTGGATACTCATGCAGGGACCAGCCAGTAGGCTCATATCCCTACTCTCTCTGAACAAGTAGACGGGCATATTCTTGAAACAATCATGGGGGAGGCTCATATTCTTGCCCCCGTATATGAATCCCATTATCATACTCTGATGGAACAAGGAGGATATAAATGGGCGTATATCCCCTCTTCAATAAAATACATCTTCCAATTCATCATGGATACATAAAATGTGTAGGCTCATATCCCTGCACACACTTTTCTAAAATGCCAATACATTTTATCAACAGCTGAAGAACTCTATCGGCATATTCTGGAACTATTATAGATGAAGGGACATGCAAATACTCTTATACCTACATCCAGGATAGCATAACTCTCTGGTCATCATGAAAAAGTGGATCTACTAGAGAAAGTACACACTCTTTCTCCTACCTAAGAGGATTATCGACATATTCTAATAAAGGGTGAGGTGTCAGATCGATCTCATATCCCCGTTCTAACTGGGGACAACTAGGTGAGAGCATCGCATGCCTCGGGATAGGGTCACATACATGTCAAAGAAGTCCAGCGGAATATTCCAAAGGCCTAAGATTGAGAATATATCCCCATTCTAAATGAGGATAACCAAGAGGGAATGTAATAAGCCTTGAGACATGCTCATATTCTTATCAATGGATTCGCATAGCATATTCTAGCAGATCATTGATGTTAGGTGCATATTCCTACTTCCACTGATGAACGACTACACCGGAATCATTCGAAGGAAACATAGGGGAAGGATCACATTCCTTCTCCCATTACAAAGGTTAGTTAGCATATTCCAATAGGGAATGAATATTCGAGTCATAATCATATTTTTGATCCAATTGGGGCTAACCAGGTGAGAGTGGAACATGCCACGAAGCAGGCTCTATTCTTTCCAAGAAAGACTGGAAGCATATCCCAAAGGCTTAAGATCATTCTCATACTCCCGTCTTAATTGAGTCTCACCGGGTGAGAATGGAACATGCCTAAAGATGGGATCATATCCCTATCAATAATGAGACGGCTTATTGGCATATTTCAACTACTTCTCAGTGGTGGTCTAGTACTCCCACAACACCTAACAGTTATATACAAGTTTTGTAAACTGCCACACAGTAGGATCATACCCCTGCACAACTCCAAAAGGTAGGTAGGTATATTCCAACCACAATGCAAAACATGTCCCATATCCCTAATTTTATCAATGAAAGTTTCCTTGGGGTCATTCGAGACACATTCTCAATGCCACTAGGGTCCTTAAACTCTTTTATCGAAGTAAAAGTATGAGAGGTTCATTACCATGATAGTTCTCCTTGTGGTAGTGTGTAGATGGATCATAGGGACTCTACTCCTAACATCCACCATGGTCAACCTCCCCACAATGATATCTCCCATGGGAAAGGAAATCCTCCCTTTTTCTAGACACCTTCTTGTAGAGAGGTGAACCAAACCACAACACCTTCATATAGAGAGGTTATCGAAACACTAGGGTCAACCATATATGGTTGCCTATCAACTTCCAGTAGCAATCCATTCCCTTCAGTAGGTGACCATCAGATCCATCTTCTTTGGTTTAACCGAGTGGAGGTCAGTGTGCCCAAATTTACCCTACACGTATAAGTGGTTGTTGAAGTACATGTAGGGGCCGAATCTATAGGGACTGAAGAAGAAACCTTTATACACTTGGATTTTTTGATGGATTGGATATGAATTGGCCAACTATGGTGTTGATTGATTTGAAGAAATGGTGATTTAATTTAAAGAACCAAGAAAAAGATACAAAATGACTTTAATTAAAACAATTAATTAAGATTATTCAATCCTAGGTTGTCTCTAGGGCTTGACTGGATGTATTTGTTTTTCTTTGGATTTTCCATTCATTAGTTCAAGAGGTATCCATTAAATGAAATAATTCCTTAATATCATTATCTAATTTAATCCATACACAATTTCAAGGCTAATCACCAATGAACTTAGAGTATCACTTTCATGATCACTCTATGTAATTGGATAGTACTAGCACTCAAAATGTATCTTTGTTAAAGTCGGTGAAGACAAAGAAGAAGATAAATCAAAGAAATAAACTATTAAAATGTAGAACAAATTTAAGAATTTAAGTACATGAAATAACATTAAATCAATCCCATGAAACTCCCTAGGATAAACCCATAAAATTTTATCCCTCCATTGATGCTATTCTATCAATGTAAGCGGGTAATCAACTTAAAGAACTAGGATTGATGAAGAAAAACATTGAAAAATGAACACTCTGTCATTGTGTGATGAATTCACAAGTGATAGTGTGAATAAATTCATTCCTTGATTAAATAGTATCAATGTGTGAATAAAAAGAAAAGAATAAGTGAAAAAGAAGAACAAATTCTATTAAGAAACTAACATTATTTAAAAAATTACTTGGAAAAAATGAAGATGTGATTACAAAATGAAAGCGGGAAATTACAATTGAAAAAAAGGCTTGCATTGAAAGAAAAACTTGAATCCTAATTATATTCACCACCATATCCTTATATAGGAATATTATTAGCCTTATCTTCACCCCCCAATAATCAATTCTATACCCATTAATTGGGAGAGTCAAAATATCATGAGAAAATCACAGGAATTTGGACTTTTCAAATTTGACAAGAAAATCATCCAGATTCATCTCCCTTTTTGGTGCATGAATTTGTAACTAAAGATAACTGAATCCTAATTTGTTGTATAATATAAATAATATCTTCCATATATACTCTATAATCTTTAAAAATTTCAGGTCATTTGGTTCATCCTTTTGGAATTTATGCTCGAAATGGTGGGATGACTTTATGGGCATTAAGAGATGGCCCACCATTTAAATGTCAACTTCAGATCCCTTTATATCCATGAAAAAATCAAAATTATCTCCGGCCACAGTTGAATGAAATTATCCCCATATTTTTCTATTTCTACAGTAAAAAATTTAGCTTCGTTGGGCATGTTTTGTGAGCCCTACTTTTGTTTGATGGGCCTTATCCCCATTATGCTTTGTCCAAAACATTTCTGCATTCATGCCCAAAAGTATTCATCTTCTCTTGGGATTCATCCATCGATCATAAAATATAAAATGTTCCAAAAAAATTGATCAATAATATACCAAATATTAAATTCAAAAAATTAATATAATGTTCTAAACAAACATATGATTGATTGGGCCCAGAATTTCATTTTAAACATGAATTGCACTTAAGATGAGAAATGATGTTCAATTTATATAATTCACTAAAAATGGTGTTTATGGACTTTTTAGAACATGAATATTAATATATAATAAATTAATGTTAGCCTATTTTAGTGGCTAATCATACCCCCCAACTTGAGTTTTTCTAGTCCCGGGCAAAAGGTCTCTCAAAAATATGAAATTGTATTCCATTTTTCAAAAACATTTTAACAAACATTGGTCATAAAATCATCATTCCAAACAATCGTGAAACCTTTAAAAATCCTTTCTCACAATATAGGTTCACAATAATATCCCAAGACCAATCCCATTACTTTTTTAAAATTCATTTCCACATTTCATCTAATTTCAATTAAGCATGATGATGTGTTGTGCATCACAAAAGACATGGGGCCTATTTTCTTGTTCAAGGGGGAAAATGGAAGTGCTAGGTGGGAATCACATTAAACCTTAAGATGAGTATCCAATTTTTTTATTTGATTTTTTTTAACTACAATAGATATGAAAAGACTAACTCTGGGAAAGAAAACTATGGAGTTACGATCCCCAAGTTTCAGACACCACACATATTGTCAATTACATGATCTAAAATAGAGATATAAATCCTAACTCTAGGAAAGAAAACTATGGGATCATGATCCCCAAGTGTCAGACGCCACACATTTGGATGAAACATTACTCTATGTGGTCTTTTTTTTGGATACTCAAATTAAAAAAAGTGTCCCCAAACCCTATGTTATGAAGAAAGGGACCTAAGAACTCAAATTTACACCCAAGATCCAATGGATGTTCATTGTGGCATTTTGATTAAAAGTGAGAGGAATGTACAATGAGGATGGTTAAGCCCCATCGAGGTTGTGTAACACCCTGAACATAATTATAACTGTAATAATAATAATTTTAGTGATTATTATTATTATTTTGGTTTTAAGGAAAATTGGTGTGTTTTATTTAAAATACTCTAAAGATAAAGAGAAACATTTTATTCAAACACTAAAATATTACATGGATATAGACAATTACAACTACTCAAGGAAACTAAATTCAAGACCCATCAAAATAAATGGTAAGCCACCAATTATAATGATAAGGCTGAATGTATAGTGTATAACCCTTGGATCTATCATAAAAAAGAACATGATGATAAGAAGAATAGAAAAAATAAACAAAATCAAATAAATGTAGAGAACCATCCTCTTAAAAATAGGTAATGATCTTTGATGCCTTTGATGGGTACTTATATGGAAAATATGACCATTTTAAGTTTCCATTAGGGTTTTAAAGTGAGTTTTGGGTTTTATAGTTGTTGGGTTTGTTTAAATAGTATTTTCGGTTAAATAAAATTATGTCCTTTAATTATAACTTGGGTATGAACACTAGTATTGTATGATTTTAATGTATTAAATGTTTTGAAATTCTATAATGGTTTAATATAACATGGGTATTCATATTAAGTATGAGTCTTAGTATTTTATAATGGTATGGTTTTAAACATAGATTTTTTTTAAAAAAACAATAATGTGTATTATGAAAATTAGTTAATTGTTTTTCTATCTAAAAGTTTTTAGTTATAAAATCTAACTTTATTTTAAAATTGAATTTTAAAAAAAATCATCCCTAGGATAAGGGTACACCTCAAATATGTTGGGGACTTAGTTAACCCCATCAAAGAGGTGTTTACCCACACCATGGAGGCTTGAGAAATAGGTAAACTGGGTGCATAGCATAAGCAACACGTGAACGGACCCGTGTATAGGGCCTAGTCAGGCGCGAGAAGAGGGTGGGTTGAGTGCCCGCGGGTAGGGTATCATGTGTAAAGACCCCATGAGTGTGTTTTTTCATACTTGGGAGATAGCACCGTACATATAGCTTTATATGGAAGGCCCGAAACTAGTGAGGTTTCGATGTGGGATGTGGAATTTTCTAGAGAATGCAATCTCATCCACATGATCTCACCACATGAGATCTTGGTTGTCTGTACTAGTATAGTGTTCGAGTCCCAGGGTCACGGTTTAACGTCGCTCATTTTTACAGACCATCCAATATTACTCTGACCGATATGGACCGTTCAACCTATTTAAAATCACTTGGATGATCTCAGTCATCTGATCCTTCTGATCTAATCTCAGTCATCTGATCCTTCTGATCTAATCTCAGTCATCCACTTCTTTCAAAATGAGTTGTGCGATCTAGGCTGTCTGATCAAGACCTGTGGCCTCATCCAACCATCCATTATCCAGCTGCAAACTTCCCTTCACTAAAAAATTTTAGGGTTATTTTTAACACTTGGATCGGATCAGATTTGATCCAAGCCATCTATCCTTTCTCCCTTCTTTTTCCACTACTAAAAATAGGGCTTTTAAAAGTGCTAGAAACCGCCTTTAACAGTGCTAGAAAAGTGCTATTAATCATGGTGAAGGTAAAGGGGGGTCCCCTTTAACAATGCTAAAAAAGTGCTGATAAAGGCCCAATTTATCAATGCTATTTTGAGCTTTGATAAAGGCCCAATTTATCTGTGCTTAATTAGAACTAATAACGGCCAAGTGGCCTGTGATGTTCTATTTATTTAACAGCACACCCAACACCTGCACAGCACTTGAATAGTACCTACACACCTGCACACTTGTACACAAATAGCACCTACACAAAATAGCACCTGCACACAAAACAGTTGCACAAAACAACACCTACACAAAAAAGCATAGAAGAACAAAACAGCACCACACAAGAGTTTTGAAAATGATATATACATTTACTTGACATCATGAATACAAAAAAACACATTGTTATATTCATTTCAAACAATGTTTTATATGGTTACAATTACAATTATCCAACAAACAATTAAAAACATTGATGTGTCATCCTTTTTGCATTTTTGATCCCCTCTCAAAAATTGTCATCCATGGTATCAGTTGCCGAACAAAGAATCCAAACTCAAGAAAAAATGCCACTTATATAAGAAAACAAATATTATTTTAGTAATACAATAATGAAATAAATTAAACATTAATATGAAAGAATACATTAATAAAATGTCAATTTTTAATAAAAAGTACACATTTGGAGTTATACTGGTCACACCATGTGTCGTATTGAGGTGGAGTTGATTCCTACATGTCACAAATGAGTCATAGATAATTGTTAAAAAAATATTAAAACTATCAGAATGGGTTTTCTCAATTTTGAGTATGTCACTTGTTCTTTTCAGTATTTCAGGACTCAGTATAGATCTTATGTTTGGGTGCTTTCATCCCCATGCACAGGGGACAGACTAAGTTTCCAATAGTAGTAAATTGATGTTTTAATTTTCTCTTTTATAGTTGATTTGATTTCCACCTTAGGTGGAACACTTGGGTGTGATATTTAGCTATTATGTGGATTTTGACTCTTGGCCCAGTATGGTAAGGGAGGTTTGATTATGCATCATTATAGGCACTTAGGCTCATATGATGTATGCTTTCTTATGATTTTCATTGGGAGCCTGGATTGAGCTAAGAGGGGTTGGAATGTTTAAAGTGTCAGAAAAGAAGCTAAATAGTGTTTTCTTAATTATCTTGTATTGTGGAATTCTACTCATCCAAACCAAACATGTGGTTCCAATATGGTTCCAATGAGATCGATCGTGAGCCTTTTCTTCTAAAGTTGTCTACAGCATCCTCTTTCCCCCAACCCAACATGATCAATGGAACAATATTATCTAGCTCAAGCACATCCCTTTGAAATTCAACTTTATTACGTGGAGTCTGAGGAATGGTGCCCTTTCCACAGATGACAATATCAAAAAATGTGGTATCTTGACTGTTTCCTGATGCTCGTGCTGCAACGATCACAAAGATTAAAGTATGGAGAATATTTTATATGAGGGGGTCTGGGCCCAAGTGGTCTCGAATACCTTTGGTGCATTCACTGTTGTGCACAACCACAATCCAAATGATGCGCCTTTCATCACCTGCTGGCTTCAGGGTTCGGGTGATAAGGGGGTGGAACGGATGGTCTGGGATTTCATTTTTCATACAGGTGCATGATGTATTTGGCAAGCGCGGAACAAAGCATACTATGATGGGATCACATCCTCAGGGTGGACCATCATTGCCTACATCTACTACCTTCTTCTCAATCAAATCAGATATATTATGGGGTGGAATGATGCTATCTCACTCCAGTTTCTGCAACAGCTTGTCCACGGTCTCCCAACTATTGTCCCTCATAGAAATTAGGTCTGGTGGCATCCCCCTTCCTACAGTTTGAAGCTCAACATGGATGGATCCTATTTTGAGGGGATTATTAAGTGGGGGTGGTTCGTGATGCTAGGGTCTTCTTTGTGTTTTCCTTTTCGGTTTTCCTAGGAAATGGTACCTTCATCTGGGAAAAATCCCTCTCCCTCCTTTCAGTCCTTTCCCTCTACCGACAAGGGGGCTTGTCATCACTAAAGCTGAAACAGACTCCCTCATTCTCCTCACCTTGTTGCAAGACACTTTACCTACCCCTTGGTCCATCTCATACTGTATCAAGAAAAGTAGAAGTATTCTCTCAAATACTCTGGTGAAGCATACATGGCGGGAAGGAAATAAGGTGGTAGATCATATGGAGTCAATTGCGGCCCAATGTGATCAGGTTTTGAAGGAGTGTTATGCGTGCGACCAGATAATCCATTTAGAGAGGTTCTGTAGGAATCCTTATTGGACAAGTGGGGGACAGAGAATAGGGAAGACTCAGGGATTTGAGGTCAGACTGAGAGTAGTACCAGGAGTGGTTAGTTGGGATTTAGCTACACATGGAGGTCTTGTAAAAGATAGTGGGATCAGTGGCTAGAGGATGCTGGAGCTCCGTAGGGAGGCCAAAAATCAAGTAGTCAGGCATAAATCTAGAAGAACACTATCAATTTGTTAGGGTCAGAGTAGGATGGTGATCTAATGACAGTTAGTGGTACGGCATGGGTGTGACCATGTTTTTCTTTCATTTTTTATTTGGATGGTTTTGGTGCATGAGGTGTATGAGTATTTTTTTTGGAATAACTAGGCACTGGTTACTAGGTTTTCATCAATTATGATGTGAGATGTTTATATATATATATATGAGGTTCATTGGCATCAAGATTTATGTAGGAATCGAAGCGATGCAGATTTGTATGTGAGGTGTGTATGCATCTGGGCATTGATATGATGCAAGTTCTATATGAGGTATGTAGGAACCAAGATTTTTATGGGCATGCATATGTATATATGATGTGGGTTGTTTGAGTAAGAACCTAATTAATTAAATACATGCTTATTAAATTGTTCTAATTATTATATAAGATGTATATGGTCATTATCTTTCTCCACTAAGATTGGTTATGTTGGGTAAGAGGTTTGAACTAATATGGGAAGTTTAGGTTGAGTGTAAATTTGAATTAAATCGAATTGTTATATTGGTTACTTGATTCCATGGGAATGTAATGGGATTGGCCTTAGGATTGAGGTGGGTGTTGATCGTATGGATTGAGGTGATGTGGTTTTTCAGGTGGGGATTGGCTTAGATACTTGGAGTGACAATGATCACCAAGTTGAGGTGACTTGGTCATCGGTATTTGAGGTTATGAAGTCCTCAGGACAAGGTCATGTCTCTCAAGACTTGAGATGGTGTTGACCATCATGATTTTAGGGACATGTCCATAGGGCCAGTTACTCTAATACCAACTATAATGGCCTAAACATTTCATACATTGATATCACATACTAGTAGATTAATATTCCTTACATAAAAGAAATAAATTAAACATAAATATGAAAAAATTCATTAATTATATAGACAATGATTTTACTGTGAAAACCTCAAGATTACCTCTGTGATTGAGAAGACACAACATCGTTGCTCTTCCTGCAAAGGCATGTCACATGGATAGAAATATTCAAAAATAAATGAACACTACAAGGAATATTGAAAATCAAATCAACGTTTCATTATATAATTTTTCATTAAAATAGACATATTATATCGTAACATTACCTTTAAATCTTCCTAGAGGGTTTCTTTGGTCCAGATATAAGCTAATAACAAAACTAATGATTCTTTGTGAACTTTACTACTATTTGGTTAACTACTTATTATCATATAATCTGATATAAACTTCCGATCCAATGTCCCCGTGATACTCTCATCCGACACCATCTCTATGATATCATCATTTTGTGTTCACTATTCCTCCTCTTAATGCACCCATTTACCTATTAAATGGGTGTAGGAAGAGAAGTAAAAGTGAATTTCTAATGATGATATCATAGAGATGGTGTCGGATGAGAGCATCAGGGGGAAACTGGATCATAAGTTCAGATTATATGTTATGGTAAGCGGTAGTTAACTAACAGTAGTGAAGAATCCTTAGTTTTGTTATTAAATTTGTGAGTGTTTCACAACCAATAATCTTCCAACACATTACATTAGTAGAAACACCTGTATAAATGACCAAAATACATAATATAAATGATTCATGCCATAATATTTTAGGTCTAGTGCTTTTGGAAACATAGAAACATAAAGAACTAGTTCATAAGAGTCTCTTATTAAGTTATGCTTTACTATAAAGACAAATCATTTCTAAATCCATTCTTCATAACCTAAGGATATAAAACATAATAAAGGGTGATCATATTTGCTCAATAAGTGTAAACAAGGGAGATATCAATTGATCATATAAGGATAACATAAGTAGTAGGAATTCACCTTCATCCTATTTGTGTACAATCTTCCATCAGGTATGCTGCCCATTCATTTCTAAACACATCTATATCATCTTGTGAATATGAGTTTTTTAAATAGTCATGGTAGTACTGAAAAAATATAAATACACAAAGGATTAATAAATATTTTAAATGAACTAGTAATTATTTTCTAAAATACCTCTTCAGGGGTGCTAGTGTGTGATGAAATATGATCTCTTTTATAAATTTACAAACATAATAACCATATTCCTTTCTATTTGTTTGTTTTGGAAACTGAAAAAACATAGAGAAAAATAATTAATTTGTTTTGGTATGTGTTTGGATAGTGCAATATTACTATATATACCAAGATACTTGTCTAGTTGTAGATCTTGTGGGTGTTCTTGTACTTAGGCCCTAGATTCATTCCATGAAGTAGACAATATTGATGCACTACCCAATTATAACAGAATCCTCATTAAAAGATAAAATAAATTATATAACAAGATTTTTAGGTCTAAAATTTTGGATCTATTGTATTTCAAATTGAAAAATTCCATCATGCGTGGTTGGTTTGTTGCATTTCCATGCATTGAATCTAGAAAATAAATCTTTGGAGTATCCAAATTGACCGCAATCACCATCCAATACTGCATAAAAACACAAAAGGAATAAGTAATGAAAGAAATGAAAATATAGTTGATATGATTAAATTGTAGAGTTTTAGCCCTACATCATTGGTATTAAAAGAGTCGGTCATCCGTAATTTTTTTTTCAAACAATTTGAGCAGGGATGACATTATTTTACCCTCTTTATCAGAATTTTTTTCTTCTTTTGAAGAGGTGATGTGGGGACTAACGATTCCAAATTTTTGTTCATGAGGAAATCCATTCAATTTTTTTCATATATATGCCTGTGAAAAATATGAAATGTATTTATTCATAATTATCATAGTATATCATCTTTTGTAAAATCAAATCATGAAAACATACCTCATGTATACATTTACAACTGAGGTGCCTAGCCATTCATACTTGAAGATTTCATTTACATTTTCATCACTAATGAAATATGATTTTTCCTCTCCGTACATATTCTTCTCAAAATAAATTATGTGAGTATTATCATCTATCAGCTTTGTATCCACATGAGCCTGCAATGATATTAAATGTGGACATAAAATGGGCTAGGTGAAGCTTCTCCCAGTAGATCATTTCAATCATTTGGTTGATCCTTGAGATATTTTTGAGGTGATATTTCATTTCACCCTCTTCTCTTTGTCATTCTGTAATAACATTCATCAGTTCAGAACTTTTTTCATTATATTTTAAAGGTTCATCTTGAAAAATAAATTGGAAATGAATACCTTCTTATCCAAATGTTTTTTTACAAGAATTGACGGCCATGTGATGAATGTTCCAACAGCTTGTTCACCCGTATGAATGTCTTCATCCTCATTTGGAATATGTAGCTCGGCACTCATATCATTAGATATTTTAATCGACACTCTAACATGATCTGTTGGAAGTTGTCTATTGTGTATCATGTCGTTCTGCATATTGAACATCGTAGCCCTCGCTACAAGGCGATAGGTGGGAGTTGATAGATATAAATCACAGTCATTTTCACCATGTAGAATATTAGTACATGAAAGGAATCAGTGTCTATGTGATTCAAATTTCACAGAAACAATTATTAGAACATTGATTACCTAAGCTAAGTTAGGTTTTTGAGGGGAATGGCTTGCCTCAAAGCTGGTGGTGGTGGGGCGGGATCTTCACGCACGGGTTGTTGTTGAGTTGTTTCTTCTCTTTGCCTCCCCCTATCAAACTTTATATCATCTATCTCTAGTATTGTAATCCTTCTTGAAATATAGCTATTGTTTCTCTCATCTTTTTCATTTCCTCAATTTGATCATCTACTTTTTTTATGAAAATATGTTCGGTGTGTCACCCCAAAACCCGCACCTCTAATGCAGCCATACTGTTATGGCTGCTTCAATGCCATTGAAAGTATGTATGCATCTAATGTGGGTGTTATTGATTCCTGTGACTATGTTAGATATAAAATATAGTAAAATAAGTAGTCATTGTTATGTAATAGTGATTTAAATAAAATCAAATTTATATTATGTTATACTTACACATGTTTCCCACACTTTTTGTGTGTTTTAATCTATCAGTATCCCCTCTTTATTTACACAAGCCTCCTTCCATAGAAAATGGCATGGGATGGAAGTGTCTATTGATTTTGATTCATCAATCTTCATATAAATAGAGGAAAATGGTTATGGTGTTGTTTTATGTCACATAAAAGTATTACAGTACATTTAAAATACGTACCAATTTTTTCTCAAGTGAAGCTTATCCCATCCTTACTTTACGGTAGGGGTACGCTGGTTTTGTCACCCGTTCTTTATTTTCAACACTCATTTGTTGTTCTGTAAATAAAAAATCGTCAATCAAAGTGATGAATATAAGAAACGTCAAACAACGTATTACTAGACACAATATGCCTGAAAAGTCTGCTCTACACGACGGCTGCTAAACGCATCCCACACTCCTTGGGATATCAAGTGTACATAAAGAGGAGGTGGGTGTGGATTGATTTTCCCTACAGCATCTTTAAGATGATATTAATTTAAAATTTTGTGGAATCCTCTATGAATCCTTCCTACAACTCTTAATACATATTCCTTGTGCGAGGAATCTACTATAAATTCACTCTGCAATGTATGATTAAGAGTAATTAAATGTTTTAGTATTTTATTTTATTTTAATAAATTAAATAAATGATATCATAATGTTAGTGTAATCTCTTCCCACATAAGTGTCTTAAGCCCAGTGACAACATGGTGCCGCGACTATACATCAATCGGCACGCATTGCCGAGTGACAATTCCAATGTAGCTACTAAAGATGGATTTTTTGGGGTTAACAAGTTGGTCTTGCTAATTCCATCCCACCTCAAATTTGATGCCTTTTGATTTTTCCTTAAGGATTTCAGCTCACACTATCAAACTACGGCTCTCTTGTTTTTTTTCTCCATCAGGGTTACATTTCCTACCATTTACTCAGAAGCATCGTCATTATGTTCCTCCAGAGTTCTAGCATCGGCACTGGGACCAGTAGAAATAGGTTGATAAACCTTTTGTACCTCATCACTGGGACCAACAATAATGGGTTGAGAAACCTGTTGTTGCTCTACACTGGGACAAGCAGCAGCAGGTTGAGAGACCTGTTGTACCTCAGGATTGGGTGCATTAGTAGGTGCAGAAGTCATTATCTATATAAGTGGTTTAACATTTAATTTATATTACATAAAAGTATTAGTGAACAGATAATAACAAAACTTAACAAAATGTATATTACAATAAACAAATAACATGGTTGTTGAACTCTCTTTTTTTAAAAGGCTGAAGATATTTGACCCCTCTATCGACTATGTAAATCCCTCAATTATGGTATCCTCTCACATACAAAACTCCATCTACATTGGGACCGCTGTCAAATGATTGTGAAGTCTCAATGAAATGGTCATCATCCATTGAACTTTTATCTAACCCTTCAGGTTTTTTGGTCGATAACAGAATAATTGACTAGTTTCAGTTTGTAGGATCTAGAATATAAAATACTTGTACTACCTGTGATGCCATTATAAACAGTTCTTCTTTCTCCCCTTCCTTATTGAAATAAACTTTCATGAATCCCAATTCATCTATTTTAACAACACTTCTGTTATCAACCTGCTTTCATTGAAAATTGGCACTTGGAATTTTGTATAATCCAACTCCCATATTTTTTTTAATGATGCCAAAGTATGACATATTCACATAAATTGTATTTCTGTCCTTATCACTAGAAACATGCATCGCTTCATCCACAAGTGTAACCCCATTATTCTTCATGGTATTTTCTTAATCATTTTCATTAGTATAGAATGTATAAACACTAACTACATAATCATTTTAAGATAATACAGACACACTTGGTCCTCTGGCTAGCCATCTAAGTCATTCTAAAATTGAGTCTGGATTTTCATCTAACTTCTTAAAAATATGGTCCCGAAACCATCCTATAAACTGTTGATTATGTGTATATGATATCCATTTTTCAGCCCTGGATTGATTCAAATGTCTAAGAATTTCTTTATGGGTTTGAACATATGGGTCAATGTCGAAACTGTTGTGCAAAACATAAATGTGGGTCTGCTCCCGATCTGTAATATTGATTGTGACAACCTCTCTTCTAGAAATTCCTTCACCCTCAAGCCACTTAGTGTGATGATATTTTGGTAGGCCAATTTTTTTCACACCAGATAGGTATTCAGTACAAAATTCAATGGATTCCTTAACAATATATCGCTCCATAATAAAACCCTTTAGCTGACTTCGGTTTTTGATATACCCTTTCAAAATCTTCATATACCGTTAAATGGGGTACATCCATTTATAATGTACAGGACCACATAGTTGAATCTCTCTTACTAAATGAACCATCAAATGAACCATCATATCAAAGAATTTCGGTGGGAAGAACATTTCCAATTCTCATAATATGATGACAATTTCTCTTTCCATAGTTGTGAATTTCGTCGGGTCTATAACTTTGTTGCATATAGATTTGAAGAAGAAACAGAGCTTTGTAAATTTATTGTGGGTATTCTTGATAAAAATTAAATGTAAATCTATAGGAATTATATCTTTCATAAAAACATGTAAGTCATGTGGTTTTAGACCCTTTAACTTTAAATCACTCATTGACACAATGTTATTGATATTTGAGGAATACCCCTCTAGAACCTTTACGTCATTCAAGAAGTTTCAAAACTGATATCTCTCATACCTGGAAAGATTGTAAGAAATAGGAGGAAGAAATGTTCATTTTTAACCCTTCACTGGTTCTAACTCTTCTCATATTCTCATCTCAACCATGTCCAATCTAGCCTTAATTACATCTTTTGTTTTTTCAGGTGCATTTAGCAATGTGCCAATGACACTATCACATACATTTTTTTCAACATGTATAACATCAAGAAATTTTTTGACATACAGACAATTCCAGTATGGTAATTCAAAAAAAACTGATCTCTTTTTCCAACCGGTTTTCGTAAGGTTTTTCGAAAATGGTTTACCAAAAGTAGTTTCCACATCTTTTACTTTCTCAGAAAATTGATCACCAATTAGTGTAGATGGTGTTGTACATTCTTTTGAACTTCCATCGAATGATGTCATCCAAGATCAATACTTATGTCGTCAGGGTAGAAATCTGTGATGTCCTAGAAACATGATTTTTGATGAATGTTTCAACCTAATTGACTATGTACGTTGTTCAAAAATGGGACACCCTTGAATTCCTTTAATTCTATATCCTGAAAATTTTCCATAAGAAAGAAAGTCATTTATTGTCCCGTACAACATGGCTCTCAAATTGAAATCTTCATTTTTGTAAACATCATACAACATAACACATGAATCCCACAATAATTTCAAATCCTCGATCAATGGATCCAAATAAACATCAATATCATTACCTAGTTGTTTTGGTCCTAATATAAGCATAGATAACATGATTTATTTCCATTTCATTCATAACCATGGTGGTAAGTAATAATTTACCAACATAATTGGCCATGTACTGTGACTGCTGCTTTGAAAACCAAAAGGATTCACTCTAACTATAGATAACACAAGATGATGGTTTCTCATCTCGTTTCCAAATTTAGGATACTCATGATCAATTCTCTTCCACTAAGGAGAGTCTACCTATGTAGTTTCCCATCTTTAATTCTTGTATCTTCATGCCATGTCAATTTTCCTATAGTCTCCTCACTTCCATATAGACGCCTAAACCTGGGAATGATTGGAAAGTACCATACAACTTTCATAGGATTGGATTCATCTTTTTTGTATCGAGAAGCACCACACTTTGGGAATTATTTAAGTGATTTGTGGTCCTTGAGAAACAATATACAGTCATTAGGGCAGGCATATATTCTTTTATTGATCATACCCATCAAGCGTAGCATTCGTTTGGCATCGTATGTTCGGGTTAGGAGCTCATTATCTTTTGGGAGCATGTCATTCAGGAGAGCAAGTAGTTATGTAAAACTGGTGTCACTCCACCCATTGCCTAATTTCAAATTATATAGCTTTAGTATGGATGACAATGCTGTATATTTAGTGAAACCAGCATACAATAGTGTCTTTGCACAACTCTTTAACTTCTCAAACAATTTTGGGTAATCATGAAGTTCATCTTCAACTGTCCTTGTCATTTCCTCAATACGATCTTCATCATCATTCACATATGTAATCACATCCTCCGTAAGATCGTCTTCATTTTTCACACTTGTAATCATATCCAATGATCCATAAAACGCAGTGCTATCCCATCCAATACCTACATTAATTTTTCCCCATTTTTATTCCAACAGGTATAAATTTGATCTATTCTGTGATAGATCAGGTGTTCTTTCAACTCCTCTGGACTAATTTTTCTTGAATAATAACAGCATAAACACAAACAAAGAATTTGAGAATGGTCATATGCATGATCTTTTATAAACATGATAAACTCTTTCACACTATCTTCATCATCTTTTGTCAACTGGTTGGAATTCATCCATTCTTTATACATATTCATTTTATTTGATACAGTAATATTAATATTTAACAAAATAATTACAAAAAAGGTGTTCAACTAGGGTCTTCATACAACTATAATCAATGGAACTAGCTATAGTAAAAAATACCCTTACCTCTCCATGCATTACTCAGGACCAAATTAGATCACACCCATCTTCTCAACCACCTGATAAATGGAACTATCTATGAGAATCCCTTGCACTAAAATGTTTTAGTATCCCACATGTGATCTATATACATTGTTGTAAACTAGTTTTTCAGTGATTCTCTAGAAACATAATGTCTCGAGTCAAGAATTATGGTACTAAACAAATAGAAGGTATGATTTTTAATAGAGTGCTTGCAGGTGGAAGAATTCATTACATTTTTTTGTGGTTATTTGAATAGGGTGTCCATAAAGTGTCTCATAGAGTCATCTAGTGAAGTGATTTTCTAAGATTCAGTGGAATTGAACTAGTAACAAAGTGGTGATTCCATTGAAATGGGTAAATTTTGGATTCATATTCAATGGTGGAGGAACTAAAACATGGAAAATAAATGGCATAACAATCATGAAAATAACCACAACTCCATACAAACACACAATCGTGCTCACAATTACAACACCATACAAACCGAACAAACACAATTTCATATTTTACAAAGCATCCCTTATTCAATTCTGTTTGTTAATTTAGGGGTTATCACTTAAGTTTTATCATCCTGGTACATTCATTCATTAGTCAAGTATATGTAAATTGCCAATTTTTATATTCAAATGTTCAACAGGAACCAACCAACATGCAATTCATTTAGTTCATAAACAAGGACCACCAACAACCATGATTTTCAGTGGGGCATTTAGCCCATACATTTAACAACATAACCATCAATATCAAATAGTAATAATATGCAAACAAGAGGAAACCAATGAGTAAGAGAATAAAACTCACCGTGAAGGTGTCGTTCAGCGCGTTGCAGAGGTGCGTTTATGGTAGAGGAGAGGCGTGCGGCAGAGGATATTTCCAACTGAAAATAAAACATAAAATGAGAACTCATATTTTATACCTATCCAAAAAACCCATACAATGGGTAAACAACTCAATGGAATAATTAACATGTTATTTCACAACCAACCATTTAAAAACACTATTCCAAAATATGTATTTAATTCTAAAATGTGGTTCAGAATCCCATGTTCTTTTACTTTTTATAAAATATTAATTAAAAAATTCTTTACAAACTGAAATAAATCTCACATAAAATTTAAAACATTTCAAATCCACCACAAAAAACATGAATCTTCATCTTTCAAATCATTAACCTTTCCCAATTCATTCATTTCCCATCAAACCAATTTTCAAATGTCAATTAATTCATTATCTCAAGGGGAAAACCACACACTCATTTCAATCAAACATTTCAAATTCATTAGAATTTTTTTTAAACATGTCAAGTTCAACACCTCACATTAAATCAATTTCCTATTTAAAAAATAGTTTTCACTCCATGAATAATGAAATCTGATCAAAATCTATCACACACCATTAAATCCATTTCAAAAGGTCTCAATGGTATTTAATAAATTCTTACAAATAAAAATATTCAGTTTCAAACATGAAATTAAAAAGAGAAACATTTATATACTTTAAAATCATTACATATATCCATACATTCAATAAAAATCAATTTACAATGAAATAACAAACATTTAATTCAAAATGAAATAATTTCATTGAAACACACACCTTAAAGAGGTGTAAATTGACTTAAAGTCTTTCAAAACATTTCAACTTCAAGGATGAGAACCCAAATGAGAGACTAGAATCAAGATTACAGCGAAACAGAATGAAAAAAACAAAATAAATGGAGGGAAAAGATATAACTTAGTTACCACATAACTATTTTTAATGGTTGCACCATTACAGAGAAGCCCATAGGAACATTTGGGTTTTTCGGGGGGCTGCAGGAGGGGTTGGGGGTTGTAGGGGTGTGGGGGAGGGTGGGTGTGGGTTGTCCAAGGAGGGGGTGGATTGTCCAGGGGGTAGGGGGATGAAGGGGTGTGGGATGTCTGAGGAGGGGGGTAGGGGGATACAGGAGGGGTTTCGGGGGCTGTAGGGGTGTGGGGGAGGGAGGGTGTGGGCTGTCTAAGGAGGGGTGGGCTGTCTGGAGGGTAGGGGTTGTAGGGGTGTGGGGGAGGGGGTGTGGGCAATCCAGGGAGGGGGGCTACCCAGGTGGGGAGGGGTGGGGGCTGTCTAGGTGGGGGGATGTAGGTGTGTGGGGGAGGGGTGTGGGTTGTCTCGGGAGGGGGGTGGTCTATCCACTATGAAACGACCATTAGTGATCCTAAAGAGTGAATTATGAGAGGGGAAAATTATGGGGAAGAGGGGTTTGGGTGATGGGGTCGAGTGGATAATAAGGAATAGGGGAGACTTATTAAAAAGACTAAAAAATATTTTCATTTCAAGATTAGGGTATATTATGGTGTAGCCTAAGGGTCTATTGCATAGTGCACCCTATGATGTCACATTGTTGAATTACCACAAGGTATACATTGCAACACTCCTCCCTTAGGAAGAACCATTAAATCTTGATCATGAATTGTGATGTAACTATATGCCTCATGGAATAACATCCACCCCCAAAAAAATAGTATGGAGAGCATAACATAGCCAACCTCCCATATTATCCAAACCATTAACATAAGGTAGGTCCCATGGATAAACTCACATACATAAAGGGGGACCTAAAGAGGAATAACCAATCTAACCTCTAACACAATCTAAATCACTAATATAAGGTATTCTGCATGGAAAATAAGATATACTAGAATTGGATCATGAGATAGTCATAAAAGAGACAACTTAATGCATGATAAGGACTAACAATGTAAGATAGATCCCTTGGCTACATGAACATACATAAAGAAGATCCTAGGGAGGGTAAAACATAGCTAACTGCTAACAAAATCTGAACCACTAAAATAATTTATGACTTGTGGAAAATCGCATATACCCCATGATGTATAGACAAACATAAACTTTAAAAAAATTTAAATAATGTTCACCTTGGTGGCGGCGGAGGAGGAGGAGGATGTGGCAGCCATGGTGGAGGAGGATGAGTCGGCGGCCGGAGGAGGAGGAGGAGGAGGAGTCAGTGGCAGCAAAGGAGGAGGAGCAGGGTCGCAGAGGAGGAGGGGTCACAGTGGAGGAGGAGGAGAATGCAACAGTGGAGAAGGAGGAGGAGGACGGTCACAACAGAGGAGGAGGAAAAGGCGGGGTGGCGGCAGAGGAGGAGGAGGAGGAGGGGTTGTGGCGGAGGAGAGGTCGACAGTGCAGGGTTCAGCTTCCACGAAGGGTTGAATGGGTGTGAGGGAGGAGGGGCCTTTAGGGTTCATTTATAAAAATTGTTGGAACCTTTATCAACGCTAGTTAAAAGCGCTGATAAAGGTATGTTTTATCAGCGCTAAAATAAAAGTGCGGATAAAACATACCTTTATCAATGTTTTTTTAGTGCTGATAAAGATAGGCCTTTATGAGCGCTAAAAAGTACTGATAAAGGACCCATTTATCAGTGCTAAAATTATAGCGATGATAAATAGGTATTTTATTAGAACTTTTTTAGTGCTGATAAAGGTCTATCTTTATCAGCACTAAAAAAGCGCTGATAAAATACCTATTTATCAGTGCTAAAATTATAGCACTGATAAATACTTATTTTATCAGCACTTTTTTTCGTTGAGCAAATTCATTGGAAAACACATATATATTCAATAAATTTAATTTTAAATATATATATTAAAAATTATTATATATTTATAAATAAAATAAATATATTAAATATAAAAAATATAATGAATTGATCCAATAAATATAATAAATCTAATAAATATATTTATTATTTAATGTAATTTAATATAATCTTATAATTATTTAATTATATATATATATATATTTAATTATAATCTTAGAAATGATTTTTTCAATTAAAACATTATATATATATTTTTGAATTATTAAAAAATGTATATTAATTATAAACATTTGTTTTTTATTTAATGTATACAAATAAAAATTATTTTTTAATATAAATATAATAATTTTATATAAATTAATAATAATAAAAATTATCAGTGCTTGTTTTAGCGCTGATAAAGGGAACATTTATCAGCACTTTTAGATAGTGCCGATAAAGGCCCACCCCTTTATGAGCATTTTCTGCTTAGCACTGATAAAGGGTAGCGCTTCCCTTGCCTTGTTTTGTGGTAGTGTTCCTCGTGAAGCCACACCAGTCCCCATCCAACCTTGTAGCCGTCGGCCCCTCTTCACCTCTACTTTCCTGTGATGCCATTTTCCACCCTCACCATGGCCTCTTTAGCTTCGGCCCCTTTGTTTTATTTCTAAATTTGGTGTTTTCATTAAACCGAACATCCCCATCCTTGACCTGGATCCACTTCACTGCCGTAATTTTATAATTTAGGGTTTCAATAAACCTGTTGCTCATTGATTTGTGCTAATTAATGATTTTTTTGGGTTATCCTTGGTCAATTATAAGTAATAATTTAAAACTTTGGTTTTTTTTTAAACCTCACTTTGCACCCAAATGGCTACCTGAATTTCTCTCTTCCAATTCCTCTCTCTCTCTCTTGGTTCCAGGAAGTCTTAGGCCACTTCTAATCCAAATAAAGTATGGGAATTTTATTATATTAATTTGATTTTGAAAACATATATGTATATACAAGCTATATATATGTATATTTTTGTGTAAAATTATATCTTCCTAGTCCGAATTACACATGTGATAAGTATTTTTGTTATAAATAATCTTTCCCTAAAAACTTATAGTTTCAAGGGTATATTTTTTATCAAGTCTGGATTTCTAAACAAGGAATTGTATGTGTGTATATGTATACGTATACACACACATTTATAGTCCAATATTTTTAGTATTTTTATATATAAACTTGATATGGGTTCTTTTGACTTGAATCATATTTTTATGAACCTGTGTTTATTTGAAATTATCATGATTTTCAAAGTTTGCTATATATACATATATAAGTATATATATATAGTGGTATATATATACATATATATATATGTGTGTGTGTGTGGATTTAAGTATAAACAACTTAATTTTAGTTAACCCTTCTCATTTTTTTGAAAGTTATGGTGTTTGATAACATCCAAACTAATGCTTAATGATTTTAAAATCCTATAGACACTTTGATTTCTTAAATTGTATGGGAAAAAACTTATAATTTTATATGGAATTATAGAAAAAGTTATCATTTCATGTGTATACTTCCATCTGCATTATTTTTCATATCATACATGAATAGGTATGGCCACCATCTATTTCATCAATGACATTACCAACATTATGTGTGCATGCACACATTTAATCCATGTTTCTCGCAATTACGATTCCTAATTGATAAAGTGTTTTCAAGCATTGGATTCTATAAATGATTTTAGAAACTTTAGTGAACTTGTCAATGACACTATTTTGATGGAATTAATATTATGTAGATATTTTGAAAATGTTTTAAGGTAGAGATGAGAAAGGCAGGTCCATGAGAAAATGTTTTCAAAAATTTGGAACTGGTGAATTAGGAGACTTACGGGGAGTGAACCCATAAGTATAAACTAACACCTATGGCCTTGTGTTATGGATTTTAGACATGGATTGAAAAGTATTGTTAACATCCCATAGAAAAATTAATATTTTAAATGGAGAATCCCCAATGGATTCCTAAGTATAAGTATTTGTGAAATATAGTTTATATATATATATATTCAAGTATTAGTGAAATATGTATTTATGTACATTAATAAAACTTTCAAGAGATGTTTTAAAGGAACTTTTTATTTGTTTTGAAAACCCCTTACTGGGAAGTTTTTGGTCACCCTATGTATTTAAATTACTCTTACATGTTTAGTGGAAGTTCTATGATGAATTTCTAAAGTGGAAGCATTGCTCTGATGTTACTTTGTTTAATATTTACTAAATTTTGTACTTTTGCAACCAAATGTATTACTGTAATTATAATTTTCTAAAACCTAGGCTGGTAAATGATCCTCTATTTTATTTAATGTTGTGTATTTATTCAAGTATCTTTTATAAAAAAACACACAACATTTGTAAGGGCTTTTATCATGGACTTTGGGAAACTGGGGTCTGGGTCGTTATAGTTGGTATTAGAGGAATGACCTAGATAATTTAGGAAAATTAGAATAAAACTGCTAATTTATAAATGTTTTATTAAGTAAAATTACTTTCTTAAAATTTTCATATGGAAGGAGAGGGTTCACCAATTAACCTCTTCTCTCTTCCTACTGAGATACTCGAGACCATAATAGTCAAATCATGTTTAGAAGAATATCATACTTTTTCAAACCTATTTTTTGTCCTGCAAACACCTCTACCAGGTGTCAAACAACCCAAATGTCATTTGACTCCACCAAGTACTGTGTCATGTCTATTACATTATGTTGTATGCACAACTTGCATATTATGCGCATAAAGGAAAGTACTATGAAGGTCTTTTCCTATGTTTCACCCTATCTGAGACTTATCTGGCCTTAAAACAATTCCAAGAAGTTGTAGAGGTGGGTGACCCCCATGAATCCTATCTATTTCATGTTCTGATATTTAGAGTGTTTAGAAGACTTTACGATATCTGTTTTTAGAAGAAGAAAAATTTTGTCTGACTAGTCTATCAGAACAAAGTACATTCTGATATCTCTGAACTTTACACCTCCCATGCCACTATCTCAAGGACCTATTGTTGTCCACATGAGTTCAACCCTATCTATTCATGGTGCATTTGGGAAAATGAAATTGAATAATTTAAAAATGTATTGTAGATCAACCTAACTGAAAGAACATACCAAGAAATACTCTAACAATGTTGGACCTGGAGAAGGTATAAATTAAATGTTTTTCATTCAAATTTTGTTAATTAATAATAAAAAATATATTTTGTAGGGACATCGAGGATGATTTCAGAAGGTCGTTGCTGGAGGGGAATGTATGAGTATAATAGAATTTTGAGGGTGCAATTTTGTTAAGAGGGGGAGAATTTAATACCCCGAACTTAATTATAACTATAATAATATTATTATTTGTGATTATTATTATTATTGTTTTAATAAAAAAATTTGTCTTTAATTCTGAATACACTAAGGACAAAGAGAAACATTTTATTCAAACACTAAAATATTACATGGATATAGAAGATTACAACTACTCAAGGAAACCGAATGCAAGACCCAACAAAATAAATGGTAAGACACCAAGTATAACGAGAAGGTCGAACGTGTAGTGTACATTCCTTGAATCTATCATAATAAAGAACATGATGATAAGAAGAATAGAAAAAATACATGGAGTTAAAGAAATGTAGAGCACCATTCTCTTAAAAATAGGTAATGATATTTGATGCCTTTAATGGGTACTTATATGGCCAATATTATGGTTGTAAGTAGTTATTGGGGTTTTAAAGTTATTGTTGGGTTTTATATCCATTGGGTGTGTTTAAATAGTATTTTCAGTTAAATAAAATTATGTCTTTTAATTGTAACTTGGGTATGAACACTAGTATTTTATGAGTTTAATGTATTAAATGTTTTTAAATGCTATAGTGGTTTAATATAACATGGGTATTCATATTAATCACGATTCTTAGTATTTTAGAATGGTATGATTTTAAAGATAGATTTGTTTTTTTAACAATAATGTGTATTATGAAAATTAGTTAATTGTATTTCTATCTAAAAAATTTTAGTTATAAAATCTAATTTTATTTTAAAATTGCATTTAAAAAAAGGGTGTCATCCCTTGGCTAAGGGTAAACCTCAAATATGATGGGGGGGGGGCCAATCAACCCTAGCAAGGAGGCATATACCCACGCCAGGTAGGCTTGATCAGCAAGTGAACTGGATGAATAGCATAGGCAATACACACACAGACCCATGTATAGGGAATGGTCAGGCGTGAGTAGAGGCTGGGATGATTTCCCAGGGGTGGGCTCCTATGTGTAAGGACCCCATGAGTGTGTGTTTTTGTCATCGAGAGATAGCACCACACACAAATCCTTATATGGAATTCCTGAAACTAGTGAGTTTTCGATTTGGGATGTGGGATTTTTTGGATCACGTGATATCATCCAAAAAATCTCACCGTGTGAGATCTTGGCCTTCCACATCGGCACCCCGTTTGAGTCCCAGTGTCACGGTTTATCGCTACACATTTTTGCGGACTGTCTGATCTGGATCTGCCTGATCTAGACCATTCAACCTATTTAAAATCATGTGGATGATTGTATCCATCCAATCCTTCCAATATAATCTCATCCCTCCGCTTCTTTTAAAATGAGCCACGTGATCTAGGCCATTCGATCAAGACCCATAGCCTCATCCATTCATCCATTATCCAGCCGCAAATTTCCCTTCACTAAAAATTTTTAGGGTTATTTTTAACCCTTGGATCAGATCATATTTGATCCAATCCATCCATCCTTTCTCCCATCTTTTTCCTCATGAAGCCACATGAGTCCCCATCCAACCTTATAGTCGTCGGCCCCTATTCACCTCTACTTTCCCATGATGCCATTTTCCTCCCTCGCCAAGGACTCTTTAACTTTGGCCCCTTTGTTTTATTTCTAAAGGTGTCATTTTTTTAAACCAAACATCCCCATCCTTGACACAGATCTACTTCACTGCCACAATTTTATAATTTAGGGTGTCAATCAACTTGTTTCTCATTGATTTGTGCTAATTAATGATTTTATTTTGGTTAGCCTTGGCCAATTATAAATAACAATTGAAAACATTGGTTTTTTTAAAAAACCTCACTTTGCACCCAAATGGCTACCTGAAATTTCTCTACGCCAAGTCCCCTCTCTCTCTTAGTTCTAGGAACTCTCAGCCCACTTCTAATCAGAATCATGTAAGGGAATTTTATTATTTTTGTTTTATTTTGAAAACATATATGTATATACAAGCTATATATATGTATATTTTTGTGTAAAAATATATCTTTCTAGTCTGAATTATATATATGATAAGTCTACTTGTTCTAAATAATATTTCCCAAAAAACTTATAGTTGAAAAGGTATGTTTTTTATCAAGTATGGATTTATAAACAAGGAATTGTATGTGTGTGTATACATGCGTATATACACACATTTATATTCCAATATTTTTAGTATTTTTATATATAAACTTGATATGGGTTATTTTGACTTGAATCATATTTTTAAGAACCTATGTTTATTTGAAATTATCATGATTTTAAAATTTTGTTATATATACATATATAAGTACATATATATATAGTGGTATATATATATATATACATATATATATTCATTTAAGTATAAACAACTTAATTTTAGTTAACCCTTCTCATTTTTTTGAAAGTTATGGTGTTTGATAACCTCCAAACTAATGCTTAATAGTTATAAAATCCTATAGACACTTTGATTTATTAAATTGCATGGGACAAAACTTATCATTTTATGTGGAATTATGGAACAAGTTATCATTTCATGTGCATACTTTCATCTGCATCATTTGTCATGTCATACATGAATAGGTATGTCCATTATCTAGTTCATCCATGACATTACCAACATTATGTGTACATGCACACATTTAATCCATGTTTCTAGAAATTACAGTTCCTAATTGATAAAGAGTTTTCAAGCATGGGATTCTCTAAATGATTTTACAAACTTTAGTAGACTTGTCGGTGACACTCTTTTGAGGGAATTAATATTATGTAGATATTTTGAAAATGTTTTGGGGTAGAGATAAGAAAGGCAGGTCCATGAGAAAATGTTTTCAAAAATTTAGCACTGGTGAATTAGGAGATGTTATGGGGATTGAAACCATAAGTATAAGCTAAGACTTGTGGCCTTGTGTTATTGATTTTATACATGGACCACAAATTATCGTTAACATCCCACAGAAAAATTAATATTTTCAATGGATAATCCCCAATGTCTTTACAAGTATAAGTATTTGTGAAATACGGTTTTTATATATATATATGTATTCAATTATCAGTGAAAATATGTATTTATATATGTTTGTAAAACATTCAAGATATGTTTTAGAGGAACTTTTTAGTTGTTTTGAAAACCCCTTATTGGGAATTTTTTGGCCACCCAATGTATTTAATTTACTCTTACTGGTTTAGTGGAAGTGTTATGATGAATTTATAAAGTGTAAGTGTTGCTCTGATGTTACTTTGCTTAATGTTTACTAAATTTTTTACTTTTGTATCCTAATGTATTACTAGAATTCTAATTATCTAAATCATGGGACAGTAAATGATCCTCTGTTTTATTTAATGTTGTGTATTTATTCAATTGTCTTTTATAAAAAAAATACACAAAATTTTTAAGGGCTTTTAGCATGGACACTAGGAAACTGGGGTCTGGGTCGTTACAGGTCGCAAGCCAAAACAGCCCAATAAGGACAAGGGTTCGACCAACGAACCTGATGGAAGCTGTGCAGAATCATCTTGTTCCATCGAAAGTAATGCATTGACCACTATTTCCCGATATGCATCTATGAATTTAATCACTATCAACATGGAAGATATTGATCACTACACAAATACAGAGGATCATAACATGGAAAACATGCCTTAGAAGGAGTGTGACATGAATGCACCGAATGAGGCTGCACGCACTAGGAACCAGAGGTAGCTCTAAAACATGGATATTCTGAATATCGATTTTCCACCTCCCCAACGAAATGCTTCCAAGGGGAAGGGTACATCCACATCTCGATCACCTCCCAAGAGGAGTGAAGTTCCTTCCCCAGAGGACTGATTGTCATAATATGAGAGTAAAATACAATATCTTCGGCAACTTAATGAGGAGTTACTCAGTGGAAATATACCCATGGGGAATCAACTCCAAGCAAAGAAAAATGTTCTCCCTCCGGAAGTTGATCCATCGTAAAGGGTATCTTATAAATATCATATTAGATCTAGGTCTAGGGAACCATCCCACATACACAAGGAAGTCAAAAATGATCATGACTTCCCTCCATTGTAGCAATATCCTCTTCCATGCAAGGATAAACATTCAATCCTAGGACGAATTGAAAATCAGAAGGAGATAAAAATGAGGCAACCTCATCAACCCCTATCATCTCCCCATGGGTCGGAGACGGTCTAGGTAGTAGTTCCCCTTGAGCTCCTTATGCCATTGAGTCCCTGGATACTCAAATAGAAGCCATGGAAGGGCGGCACATTCCTGTACAGCTTGAAAGGAAGCCATATCTGGAATGGCTTGATGATACCCTACCTCCACCCAACTTTGGAAACCCTACCATCTCTACCTTTGACAGTGTAGGAGACCCCAAGAAGTATCTCACACACTTCATGTCCTGATGCGGGCCAATGATGGGCCCTCGAGATCAACAGGAACCAACCAAGCTGAGGTGTTTTGTACAAACTCTAATAGGGTCTTCCTTCATTTGTTAGAGCAGTCTGCCAGCAGTATTTGTGTTAGTATGGGAAGATCTTCATCATCAATTCCTTTACCAATTCATTTCTATGATGAGGAAGACAATGATAGTCGACCTGATAAACTGAAAACAATGGGAAAATGAGAGGGTGTCTGATTTCATAGTAGGGTGGAAGGGTTCAACCTACTCACTCAGTATCCCTCTCTCATAAGATAAGCTTATGGAACTCTTTTTTGAAAATATTAGGGATGAGTTTCAGACACCCTTGATTCTAATGAAATATCCAAGCCTATTCTGTGAATTTTTTGAAATAGCACAATTCCATGAAGAGTCTATTCATCGAACCCGATCCAAATCTTGACTCGTGCCCATGACATAGGGAAAAAGGTCATCCCAAATGGAATTTTTAGCTATCACTTTTAAACCAATATCATCACCTATCCTGATGCCCAGGTAGACCCCAAACCGCCCAACACCTCCTATCGAGTGGTGAAAATCGTGGAATCATCCACACTCAGAGGAACAGAGAAATTAGGGTCATTCGGGATTTTAAGAACAGATGAATAAGGTGTACTCCTTTCAGAACAAACAGGTCCATGGTTATTTCTTGGAATCCATGGACAATAACCATCTCACACTTCCGCAACCCATGAAGCCCGATGAGGTCAAGCTCACTGACCATTCTGATTACTACCCTTTCCACATAAGGATGGGTCATAATATCTAGAATTGTTTCATTTTTAAGGAATCCTTTAAGGCATGATCAATTCTATACAAGTGGTGTTGGATGATTCCCCAGAGAAAATGGCTTGCATAACCATGGTCCAACCAGAAGAAGAGGATGATTGGCAGGAGTTCATGGCCAGACATGTGCAAAAATTTGATATCTGGATAGTTCGGAAGATAGTTGATCAAGCCCACACCACTCTGAGATCACAATTACACAGTCTGGAAGCATCTCCACCACCCAATAAAGAGGCATCATATGCACCTCCCAAAGGTGGGTGTGACCACCAGTGGAAAAAAATGAAGTAGAATAGGAAGAGTCATATTCTCCTACAAAATTGGCATTAACCCTCACTGATTTCTTCCCTACGACATCAGCAGTATGGGAACCGCCCCACCAAATGGAATCCTCATTGGATGAATAATTCATATTTGGTTCTATTATAACAATACACTTGACCGACCCCTTCTCCGATGATGAGTATGCCCATGAATACAGTTTTTCCATATATAACCGAGGAGCAGGGGGTGTGTGTGCTAGAGACAAGGATATAGGGGAAAACAAGAATGTGTTTGGACTCAATACTCTGGTCATTTATCCATGGAGGACATATATGAAGTCTAGAATCATGGGAAAGCACTTCAAAAAGCTTAAATGAGGCAAGGAGGTGCCTCAGAGACCTCCATCAGTCGCCCGTATCCGATTTTCTTGCATAATCGCCTAGTAGGGGTCCAATCAGATCAACCCAGACAACGGGGAATATCAGCGCAACCTGTACCACTGGTAGTGGATATTCCCTCAACCTCGACACAAGGAACAGGTCCATCTTCCTCGGATGCTCCAAATCCTGAACCACATGCCTAGGAGCATCCCCAAATCAAGAAGTGTCGACCTCTATCACAAAAGTATGATGTTTTGAAATAGATAGTTGTAGTCCCAGCCAAGATCTTGATCCTGGATGCACTCCATCTTTCAAAAGAACTTGGGGAGGCACTCATCAAATCCCTCTGAAGCCCATAGGAATTCAAGAAAGAAGTATATGCTGATGAGGTATATCGAGTGGAGGCTATGTTTTTAGGATTCCATGTTTCCATCTCATTCACTAATCAATATCAGAAGGAGGCCATCCAAGGGCACATCAGACCCTTAAACATTTTAGGAAAACTCAATAATGTCAATGTCTAAAGGGTGTTGATTAATAATGGATTAGGGAATAATCTTATCCCATACCGGACTCTCCAATGACTAGGGTATAGATAAGGGGACTTATCCCCTATAAAACTAGCCATCAAGGGATATTGCAATCATGAGAAAAGACCTATAGGGAAGATCAATCTTGAATACCAATTTAGGGAGCTCACGTATGATGTTGAGTTCATGGTTATCTAGTAGGATACCACTTATATTGTTATTCTTGGATGGCCCTGGATCCATATCCACCTTATGGTACCATCAACATTCCATCAATGTTTTAAGTACCCCATCAATGGAAAGGTTGGAAAACTACATGGTGATAGCTCCCCCTTAGAAGCTTATGGATCCATATATGCTGAAGCATATTTCTACAAGAAGGGAGGCAAGCAACTATTGGAAGATGATGATATATAGGTTATAGCTCCTAATGGATTAGGAACATCCCCTATAAATCTCTGGAGCATGCTCAATGATGATTATGTGCTCCTCATAAACATGGTAGAGGTAGCATATCTGACCCCCAGAGGTCCAAACCTCTCCTGTCCTCAGTTAAAATCAACTTCGGCATCTCTCTACAGCAATTTGGATGGTAAGAGATGATGATGTTTCTTCTCATGGATTCCCTCACCCCTGATAGTGATGGAGAGGTCCCCAAACTGCCATCTTCACCTAAATATGTCTCCATAGACTCAGAAATGGGTGAGGATGATCTCAGAAACACCCCTCTGACATTCAAAGAAGATGTCTCCACTACCATAGACATGCTCAGGTAGATAAACTTGGGGAAAAAAGAAGATCCACATCTTACCATGATTAGTGTCTTCAGGTCCCCTGAAGAGCAAGAGATGTACATTGCATTTCTGAAGCATCACTGATATGTGTTTTTCTAGAACTATATAGAAATTCTCAAATTAAATCCAGATGTGGCTACACATCATCTCAGACTACCCGATGAGCATTGGGGCTTCAATTAAGTATCCAGGAGGATGCACCCCTCTCATGCCACTAATGCAGAGGTGGAAGTCGAAAATTTGATCAAATATAACTTTTTCTAAGAAGTGCAATACCTTATATGTCTTTCCAACATTGTCCCCATCAAAAATAAGAACAGGAATATTATGGTTCACATTAAATTTAGAGACCTTAATCAGCACTTCCCAAAGGATGATTTCCCATTACTGGTCATAGACCACTTGATCGATGCAATTGTTGTCTTCTAGGACCTTTCCTTAATGGATGGGTACTTAGGGTACAATCAAATCAAGATGGCCCCTAAGGAAGAAGAATCCACTACCTTTAGATCACATCAAGGGATCTTCTTCTATTAGGTCATTCCCTTTGGATTAAAGAATGCAGGCACCACATATCAGTGCATCATGCATCACATATTTAAACCATTCTTGGTAAGGATACTCAAATGTTATGTCGGCGACCTGGTCATTAAATCCCGATAGTGATGTGATCATTTCATAGATCTCTAAGCAATCTTCAAAAAGTTGCGACAACATAGTCTAAAAATGAATTTTCTAAAATGTTCCTTTGGGGAACATTAGGAAAGTTCCTTGAATTTTTGGTACGCCACCGTGGCATTGAGGTTGACCCATATAAGACTAGTGCTATTTTGGAAATGTCTCCCCAAGGAACCTGAAATAACTAAGGGGACTCCAAGGGTACCTTTCCTACATTCATTGATTCATAGAAAACCTAGTTGGAAAGGCTCTCCCCTTCACCAGGTTAATGAAGAAGAGATTTGCCTACCAGTGGGATGATGATTGTTAGAAATCCTTTGAAAACCTCAAGCAATACTTGCTACAACCACCGGTTGTAATGCCTCTGGTGGAAGGGAGGCCACTCATCTTTTATGTGGCTACTATGGAATGCTCATTGGGAACCCTTCTTGAATACAAGAATGATGCGGGAAGCAATAATAGTCTCTATTACCTTAGTTGGACTATGCTTGGTACTGAGACTAAATAATCTGATGTCTAGAAGAACTGCCTCGCACTCATATTTGCAGTGAAAAAGGTGAGGCACTACTTACAGCACCACAAGGTCCACCTGGTATCTCGTATTGACCCTCTCAAGTACATATTTGGTTGCACCATGTTGATTGGATGCTTGGATCGATGGGCGGTCATTCTGTAGCAATATGACATTCAGTTCATATCTCAAAATTCGGTGAAAGGTAAATCCTAGATGATTTCCTCGCAGCACACCCTGCCCAAGAAAATACAAAGAAAGACACCAATCTCCCTGATGAAGAGGTATATTATTCCCATGAAACTCTCCAAACATGGGAGATGTAATTTGATGGAGCCTCCCTGAATCATGTCAGTACCAGAATGGAGAACCTAAAACTCAACCAGGTTGGTCTAGGGATTGCATTTGTATCCCCAGGAAAATTATTTTTTCCCTACTCTTTCTCATTGTTCGAAGGCTGCACAAATAATGAGGTCAAATACCAAGCCCTCATTGCTGGACTGGAACTAGCCCAATGGTTGCACATATCCTACCTAAACAACAAAAGGGATTTGGAGTTAGTGATAAAGCAGGTCAATGATGAATATACCATAAAAAATAGGAACTGCCCCCCCTCACTGGCTATGTCAGGGGATTGATGGTAGAATTCCCCTTTGATACCACACTGAATTATGTCCCTCGATCGTATAATGCTCACATTGACACGTTTTCCAATGAAGATGTCATCCTAGATGACCCTGATCTGTAGGAATCAACCTTCTATATTACACATCGAATAATGGTGTCATCAATCACCATATGCAGCATGGAAGAGATCAATCAGGTCAACACCGCCCCAGAGTGTGATAAACCAATGACCACCCCTAGATGGATGGATCCCATAATAGGATATCTTTGAGATGGGAATCTCCCAGTAGATCATGTCAAAAGGGAACAAAATTCGACGCCAGGTAGGGAACTTCACTCTGTAGGATGGCCCAAATGAACAAAAAATACACTATAAGCATGGACTTGATGGAATTATCCTCATGTGTATAGTAGAGGGAGAAGTTCTTACCATCATGGAGGAATTCCACATAGGCTCTTGCGGCACACATCAATCTGGGACCAAGCTTCCCCATCAAATCAGTAGGATGGGATATTACTAGAAAACCATGATACAGGACTACGTGGAATTCACTAAGAAATTTCATGCATGCCAGATCTATGCAAACTTCATCAATCAGACCCCATAATTTCTGCATACCACTAAATATTTATAGCATCCCGCCTTTTTATAACATAACTTTTAATTACATTTTACAAAACCGAGGATCCTTAAGGTTTAGTGTCTTGGAAACTAGGAACTTAAAACATGAAAACATAAAACATTCTTCTTAAACACTTGAAAGGATTATCCTTATGTTCATCCTAGGTTCATTACTACATCTCATAACCTGGGGACATACATCAAAAGAAAGGGTGAGTAGAAGGCCCAGTAATGGAAACAAGGGGAAACATTTAACATGTGAACTTGAGATACATCAATAAAGTCAGGAAAAAAAGAACTTTAAGGAATGAAAAAAGAAATCATGAGGCATATCATAATAAAAATAACATATTTCATAATTTGAAGATGTGGCTATAGAATTTAACATAGAAAATAATTTCCGTTTCACCAAGGTCCATCCCCAAGGTGTCATTAAAAATTACCAAGGTTATTCACCAAGGCGTCGTTAAAAATAGTCATCTCTAGAGATTAAGTCTTTACCCAATGCATTGGATCGCTATCAGGTCGCACCCTTAAATTTTCCTTTATCATCATGAGAGACACATATATCATCATCAATCATTCCATAAACAACCCATATCGCATAAAATAAATGGGTTTCATTTCATAGTCATTACATTTTAAAAACTGCTTTAAAGACGTGATCTTTATGTCACTTTAAACCCATGAAAAAAGAAAGTAGGTTTCATGTATGTAAGTCCCAGAATTTATAATAGAACATTTTGATATATATGTGAATAAACCTGTAGAATAAAGAGCTTTAAGTATTCACTTAATAAAATAAAATAATTTGAGAAAAATAGAGATACATTTTGAGACGAAAATTCTGCAGCATAATAGCTATGTTATAGGGTTTTAGAAAACATTGAAAAGAGAGGGGACATGGGTCACCCACTCATAAATGATCCATAAAACAGTAGAGGGATAGAACATAAAGGATATAAGAACATGGTAATGAAATTTTAAAGACATACCATATGAAATGAAAAACATGGAAGGAAGACAAAAATAAGATTTCTCTTAGGAAAATTCGGCAGCCTAACGGCGTTACTTAAAACTTCAAAATACTGAATTGACGAGATAAAATAGGATCTCTCATCATATGAACATAAAATATTAGTATTATAGATATATAGATAATACCCCAACATAATAAAAAGGAACATGAAATACTTTACATGAAAATAGATCTTGAAAACGACAAGGGTGAAAGAATCCCTTAAAAATTCGGCAGCCTAACGACGCTACTTAAAACTTCAAAATACTGAATTGAAGAGATCAAATAGGGTCTCTCATCATATGAACATAAAATATAAGTATTATAGATATAGAGATCATACCCCAACATAATAAAAAGGAACATGAAATACTTGACATGAAAATAGATCTTGAAAACGAGAAGGGTGAAATAATCCCTTAAAAATTCGGCAGCCTAACGACGCCACTTAAAACTTTAAAATACTAAATTGAAGAGATAAAATAGGGTATCTCATCATATGAAAATAAAATATCAGTATGATAGATATAGAGATCATACCCCAACATAATAAAAAGTAACATTAAAGACTTGACATGAAAATAGATCTTGAAAACGAGAAGGGTGAAAGAATCCCTTAAAAATTCGGCAGCCTAACGGCGCCACTTAAACATTCATAAAATGAATTGATGAGAGAAAGAGGGGGTCTCTCATCATATAAACATAAAAATTACAGTATTATGAATATAAAATAACATCCCCAACATAAGAACATGGAGCATAAAATAAATGACATAAAAGAGAGTACTTGAAAAGAAAGAGAGTGGTAGGATCCCTTACCTTAAAACGTAACTCTTAAAACTCGAAGGATGGGACCTTGAGGGCTTGGGGGCACCTTGGGAGGACTCCTTGGGAGGTAATAATACCTGAACTTCGTTGAGGAGGATTTTTGAATGGAAAGGATGAGAGAATGGCTTGGTATTTATAGGGGAAGTGAGGGGATAAGGCATTAATGGCCAAGGGACACCTCATTGGTGGTATTGGCCAAACCATGGGCTTGCCCATGGTATTTGCCCATGTTATTGGCCACTTGTGACACCTCATACCTTATCTTACTATTCATAAGTCTACCATATTGATTACATACTTAATACATCATTTAATGATGTCACTAAACACCCGTAACTTGAAAACTGTATTTTCACTATTCACCGAAAATTCAACTTTCTCAGAAAAATCCCAAAATTTCACCTTAACCAAATATTGATGCTCTGATTTCAAAAATAAACTCCATTTTATAAAAAAAAATCTTAATATTTTTAATTTAATTTTTAAAAAAATACACTATTCACTGAAAATTAATTTTTTTCAGAAAAATCCCCAAAAATTACCTTAACATAATATCGATGCTCTGAGTTCAAAAATGAACTCCATTTTATAAAAATAATTTTCTAAATATTTTTAATTTAATTTTTAATTAAAAAATACTATTCACCCGAAAAAACTGATACTTGACTAATAATTTCTGAAATAGTTATTTACCTATTTTATTGAATCACATTACTTAATCAAGGTGCCTATATTATATTAATACTTTCTCTAAGTGAGATTACTAATCCATTTGGTCACATTACTAATCCTAAGCGTAAAATCACTATTCATATTTTACTATTCATCAAAAATTAAGTTGATCTTATTAGACTCCAAATTTCTTAATGAACATAATTGTAGAAGACCATTTTTTGAAAATCATTACACATAATTAATTATTTAAGGTTTACATAAATATTTTCAAATATCCTTTTTCTAGAATTCATCAAAAAATATGCATACTATATTTATCCACACATTTTAAAATTCACAAACTTCATTATAAGAAGAAATCACAATTTTTATTTAAATCAATGGATTACACAAGGCAGTTACGTCTCCTTAAATAGCCCCTTATAACCCCAGCATAGGACCTAAGTGTAAGGTGTGCTAAGGTGAGAGAATCTGAGGGCGGCTCCTCCAACATCGCACGAGTAGTAATTTCTATCAGTTTAAACTTCTTGCAAAGGCGATTCCATTCTAGATTCACACGATGAAGTTCAGCTTGGGTTTGGTCCAGAGCAAAGCCCAGTGGTGCTACCTCCTTCCCAAGTTCTATTAGATGGGCTTCGATTGGCCCGAGACTACTGGATGAGGCCATCGAATATTCTTTCTATATTAATTAACCAAGATCACTTGTATTTAGAGACAATCATTGCAAAATTTAGTTTCTAAAGTTTATACTAACTAATGGTCATATAATAGTCAAAACCCAACAATCTCATTTTAATTATACTCATTTTATTAAATGAAAAAGTTTTTATGAGTATGAAATAAAATAACACACAAAATTAGGAAACAATATTTATTCAAAATTTCGGGTCGTTACAATCTTCCCCCCTTAATAAATTGCGTCCTCGCAATTTTTTAAAAAAATTGGGCTTGGAAATTTCATTGAAAGTCCCACATTGGAAAAAGAGTCAGTAACACTATTACTTTAAAAGAAAGAAAAGGAAGTACAATGGTCACCAGAGTTAACCCATACAAGGATTCCATGTAGGAAAATATGGATATGGAGGAGAAAACAAAGGGTCAAGTTCTGAGGGAGAGTGATAGAAAACATGTCCAAGAGGAAGTTAACCACCAGAAAATCACAAACTTGTGATAGGTTAATCAGTCTTTGATTACTTAGTAGGAAACTTAAACCAACAAAAAAAAATTTACGTTCCTTTTAATAATTTTGAGGAATTCATTTACTACATAGAATAAGAACACAGGGAAATATATTTACCTTGAAGTAGAGTTTCATCCCTTAATATGTTTCTACCAAGACTAATCTTTTCTCCAAACAAAGAGCATTCAAAACTACTTGGTCTCATCAAAGCACATGAATCATCTTCTAGAGAATCACGTAATCCACAAAAGAATGACTATCTATCTTTAAAAATTTATCCCAAAACAGAAAGGGTAAGATAAAAAACTCTTCAAAAAGAAAGAACCCCATAGAAAGGGAGACTACTTTAAATCTTCAAAGTTCCACAGTACTACCCAAAGTTGACCATAGACCATTCCATAAATAATTGTCCTTGAAATTCCTCAAAATAAACCAAACTAATATTGAAACCCAAATATAAGAAGGATTTGATAACATAGTCTTCCAAGATAAACTTTATCGTTCATCTCCAAACAACATCAACCACTCCTAACATCTTATAAAAAAAGTAACTAACCTAAACATATTTTCCCCAAGATAGGTTAATTATTTCCATAAGTAACCTAAATTACTATAAGTTCACCTTAAATTCATCAGTTCTTCAAAATATAAGTCAACCTTTACTCCTCAAAGAAAATGCCATAGTAATCTATTTACCTCGATCATATAGGGTTCCCAAAATAGTGAACGTCTTCCAAAATAATATTCATCTTTTAATCCCCTAATCTTTTTTTTTCAAGAAGAACTGCTTCACAACATCAACATGTGATTCATAGCCATAGATGTTTTCCTATATTTAATATTTTCATTAGTAAACCTTGTAAAGTTTTCAAATCCTAATTTCCACAAATAACTAAACCATCCTTTGATACCAACTATAGAATCCCACCTTTTTATAACATAACTTTTCATTACATTTTACAAAACCGAGGATCTTTAGGGTTTAGTTCCTTGGAAACCAGGAACTTAAAACATGAAAACATAAAACATTCTTCTTAAACACTTGAAAGTGTTCTCCTTATGTTCATCCTAGGTTCATTACTGAATCTCATAACCTGGGGACATACATCAAAAGAAAGGGTGAGCAGAAGGCCTAGTAAGGGAAACAAGGGGAAACATTTAACATGTGAACTTGAGATACATCAATAAAGTCATGAAAAAAAAGAACTTTAAGGCATGAGAAAGAAATCATGAGGAATATCATAATAAAAATAATGTATTTCATAATTTGAAGATGTGGCTACAACATTTAACATAGACAATCATTTATGTTTCACCAAGGTCCATCCCCAAGGTGACATTAAAAATTACCAAGGTAATTCACCAAGGCATTGTTAAAAATGGTCATCTCTAGAGATTAAGTCTTTACCCAATGCATTGGAGTGCTATCAGGGTGCACCCTTAAATTTTCCTTTATCATCATGTGAGCCACATATATCATCATCAATCATTTCATAAACAACCCATATAGCATAAAATAAATGGGTTTCATTTCATAGTCATCGCATTTTAAAAACTGCTTTAAAGACGTGATCTTTATGTCACTTTAAACCCACGAAAAAGGAAAGCGGGTTTCATGTATGTAAGTCCCAGAATTTAAAATAGAACATTTTGATATATATGTGAATAACCCTATAGAAGAAAGATCTTTGAGTATTCACTTAATAAAATAAAATAATTTGATAAAAATAGAGAAACATTTTGAGACGAAAATTCTGCAGCATAACGGCTATGTTACAGGGTTTTAGAAAACATTGAAAAGAGAGGGGACATGGGTCACCCACTCATAAATGATCCATAAAACAGTATAGGGATAGAACATAAAGGATATAAGAACATGGTAATGAAATTTGAAAGACATACCATATGAAATGAAAAACATGGAAGGAAGACAAAAATAAGATTTCTCTTATGAAAATTCAGCAGCCTAACGGTGTTACTTAAAACTTCAAAATACTGAATTGATGAGATCAAATAGGGTATCTCATCATATGAACATAAAATATTAGTATGATAGATATATATATCATACCCCAACAAAATAAAAAGTAACATGAAAGACTTGACATGAAAATAGATCTTGAAAATGATAAGGGTGAAAGAATCCCTTAAAAATTTGGCAGCCTAACGACGCCACTTAAAACTTTAAAATACTGAATTGAAGAGATAAAATAGGGTATATCATCATATGAATATAAAATATCAATATGATAGATATATAGATCATACCCCAGCATAATAAAAAAGAACATGAAAGACTTGACATGAAAATAGATCTTGAAAATGAGAAGGGTGAAAGAATCCCTTAAAAAATTGGCAGCCTAACGACGCCACTTAAAACTTCAAAATACTAAATTGAAGAGATCAAATATGGTCCCTCATCATATGAAAATAAAAGATCAGTATGATATATATAGAGATAATACTCCAACATAATAAAAAGGAACATGAAAGACTTGACCTGAAAATAGATCTTGAAAACGAGAAGGGTGAAAGAATCCCTTAAAAATTCGGCAGCCTAACGGCGCCACTTAAACATTCTTAAAATGAATTGATGAGAGAAATAGGGGGTCTCTCATCATATGAAAATAAAAAGGACAGTAGGATGAATATAAAATAACATCCCTAACATATGAACATGGAGCATAAAAGAAATGACATAAAAGAGAGTACTTGAAAAGAAAGAGAGTGGTAGGATCCCTTACCTTAAAATGTAACTCTTAAAACTCGAAGGATAGGACCTTGAGGGATTGGGGGAACCTTGGGAGGACTCCTTGGGAGGTAAAAAGACCATAACTTCTTTGAGGAGGATTTTTTAATGGAAAGGATGAGATAATGGCTTGGTATTTATAGGGGAAGTGAGGGGACAAGGCATTAATGGCCAAGGGACACCTCATTGGTGATATTGGCAAAACCATGGGCTTGCCCATGGTATTGGCCACTTGGGACACCTAATACCTTATATTACTATTCATAAGTTGAAAATATTGATTACAGACTTAATACATCATTTAATGATGTCATTAAACACCCGTAACTTAAAATCTGTATTTTCACTATTCACCAAAAATTCAACTTTCTCAGAAAAATCCCAAAATTTCACCTCAACCAAATATCAATGATCTGATTTCAAAAATGAACTCCATTTTATAAAAATAATTTTCTAAATATTTTTAATTTAATTTTTAAATAAATACACTATTCACTGAAAATTCATTTTTTTCAGAAAAGTCCCCAAAAATTACCTTAGCATAATATCGATGCTCTGAGTTCAAAAATGAACTCCATTTTATAAAAATAATTTTCTAAATATTTTTAATTTAATCTTTAATTAAAAAACACTATTCACCCAAAAAAACTGATACTTGACTAATAATTTCTGAAACAGTTATTTACATATTTTATTGAATCACATTACTTAATCAAGGTGCCTATATTATATTAATACTTTCTTTAAATGAGATTACTAATCCATTTGGTCACATTACTAATCCTAAGCGTAAAATCACTATTCATATTTTACTATTCATCAAAAATTAAGTTGATCTTATTAGACTCCAAATTTCTTACTGAACATAATTGTAGAAGACCATTTTTTGAAAATCATTACACATAATTAATTATTTAAGGTTTACATAAATATTTTCAAATATCCTTTTTCTAGAATTCATCAAAAAAATATGCATACTACATTTATCCGGACATTTGAAAATTCATAAACTTCATTATAAGAAGAAATCACAATTTTTATTTAAATCAAAGGATTACACAAGACAGTTACGGTCTCCTTACATAGCCACTTATAACCCCAGCATAGGACCTGAGTGTAAGGTGTGCTAAGGTGAGAGAATCTGAGGGCAGCTCGGCCAACATCGCATGAGTAGTAATTTCTATCAGTTTGAACTTCTTGCGAAGGTGATTTCGTTCTAGCTTCACACAATGAAGTTCGGCTTGGGTTTGGTCTAGAGAAAAGCCCAGTGGTTCTACGTCCTTCCCAAGTTCTATTAGATGGGCTTCGATTGGCCCGAGACTACTGGATGAGGCCATCGAATATTCTTTCTATATTAATTAACCAAGATCACTTGTATTTAGAGACAATAATTGCAACATTTAGTTTCCAAAGTTCATACTAACTAATGGTCATATAATAGTCAAAACCCAATAGTCTCATTTTAATTATACTCATTTTATTAAATGAAAAAGTTTTGTTGAGTATGAAATAAAATAACACACAAAATTAGGAAACAAGATTTATTCAAAATTTCGGGTCGTTACAATATTCCTAACCATTTTCCATTTGGGGGATGGATGTTGTGAGGCTATATCCCCTAGCCACCACTAATAAATTTAATTACATCCTTACTTCCACTGACTTCATTTCCAAATGGGATGAGGCGATACCCCTCAAGGAATTCAGGATGAAGAATATCGTCAACTTCATGAAGTCCCATATCATCACCAAGTTTGGAGTCCCTCACACAATATTGACATAAAATATAACCAACTTCTATTACATAGAGTTGAATAAGCTTTACCAGGAGTACAACATTGAGTCCAATCGCTTGTCCCATTATCATGCAATGGAAAATGGATAGATAGAGTCATTCAATAAGACCTTATCAAACATACTCTGAAAGATGGTGAACAAGGATAAGAAGTCTTGGCCAGATAAACTCCTTCATGCTTTATGTGCCTACCACACCACCACGTGTACTGCTACACAAGAAATTCCATACTCACTGGTATATAGGACCAAGGTAGTGTTTCCCATAGAAGTCCAGCTACCCTCACTCTGAATAGCCATTTACAGACAACTCTTAGATGATGAATAGTCTCAAAAACAATTGGATGAGTTGAAACAACTAGATGAGAAGAGTTTACACATGCTTCACAACCTCCAAGTCCACTAGAATCAGATTGCATGAGATTTTAATAAAAAGTTTCACAACCACTCATTCCTTATGGGAGAACTAGTTTTGTCTCTCAGAACCCCAATGATACCAGGAAAGAATCCCCCCAAATTAGAGCCCAATTGGGAAGGACCTCACATCATACATAATTTCTATCATAATGGAGCCTATTCGCTGGCCACCATGGATGGGGAGCGTGTCACACCTCCCACCAATATTAGATTTGTTAAGAAATACTTTGCATAAGATGATAAGAAAAGGGGAATCTACATTATAGTAAGCCTCATCAATCATCCTCACCACATGATGTTAAACTATGTGGAACATTTTTTCCTCACCACATGAAATTAAATTAAATGGAATGTATCATCCTAACCACATGACGTTAAACTACACATAAGAATTTCCTTACCACATGACATAAAACTGCATGGATCCACAACTCCCCTTCCCCTTCACATCGAGTAATCCATCGTCCTTATCGCATGACGTTAAACTGCACAATTCCCTCCAGAACTACATACAGCTTGTTTCTCATCCCCTATGAGATGTGTAGGGATTCCTTGATCCAACATCTTGGTCCAACCATTTCATCATACAAAATTCATGTGTTATACCCCTCTTTTTCCTTTTCACTGTAGGGGAACCCATGATGCTCCTTGTTTCTCATACCGAGTATAGCTCACGTGATCTTAGGAATTATGGTAGGGACTTACCCTCAAAGGAAAGGCATAGATGTGCACAACAGATCCATTACAATCTTGAGTGTAACACCATAAAAGGAATTCCATAAGTTCTTTTTTCATGATGTTAAACTGCATGGTTGATGCCCTTGACACGTGATAATAAATTGAATAGTCCTCTGAGAACTACATGTGGTTTGATTTTCATCCCCATGAGATACGTAGTGACACCCGGGCTTCTATCCTTGGGAACAACTGTGATGTACCCACCAATTCACATAGATTCAACTTTTTCCTCACCATATGATGTTAAATTGAATGTAATTTCAAGAATTATGTGTAGCTTGATTCATACTCATAAAAGATACATAGTGATGTTTGGATCTCCAATCCTAGGCCCAGCTGCAACTGTCAACAGAAATAATACCCAACTTTACATATGGTTCGGGCCTACATAAAGTATTTCCTTTTCTAGAACTACGTATGGATTGATTCTTATCTTTATGAGATACATCGTGATGCCCAAACATTTCATCTTCAGGCCCAGTCGCAACCATGACCCTTTTTGTACCTTTGGTCTAAGTCTTCCAAGAAATGTGCATGGTGTGGTTGGCACCTCTTTGGTCCTCATTCACATCAAAATTCTTTATGGCACCACACCATGCACTCCCATTTTAGGAACTCCACCTTACAGTCTGGTCCACATGACACTAAACTTTCCACACATGTCCCTACGACATGACATTAAACTGTTCTGTGTCATCCTCACTGCATGACGTTAAACTACATGGAACATTTCATCCTGAAAACATGACGTTAAACTATATGGAGTTTGTCTTTAGCTCAATAAATTAAACTACACGACCATCTAGAACTATGTGTGGCTTGATTCTCATTTTCATGAGATATGTAGTGACACCCAAGTTCCCTTATTTGGGCCCTCTCACAATATTACCACCTTTAATGATAGTTCCTACATCATTGCTACGTGACGTTAAACTTCACAAAAGCATGTCCTTACCGCATGATGTTAAACTGCATAGACACAAACGCATCCCCACTACATGAAAATAAACTATGCAGACCATCTCTCATTTTTCACTCCTCGTCAAAGGACCACAAGAGACTTACCTCGGTCAACTAGAGTGCAGGGTGCTTCCACCATCCTTTAAGATCACCTCAAATCCATATACCACACTTTATGTCTTGAGAATCTCATATCACCATCAACATTCCATGGCCCTTGGAAAGGATACCCAGCTTCAAGGACCCTTTGCTTAACTATGCATGCATGCCCATGGCTCTTGCATATACGCCAATGGATGTCAACCAAATGTGTTACTCTAAAAAAGGACAGTCCAATTCTCATGATCCCTAACATCATCACGATAGCACTCAACACCCCAGTGTGTCTAAACCACTCCTTGTGTGACTGTCCCACTTCATTACTCATGACCTGAGAAACTTGAGCCATGATTTATGTCATTTCCCTTCCATGCTTGAGAAGAAGTTGGATTTCTCATAACCCTAGGTATCCTAATTAACCACTTGTGTCTCATCCTCCATGTCAAGTCCATACAAGTCATGACCTTAAACTAACTATGCTTTGGTCAATCTATATGACCTTAAACTCTATCCCGTGGTGATCCAAATCACAAGACCTTAAACTACCAACAAAAGAGACAAAAAACCCGTCATTCCAGAAACCTAAAAAGGGATATCTAAGAAAAATTCGAGTCTCTACTAACTAAACTCTTCATCCTTAAAATTTAAGAAAATATTAGGGCACAAACATAAAAGTAGAAAATCTCATAGGGTCTTTAACTCTAGTAAAAGCCAAATTATACTTGTTGGACCCACTAGTCCAAGAAAAATTTAGGGAAATATTTTTCACACCTCCTCACTATGAGAATATATTCTCTAGGAGGTGATATAACCTTTAGGGAATTCGAACCCTCATTGGATTTTACATCTTCTGCAAACCACACTTCATGAGTTGGGGTGCCTCAAATAATCATAACCTTACATGGCCCTTGGAAAGGATATCAAGCTGCAAGGACCCTTTTCTTGAATATGCATGCATGCCCATGGCTCCTGCATATACACCTATGGATGTCAACAAAATACGTTACTCTAGAAAAGGAAATTCCAATCCTCGTGAGCCCTAACATTGTCAGGACAGCACTCAACACCCCAGTGTGTTTGAACTGATCCCTATATGACTATCACATACCATTCTCCATATTCAAGTGCTCTAGATCATGATTTACAGTCCCTGTACCAAACTATCCAAGAAGATTCAATATCCTCAGTATTACATCATTGTGTTTCGTACCCTTCCTCAAGTATGGATTGTGATGCTTCATTTCCTATCCTTTGATGGCCCATGTCTTATGATTCAAAACCACATGGCATAGAGCTCGAGCTTCATTTTAAGAGTCAGCTGTCCTAGGGTTACAGAACCCTTCCTGGATAGTTTTCTTCCCATATCCAACTTCATCATCTAGAAGTTTAAGTCTTCACAAATCTTCCATATCCCTCAGAAAGAAGTGGAGATCATATTTTCTTGTCCATGATACTGATGAATAAGGTCCCTGACCCACCAACTAAATGTATCTACTCCCTACCAGAAGGGAGCTTCAATCCTTTTGAGCCCCTGCAACACTACGGAAGAACCTGGAATTTCTAAACGTCATGGGATATACTTAGCATGTCTGCACCATCTCATATCCATGGACTTAAACTTTTGGGTTATGACATACATCATCCATATTCCCGCTATCCAAGTAGGCCTAGTATCCCTAATATTCCAACCTCATCAATATTATCACAATAACCTTCCATATCCCTTGGAAAAGATAACTGACATCAAGGACCCTTTGCTTGACTATGCATACATGAGCATGGATCTTGCATATGCACCTATGGCCATCAACAAATTATGTCACTCTACAAAAAGGGAATTTTGATCCTCAAAATCCTTATCAACACCATGGTAGGATCCAGCACCTCATAATGTTCTGGGTCATTCCTGGCATGTTTGCACCATATCCCATGATCATATGGTCTGATCTAAAAGGCATTAAACTAAAGCAATAGATAGTCTGAGCTAAAAGATATTAAACTAAAGTAATATATGGTCTGATCTAAAAGACCTTAAACTAAGATTAATAGATGGTCTGAGCTAAAATACCTTAAACTAAATCAATAGATGGTCTAAGATAAAAGAGCTTAAACTAATGCAATAGATGGTTCGAGCTAAAAGATCTTAAACTAAAGAAATAGATGGTCTGAGCTAAAAGACCTTAAACTAAGGCAATAGATGGTCTAAGCTAAAAGACCTTAAACTTAAAGCAATAGATGGTCTGAGCTAAAAGACCATAAACTAAAATTAATAGATGGTCTGAGATAAAATACCTTAAACTAAAAGAAATAGATGGTCCAAGTTAAAAGACCTTAAACTAAGAGAAATAAATGGTCCAAGCTAAAAGACCTTAAACTAAATAAATAGATGGTTTGAGCTAAAAGACCTTAAACTAAAGTACTAGATGTTCAAAGATAAAATACCTTAAACTAAAGTAATAGATGGTCCATGCTAAAAGACCTTAAACTAAAATAAATATATGGTCTGAGATAAAAGGCCTTAAACTAAAAGTAGTAGATGGTTCAAGCTAAAATACCTTAAAACAAAATCAATAGATGGTCCGAGCTAAAAGACCTTAAACTAAATAAATAGATGGTCCAAGATAAAAGACCTTAAACTAAAAGAAATGGATGGTCCGAGATAAAGGACCTTAAACTAAAAGAAATAGATGGTCTGAGCTAAAATACCTTAAACTAAAATAAATATATGGTATGAGCTAAAGGACCTTAAACTAAAATCAATAGATGGTCTAAGCTAAAAGACCTTAAAATAAAATCAATAGATGGTTCAAGTTTAAAGACCTTAAACTAAAATTAATAAATGGTCTGAGCTGAAAGACCTTAAACTAAAGCAACAGATGGTCCAAGCTAAAAGATCTTAATCTAAAGTATGAAAAAATTATTATAAGGCCCACTAAATGGAATTATTACGGTCAAGATTCTTTCTGTGAATATGAAAAGCAATCATTTTATATGACACATTTCCTACCTAGGTGACCCCTTGGAAGATCAGGCATTCGTGATCATGTGATGCAAAGAAATGGATGGGTATCAATGGAAAAGTTAAAAAATATCGAGATATCATACAATGTAGAAAAATAGATAGTAATCTTTGAAAAAAAATCATCCATTCATAGTATGAAAAAGAGGGAGGAATCTCCATATTTTGGAGTCTCTCTGAAACATCAATAAAAAAGAATGGGGTATAGTGAAAAAGTATGGGATGTAATATAAAAAATTGGGTGATAATAAAATATTTTTGGTAGATCTAGCCATGTTGAAAAGAGTTTGGTGGGAGGATTCAATTGAGTGTCAGAGTATCACCTTCCCCACCTCTTCCGCATCTACCTTGAGGCGGAGAACTTCGACCAGAGTAGTCATTTCTTCAAATCTCCTTCAGGTGGTGGACAATGAGGTTGATGATGTAGAAATATTGGACTCCATATGAGAAATCATCTCTTCACACCACTATATATGTGTCATCCAAGAATCAATCTGGGCTTGCAATTTAGATGAAAACTGGAGACCCTTCTTTAGTTCCTTCACTGCCTCCCTCATTTTTTGGAAAGGAAGGCCTCACCCGAAAAATCATGCAAGACCCTTTCATGTATGTCCAAGTCTCTTTGGGTCAAGATGATCCACTTCATAATTTTGTATAGAGGCTTCTGCTCGAAATATTTTGGCCCTAGATCATGAAATAACTAGTGAAGTTGCTCCCCTTGATGGTAGAATGTCTCCATGGGGTCTCAATAATCAATACATGGATACGCTCACATATTAGCTTACGATGTGATTGAGCCTTGGTAGCCAATGAAGATGTATTAGTAGAAGGGTAACTAACCAGTTGAATCAATGTCGAAATCGGAGAAGAATCCCCATACACCTCTCTATCAGAAGGTACATCATCCATAGCCTGCACTGAAGGACTGGTTTCCTCAATAGAACTTAACTTACTATCTGAATAATTGTCATAAAAGTGAGGCTTCTTCCTTAATGCCTCACCTAAATCCTTAATCAATTCCATTATTTCCATAGATAGGGGCATTGCTGACGCAAGGGGCCTATCCACATGGTGGACCAGTTGTACTAGCACCCATTGGGATAAGACGTCACCCAAGCCTAGGCATAATCCTAGGTGAGGAAATAGGGAGCATCTATAGGTAGAAATATGATCATAGCCCCAGTATATTCACAGGATAGCATCTTGCAAAATTGGAGGATGACGCCAGGGTCTCACTCCCCTTGGACACTATCTAAAGGAATGGGGGAAACTCCCTAAACACAGCCAAACTATCGAGCAAATTTATATAGTGTGTATGGATCATAGATAATCATCTCATCCACCCTAACTGCAAGAATCCCATCCTAAAGAGAGATCATATAAGACCTTTCATCAAGAGAGTCGTTGTCGTCATCAATAATTAGAGTGCATGGTGCATAGAAGGTATCAAAGTCAAAGATGTTGGATCGACATAGTGCACCTTTGACTTTTGAAGGGAATAGAGACATAGGTCCAACCCCAGAGATGTTCAACAATCTAGGGATGGATACAGGGTTTGTGATCCTAGATATATTATAGTACTCGTAACAACGGAAGTACTCCCCTATCCATCTGAATAGGAACTGGAGAGGACTGTCAATCCTGCAGGGGGTGCTACCTTGTTGGATATGATCCAACATCTAGTATAGATGTGCAATAACTGGTATCAACAGGTTAAGGTGCCTCCCTTATTCAAGATGTGCCTCCATTACCAATGTTCTAATGCGAATTCCCAAGCATTATTCCCAATCGGGAAGAGCCGCCCATTTAGGAGCATAGCAAGAAAACCTACCAACCTGAGGTCTGAGGAAACCTCCGGGTTTACCCGATAGCCCCATGAGGTGTAGTCCCCAGCTTCCAGAATAGCCCAATATGAGCCAGTACTATCGCAGACTTGTTGGTAAGGGCATCGATGGGGGATAATAACATTAGGTCTCACCCCAATTCCACATAGAAAAATATTGATCTAGTCGGTGAAGGAAATAAGTGAGCATACTATCAGCTCTCTCCCTAGATTGTTCTTCACAATGGAAAGCATCTCCTTCGCTAAAACTGGAGTCTGTAGAGGATCATCCCAGACATCCGTAGCAGGAATAAATTCATCATACATCTCTTTGAGATGAGGTATGTCTCCCAATTGATGGATATCCCATAAAATGATACCCACCTCACCGTGAGGAATATAGAACGTGTTGGTTCTAGGACACCAGTATCTAATCATTTCCCAAAGGAGGTCAGGTTGTCATTAAATGATGAATTGAGATATCCACATGGATTTGTGGAGATGAACCATGTATAGATCATCAGAAAATTCCAAATAGCTCTACCTCACCCAAAATTAACATGCCCATTTTTTGGAGAAATTTCCACCAGGATGAAGATACCATTTTGAGTACCATCTGCCACCAAAGACATCAAAATAAGAGGTGAGTATGCTTGAGTAACTCTGGGAAATAGGTTGTTGAGAACGACCATGACCATCCAGACATAGGGGAGAATTGGAAAACAGATAAGATAAGCCTTGATATCAGGCTATAACCAACTGACTGTCATCAGTAATCATTTCCTGAATATAGCCTAAAGAGTTAGATACCCAACGAAATGGCAGGTTAAAATCTGGGGGAGGTATAGCAGCATCATCCAATAAGCCAAACTCATATAGTGTAAGTCCATTGGTTAAGGTATAATTCTGAATTATGGATGAAATTAACCTATGTAAGATAACATTATCAGTATGCACACAATAGCGGGGATCCGCATTTTGATTACTACCAATCATGGACCTTTGATTGGCCATAGTTGAGGAACCTTCGTAAGAAATAGAATCCATCTAAAAATAAGTAAGTGGAATACTTCAGATAATGAAAATGAAAAGTTTTGACAAAAATAAATCGTTACATGAGACGGTGGCATCATGTGCATCGCATGACTCAGTAAGGGATTTGATAACCACATAAAGGGTTCATGAAACACCTGACCTCCAGAGGACTTGCGGGGCTCATAACCCCTGTAGTCCATCACACGAATTTCATGACCCCCTTAAGACTCATGATAGCATGGCCTAAACATGGTCACATAATTCACAAATGTTTGAATGATCAGATCAGTTAGTCTCACGAAACCATTTGAGGTGACCATGGCCCTCATAGTTGATGTCTAAGGAATTACCAAAAAACAGTTCGTGGTCATGGCAGATGAGCGCCTGAGTAGAAAGTAGCCTTGCGCAAGAGCTTTGTCGAATAGGGTTTGTGGAATGGACTTTCAGACAGGGTTCATGTCAGGGTCCGTGGTAGGTTCTCAAGAAGGGAGCAATAGTGGGAGAGATCTAAGGATATGCAACTGGTGGAATGAATTCTCCTCCACCCCCCCCCCCCCCCATATATAGGCAATTCACAGAATACCAAAGGTCACCTGATAGACCAAATGTCACATGAAGCTCTAGTTCACGAAATCATCAAGGGTTTTGGTGGGCATTAGTTTTCCATAGAACTAAGTCCATGTCCCCTCGAACATCACTCCTATAGAGGGTGAAATTTGTTAACACCCTCTAAATAAGCACTGGTAAAATTATAAGAGGAGGAAATACCTGAATATGGGTATTATTTTCCCCACAAAATCAAGGAAGAAGAGGATGGTCTAATATTTGTAAATCCTATAAGAGACTCGCGATCATGTGACCAATTCAAGGTCACATGAATTCCCCATGCATAGCGCATCACCCGCGGCTAATCCCACAAATCCCTCTTCAAAAAACCTTCCTGCTTTTGCGAAGGCCCCCCAGAGAACTAAATGAATGCCCCCGGGATATATAGTTTTTCATTGGAAAGTTCCTAACAAACCATCCAAAATCCTTAGAGAACAAAGAGGAATAATATTATAAAGGAAGAGACCCCCAATGTTAATGAATCTCATGTGATAGGTTATCATTAAAAAGAATAAAATCCCTGGGTGACATCTAATAAATCTTGCATGACCTCTGATCCTTCACCACATAAAATGAAGGAGATAAAGGGAAGGAGTTGATAGGTGTTCATGGTCACTGAAATACATGTGACATGCACCACTAGTGATCCGTGAGATGCCGTAAGACCTCAGTGACATGTCCTCCTCACTTGGCAATAACCCTCTGGTTTTTCAACCTCGCTACACAGAAGTCCTTGGACATGTCTAGGCAACCCCACGGTACTCTAAGGATAGACAGATAGACCTATCCACTATATGCTTGAACACTCTACATATAACCCATGTTGTTCAAGAAAGACATCATCCAAAAATCAAGTAAAAATCATAGATACTACTCATTCCAACTCACATGATCTCTGACCTTTGTAAAATAAAATAAAGAAAAAAAGGAGGAAAGAGGGGTTCACAATCACTAAAAGACATGTGATGCACCCCTAACAACCCGCAAGGCACCATGAGCCCTCGGTGACATGCCTGCCTTGTCTCACAGAATCCCTTTGGATTTTCATCCTCATCTTCAGAACATGGAATGCTCACGCACCCCTATGCGACCCATATTGGTCACATGACGCATCTCCAAAAAATAGAATAAATACCCTTGATAACACATATGCAATATTGCATGACTCTCAATCTTTGTTACATCAAACATAGGGGATCAAAAGGGAGGAGGCGATATGTACTTGTGGTCGCTGAAAGGAATACGACATGCCCAGTGCACCCGCAGCGTTGTCCTGCGAGACCCCAGGACAATTCACCCAAGGTATCGAGAGTGTATTCACACATGCATTTGAATCTTGCAAAGGCCCTCGAACATGTCATCATAACAACATGGAGGTCCTTAGACACAACTACATGATTGAACAAGTCTTCGATAATTAGTAATAATATGATAAAGGATGCATTGAGGAAGGATACTCACGATCGCTGAAAATTAGGCGGCGCACTTGACGCAGTCCACAATAGAGACTCACGAAATCATGTGGCGTTAGGCCCCTTCACTAACTCTAGCTTGGATCACACCAAAAACATATTTGTATCACACTAAAAACATATTGATCTCGGTTCCAATGCACCAAATCCATCCATTATCATGTCTGAATCTTAAATATGGTAATTACATGGAACTAGATAAATAAAATTTACAGCTTGCTAGTGTAAAAATGCAACCTTGATCATCTATTGACCTATCCAACCACACCAATGACCATTCAAGCATTAGGTTCTGGACTCCATGACCAACACCACACTCCCCACCTAGGAGTAATTTTTTCATCGCATCTCTAAATCAAAACCCAAACACCATAGCTCGCACCTCATCCATACCCGAGCATGATGACTAGACGCAGACAAACCCACTCATACATGAGCACCAACTGGAAACATGTTTCATTCCCTATTCCAAGTGCTAGGGAACTCCATCCATGGTATCTAACAATATTTGTTCCATAATTAGGTCCTCATTCTCCAGTGTTTGATGGTGCACTCCCCACCATACAGCTTTCCTTAAATTGCTCCACAAGAACAAGCTCAACAAGTTTCATAGCTAAACATGTGTGTCACTCATCCCTATCCATGGTCACCTCATCCCATCAATACATGACTATGATTTACCCAAATCAAAAGTGTCATTGCACCCGATCTAATTTTGATGTCTCCTCTTTCATAGAGGGGAATTATCTGATTCATTAAAACCTCATCCTATTATGCCCATAAGATTTTAATTAGAACACTGCTCCTTAGATCGCACCCATCCTCTCGCTAATTCAATATTAAAAAAGGTACCACATGTAATCAACACATACCATTCCCATCTCATCCAACATAATGGGTGTATAGTCTCATACCACCCAGTCACATCACCTGACTCACACTCCCATGAGTCGTATCTCACCATAACTGGTCTCATACACCTAACCCACTAGCCATGGCTTCCATTAGGCCAGTCTCATCAAAAAAACATTACCCCTATGCTCTTTTCCAACAACCTTACATCCCTCGCATATTGATACAAAAAAATACGGTCATCTACCAACTGGTGTCATTCCCCAAATCACAAGCATCCATCCACACTCTATTGTCACACCACTCGGGAATGCGTCCAAAACACAAAAGTCTAGGCACCCTACTGACCCTACCCTCAAAACCAAACCTCGATACTATAAGCTCTAACAATCAAGGTAATTTTATCATTAAATTTTCTAAGGCATATATAGGCCTATACCACATCTTAATTGCACCTCCCAAACATTGATCTCAAAATATATCATGCACCCATGCTTCTTGCCTTAAATGGACTCTATGTCCTCCCACCTAACCCACAAACCAAGTTTCTCTAAGGACATAACTCATGGGAAACACCTCACAGTTCCCATTCACATACTAGAAAACATCCCACATTCCAACACCCTCTAAAGGGTCTCATATCCATGGTGGCATCACATTCCAACCCAGTAGCCTACCAAGGAAATGATTCTCACCGTGAATTTATACACAGGACTACCCCCTCAATAATCACAACCCATCTAGGGTCGTATGAATAATGGAATAATCCCAGATGATCCATTCTAGAAAACCATAAACATGAGGTTTAGTTAAATAGAATTTCATTCCAATATATATAGAAAAACACCATATGAGTTGTTACTAACACTTTAAATAACTGAACCTATAGGATAAATTCAACCAGAATCACCCTTTGATGATCTGTATGAAGGGAAACCACAACCACTAGCTCGGTTAAGTAGAATTTCATTTCAATCTATATGAGAAAATAATGTATAGGTTGTTACTGGAACATTAAATAACCAAGCCTTGGGCACTCACCTATATGAGCATCTATACATATGGATGCTCCCTAGAGAATCTTATCACACCACATGGGTACACACATATTATAGATATCACCCTAAGATGGTTCGTATCCCATGAACCACCATCGCATGGTTTAGTTAAGTAGAGTGTTATTCCAAGATATATGGGAAAATGATTTATAGGTTGTTACTAGAACATTCAATAACTAAACCTACACAAACTCACCCTCAAGGGTTTCATATCTAAGATATGGATTCCCTTTACTAACCCTTCAGGGTCTCTAATCTTCCTCTGCCAAAGGGATTGTATCACCACTATCTCCATAGGATCCATATGACCTACCACTAAAAAAACTATGTATAAAATTCATCCCAAATGAGTAGAATTCCACCAAGTACTTATATGGTAAAACTTAATATGAGCAGTTTTTGACACTTTAAATAGTTAAGCCTCAGTCATCGGTAAATCAAACACACTAACAAGTTTATATCATGTGAATCCTATATGGATGATATGATGTATGAGATGCTTCTTCCCTCTACAATCCAAGAGCCAAAATTCATATTCAATATCTTAACAATTGTCTATGAGTAAAAATATCAGTAACTCATAAGTTATAAATCTCAAAAGTAAAGTGTGATATGATTTGTTAAGATAATATCAACAATAACACCATAAGACAATAACATCAATATCATATCCCTGGAAACTTGGACATCCAACAAAAAAAAATTCACATTGCACCAATCTGGATTCCATCATAAGCTCTGACACATTCCTAAATCTCCAGTCTACCATCTCTTAAAAACAAACCCAAAAACAAAAACAAGATAAAATACCACTTTATAACACCCTAATCAAACTCACTCTAAAAATAGTAACCAGGCCAGTTTTTTGCATGACATTAGGCATGCCTCCCTGTATGGAAATGGGGGTCTAGGGTAATAACATGGGGATACTATACCCCATGTGTCAGAGTGTGTAAAAATATATAAAATTAGTAAATATTATCGATCATAATAAAATAAAAGTGAAATCAATAAATATAATCTAGGATAATAATAAACGAAATGTTTTAAAGGCTTGAATAGTTATACCATACATAAAAATGTCTGCCCAATAGCCTGAATACATATACAGGCCATAATAAAAAATAAATAAAGACATTGTCTTCCTGATAACTCGGATCCATACCTCATCCTAATCTCTAATCTCCCATCTAAGTTTTCCCACTCAACCATGCTATCTCGAGCCTCAGCCCAACCTATGCAAGTAATTACCATGTGAGCATCGCTCGGGTACCCATATCCAATGGCATCCCAAGCAAGTAGTAAGTAAAAAACTTAATAGTGTTCCACTAAAATGGTGTCATACTAACTAGAATATGTTGTGATATGTGAATGTGACATGATCAATTGAAATGAATAAATAAATTTTGAAACAAATAAATAAATACACCACCTCAATACCTACTTTGGACCTATGCTGGAGTGTCTCTGAGCATGTTATGATGGTCCTTCCTCCATAGTATCACCACTGCCCCATGAGCATACACATAACTTGGTCCATGCCTAAAACCATCATCGATCCTTAGGTCTTCGACCCCAATCGACCATACCTACTTTGTCTAGTGTTGGGATGTTTTTTAGCATGATAATCACCTCAGGGGAACCTCTATTCACTCACTGGGGATCACATGATTAGACCTCCATAGATAAGTAGTGGATATTGGGGTTTCACTAGGAATCACTCTTCTACAAGCCCTCAGGTTGAACCCCACGGTGGTACCAGGGCATTCTTAATTTCAAGCTGATGACTAATTCCAAGGAGGCGGAAACTCTAGGAAATCATATACATTTAGGCATGAATAATTTATGGTTGACCCAGGAAATCAAATGGAATACCCTCCTTGGATACCATGGACAATCTTATGTGCATCCAATATATCACGGCTCCTCAACCAAACCATCAAGGATGCATTCACTCAATCCTAGGGGGTATCCTTGGAATCAATTGAGGGGATACAACCATTACCCTCATGACATCCAATATCCATGCTTAGGGATATACACCGACCAGGCATATCATACCTACATTCAAATCTTGGGAATTGTGGGAATTCACAATGGTCTACTAGTATCTCCATTCAAATCCTAACACTTGGGTATTCACAATGGTATCACTGAATCAAAGTAATCCCTTTCATCCTATACATTCATATATATGCACAATCACATAGTTGTAATTTTGGATCCAAGGTACCACCTCTAATAATCCACTCTTGCATCAACCATTTCTCTAGATTCTAGTCGAGCTAGGAATCCACCCCCAATAAGTTTCAAGACTGGATCCCAACTATATCAAGAATCTGAGGGTTGCATCCATCTTATCAAGTGATTCATAGGCATCCTGAGCAATCACATCTATGTCAGGCCCAATGATCAATTCTTAGGCATCATGTGAAATCATGCATCATAATTGATCAACAGAATAAAATATAACTAAGTTTGGTCGAACACCCATGCTCATCACAGTCATCATAGGCCCGCCGATCTTATACGTAAGTTCAGGTTCTAAGTCAACCCCCGCAACCAGCACTACCCATGCTCATACACACCTTCTTAGGGTCATCCTGTCAACAAGAGAATCTTCTTGGGTCCCCTTGATCATTGTATATCATAGGCCCCCACATGAGGGTCCTCAGTCTCAATCAAGGTTTTGGGTTAACTACCATTGCTCTAAGGAAGTCACATCCCACAACATCATCAACAGGGTAACACCAACTCACATGCCACAAGGGGGTTTTATACATATGAAATATTCTGAGAGATGGCCCACAACCCATCTCGGTCATCAAGGTCTCACTAGGTCCATCTGCTCACCCAACCCACCATTCATATCCTATAGTCGATCCTCCTAGGCTAAGCATGTCTCAAGTAAAAGCCTCTTATATCGGTGGTTAAAGAAAACCATCTAGTACCAAGGTCCATCGAGGCCTTGGAACCTTGTGTGTCTTATTCAAGGCATCGCATTTTAAATTAAACAATTAAATTACACACGTCGACATCCTAAGTGGCATGACCACACACCGCATGCGTCATAAAAAAGCATAAATGCCATAGGGAAAGTGCATGGACCACTTACCTTTTACTTAAGATTTTCTATTTTTATTTCTAATGGCTAGCAGCAGCTGTTAAGGCCTATCTAGCCCATCAGCCTCATACAGACTCATCTATGCTCAACCGACCACCGCCAATCCACATGAGGCCCTAACTCATACTAAACATCCCACATTAATCAATTATAACATTTTCTAATTAATGAAAAATTTATTTTAAATATGCATAAATGTTTAAAGATTACCGGGTCATCCTGTCACGTTGAGATTGTAGGTTATGAGTGCAGTGGAAGCGCGTTGGTGGGTTTTCCCAACTTTAATTTTAGCATTAACAATGATCAATCTGAGATCTGTCATGATGTAAAATGTCAGATCTTTGGAATAGAACGAAGAACGAAAAATAAAAGAGGGGGTTCTAGAACCATAGAGATAGGATCGTAATATGTTGGTTATAATTAATTTAATTAATTGATAAGAATTGCCTTGATGGAATTCTTTCTTCATTGATGTCTCTGGTCACGATCCAGTGTGATCCGTCGTTGCATCATAGAATCCAAGTGTAGGATTCCTCTAGCAGTGATCCACACGTGCTCCACGTATCTCTGGAAGCCACTGAAGGGATCTCCAGGTGTTAGCATGGAAGAACCTTCTCTTGCAATGTCCGCCTTCGATCGCCTCGATCCGGTGGTGGTGGATCTCTCTCGGTCTTGAGAGTGTTCTTGGAGGAATGAGTTCTTTCAGCCTTGAGAGAACTCTCCAAAATTGTTGTGCACAATGATTTATGGAAAAGTGTTGGGGTTGTGATACATGGAATCCATCTCAGAATTCATAGCTTCTAGATATCTTGTAGATTTTGAGATTTATATTGCTTCCTTGTAGGATAGAGGTTCATCATTGTCCAACAATAATGATTCACCATCCTCGGTGACTAGGAAACCAAATCTCTCTGGTTCCCTTACCTCTCTTGAGCTCCTACGCAGTACTTGTGTTTCTGGAACCTCTTCCATGGGGACCTGTGGAACTTGTTCCTATACCAACTCCTTTGTATCTTGAGCATCAACTTCGTCGAAGTCAATATTGATCCCACTATCCCTTTTGAGGATGTTCTCCCTCTCAAGAAATACGACTTTTCTGGTGACAGTCACTTTCTTGTCTTGAGGGTTATATAGGTAATATCCTTTTTTCCTTGGGATACCCTATAAAGATACACCTTGTGCCCCGGGGTGCTAGTTTGTTGCCTGAGAAGGCCTTAAAAAATGTCTCGCATCCCCATACACGTGTATATGACAAAATAGGTTTCTTTCTATTCCATAACTCGGAAGGAATTCCATTTTCCGCCTTAGTTGGTACTTGGTTTAATGTGTATGTTTCAGTTTGTAATGCATATCCCCAAAAGGATAATGGAAGATCTGCATGACTCATCATCAACCTCACCATGTACAATAAGGTGCAGTTCCTCCTTTCACTAACACCATTCCAATATGGTTTATAAGGAGGAGTGAGCCGAGATAGAATCCTAGACTCCCATAGAAGATCGATGAACTCTTGGTTCAGATATTCTCCACCTCGATCCGATCGAAGTTTCTTTATCTTCTTACCAAGCTGATTCTCTACTTCATTCTTGAATTCCTTAAATTTCTCTAAGGCTTCTGACTTATACCTCATTAAGTAGACATAGCCATATCTACTCAAATCATCAGTAAATGTAATGAAGTAAGAATATCCACCTCTAGCTTCTACTGGAAATGGTCCACATACATCTGTGTGCACCAATCCTAGAAGCTTTGTGGCCCTTTCACCATGTCCACTGAAAGGCGTCTTGGTCATTTTACCTTATAAACAAGCGTGACATCTATCAAGTGGTTTTAGCTCAGTAGAGTCTAAATAACCATCTTGGTAGAGCTTTGTCATGCACTTCTCATTTACATTATTGAGATGGTGATGCCACAACTAGGTGATGTATGAGTCATGTGAGTTTGTTTCGTTATCGATTGCCAATACTTGGTTTTCATAATTTAATACATACATACCATTATTTAAATGTGCCATACCATAACATACGTTGTTATTATAAAAGAGACAACCCTTATTTCCAAACTTGAAAATAAATCCATCTATATCCAAACAAGATACAGAAATTATGTTCTTAGTAACACTAGGCATATAATAACAGTTATGTAAAACCAAAATCATCCCAGTCAGCAATGAGAGGTGGTAATCGCCAATGGCCAACACAGCCATCCTCGTGTCATTGGCATCTCGGAGATCCACCTCTCCTCTATCAATCTTTCTAAATCTACTTGGTTCCTGCATTTGAATACATATGTGAGCCCCACAAGCTATATATAATACTCAATGTGTAGAAATGGAAAGATTACACTCGATAACGAACGCACCTTTAGCGTACCCATGCTTCTGGGTGCAGTTCTTCTTCCAGTGGCCTTGCTTTCCACATGCAAAACATACTGCCTCCTGTTCCTTGCCCTACCTCTGGATCTTCCCCTTCTTGGAAGGACGGTGCTCGGGGGCTTCAGACCGTTTATAGGTCTTTGGCCCCTTTGCCTTGTCCTTCCTTTTCTTATTCACCATAAGGATTGCGGGTTTGTCACCCCCCATGTCCTTATCTACCTGGAGAATTAAGGTCAGAAGTTCTGATAGACTCTTCTCATTGTTGCTCATGTTATAATTGATAATGAAGCTAGATAAGGTCTTGGGAAGTGATGATAGGATGAGATCTGTATGCAACTCATCCGGGAACATAATCCCTAATATGCTCATGCGTTCAATGTAGCCAATGAGCTTGACTACATGATGCCCAACTGGCGCAGACTCTCTAAGCTTAGTTGTAAACAAAGTATTGGAGATCTCATATCTCTCATGTCACGCCTTCTCTTGGTAGATATCCTTAAGGTGAGACATCATTCTATACGCATCCATGTTTTCATGTTGCTTAAAGAGCTCATTAGAGATGGACGATAGCATGAAAAACTAGACATATGTGTCATCATCCATGTGTTCCATATAGAGAGATAGTTCCTCATCACTGGCCTCTTTTCTAGGTTCAACTGGAATAGTCTCTTCCAGCACATACAACTTCCTCTCGTGGCAAAGGATGACATGTAAACGCCTATGACACTCTTGGAAATTAGTGCCAGTGAGAAGGTTTTCCTTCTCAAGTATGGTTCACAATGATAATTTTGAATTCATTTTTCTTGTCATTTCTACAAATTAATATGACCAAAGGTTTTATTACTTTATCATAAAAACTGAGACAAATAAATAAATTAATACTTATTAATATCCCACTATTTTATCGAAATCCAATAGCCCTCACCATTAACTTCGGAATATTCCGTTACCTGAATATTCTAGTGGAAATGATCCATATTTCCCTTTGCATTACCCCAACTAGGGTTGGTCAAGCAACTTGAAGGGTTTTAGGTAGGCATTCCAAATTCCAACTGCATTAACTCGCAGCTCCTTGATTCGTTGAGTGGACTCCCCAATCCTGAAATCCTTTTATTTTGGATTTCATCAACCATTGCCTCTTGGTCACACCAAGTCCTACTATGGCAATCAACCCTTGATGCGAACCAAGTCAATTCAACCCTAAACCTTGAATTAGAATTCCCCGATAATTGAAAGCACCCCAACTAGGGTTGGTCAAGCACTTTGAACTATGGTTCAATTCTAACCAAGATTATGGAAGGTTATACCGACTTAATATTTCTTTGAGGGATTTTATCCTTATACGTAAATTTCCATTTTATTATCTTTGATTACATGCTTATTAATATTAAGTGGGATATACTTAAGTGATTAACCATGTCTAAGATAATATTTACACATAAGTCGGTCTTTATTTTAGTTCCATCTTGCATGCTTGTTTAATTCATTAATTGTGTGATCATGACAACACACCCAAAATAAATAAACCATGCAACTGACAGAAATAAAATAAATGGTATGATCATGAGCTTGTTCTATTGGTTAGTTTATCTAGCGGTTGATAAACTAACCCAAGACCTAGGGGAGAAACACCTTGAACCTTTCGGGTTCGTGTTTACAAATTTCCACATGTACACCTTTGTATCTCATTGGATTGGTTTCACCTTGGCTCCTAACTTGAGCCGCCTCCACTAGCTTGGGAGCTTCATCCATTACATATGCATTTATCTCACACGCAGGTGAGGGGTAAAAAGGGGTTTTTACATACAAGAATCCATGGGCGCATAGGCCCTACATATTAATGAGGAGAAGGCTTGCAGGCCAACAAATTTAATTTAAATAAATAAATTAAAAGAAACCATTCACATACAAAGGTCTTGGTCTATCTCATGATCATCCATATATGCAATGATATTTACATATAAATAAAACTAGCATTCAATTCTTTAATCGTTCTTGTTTAAGATAAATCACACTCGAATCAATTAATTATCTTTAATTAGTCAATCATTTTATCTTAAAACCTTTTTATGAATTTCCTTGATATTCTCATCCATCATAATTTTAAACAAATAAATTCATTTAAAATTATCCTTGTACGTAACTTGTACCTTGGAGGCAACCCGGTGAATTTCCATTCATTATGAAGATGTTAAATTAAACACGCATATATATATAACACCTATCACGTGTTGTGCCTCAGCTTTACGCTTGCACTATGGTACACATCTCAAGGGTTTTTATAATATAATAATAAATTTTAATAAATCTGCGTAATTTGGATGAGTGCACGGCGTGTAGTTCCGACTACACGGCGTGTACTTTTTGTTCATCGTCCATCTGAAGTACACACCTGGGGACATGACATGTTGATGTACTTTGGAAATTTTGGAGTACACGGTGTGTTCAGTGGGACACACATCGTCTAGTTTCCGCGTTACATGGTTTACAGCCGAGCAAGTCGTGTACGGGGTACACGGTCCAACCCTAACCCGAAGGGACTACACGTCGTGTTCAGTTGGATCACACGGCGTGTAATCTGGAAACCGTGTGCCACATGTTCCTAGTCAACACACAGTGTCATAAATGACTTATATGGGATCCAATACACGACCTGATTTGGCGGATCAGTCAATGCATTGAACCTAGACTACACGGAGTGTACTTCTGAATACACACCGTGTATTCTGGTGTTGTACGTCCAGGAGCGTTTGTCACCTCCAGATGAGTTCCTCAATTTTATTTTAATCAAAATTAAATGAAAAATTTGTTTCTGTAAGGTGAACGAGAAACGAGAGGGGAGGAACAGATCTCGAGATTCAGATTTTTAAGAACGATTAACTTGAATTAAAACAACTAAATTATTAAATGCAGAAAACACCAACGAAAAACTAAATAATTATAATCAACGATATGACCCCTCTGATACCACTTGTAGGTTCCAGGCACAGCGAAAGCACATTGGTGGGTTTTCCCAACTTGAATTTTAGCATTAACAACGATCAATCTGAGATTCGTCACGATGTAAGACGCCGGATCTTCAGAATAGAACGAAGAACGAAAAACAAAAGAGGGAGTTCCATAACCATAGAGATAGGATCACCATATGTTGGTTATAATTAATTTAATTAATTGACAAGAATTGCCTTGATGGAATTCTTTCTTCGTTGATGTCTCCGGTCACGATCCGGTGTGATCCGTCGTTGCGTCGTAGAATCCAAGTGTAGGATTCCTCTAGCGGTGATCCACACGTGCTTCACATATCTCTGGATGTCGCCGAAGGGATCTCCGGATACTAGCGCGGAAGAACCTTCGCTTGTGATGTCTGCCTTCGATCGCTTCGATCCGGTGGTGGTGGATCTCTCTTGGTCTTGAGAGCGTTCTTGGAGGAAGGAGTTCTTTCGGCCTTGAGAGAACTCTCCAGAATTGTTGTGCACAACGATTGATGGAAAAGTGTTGGGGTTGTGAGGATATTTATAATCAGGTTTGAGGTTATAGAGTTATGACAATAAATAAACGTGTTACGCATTTTATTTATTTCATTAACTCTTATTGAAAACCTCTCATGTCGAATGATTAATTCCTTGACATGCGCACACGCTGATTATAATAAATATCATTTAATAAAACGATATTATTTCCTCAAAATCCCGACTGGAAAAACTACACGTCATGTAATCATTAATACACAGCGTGTACTCGCTTTCCATAAAACTACACGGCGTGTATATTCAATATACACGGCGTGTACTTTTATTTTCCATTTTTCTTTATTTCCTCCACCACATTTATTAGTCCTTGAGTAATGACTATTTATTTCTTAAATAAATGTAACTGCATTACTCACTAATAAATATATATTATTTCATCCACAATATATTCTCTCGAATAACTAGTGTCGAAATAAATGTGATCAGGCATCCTTAAATAATTATTAAACCACAGTCGGGAATAATCTTTATTTAACTTGTTAAATTAATATTTAACTGAGATACATGGATACGCTTAGTGTGTGACCCTCTAGACCTCTTTCTTGTTGGCATTAGGTGGGTTTGCCTAAAGTCCAAGATTACTGTCTAGTAACGGGTCAAGGCACCCAAGAGAAAGAAGTTGACGCCGCATTGACATGTCACCTCATACGAACGCTTACCGTGTAATATAATCTCTTTGTCACGATATCTCGAATCAAGCGGGTTGCATGCTAGTGTCATCAACCCATGTGCTCAATTATTCTTTCTTTGACTTTCTGGAATTGAACTCACTCATACCTTACCATGACCATGGATTTATTTAGGCTATATCAATTCCATCAAAGGGCCTGAGATATCTACTTCCGTTATAGAACAGAAGGGACAAATCCTTTCTCGCATTATCTATTAATGCAGTATTACTCGTGACGCACCCAACGTATCCTACCTCACTGCGAACAGTGTGTCGCCATAGTTTTCATCAATACATCTAAATGTGCGAGTTGTAATACCCATTAATAATAATCTTAAAGTCTAAGGACCAATACAAATGTCCACAGATGGGAACATCCAATGACACTATGAAATATGGATTTCCTACTGGCAGGTCTCATTCTCATAATATCCTCCTGGATATTACCAAGGGCACACACCATGAGAAGGTGCCTCAAAGTTTTATGAGTCCTCACCCCTAATGGTCTGTATTATTTGTATCCCTCAAATAACATCATCCGGCCATAGAACATATATTCAAGAATAGTGTTATGGCACTTCCGGGTTCTCATCATAGCAGGGATCTGCTATGACCCTTTAATGCAACAGCTGTCCTTAGGACATTATCACATGTATTGTCATGCAGAAGAACAATCAAGATGTGATAAGGTATTTATTAATGAATAAAGTAAAAATTAGTTGGTTTTAGGCCACTAACTCCAATAGAGATCACTGATAATGGGGTGTGGTCTACTCCCAACACACACCAGAACATACTCCATGCAAAAGCCCCAATTAATATTGTTGTTTCAATGGCCTAATAATTGAAATTTAGGGTGAAAATCCTTTAAAAATCTAAACAGTGACGTACATTCATTGAAATGACACGCAATAGCAGATGGACGTCGTCGCGGGTTCTCCTCGAGTGAGGCTGAGTGAAACCCCCATCAGAAATTGTCAATTCTGCCATACTCTAGTGGAATTCATGTAAATCCCTAAAATGGAAATGCCCAAAATCAACATAGGAAGAACAACATGGGAGGGAGGAGGAATATCTTACTCGTTGACATCATCCAATCACACCCAAAAATGCTAGGAATGGTAAAGAAAGGGGGAAGGGAAGGTGTCGGAGATGTCTCCCCATGCGTCCCATGCATACAATGAAGAAAGGGGGGCCAAACCCACTTTTCAATTAAAAAACATACCTGCCAGTTTCACGCCATGACCGTAGGGGTCACACCGTAAATATTCAAGCAGTGGCCCCGGAGTCATCGACCAACCTATTTTCACATCCCAAATTCTCCTGACACAACCCATGAATCCTATTCATGACATAAATGACCTATTCATGCCATGAATCACCTGCATGAACACTTTTCAACAGTCCGGGCCCCCGACCACTCCTCGAGCATTCACTCAAACCCCTGGGGACATCCCCTAAACCTTAAACCACATCCAATACCATCATTTACATATGTTTAAACCATCGGAAACTCATTCTGATTACTGATTCCCAAAACAAACCATCCACCATACAAAAAATTCAAATTCCCAATGAATTCCATAACCCGTCCGAACATAGGGTTTTAGAGGTGGATCTGACCATGACATAGTGATCAGCTGACCATGTCATAGTGATGTAAAAAAACAATACACTATTTTATGGTTAGAACAACCATAAGATTTTTCCCTTGAAACTCTCCATTTTCCATATAAATATCAACATATTATGATGTGGTGGTCAAATGACCACACCATTTTGGGTGGAAACTTTGTAGACTATGAACAAGTTATACAACCACCACTATGGTTCTAAAAAAACACCCAAAACTTTTTTCTATTTCCATTTCTTTCTTATTGATTGATCGTTGATAATATATCTAATGTCACTGATGGGTTTCATCAGACATCTTTATGCGCATATGCAGTGGAAGAAAATGAAAAACTCCTTCCGAGATCGACTGGTAGTGGAATCAACAAGATGAAATAAGGAAACCATAAAATAGGCATACCTCACTCTCTATGCTATTGATCTTCATTAGCAGTGAGTTTGATCGAGTTTCCTCATCAACAAATAATGGGTTCCTACCACTAATGATGTCCTCTGACCACTGGAATCACCAAAAAATTTGGTAGGACATCTTCTCCACAATGGTGAGTAAGCACGTTCTCCTCGAAGGAAAATAGAGATAAGGGAGATTGAGATAGCTTCAGCCAATAGAGAATGAGATCCAATGTCTCAAATGAGGTCCATGAATCACTATTTTATAGGCCTCCTTCATTTAATGAAGGATCTTCTTGGAGTTCAAGTGTTTCATGCGTTATGAAACGACCAAACCATTTGACTTCCATCTAATTTATTAATCTGATTGTTAAACTCCTTTAACAATCAATATTTTATCTACACATCATCATATGATGTGTTCATAAGCCAAAATAAACATGATATTCAATATGGGAGAAACTGCGGACACTACAAAAAAACTAGAATTTAGCGATGTTATTTAGAAAACATCGCTAATTTAGACTAGTTTTTAAGGAGTTGTCGCTAAATTAGTGATGTTTTGTATGCAAACATTGCTAAATTAGCGACGCTTTTAAGGAAACGTTGCTAAAAATATTTAAACTTATATAGCTCATTTCTCCACATCATTGTAAATATATATTTAGATGTATACACACACACACACACACATGTATATATTAATATATATATATATAAACACAAACACACACACACACACATATATATTTATATATATATAAACACACACACACACACATAAATATATTTACATATATTTATATATAAAAACACATATGTTTTAAATTTAGTCACATTTTTAAGAAATCGTGGATATTTTAGTGATATTTTTACTAGTGTTTTAAAACGTGGCTAATTTTATATATATATATATGTATGTATGTATGTATGTATGTATGTATACATACACATATATATTTACACACACACACACATATATATATTAATATAAACATATGATATATATAGAATCTAAACATATAATATATATAAAATATAAACATATATATATATATAATATAAACATAAAATATAAACATATATATAATATAAAATATAAACATATAAACATATATATATAATATAAAAATATAAACACATGTGGGGGTGTGTTATGTGGTGTAAAAAGTAATATATTTTTTATTGTAAAAAAAACTTAGTGACGTTTTTTAGAAACGTCGGTGAATGAGGTGAAAATGTTTATAAACATCGTTAATTGGCGGAGTTTATAAACGTCGCTAAATTAGTGATACCTCATTTACCGACGTCAGAAACATCAGTAAATGAATTAGCAACATTTTAAAATATCGCTAATTTAGTGCAAAATCTCAGACCACAACGTTGTAAAAGTCACCACATCATGGTCAATTTCTTCATGTGGTCTTCTATATGACGTTGTGGTGCTCATATGGAATGATATATGATATCATTCGCACTACAAAAAAAACGTAAATTAGCGAGGTTGATAAACTTATTATTTATCATATTTGATTTGATTGTACATATATTTATATAGTGAACCCCAAAATGAAATCTTGAAAGTTTCACTTGAATCGGTTTTTTCCATTACTAAGGTTTGTTATATAAAGGCATTTAATACCTCTTTTGCTCATAGTCTCGGAATGATATATGTTTTGATGAATATCTTTGAAGCTTAATAAATTTCATCGAGGCTTGGGGACAACAAAGTATTATTTATTAATATTTTCATACCACCATGTTTGTGTATATTCCCTCTTTTGAAGCATTCTCTTAACTTTTCACTACTTTTTAAGATACTTACATGAGAACTTCCTATTTTAAGGGTGATAAAATATTTCTCATATTAAAGTGTTATATATGTTGTGGTGGTGTCAACAAGACAATTATCATCGACATGAGAATTAATCTTAATGAAGTGAATCATAATATCCAAGACTAATAGAAGGAAATGATATATATAAAGATGAAAAGAAATAAAATCATACAACATTTAAAAAAAACATTACAAAATCATAGAAAATCTCTATTATACACATTTGTATTTTATTATATTTTTCAACACTTTCAGAGTTTACAAGGAAATTTAAGATGTCAAAATTCATTACATCATCATATCATGGCTCATAATCGGGTCAATGAGTTGTGTTTCAATAGTTTCATTTCTCTTTAATTGATTGTAGATAAAGATTGGCAAAGTGTTTTTGCGTATGATAGGTACACACCCAATGTCCCTTCATACCTAAACATTCATTCTCACACTTTTTTTATTTGTTTGGGATGTGGATGTTCATTATTAACCACTTCAAATGGTTCCAATTTCTCTTTCCATTATATGTATTATTATGATTATCTCAATCATTTGTTTTTCCACGGCCTCAGTCATGTTCATCTTTACCATAATCTCAACAATAAATACTCACATTCACTTCAAGAAATGAAGGTCCACTAATTGACTAAGCTTCATAATTGCTCATCTTGAATTCATCATTTTGTTCTACAGTAAGAAGACATTAAAACGGTTTGTGATATTTTATAAAACCATGTTCATGGTATTGTTATTGCGTAAACATGTTCAAGGCATAAAATATAGATAATGACTTCTCAAACATCTCTATGTCGATAATATTTTCTCCACATAATTTTAGTTGTGAAGTGATTTTGAATAGAACATAAGTACATTCTATTGTGGAGATGATGATGGTAGAATATAAATGATTTGACAATGTATTTTGAGGAAGTGTTATTACACACTTTGATCATATCGGTTATGGCCTTTGCATCCAAATATATTTCAGAATCCAAAATCTATTATGCATAATTTTTATCTTAAAACGACGAGAGGAAACCAAGCTTAGCAATATTCATCAAAAAAATAAAACTTGCTTGGTAAAAAAGAACACTGAAAAGCAGGGTGAGTGATGTTAATGATGTGTTAAAAAAGATTCATCACAATGTTGATTGAAATTATGAGATATTTTGAAATCAATAACGCAATATAAATTGAGGACCTGAATATCACAATCGAGCACATCATTAGGTAAATCACTAACAAAATCGATCTATAATTGAAGTAAAATGTAAGTCCCAAAAGGGAGATAAAATAGACTCAAAGTCCTTATCCATTTATCATATCATCACAAATCTTTATACACAGTACAAAAACATATGATCAAAAGTTCATATCAATGTTTATCTTAATTGTGAAGTTCAAATAGGAGGAGATGATATTTAGAAATAATATCCTCAAGAATCATCATTTATTGGAAATTGTGACACCCATAATATAATTATTTATAACAATGTCATTGATAAAATTAATCATGAAATTATGGGTTATAATATTTTTTAAATAAAATCAATCATGTAATTATTTAGAAAATTAATATAAAAAAATTTAAATTATGAAATCCAAGGTCACCCACTCCCTTAAAAAATATCTAATAAATTACGTCAATTTCACAGGGGTAGATTGGTTATTTGACATGGGTTGAAATGGTTGGGATGCCCATCATCTGCTTCATTAAAAAGTGCGTTCTAACTAATGGACTTAAATGCTGAACCATAATTGCCTCATTATATTCCCAAGTCGACACATTTATAGTATTTTTTTTTCAAAATCAGATATGCGGAAAAAAAAAAAAAACTACAACTCGATTTATATAGGTTATGTGAGCGTAAAAATGAAAAAACAGAGCGGTATTGTGGGGCGAATATTTTAAAAAATAAAAACAAAGAAGATACGGAGCTGCAATAAATAGAAAGACTTCTTTTTGGTGTAATCAATAAATTGTCCCCCCATTAAGGCACCTGCCCTGTTCATCTATCCTTCTGCAGAAGACATTTATTTATTTATTTATAGTTTTTTTTTCATTTATAAATAATTTAAGGTTGTATTTATCGATAGATATTTTAGTTATTGCCCTTTTTGAACCCAATTGACACTCCATTTACCGAGAAAATAAAATCATTTTTCCAATGCATCAAAAATCTTATAATGTTACTTTACTTTCCACCAATCAACTAAGCACCTTCAATCTCACTTTAGAAATTTGATTTTTTTTTCATATAAATCTGCCTATTTTTAATTGCAAATTATATTTCATTTAAATTTCAAAATATCAACGTGAATTGTAGTATTGTCATTTCCTTAATGAAAATATTAATGTCATGGTATATTAAATATATATATATTTTTTAAATGTTAGCTAAAAAAGGATGTAAAAGGTTCCCTACGTACGTGTCCATTTTTACGTTGGCTTTTAACGCTCTAACGATAAATAGATGAAAACGGCCCCAAGAGATTTCAATAAAATATATAAAAAGAAACGAATCTATAAGAATAAAATATGTGAATATTGACAATATAATATTTTTATAAAAAATAATAATTGTGAACAAATAAATTGATTTTTAGGAAAAATTATCGTATGGATAGACATAAAATAAGATTTTAGGGACCAATTCCAATAAAAAATGTTTGTATGAATAAATAATAAAATTTATTCATATTATTATATTAGAAAAATGGGGACACCTGTCAATAAATATGTTGCTCACAATAAATGAGTCAATTTAGCTATTTTTTTAACCCACCATGCATCACATGTTGTGCGACGTGTAACCAGTGTGGATCTTATATTGGAGTCTCATGTACCACACATATATTTAAAAAAGGTGGCAAAAAGATCAAGAGGAAATATTAGTGGCAAGGCATTATGGATTATAAAAGGTTGATTAATAAAACCTAGTTCATAAATTGAAATGGCTTAAATAAAAATAGAATAAATATTTTTTTATGAAACCATTTCTTTATTTTGGTTGATATTAAATGAGAGGCGCACAAAGTTTAGATGATAAATCAAATGTGAAAAAAAAAACAATTGCATAGATGATCTTTGCCACGTTCATTATCCATGCTCGACCTTGTAGTGTCTATCCCTCTTTGACCCAGTGACCTTGTTGGCATGGCCCCTACCGTTAGATGGGGGCTATGACCTCTCACATCGAAGATGATCACCATCTCTTCCTCTTCGATTGAGTAAGTGTAAAAAACTAGATTATAAAGTGTTTCAATATTTTAATTAACTATTATGAATGCTATTTAGATTATTGTGTATTTATTGATTGTGCGTTACCAATTGATGTGAAATTGATCAATACTCTTTCATTTGAAAGTTCTTTTTTTAATAAAAAAATTGGCCTGACTATCTTAGTCTGAGAGCTTTACATTTGAGAGGGTGGTCCAGAATTCTTACATAAAAAAGAGGGTGATCCAGAGGCCTTGCATTGAGGGGTGGCCCTAAGACCTTACATTTGAGGGGTAATCTGAAGACCATACATATCGAGGGGTTACCCAAAACCTTGCATGAGAATTTCTTCCATTTAGGTTCGAATATCAAACCTCAAGGATATCACTTTGTGACGTTGACAAATCATAATACTTGCAGTTGATTCGATACCCTTTATTTTCTAGTAATTGACCACAAGACTTCATATCATATTTTCAACATCATCCCACTAAAAATTGACTTGACTCAACGAAATGAGACACATATCTTTATATCGCAAAGACGCTATCACTATATACGTGTGTATGTATTCTATGATATATACAACACACAAAAATGTCACAATTCATTTTGCAATCTCTCGTATTGATATCAATGTCATCATATTACTTTCTTCACATAATGTAAACATTTTGAAACCTTTTGTTTTAAAGACATATGATGCCTCAGAACTCAAACTTGATGATTCAATCAATTTTCTAAAATTGATTTGGTATTAATTCTTCATTACATCATGCAAATCCTTCAAGGAAATATGATTCTCCATCAATATTTTCATTCAAATAGTCCCAAAATGAAGTGTGATACCGAGCATTATATTAGCAATATGATAACTCAGTTTTGAACATAGTGATAAGTTCAATCCTCGTTCACCTACACCTATAATTTCTCCTATTAAGTAAATGTTTTAAATGCGATCACATCGAAAATTGAAGCATCAAATATTTTTGTGTGTGCCTAAGCATTGTTTGCTTTTAGTCATTGCATTACATAAAATATGGGTGATGATGTGAGAACTTGGATTTTTTCTCATTGGCTTTGTTTTTCAAGTGTGATTTTGGATTTATAATGAAAAACAATCTTGTTTGAGAGGATGTGACATTTGTGGGGGATCCTATTGAGATTCAGGATCATCGGGAGAAAGTGTTATGAGGACGTGTCAAAATGTTGAGATTTTGATTTATGTTGAATGGATGAAGTTTTTCTTGTCTCTTTTGTGAGGCATTGTATTTTTGTGATGAAAAAATTCATGTTTGAGAGGTATCGCATGAGATCTTTTTGAGGTTGTTTTGTTACTTCATGGATTTGGTTTTGATTCTCGAGGATGAAAATAGTTTAAGAGGTATCTAATATAGCAGCTTTGATTTTCTTGGTCCTCTACTCTATGTTTTTTCAGAGTAAGGGGTGTTGTAGTGGAGTTTGAAAGTGGTTCAAGAGTAAAGATATGAATTTTTAAATTTTGAAGAAAACCGCAATGTGGCCATGGACCCAATACATCATGGTTGGTCTTGGGTTAGTCTTCATTTGGGTGTAGTCATGGTGGCTTGGCCATTTTTTAGGAGAAGAGTTTTGTTGATTCCAACCATTTTGGGGGAGGTTTGTTCCGTATTTCTAAATGATGATGCGATGGTGCTTGTCACGACCCGTCCCCCAGGGCCCGTGCCGTGACTACCCCAAGCTCGCCTTCTATAGGCCAGAGGCTGATGACAAGCACCAAAGGCAGCAGCAGCCATGAACGACGCGAGGCCGCGGGGCGACGGAGGCCACGGGCGGCGGAGGCCGTGGGCGGCGCGGGGGCCGCGGGGCGGCGTCGTTGCGTCGTCACCTTCATCGCAGCCAGCGGTGCACCGATCGCCGCATCCGTTCGTCGCCATGGCACAAAGCTGCCTTCTTCCATCACGAAGAATACACCATTCAAGAAGAACGACGGAGGGGTCAGACCATGTTTGTTTGGCCCGCACCCTCCGCGTTAGAGCGGTAACAAGCGGCTCAACAAAAACTTGAATGAAGAACGTCAAACCCCACAACCTCCCACAATGATTATTCCCAAACCCGCAAAAGAAAACATCCGCAGATCAACTAATTAGAGTGTTGATCCACGTTCTTTGTTTTAGAAGGGAAGAAAATGAGAATATATAATCATGCACAACTAAACCCCTACCTCGATGGTTCGGTTGAAGATTGTCCGCGGTTGAGACAGTTTGGCGTTGTCGATCCCGCAACAAGTCTCCTCCAATGACGTCGGTGAGGAGAGGAAAAAGATGAAGTCGGTGATGATGGTGTTTCCTCGATTGTCGGTTCGTTCGTCGTTGGAGATCCTTCGACGGAGTTTGAAGAAATATCCGTCGAAGGAGAAGAGTTCTTCGTTGGCATTCTTCATTAGAGAATCTCTTTGTTGGAGGATGTGTTCTTCTAAGTTCTCCCAAGCTACCACCTTTGCCAACGATTAATTTCCCCAACAATCAAAACGAAGAATAACCAACTTATTAATTTAAAATAAGTAGATTAATAAGGTTGGCATAATTAAAATGCTGACACATTTCATTAATTGTTGGTTGGCTCCAACAATTAAATGAGGTGTTGACATATTTAATTGTATCAATTTAATTGGCTCAAATTAATGGAGGAAAAGAATTAATGGGGAGTTGAGTGGTTTCTCCCCCATTAAGAGGGTTCGGGTGGTCCCCGCCATTAATTTCAAATTGGGAGGTTAGTTCAGGTGGTCCCCACCTCTTAACACTCACATGGGAGGTTTAGGCTCAGGTGGTCCCCACCACCATAACCCACGTTGAGGAGTTTCTAAAATAAAAATGTTAGACATTTTTATTTTATTTTATTCTTTCACGAAAAGCACAAAAAAATTATCTTTCACTCTCGACCCACTACGGTTGAGGTGAAGGTCTCATTAAGTGAATACCGGCGCTGCGAGTTGAACGGTGTCCTCGGATTCCAATTCCGAGCACCGGTTCAAAAGTTACAAAAACCCGTTCGCACGTTTACTGAACGTACCCGAAAAAAAGTTCAGAAATTCATTTTGGGCACTCCGGGCCTCGGCGTCGTCAATTTTTGCGGACTCGTTAAATTCCCATTTAATTCAAAAAAAAAATTATACGGAATTTCCGGGTCTTTACATTCTCCCCACCTTAGGGCTTTATAACCCCGTAATCCACATCAAAAAACTAGGAAAACCAATGGGGGTACTGAGCACGTATCTGAGCCTCCCACTCCCATGTGCTCTCCTGGAGGTTCCTGTGCTTCCAACAAACACGCACCAGAGTTATCGACCGCCCATGAAGGACCCGCTCCTGTCGATCCTCAATCTCAACTGAAACCTCCATAAAATTCGCCTCATCGTCAATGTCCAGCTCATCGTGGTCGATGATGTGAGAAGGGTCGTGCACATATCTCCTCAGCAGAGATACGTGGAAGACGTTGTGCACCCGGTGCAATTGAGGTGGAAGAGCTAAGTGGTAATATGACAACCCTGCTTTTTATTACAACTTAAACATGATTTATTACATAAAACTTCACTTGATACAACAAAGAAGATCGAGAGGTTTAGTGTCTTTGGGGCTTAGGATCATTACATAAAAACTTAAAACATGAAATACAACATCTTTATTGAAAACTTCCTGTACATGACCACTACATTCCTTCGTACTTAACATTGCATGGGATAACCTGAGGACATGCATACGAAAAGGGTGAGCTATAAAGCCCAGTAAGGGAGTACACATGGAATAACATGAGTAGTACAATGCATGTTAGACAATAGGCATATCAATAGAGCATAAGAAAAACATGAACATAAAGTCATGATAAATCATGATAATCATAACATGGAAATGTGGCAACAACACTTAACATGGATTTAGCATGAGCCAAGGCTCATTGCACATGGAGCATGAGTAAATACTCATCGCACATAAAGTACGAGTAAACCCTCGTTGCACTTAAATTAGCATGAGTAAACACTCATTGCACATGACATATCATGATACTATACTTTACCCAATGCATTGGAGCACTATAAGGGCGCACCCTTCTTAAACATATCATTTCATGCATAAGTGTGCCACATGGATCATAAAACATGGAGTCATAAAACATAATCATTTATTCCACGATAAAGGAATATGGAATTCATACATGAAACTTTACAATCAATAAGTAAATGTGCATAAAGGTGAATACCCTTGATGGAGAAATGAGAATGGTATTCACTACACAATGATATTGGCTTAGAAAATCGGTGCGATTTCGGCAGCGTAACGGTGTGACATAAGAATTCATAAAAAAGGTTGATGAGAGAGAAAGGGGTTCCTCATCATATTTACATGTAATGGACAGTAAGGAGGCCATATAGATACATGTACCAACAATTGTAATGGAATTTAGATTCATGATACAAAAGTATTGCTTGAATGTAAAAGAGGAGAGAGAAGTTCCTTTCGGAATTTCGGCATAGTAATGGGTGTACATGAGAGACATTTAATGAGAGAGAAAGGGTCTCCCGTCATTCAAACATAAAGAGGGCAGTATGAGGGAGGTGAAAAACCATACCCCAACATTTATAATTGAAATTTAAAGGGAAAAACAACTTAAAGAAAATTGGACAAAAATGAGAAAGGAAGAAAAAACCCTTACTTGGAAGTGTGCTTCTAAAGGCTAGAGAGAGGCTTGTGAGAGGCTTCTTGGGAGTTTGGGTCACCTTGGGAGGATTCTAGAGAGAGTAGGGCATAGGTTGTACGAACTCCAAAGGCTTTGAGTGAGGAGGAAGTGGGAGCTTGGGTGAGTTTATATAGGAAAGGTGAGAGAATTCTTTATTATTTATGTTTGGGACCCCTTACATTAAATTAATCCAAACCACAAACCATCCCATGGTTTTTTCCCATGGTTTTTGGAAAAGGGAAGAGAAAAAAATATTTTATAAGGCCAAAGTCCGAACTTCTTAAAATATTAGGGTTGCTTATGTGGAGGTGAGTCACACTCCCATGAAAATTAATTTAAAAAGACAAGGTGTTTAATAAGTCTTGAGGGGTCCATTAATGCTTTCAAAAGTAAGACAAACAAACCCAAAATCACATTATTTTAATGGTAAAACATATATTGGCCGAACATAAAGATTATTGTATTTTATTACATCACTATTGGGTCATTATGATGTCATAAAACACATTATATATTTAAACGGTATTTAATTTTTACTCAAAAATTTGACTGTCTCAGAAAATTATGAAAAATTCACCGTTGGATAATTTTGAAGTCCTGATTCCAAAAATAACATTTATTTTATCTAAATAATTTTCTAAATATGTTAATTTTCACTTTTAAAATAAAAACCGACATTTATAAAAAATTCACGGGTTTTGACAAAAATGGCATTCAAACCTTAATAAAAATTATAATTGCATTCATACGATTACATGATCATTTATATATAATAAAATTAATCTAATAATAATAATAATAATATTTTATTAAAATTTTATTTAATTAAAAAATCCCTTAATTTAATAAAATAGATTTCTTAATTAAATAATAACTAAAAACACCATTTGTACTTTAAAAATTATTTACAATGCATCAATAATGACAAGAAATTATATTCATTATTATATAAAAAAATAATGTACATTAACATAGTACTATCGATTAGTTACATAACCCCTTAAAACAGCCGCATAAGACCTAAGGGTAAGGTGTGCGATGGTGACCGACTCTTGGGGTGGCTCGGATAACATCGCTCGAGTGGTAATTTCTATCAACTTCCACTTCTCCCGTAGACGGTCCCGTTTGAGCTTGACATGGTGAAGCTCAGCTTGGGCTTGGTCAAGAGCGAAGCCCAAGGATGCCACGTCTTTTTCGAGCTCCGATAAATGGGCTTCGTATGGGGCAATTCTACTAGATGAGGCCATCGCTTCCTTTGTCTAAGTAAAAAAAGATGTGTTAAAGCCCTATATTTATACTAATCATGTGATCACTGTTCAACGACTATAAAAGTAATGGTCACAATTCTTATCATAAAACCAATGAAGTTGACATGTTATAAAAACATTTTATATAAAGAGACATTTAATAAGATCAAGAGGGATTTTCCATTAATGAAACTTTGGGTCGTTACAATATCCCCCCCTTAAGAAATTTCGCCCTCGAAATTTTCCTTTTCCCACACTAAAACAGATGTGGGTAACTCAGCTTCATCATTTCCTCCAATTCCCAAGTCACTTCTTCGAACTTGTGGTTTCTCCACAACACCTTGATGAGAGGCATTGTCTTATTTCGTAGAACTTTTTCTCTACGATCTAAGATCTTCACTGGTTTCTCCTCATAAGAAAGATCGTCTTCCAATTTTACTACCTCAGAAGAGAGTACATGTGAAGGGTCCGGTATGTACTTCCTTAAGAGGGATACATGAAAGAGATCTTGTACTTTGGCCATAGTAGGCGGAAGTTCTAGTCGATAGGCCACAACCCCGACACGATCAATAATCTCGAAGGGGCCGATGTACCTTGGACTTAACTTCCCTTTCTTTCCAAACCTCATGACCTTCTTCCACGAAGATATGCGTAGAAAAACCATGTCTCCAACTTTAAACTCAAGGTCTCGTCGACGATTATCTGCATAACTCTTCTGTCGACTCTGGGCTGCCTTGATATGCTGCTGAATGGTTTTCACCTTCTCCACCATTTCCTCGACCATTTCTGGTCTAAGCAGCTTAGGTTCACCGACCTCATCCCAACATGCTGGTGTTCTACACCTTTTCCCATACAGGGATTCATATGGTGCCATTTGGATGCTCGAGTGGAAACTGTTATTATAAGAGAACTCAACCAGAGGAAGATGTTGATCCCATCATCCTTTAAAGTCCATTGAGCACGCTCTCAACATATCCTCATGTGTTTGGATAGTCCACTCAGATTGGCCATCAGTTTGAGGATGATAGGCCGTACTGAAGTTCAGTTCAGTATTCAGAGCATATTGTAGACTCTTCCAAAGCTTAGAGGTGAATCTTGGATCTCGGTCAGACACAATAGATAGTGGTACTCCATGAAACCTTACCACTTCCCTGATATATATCCGTGCTAGTTGATCCAATGAGAAATCCTCCCGAATAGCAATGAAGTGTGCAGTCTTTGTAAGACGATCCACAACAACCCATATTGCATTGTTGCCTTTGGATGTCCTCAGAAGTCCGATGATAAAGTCCATGGTGATGTTTTCCCATTTCCATTCTGGTATGGGCAATGGTTGCATCATCCCCTTAGACTTCTGCCTCTCTACCTTCACTTGCTGACACACCAGGCACTTTGATGTATATTCAGCAATCTCCTTCTTCATATTATCCCACCAAAAGTTTTCTTGGAGATCTCGATACATCTTTGTGCTCCCTAGGTGAATAGAGAAATTTGAACTATGTGCATCATCCAAAAGTTCCTTCTTCAGATCCGGAAATTATGGAACACATAGTCTTTTCCCAAACCACACAATTCCTTCTTCATTAACATTAAACTCCGAGGATTTCCCTTTTTCGATAGCTCCCACTTTTTCTTGAATTCCCACATCATCCTTTTTAGCATCCTTTAACCTTTCCAAAAGAGACGGTTGAGCAATCATTTGTGAAAGGATTGATGATGTTCCCTTCTCTATGATTCCCATGTCCATCTTCATCAAGTCTAAGAAGATTGGATCCTTCTCAATTATCATCATTGATAGAATCGCTGGATCCTTTCTACTTAGGGCATCTCCCACCTTGTTCGCTTTCCCAGGGTGGTAATGGATTGAACAGTCATAATCCTTGATGAGCTCTATCCATCTTCTCTGGCGCATATTAAGCTCTTTCTGTGTGAATATATATTTAAGAATCTTGTGGTCGGTATATATCTCACATTTCTCTCCATAGAGATAATGCCTCCATATTTTCAAGGCAAAGATCACCGCCGCCAACTCCAGATCATGCGTTGGATAGTTTAGCTCATGGATTTTCAACTGCCTTGAGGCATATGATATCACTTTATCATTCTGTATCAGCAAACATCCTAAGCCCTTCTTCGAAGCATCACTGAATACCACAAAAAGTTCCCCACTTATGGGTAAAGTGATCACGGGCGCAGTGATAATCCTCCTTTTCAACTCCTTGAAGATTTCTTCACATTCATCACTCCAAGAAAACTTTACTCCCTTTCGAGTTAGCTTGGTAAAAGGGTTGGAAAATCGTGAGAAGTTTCTCACAAATCGTCGATAATATCCAGCTAACCCCAAGAAGCTACAGATATCTGTTACCGATGTTGGCCTCGGCCATCCCTCAATTGCATCTGTTTTGGAGGGATCCACAGATATCCCATTTCTTGTGATGATATGGCCCAAGAATGAGACCTCCTTCAACCAGAACTCACACTTGATGTACTTTTCATAGAGCTTCTCCTTGCGCAAAGTCTCTAGTACAGTTCTTAAATGCTCCTCATGATCCTCATTGGTTTTGGAGTATATTAGAATATCATCTATAAATACTACCACAAATTTTTCTAGGTAATCTCTAAAGACTCTATTCATCAAGTCCATGAAGATTGCTGGAGAATTGGTGAGTCCAAAAGACATTACTATGAATTCATAGTGCCCGTATCTTGTACGAAAAGCAGTCTTGGGGACATCTTCCTTCTTCACCCTTACTTGATAATATCCCGACCGCAAATCTACCTTGGAGAAGAATTGTGCTTCACGCAACTGATCGAACAATTCATCAATTATTGGGAGAGGATACTTGTTCTTTATCGTGATTTTGTTAAGTTCACAATAATCGATGCAAAGCCGCATTGACCCATCCTTCTTCTTGACGAAGAGGACTGGTGCACCCCATGGTGAAGCACTTGGGCGTATAAACCCTTTATCCAGATTCTTCTATAGTTGTTTCGTCAGCTCTTCAAGCTCTACAACAACCATTCTATATGGAGTCTTGGATATTGGTAAAGCCCCGGGTATAAGTTCAATTGAGAATTCAACATCCCTTCTAGGAGGAAGACCAGCCAGTTCCTCGGGAAACATTTCAGCGAAATCCCTCACAATAGGCATTTCTTCAAGGATGGTTTCTTCTTTGGACTCAATCATCTGAGCCAGATACACGTGATCATAGGGTAGTAATATCCATTCTTGAGATGATAGAGCTAAAGGAGATTCATCTTCCTCCTTACACTTGTAAATAATCGGGGGTCGATTCTCCATATGGAGTGTGATTTCCCTCTCCCGACAATTTATGTTGGTTCTATATAAGGAAAGACAATCCATGCCAAGAATTGCATCAAATTCCACCAGAGAGAGTATGACGAGGTTCACCGGGAAATTCAATCCACAGATTATAATAGGGGAGGACTTATATTCATGGGATGCAATAATTTCCCCATTTGCCGTACTCACCGACATCTTCACTTCCATGATTTGTGGTGGTGCTAGGATTGTTCTACTAAACTTTCGAGATATAAAAGAATGCGTAGAACCTGAATCAAAAATTACGTTTGCTATTATTGAATGAATAACTAGCGCACCTTTCACCACTTCGTTGTTGGGGTTCACTTCGGCAGAAGTGATGGAAAAAGATCTTCCTTGCTGCCTTGGAGGTTGTTGGTTGTCTCCTAAAACCCTTGGATTAGGGCACTGATTTGCAAAATGACCTGTTTCTTTGCATTTGTAGCATTGAACAACGAGTTGAGGTTCGAACAGAGAATTAATCTCCTCTATTGCAGCCGCAGGTCTTTCTTGCTGACAGTTAATAGCTAGGTTCCCTTCTCTTCCACACCTAAAGCATTTCCTCGTCCCCTTAAGGCAATTTCCAGGGTGCTTCTTTCCGCACTTTTGGCAAGTGGGGTGCTGGATCTTCTTAGCACCGTTGGATTTATCCATCGAACCACCAGCATTGAAGTCCACCTTAAGCTTATTATCCCCATGATACCCCTATGATTCTCTGATCTCCATTTAGACCTTGAGGGCACATTGGACAATTTCCTCATAGCTTTCGAAGTCACGGATCGCTAATGCTTTCCGCAGGCTAGGCTTCCGCCCACCAAAGAAGCGGTCAACCTTGCATTCAGGGGTAACGACAAAGCCGGAGGCGTATCGTGCAAGCCTTGTGAAGTTTTCCTCGTATGCTCCAACATATTCTTCGTCTTTTTTCTTGAGGGAAAGGAAGTCCCTTTCCATCTTAAGCCGGAGGGTGCGCAGAAAATATTTATCGAAAAACATCTTCTGGAAATCCTTCCATTCCAACGCCTCGATATCTTCCTAAGGCTTCGTATTTTTTATCAACGTCCACCATTGATCAGATTCACCCTCCATACGATAAGACGCCAGGAGAAACTTCTCTTGTTCAGAACATTGAAGGATGGAGAAGATCTTTTCAATGGAGTTGATCCATTGTTCAACGATTGTGGGATCGGATGATCCACTAAAAGTAGGAGGCCTTTGTCTCATGAAGCTCTCGATAGTGACTTGTTCTTTCTTAGAGGGGGTTGAACGTTCCTCTTGACCCATGTTTCTATTCAAAACTTGAGTTAGCTGAGAGAGAAGCGTGACAGAGTTCGCGATTCCTGCTCCCATTGGATTGGGCATCTCATTAGTACAGTCATCACATTGATCTTCACAATAGTTGTTAGCCTGAGTCCTCCTATTACTGGCTATTGGCTAGAATAAAAGGAAAGTTAGGGGTAACACATAAAGGGTAATCCAAATACAAAAGTTGATGACTTATAAATAAACTTTCATTTCCTTAACTCATGAGTCTATAGGCTTCAATCTAGGATTTTCATGATCTACTTTCTAACATATATTCTTAGGGAATTTTTTTATTCCCTTAATAAGGGTTCATACTAAGCTTGTGAATTTACCAAAGCATATCCCCCGGGAGTGTCGTAACCAAGAGTGAAGCAAGGCCTGTTTTCATGCACCAGTTCCCGTTCGAGTCTAGATCAAAGCGGTGTTTTCGGGTTTTACCCCTAGGATACATCTGTGCTAGAGCCGCCTCTACCTGATCGTATCCAGACAGGGATGTATTTGCTTGATAACCCACTTACTCAATACTCACCAAAACTTAGGGACGTTTTTATTGTACTTAGTCTTGTATCTAAGGCTTTACTAGGGTTTTCTAATCCTAATCCCAAAAATAACCAAACCTATCCTCTGATACCAACTATGACAACCCTGCTTTTTATTACAACTTAAACATGATTTATTACATAAAAATTCACTTGATACAACAAAGAAGATCGATAGGTTTAGTGTCTTTGGGGATTAGGATCATTACATAAAAACTTAAAACATGAAATACAACATCTTTATTGAAAACTTCCTTTACATGACCACTACATTCCTTCGTACTTAGCATTGCATGGGATAACCTGAGGACATGCATAAGAAAAAGGTGAGCTATAAAGCCCTATAAGGGAGTACACATGGAATAAAATGAGGAGTAAAATACATGTTAGACAATAGGAATATCAATAGAGAATAAGAGAAACATGAACATAAAGTCATGATAAAGCATGATAATCATAACATGGAAATGTGGCAACAACACATTACATGGATTTAGCATGAGCCAAGGCTCATTGCACATGGAGCATGAGTAAATCCTCATTGCACATAAAGTACGAGTAAACCCTCATTTCACTTGAATTAGAATGAGTAAACACTCATTGCACATGACGTATCATGATACTATACTTTACCCAATGCATTGGAGCGCTATAAGGGCGCACCCTTCTTAAACATATCATTTCATGCATAAGTGTGCCACATGGATCATAAAACATGGAGTCAAAAAACATAATCATTTATTCCACGATAAAGGAATATGGAATTAATACATGAAACTTTAAAATCAATAAGTAAATTTGCATAAAGTTGAATACCCTTGATGGAGAAATGAGCATGGTATTCACTACACAATGACATTGGCTTAGAAAATCGGTGCGATTTCGGCAGCGTAATGGCGTGACATAAGAATTCATAAAAAAGTTGATGAGAGAGAAAGAGGTTCCTCATCATATTTAAATGTAATGGAAATTAAGGAGGTCATATAGATACATGTCCCAACAATTTTAATGGAATTTAGATTCATGATACAAAAGTATTGCTTGAATGTAAAAGAGGAGAGAGAAGTTCCTTTCAGAATTTCAGCATAGTAACGGGTGTACATGGGAGGCATTTAATGAGAGAGAAAGGGTCTCCCATCATTCAAAAATAAAGAGGGAAGTATGAGGGAGGTGAAAAACCATATCCAAACATTTATAATTGAAATTTAAAGGGAAAAACAACTTAACGAAAATTGGACAAAAATGAGAAAGGAAGAAAAAACCCTTACTTGGAAGTGTGCTTCCAAAGGATAAAGAGAGGCTTGTGAGAGGCTTCTTGGGAGCTTGGGGCACCTTGGGAGGATTATAGAGAGATTAGGGCAGAGGTTGGACGAACTCCAAAGGCTTTGAGTGAGGAGTAAGTGGGATCTTGGGTGGGTTTATATAGGAAAGGTGAGAGAATTCTTTATTATTTAGGTTTGAGACCCCTTACATTAAATTAATCCAAAACACAAACCATCCCATGGTTTTTGCCCATGGTTTTTGGAAAAGGGAAGAGGAAAACAATATTTTATAAGGCCAAAGTCTGAACTTCTTAAAATATTAGGGTTGCTTATGTGGAGGTGAGTCACACTCCCATGGAAATTAATTTAAAAAGACAAGGTGTTTAATAAGTCTTGAGGGGTCTATTAATGATTTGAAAAGTAATCCAAACAAACACAAAATCACATTATTTTAATGGTAAAACATATATTGTCCGAATATAAAGATTATTTTATTTTATTACATCACTATTGGGTCATTATGATGTCATAAAACACATTATATATTTAAACAGTATTTAATTTTTACTCAAAAATTTGACCGTCTCAGAAAATTATGAAAAATTCACCATTGGATAATTTCAACGTCCTGATTCCAAAAATAACATTTATTTTATCTAAATAATTTTCTAAATATGTTAATTTTCACTTTTAAAATAAAAACTGACACTTATAAAAAATTCACGGGTTTTGACAAAAAATGGCATTCAAACCTTAATAAAAATTATAATTGCATTCATACAATTACATGATCATTTATATATAATAAAATTAATCTAATAATAATAATAATAATATTTTATTAAAATATATTTAATTCAAAAATCCCTTAATTTAATAAAATAGATTTCTTAATTAAATAATAACTAAAAATACCATTTGTACTTTAAAAATTATTTACAATGTATCAATAATGACAATAAATTATATTAATTATTATATACAAAAATAATGTACATGAACATAGTACTATAGATTAGTTACATAACCCCTTAAAACAGCAGCATAAGACCTAAGGGTAAGGTGTGCGATGGTGACAGACTCTTGGGGTGGCTTGGATAACATCGCTCGAGTGGTAATTTCTATCAACTTCCACTTCTCCCGTAGACGGCCCCGTTCGAGCTTGACATGGTGAAGCTCAGCTTGGGCTTGGTCAAGAGCGAATCCCAAGGACGCCACCTCTTTTCCAAGCTCTGATAAATGGGCTTCGTATGTGGCAATTCTACTGGGTGAGGCCATCGCTTCCTTTGTCTAAGTAAAAAAAGATGTGTTAAAGCCCTATATTTATACTAATCATGTGATCACTGTTCAACAACTATAAAAATAACGGTCAAAATTCTTATCATAAAACCAATGAAGTTGACATTTTATAAAAACATTTTATATAAAGAGACATTTAATAAGATCAAGAGGGATTTTCCATTAATGAAACTTTGGGTCGTTACAGGTAAGCCACCTCACCAACTCTGCTGAGGACCTGAAAAGGTCTGATGAACCTTAGAGATAACATTCCGTCTCGGCCAAATCTCTGTAAAACTCATCGGGGTGAGATCCGTAGAAAGACGTGGTCACCATCCTTGAACTCTAGAGGTCTCCATCTCCTGTCGGCATAAGACTTCTGCCTGCTCTGTGCAGTCTTCATCCACTCCTGGATGATCTGCACTTTCTCTGTGGTATCCTGTACCATTTCTGGTCCCACTAGTGTTGACTCCCCTGGGCCAGTCCAGCACAAAGGTGATATGCAAGGTCGCCCGTACAATGCCTCAAAAGGTGTCATCCCAATGGTGGAGTGATAGCTGTTGTTGTATGCAAACTCTACCAAAGGCAAGTGATCCTCCCAACTGCGACCGAAGTCGAGGACACAAGCACGCAGCATGTCCTCGAGAGTCTGAATGGTCCGCTCAGTCTGGCCATCCGTTTGAGGATGGAAGGCAGTGCTCAAACGAAGCTGCGTCCCGACAGCCTCCTGCAACCCCTTCCATAGTCGGGAAGTGAAACATGTATCACGATCAGAGACAATCATTGAGGGTAATCCATATAGTCACACAATCTCCTGTACATAGAGGCGTCCTAAGATCTCTATTGAACCATACTCTCTAATCGGTAGGAAGTGAGCTGACTTGGTGAGTCGGTCGACGATCAACCAAATCGGGCCATGACCCCTAGATGTACGTGGAAGTCCTGTCACGAAGTCCATGGATATCCCATCCCACTTCAACTCTGGGATTTATAAAGGCTGAACCAAGCCTGCTGGTACATGATGCTCCGCCTTCACTTGCTGACAAGTGAGGCACCAAGAGACAAACTCTCCTACTTCTTTCTTCATTCTCGGCCACCAGTGATATCTTCAGAGATCCTGATACATCATAGCCACTCCTAGATGTACCGATAGAGGGTATGTGTGGAACTCCCTCAACACTTCCTCCCGAAGTGACACTGGTACCATGGTACGTCCTCTGAAGAGGATGATGTGATCCCCATGTTCAGAAAATCCATCAGGTGCCTGCCCCGTGGATATCTGAGCACGTCGAGTCTCGCAATCAGTGTCTCTGCACTGCGCCTCCCTGACTCGCTGGAGAAGTGGGGGAGTGACTGTAAGAGACTGAAAGAAAGCTGCTCCATCCCGATCCACAATGGATATCTGCAAAGCAGCTAGCTGCTCAGTCGCCTCACCTAGCAACTGTATACCAGATCTCCAGCTGAGTGCATCTGCTACAATGTTCCTCTTCCCAGAAGTATAGACTATCTCGAAGTCATAGTCCTGGAGGAACTCAAGCCAACGTCGCTGTCTCAGGTTCAGGTCCTTCTGAGAGAAGATATATCTGAGACTCTTGTGATCATAGTACACTGTAAAACACTCTCCCATCAATTAATGTTGTCACATCTTCAAGGCGAAGACCACTGCTGCTAACTCTAGGTCATGGGTAGCATAGTTCTGCTCATGCTATCTCAGCTGCTGATAACCATATGCGATAACTGCTCGATCCTGTATCGGGACACATCCAAGCCCGGTCCTTGATGCGTCGCAGTAAAATACGTACCCTACACCCTCCTCTAGTAGCCTCAAGATGGGGGCACTAGTCAGCCTCTGCCTCAGCTCCTGAAAACTCTGCTGGCATCTCTCTGACCACACAAAGGGTTTCCCCTTCTTCGTCAACGCTGGTAGTGGTGCTGCAACTCTGGAGAAATCTGGCAAAAATCTGCGGTAGTATCCGGCCAATCCTAGGAAACTCCGTACCTCCGTCACACTCCTGGGTGGCTCCCAATCAAGTACCACCTCAATCTTCACTAGATCCATTTCAAATGCCTCTATGATGATGTGTCCTAGAAAGTGAACCTCTCGGATCCAAAACTGGCGCTTCGAGAGCTTACCATAAAGCTGGTGCTCTCAGAGTGTATCAAGTACTACTTGCAAATGATAGGCATGCTCCTCCTCAGTAGCTGAGTAGATCAAAATGTCATCAATGAAGACTACTACAAAGCGATCAAGGTATGGATGAAATATCCTGTTCATGAGTCCCATAAACACTGCTGAAATGTTGGTTACACCAAATGACATAACCAAGAACCTTTAATGGCCGTACTGACATCTGAAATCCATTTTCTTCACATCCTCGTCTCGTACTCTGAGCTAGTGATAGCCTGATCTGAGATCTATCTTCGAGAACCACCGTGCTCCATTCAGCTAATCAAAGAGGTCTTCAATCCTTATAAGTGGGTACTTGTTCTTCACGGTCACCTAGTTCAGGCACCGATAGTCAACACAAAGCCTCAAGCTCCCATACGCCTTCTTGGAGAACAAAATCAGGGCTGCCCAAGGAGATACACTGGGCCGAATGAATCCCTTCCCTTGCAAGTCCTCTAGCTGTATCCGTAGCTCACGAAGCTCTATGGGAGCCATCCGATATGCTGGTGTAGATATCAGTGCCATCCCAGGGTACAAGTTAATGTAAAATTCCACCTCTCTACGAGGAGGTAGACCTGAAACATCATCAGGGAAGACATCTACGTACTGGTTCACCACTACAGGATAACTCAGACTCTCTACATCAACGGCTCTAAGGTTAAGGCTAGCCAACTGATGAGTGATCGGCTGCACTCTCCTCTGGGTAAGTCCATCATGTGCTGCAAAGGCTCCCTTCTCGCCGGTGAAGGTAAACCTGGTCCCATCAGTGCGGAAACACCGCACTTTGCACCTAATACAGTCAATCTGAGCATGGACTGTAGATAACCATTCCATACCCAAGATGACATCAGAAGGCCTCGACGCCGCTACTAGGATATCCCAGCCGAAGCTCTCACCTCCTAGAGTAAGCTCTTACTACCGGCACTAGTGCGTAATCACCGAATCTGCTCTCGTATGAGTATCTAGCCATAAGGATCGATCCAACGACTCCGTCAAAATATCCGAGCTCCGAACGAGGGTAGTGGAAATAAAGGAATGACTGAAACCTGTGTCTATAAGTACTACAACTAAGGTAGAGTAGTCACAGATCATACCTCGTATCATCTTTGGAGCACCATGGTTGTAGGCCTCAGCTGCTTGGAGCTGAGCTCGCCCCTGTCCTTCTGCTCCCTATGGTCAGGGTGGACCACCTAGTGGTGGTGGCAGTAACATCTCGAATCGTCGCCCACTGTCAGCTGCACGACCAGATCCTCTGCCACGTCTGCCTGATCCCTACAGACATCCTCAGTTGAACCTCTATCTCTTCCTGGGCAGTCCTTCGACCGTCTGCTAATCATCCATATGGCGGGTCGGATAGTCACGAGCCATGTGACCCTGCCCGCTGCATGTGTAACACTGCCCGCTCCTGGCATGACTGGCTCTGCCTCAGGTTCCCCACACAACCGACCCTGAATCCTATGGTCGTCCACCTATAGGTTTGGTCCTCTTGGACCTCTGTGACATCTGTCTGCTGCCAGCTACAAAAGACTCCTCTACGTGACGTCTGGTGGTGGGTATCGCTGCTGGTGACTGCTCAGCAAGGAAACTCTCCACTAATAGGGCTCGCTCTAACACCCCCGCCTGTGTTGGAATGCTAATAGAAATCATCGAAGCCTTGATCTCTCGCCTGAGTCCCTACTCGACGGTCTGGGCCCTGAAGAATGGGTCCTGCACCATATCAGTGGAGTAGCGTGAGAGGTTAGTGAACCTCTCTAAGTACTGAGCCACAATCATGCTGCCCTACTATAGATAAAGAATCTCCTGTATGCGCACTGCGCGAAGAGTCGATGGAACAAACTCTGCCCGAAACAGGCTCTCGAAGTCTGCCCAGAGAAGCGTCACCTCGTCATGAGCCTGGAGCGTCAAGCTCCACCATCTGCCTACTACTACCTATAGAAGGTTGGCGGAAAGGATCACCATGAGATCAACTGGTGTCCCTACTTGTCGGAAGACTCTCACCACAGCCACCAGCCAATCCTCAACCGCCTGTGGGTCCGTCTCTCCCCTGAACCTGGGTGGCCTCTGGCGCTGGAACTCGTACAACACACTCAAGTGGTGTGCACCCTCTACTGTTGGGTCTAGTGGCATCAGTGTCCCAACGGGTAATGGTACAACTAGTAACTCTATTGGAAGAGGGACCTGCACCGAGGCCTCGTCGCTCGGTGGGCTATTAGTGCGTACTATATCTGGAACCCTAGCTGGCTGTCTGCGTGGAGGCATCCTGAAAAGAAACAGGTGAGCCATGGTAAAAAAGTTATACCTGGTGAGGTAATTCAAAGAGTTCACAAATAAGACTCCTGAAAACACACATGCAATTAGTGTTTTCGTGCACTGAGTCGGAAATCAGAAGTTAGGGTCCTGGTGTATGGATACGTCGGCCGACGCACCAACACTGGATTCCCTAAACTGATAACCACATTCACTACATTTAACACTATTTCCATTAAAAAGAACGACCAGTGTCCTATGTTCTACGGTAGAACCAACCCCCCTCTGATACCAATTTGTCACGACCCATCCCCCAGGGCCCGTGCGGTGATTACCCCAAGCCCGCCTTCCACAGGCCAGGGGCTGGTGACTAGCACCAAAGGTGTATTCCCTAAAACTGGGAAGACATCGCCTTTATAACCTGTAACACACACAACCAAGCACACAACAAGATACAAACTCAAGTCAACTAAATAGTAAACAGAGTGAGTACAGTAAGTAAAAGGGGCTAGAATACAAGCCCAATTAGAAAGTACAAAGAAAACTGGAAAGTACAAGACGACTGATAGGTAAAAACCGCCTCCTAGATCATCCACCACGAATCCTACCTGAAGGGTAGGTACAACTCACGAACGACCGTCTCTGCGGTTCGCCTCGTCTAACATACACCTCCGAGCCACCTCCTGTCCTGGTACTCTCGTCCTTAGTCAGCGCTGTCCATAATCTGCAATAAACACAACAGGGTGCGAGCATAACCCATGTAGGGGTGAGTATAATGATACTCAGTAGGGACCCCGAGACCCTCAAGGTATCACAAAATCCACCAAGGATAAACCACACAATAGGAAATCAACTGAAAACCCTACTTAGGTATATGCCCATACATATACCTAAGTTATCAAGTATACCCATCTCAATCATGAGGAAACACAGAGTCCAACTCAAAAGCCCAAATCTCAACTGTTCCACAAAGGAAGGAACACCACAAAGGTAAGTACCACATAGGTACGCCACACAGAGGAATACCACCAAGGTATTACCACAAAGGAAAGTACCGCTCAGGTACAGACTCAACTCACACCAGGAATTTATTAAGTACAATAGTAGAGATGATTAGATGTCACTACTAAATCATCTTACTATGTTAAATGGCAGACCCACGAAGGTTCCCTAAGTGCTGACCCACATAGGATCACTCGGTGCTGACCCACACAGGATCGCTCGGTGTTGACCCACACCGGATCACTAGGTACTGACCCACACAGGATCGCTCAGTGCTGACCCACATAGGATCGCTCGGTGCTGACCCACACAGGATAGCTCGGTGCTGACCCACACAAGATCGCTAGGTGCTGACCCACACATGACCACTCTTCATTCTTCATGTCACAGCCAGCTACTGGGTTCCCGTACTAAGCTTTCTCATCACCAGGAGAGTTCGCTCCTCAATCCACTGGTCGATACTCCAACTTCCATGAAGTCCCATGAAGAAGTATCTCAAAGGACCGCCATGTCATAGGGGTCTCAATGCAATAGACGATGCATCAATCGGACGACCGGTCTGTAAGTTATTAGCCTTTTAGTCCCAGGGGCCTGGTTGGATTCGTGCTCGATCCAACCCGACCGTACCCCAACTTTACCCAAAACTCCAGTGAGGGTATATCAAATGGACCGTCTCTCTCCAAGTTTTACAGTTCCATTGACGGTTTGTCAAATGGACTCCTGGTGCCAAAGTTATGGCCGATAGGGAAAAAAGCTCGTAGCTGGTTCGGGTCCGGTCCGACCTGGCCTGGGCCGACCCGACTCGGTCCACTGGGTCTGACCCGGCCCGAACCATGCTGGGTGGCACGGGGGCCGTGGAGCGGCGCGAGGCCTCCAGGGCGGCGCATAGTCCACGAGGGCGGCGCGGAGGCCGCGAGGGCGGTGCGGAGGCCACAAGGGCAGCGCAGAGGCCGCGAGGGCGGCGCAGAGGCCACAAGGCGGCGAGGCCATGGGGGCCGTGAGGGCGGTGCAGAGGCCGCAAGGGGGTGATTCCGTGGGGGCGGTGGGCAGTGAGGGTGGCGGACAGCAGGGGCGGCGGGCTGCGCGGGCAGCGGGCGGCCGGGGCGGCGGGGGCAGCGAGCGGCGGGGGCGGCGGGGGCGGCAGGGACGACGCGTAGCAAGGGGGGGGGGGGGGTGGGTTCAGGCGACAGGGGCTGCGGGCAGCGCGGTGGCCGCGGGGCTGCGCCGTTGCGCCGTCACCTCCATCGTGAATGACAGTTTGCAGGGCACCGCATCCGTTCGTCACCGCGGCACAAAACTTCCTTCTTCCATTGTGAAGAACACACCATTCAAAAAGAAGGACGGAGTGGTCAATCCATTTTTGTTTGGCCTGCACCCTCCACGTTAGAGCAGTAGCAAGCTGCTCAACAAAAACTTGAATGAAGAACGTCAAACCCTATAACCTCCCACAATGATTATTCCCAAACCCGCAAAAGAAAACATCTGCGGATCAACTAATTAGAGTGTTGATCCGTGTTCTTTGTTTTATAAGGGAAGAAAATGGGAATATATAATCATACATAGATAAACCCCTACCTCAATGGTTCAGTTGAAGATTGTCCGCAGTTGAGACGGTTTGGCGTTGTCGATCCCGCAACAAGTCTCCTCTAACGACGTTGGTGGGAAGAGGAAAAAGATGAAGTCAGTGACGATGGCGTTTCCTCGATCGTCGGTTCGTTCGTTATTGGAGATCCTTCGACGAAAATTGGAGAAATATTCATCGAAGGAGAAGAGTTCTTTGTTGGCGTTCTTCGTTGGAGAAGCTCTTCATTGGAGGATGTGTTCTTCCAAGTTCTCCCAAACTCCCACCTTTTCCAAAGATTAATTTCCCCAACAATCAAAATGAGGAATAACCAACTTATTAATTTAAAATAAGTAGATAAATAAGGTTGGCACAATTAAAATGATGAAACATTTCATTAATTGTTGGTTATCTCCAACGATTAAATGGGGTTTTGGCATATTTAATTGTATCAATTTAATTGGATCTAATTAATGGAGGAAAAGAATTAATGGTGAGTTGAGTGGTTTTTCCCCTATTAAGAGGGTTCGGGTGGTCCCTGCCATTAATTTCAAATTGGGAGGTTAGTTCAAGTGGTCCCTACCTCTTAACACTCACATGGGAGCTTTAGGCTTGGGTGGTCCCCACCACCATAACCCATGTTGAGGGGTTTCTAAAATAAAAATGTTAGACATTTTTATTTTATCTTCTTCTTTCACGAAAAGCACAAGAAATTATCTTTCACTCTCGACCCACTGTGGTCGAGGTGAAGGTCTCCTTAAGCGAATAACGGTGCTGTGAGTTCAACGGTGTCCTCAGATTTCAATTCTGAGCACCAATTCAAAAGTTAAAAAAACCCACTCGCACGTTTACTGAACGTACCCAAAAAAATTTAAAAAATTCATTTTGGGCACTCCGGGCCTCGGAATCACGTGCCGTCAATTTTCGCGGACTCGTAAAATTCCCATTTAATTAAAAAAAAAATTACACAGAATTTTTGGGTCTTTACACTACCCATTTAAGATGTCTTGGTTTCAGTTGAGTTTTGGTGAAATCCCTGTCTACCAAAGGAAAAGGGGAAATTCCCATTTTTCTTATTGTGGTGCGAAATGACATGGTTTGTTGAACACCACATCATAATCTTTTTGAAAATGCTTCAGGACATAGGAGGAAAATGGCGTGATTGGTGGATGCTATGTTGGTGATCTATGGTTTGAGGGATAGAGATCGATGTGTCATGTCATGGTTAATATGGACAAGGCATAGTTTATTCAAACTATGTTAATTTGAGAAGAAAACAACTAGTAGGTTTTAAGGTAATGAGGGACAGTGGGTTTTAGATCTATATTGATAGACCTGAACCACGACATGGTTTAGGGTGCCACGCTATAGCTTGTCCACCTGATATTTTTATTTTAAATTAAACATTCAAACTTCTTTTATTCAAATCCTTTACACTTTCTAAGATCCTAGTCAACCGAGGGGTCTAGTTTTGGAGGGTTTAGACACCCCTAGAAGGTTCCTTTGACTCTTGCCTTCATGTGATTGAGCTACCATGATTCAAGGTACCATTCTTTCTCTTTTCTTACTTTTATCTCAATTCCTCTATATCAAATGTTTCTAACTGTAATATTTTGTGCCTTACCGGTCCGTTACTTTGCGGGTTTTGGTTGTTGGAAGTGTTCGGAGGAGGCTCAGAGAGAGTTTGTAGAATTTCAGTTGCTAAAGGCTGAAAGAAGGGGGATTACACATTGTGTAAATGGATTAAATGACATGAAATTCTGTTTCATGGTTTGTCTTGGAAGTTTCATGATGTGTAATATTTTTAGGTTAAAAATAAATAATAAAATTAAGAGGCGACACATTTTTCAGTATAAACCGAACCCCGGATGTTCAACGACGTGAAAAGGTATTACACGTTGTGTAATAACTCAATCTAGTTTAGTTTTAAAATTTATTTTCGACTGAAATTTTATTCATTCAGCCACATTTTATTATTCCTCTCATTTTAGAAAAACCCTAAGTACCCTAGAATGTGCCTCAAGACCTTCTTTGTCCCTCTTCGATCCGTCGATCCCAATGGATGTTCGTTGATGATCCATGGTGAGTTCTATTCTCTTTCTCATCCATTTTCTGTCGTTCTTATCCCGGGGATCTGCTATGGTGGTGTTTCATTGGTTTGGGGGTGTTTTGGGTTGCGTTTTGATGGATCCTTTGTGAAGTATAGGTTGATACGTAGTTTTCGTGGTGCAGTTGTGATTTGCGAGCATTCTTCTTCTCCCTACGATGCACAACAATCTCCCTTGAGGTAGGATTCCCTTCATTTCTTTCAATTGTGCACCATTTGGGAGGGTTTTTACTTCTATTTATCTATTAATCATGGTTATTCCAGCATAATTGAAGAAAAATAATCAGTTAATTGAAATTGAGAGGAAAATGGGGTTCGATTCACATGGTTTTTACAACTTTGATATTGATTGTGATATTGTGATTGTTTGGTCTTGATTCCCTATAGAAAATTATGGCCATTGGTGGCTTTGTTTGCGCTGGATATATCTGATGTGGTTATTTCCTTGTTTAAATATTTGTTTGGTATCACCCTAAAATGAAAATTGGCAAACCACATATACTTGGCTAATGAATTGGTTGCCCTAGGATTTGGTTTGTGTGATAACACCCCAAAGAAAAGTAGTGGAATGTGGTAAATGTTATTGTAAACCTGTAAAATGATTTATTGTGATGTGATGTGTGATTTGTTGTGGTTTTTACATGTGGGGAAGTGGATGGAATGTGGTTGTATAGTGGGGTTGCGATGGGCATGGTATGATTATGCAGTAGGGTTGCAGAACTAGTTGTGTTATGTTATGTTGCTGGATGTGGTTGTGAGTTGGGGGTTTATTTTGGATGGCACGGTAGCTTGGGTAGGATGAATTTGAAGAAGGATAATAGTGATTGGTATGGGTAATTCTCCCAAAGTTTCTCCTTGAGTAACATGAAGAAAGATTCACCCCACATCGAGAAGTTGTGGTACAATGTGTCTTTAATATGAAGTAAACTTCATTTATCAGGGCTCTTCACTTTCTAAAGTGACTGGTTTTGTGTTTCTTATTGTGTGTTGTGCTTAGTGGTTTCCCAAGCAGTGATGAAATGAATAAAAAATTTATTATTAAAGCTTGTAATGGCTTAGGTTGGCTTGGTTAACGAAATGGAAATGGTTGGATGAATTTGGATGGGAATGTGAAATAGGTTTTTTGGCTTGATGTGTGGTATTGTGCATTTAGAGGTGGTAGCGAAAGTGACAATGTTGTGAGATGGTTTATTTTTCTGAGAACCCTTAGGTTGGACTTGAGTGTTTTGTTTCATATATGTATACACTTGTATTTTCCTTGTTATTTATATATGCACCCCACCCTAGTTGAGAACTATGTGCTGAACACCCCCATTGTCATGGGGGAGGGTGTATTTCCCAACATCCTAGTGGGAGTATGGATGGCTGACCAACTGCTCTTCCATGATCCCTCTTCCAAGTGATGAAAGTCCAAGTTTCTTTGGGAAGGATGTGGTGAGATGTGGTAGCCCAAGTGTTTGTGAGCGAGGTGGTTTGTTTCTCAGGTGTCTTCGGGATGAGTTGTGATGTGCTTTCCCAGATGTCTTTAGGATGAGATGTGATGTGTTGTGAGTCCCAGGTGTGTGCGAGTGGGATGTCTTGTGAGTCCTAGGTGTGTGTGGGTGGGATGTGATGTGGTATATTCAGAAGAGGTGGCAGCACTAGGACGTTTTTCATTGGGGTGTGAGAGCGGCTAATCAATGGGAAAGTGGTGTGGGGTACCCTATCATCAACGTGATTTATATTATATTACTTGACTTGCATTACTTGGTGGGAATGCCTTGGTGAGGCTGGGTGGTTAGTATATCTGCTTAGGTGCTATTTGGTTCTGCTGTTTTCTCACAAGTGCATTAGTATGCCTCTTTCACATGTTCATGAGAGACTTTGGTTTTTCTACTGAGTATACCTATATGCTCAAACTATATATATAAAACTTTTTTCAGGTTTCTAGGAGGATTTCACAGACCATACTGGACCTTACTAGCTCAGATCTTGATAGTTTTTGTGTCACTACCTAGCTTTACTTGTGGCTTTTACTTTGGAGACTTTGTATTTGTATCAGTTCTATTTTACACATGCATGTGGGATGGTTTTGTATTTATTTATATTATTTCTTGGAGTTTCCTATGGATGATCCATAATATCTCCCAATCTTGTTTCCTTATAAAGGGTAATGCTTCCCATATTGTGAGATTTGTACACCCTTGGTGCTAGTCTCCAACCCGAGGTGTACTGGAGGAGGGTCTTGGGGATAATTATCTCTCTCCCCTCATTGCCGTATCTTTCACTACTAGAATTATGATCTATACCAATTCCCCTATCCCAACAGTTTCATAAAACTGTTGGGATAGGTCCCCTTTACCAATGGTTTTCTCAAAACCGTTGGTAAAGGGTATTTTATATTATGTTTTCCCAATGGTTTTTTAAAACCGTTGGGAAAGGGATTTCAAAATATGGTGTTCCCAACAGTCTTTGAAAACCGTTGGGATATATTGGTCCAATTCCAACAGTTTCAAATAACCATTGGAATAGAGTTATTATAATCAGTCTATACCAACGGTTTTTAACAACTGTTGGTATAGAACATATATCCCAACAATTTTTAAAAACCATTAGGATAGGTTTACCCAAAATATAGTGAGCCCCCCATTCCAGATCCGATTGAGTTTTTCCCTACAACAGCTCTGCTCTCTTCCCATCCTCCTCCTCCTCCTCCTCCTCACAAACAATCCATCCTAGTTTAAATCATTCAGTTTCTTCCACTTCAAATTGGTGATTTCTAGTTATATATTCAGGATAAATTTATTTTGGATTTTTATATACCATGTTAGTTTATTTCCCCATTAGGATATAATCTCTATCATTTAGGGTTTTCATTTTATTATTCTTGAATGTGAAATTGGCATGTTCCAAATACTTCAGCCTACACATTGAGAATGAATGTCCCTTCTTAAACCACTGCCACCATGTCTAATTTTTCCATTCATATTACACAGTATTAGTGTTTTAATGAAACTATATTTTCCCCCATTTGGCCATTTTCACATTCATATTTTGAGGTATTTTACCTTGTAAACTAATTCCTTTCTTTGAAAAGGGAGTTCCAATAATTACTTATTGAAATTTTTATGTAATGGTTTGGTTTTTAAGAGATAAATGGGAAATAATTTTTTTACGAATACCATTGTCTTTATTCCTATATAATGAGGCATGTATTGAATAAAAATGTTTAAAATTTTCTTAAAGTAAAATAATTATTAATGTGTTAATACCACTTGACCTTTTGGGACTGTCTGATGCACATTTCTCATTTTCATTTTCATTGGTCACCACACATTCACAAATATCATTAGTGCACTTGATTTGGTTTCATATTACTAATATTCCCTCTATGTTATGGTTTTTTTAATGTTTTTAATTTTTAATTTTATCCATTTATGTTGACACGTGGGTCACTAGAATGTTTATAAATTGTGATGTCCACCCGATGGTCTCCACCTATAGTTACACTGTTTTGGGTGAAGTAAATCCACTATTCTCATAACTCATCAATGCATCCTTTATATATGAATTAAAATGATTTTTTAAATAATGGTAAGTGATTTCTAAAAGGAATTTGGTTTAAGTGATATGTACGATTCACATGGGCTAAGTGACCTGTGTGAGGCCTGTTGGTGAAGTGACCTGTGGGATGCACTTGGGAGAAGCGACCTGTGTGAGGCACTTGGTAATAATTCATGACTTTTCCAAATTCACATACAAGGATAAACAACCCAATTGATATGGAATTAACCCAACTTTGACCCACGATATCCTTTACTCAATGATACATTAAAATAATTACATTGGTACTAATAAAATCTTGTATGCCTACTTCCATACTTCCAATGGCATAAAAAAATGTTTATATTTTAAATGAAGATGTTGATACATGAATCTATGAGATATTGGATATTTTTTTTACCATGATATATCCTATTATATGACCCCACACTTCTAAACCTTGTGAATCATTTGGAGAAGTACCATTTTTTTATCTTAAGGGAGAAAAATTACTATTATATGACCATAGAGTTTGAACAAAGTTCTCATCCTAAATTTGGGTGTCCCTTGAAAATATTGGCATGTATTGGAGTAAGGTAAATATAACACATTGTGGTATAACTTTAAGTCTATAAACCCTTCAATAACTCATATTTATGGATTTATATCGTTTTTTAAGTACCTACATGTTTCTAGTTCATGACACCAAGATGGATACCTTTTAAATAACACACCATATAAAAAATATCATTGATCACTAATACTAAAATGACACCATTGATTAGAAATATATAATTAATTATTCAATACAATAATATCTATAAATTTATACTTAATACCAACTATTATCTCATAATTATCCTAGAGAGATAATTCTTTATAAAATTATTTTCCATCACATCCACCATGTTTCAATTCAACATCATGGTTTTATATTTATAGTATTTCGTTATATATATAGTACTTTTTTGTCTTTAATATTATGATTCTCATTTAGAGTAGTGTGTCCGTTATGGATTTATATAAACTGAACAATTATCATTCACTTAAATATATTTTCGATTGCACTTTAATCTTATTTAATTGATTTCACGAAATGAATTATTAATTTTTTTTACAGAATGGATAGAAGTTGGATGTATGAAATCGATCATATCTCAAGCGATTTTCAAAACAATTTGGAGAGATTTTTTGATTACACATTTAACAATGATTCAGATAGTTGTCACATACACTTCCCATGTTATAATTGTATTGGAAGACCTTGGTTGAGATGTAAAGAAGTTAGCTACCATATAACCAAATATGGGTTTCAAACAAACTACTATGTATGGTATCACAGTGGGGAGAAAATGGAATCTCAAAATACTGATGATCCAAATGAGAGGACTGGATTGGAGAATTTGTTATATGACTGGTTTATGTCTATTCATCATCATGAGAAGGAAAGGATGCCGACCCAAGAAGAATTTGATATGAGCACACATGATGCATCTAATGAAAATGATGATGTTGACAGGGTAAAAAAATTGAATGATGCTACCATGACTCCAGTATAATGTCAATGTGGTAAAATGAAAAAGCTATAATTTTTAATCTGATTGTTTCATGGGAAAACCATATATGGGATATCTAATGATGAAATAAATTAAATTTTTACCTTCTTGAAGGACTTAATTCAAGATGATGTAGATATTAAATCAAACCACTATATGTAATGGAAGTTAGTTTAAGAACTTGGATTTTCAAAAAACAAAATTCAGGCTTTCTTGAAAGATAACAGCTTATTCTGGGAGGAAACTACTGAAAGAAATGATTGTATAAAATGTGAAACATCCCAATGGAAGCCAAAAACTAATGGAACACCATCTTGTGTGCTCCAAAAAGTAATGTGCCACTTTCCATTGATGCCCAGACTCCAGAATATTTTCATATCTAATGAAATATCAATAAAAATGAGATGTCATGATACTAAGAGAAATAAGAATAATGAAGAGTTAGTTAACCCTACATGATTCTCCCAAACTTCTTCCTTGTACACTCCCAACCCTCAAAGATTTTAAATCCATGGAAAATACATGTTCCTTGCCATATCACCAACATATAATAGATCACCCCTATGCTATTTTTTCTATACACAAAACAAACCTCTCCTCTATCTCAAGTGACCGATCTTCATTATCCCAAAATTTGATATGACATTGAATGCAAATATATCATTACTGCATGCCTATAACAACCCAACTACTTAATATAATTAATCAATCCCTTCGGTGGTAACTCCCCCCATAGGAATTACCTATTCGATCACTTCCCGAACCAAGGTCTCAATATCCCAATTGTTTCACACAAACCACCATCCCATAACACCCATATTAGATCCATAATACACCACCATTTCCCATATCCCATCATATTCTCATTTCATAATCACACCATACATGATGCCCATAAAATACCACATCATACTCAATGCTCATAAAAATCCTTCATCACTCCTAATTCCCATATATTAACCAAACTATGTTAACTTACTTATCACACATACCCCTCTTGCACCAATTTCCATAATAAAAAACTAAAAACCATAGTCACATGCTCAAAATGTAACTCTAACTATCATCGGTTCTATGAAAGGTGAGTGGTCTCTCACCATTTTTATCTAGTCTCATGGGACACCATTTTTGATCTAGTCTCATTCCCACATCCCAATGGAGAGTGGTCTCTCACCATCGGGGTGATGATGATGGATCCCTTAATCCATAAATTCAGGGATGGTTTCTCCAATCTCTCTTTGAGTAAGAATTCTACTCAATTTCATTACACACCTTCATTTAAATACGTCTATAAAAATCAATACCTACCATCAAAAACTTATTATAAAAAATCATTCAAGTGTTGTAAATACTAAATTCATCAATCAATAATAGCAACACAATAAGGATGTATAATGATCATATGAGAAGTAAAAGAGCTTTTATACCCATAAAATTATCATTTTCATGTCATTTTCTAAAAAAGAAGTTTTAACTATGTCATGGTGTTTCATATAACACACCATAGTGGAGAATAACAAGGATTTCATCTTAGAAATGAGAATTTTGTAGTGTGTGTTTGGGAACAAAAAATGACATTAACTACTCTATGATAAAATATTTATGACCATTTTGAGTAAAGTAATTTTTTTGAGATATCTGTACCAAAGAAATTGAAATGGGTTAGTTAGAAGAGTGGTTGTCATATGAGGATTTAAATGGGGAATACTATGTTGTGGTACATGCCATGGTTGGAAGAGTTTGCTATTTTATGTGCTATTTCAGGTGTTTTTTGTGTTGTTTTAAGTGTTGTATGTAGGTGTATGCAATAGAGGGGATTATGACTGGCTGCTGTGTAGATTTCTAGAAATACCCTACACCAACAGTTATAAACCATTGGTATAGTGTTGAACAACATGTCTTTACCAATAGTTTTAATAAACCGTTGGTAAAACTCTATACCATCAGTTTATCAACCACCGAGAAACTATTTAATTATTCTATATACCAATGGTTTATTAACCGTTGGTATAAATATATACAAACTATTTATTAACTGTTGGTATAAATCTATACCAACAGTTCTTTTGAAACCATTAGTATACTAAAATTTACACTTCCCTATACCAAAAATTTGAGAATAACCATTGTTATAGGCCTATACCAACTCCATACTACCCAACGGTTTGGAAAACCATTGGTATAGGGTATACCAACAGTTTTACTTCCTATACCAATAGTTTGAAACCACTGGTATAGACTGCCTTTTCAGCAGTGTTTGGTGGGAGGGGGTCATGACAGAGTGGTATTAGAGGTGATGGTTGAGAGATATGATGGAGTTTGGAGTTAGGCATAGTGAGGATTTCATGGGATAGTATGGAAACAGTTTCAGTTTACCTTGGTGCATGATATAGGCTAGGGAGACCAGTTAGGACACAAATTTTTAGGCCCCCCTGTGATATAGTTCATGAACTCTAAGATTATTGAAATACAAAGTGAGATGGACCTACTTGCAGGTTAGAGTCCTAGAATAGGTACATGCATCATAATAACTTGTGTTTTATTTGAATTGGTTTGTTTTGGGAAGGTTAAAACAGATAAAATGATTAAAAAAATTAAAATAAATTTTAATAAAATTCCATACTACTCGAGCATAGGAAATATTTTTCTACCTTTCAGCTATGGATCCTGGTCATCATCTGCATGTGGCTCAGGAAGTAAAGTTTCAGCAGGCTAATCTGGTTGATCACTGTAGGGTTGATCTAATTTAGAAGGATGATCAATGGTAGAGTACGTTTCATGTTTTCCAAAAACCGACTTTGGGAAAGTATGAGGGCAGTGTTTCTGATATTGAGACAAAAGGATGGGTAGAGGAGATGGAGATTTCCTTCGGTCTGATCTGAGCCTCGATAGAGTAAAACTTCCCTTTGGCAGTTAGTCAGATGGGGAGCTGCGCGTCAGGGGTGGACGCTGTATCTAGGAGAGTGGAAAGAGGTAGACATTTTGTGGGTTGAATTTTAGAAGGAGTTTCAGGCAGAGTTCCTTTTGCTGACCATGAAGGCTGTGAAGATTAAGGATCTAATATCCCTTTAGTAGAGGAGTATATCAGTGTGAGATCTTGGGTCAAGTTCAAGGAAGTTCTACACTTTTACCTAGATCTTTTTTATGATGAGGAGTCTCATGTGAGACATCTTGAGGAGGAACTCCACCCTTTTATCCAATATGTAGTTACTTTTTTTTAAGTTATGTCATATTTAGAGGTTCAGAAGAAGACAGAGGTGATTGAGCGGATGCAATCACGAGGAGTTCTAAAATGATATGGGATACATAAGAGTTATTTGAGAGGCATATTTTTTAGTGACAGATCTCAGGCACCAAGATCTTCGATGTTTTGACTGATGGGGATATGACCTCAACAAGTTACTTTGTGGCCTTCTAGTGTCAGAGGTCTCCATGCCTTTCCTGTGGTCTTAGGGATGATGTGTTTCTTATATGGGGTTCAAATAAATCTTTAGAATCACTACCCAGTGGTTGTCTGAGCTCAGTTTGGTGGAGATGGACTGGCTCAGTGTCAGCCTCAACAACAGTTTCCAGTGAGACAGTTTCAGCAATAGAGACAACATGATTTTTCTCTAATGAGGGGAGATGAAAAAGGTATAGGATGGCCTCATGATGTTACTCATGTCAAGGACCATGAACCGAGCATGGACGAGAAGGTGGTCATCAGCATAGAGGAAAACAAGCTGGGTGTGTTCAGTTACATGCAGCGAAGGCAGTAGTTCTAGCAGGGCTAAAGATCATCAGAGGTACGATCGGTTTTTTCAATAACCTTTCTTGTACTTTGTTTGATTCAAGAGATTCACACTCCTTTGTTTAACTTTCTCTATCCCATGATCTAGTACTAGATGTAGTGGGGCTTCCTGTGCCCCTGGTGTTGAGTATGCCAGTCGGAGGCGAGACCATCTTGTTTGATGTGTGACAGGGGTGTAGACTAATGATGGGAGCACATCAGTTCCATGGGGATCTTTTCTTACTACAGATGAATCCATAATATTTCATCCTTGTCATCATCTGGTTATATTATTTATGTTTTGTTATCAAGTTCTTCAGGAGGAGAGTCTTGTTTTCATACGTGGATGATCAACATGTGGTTTTCATTGGAAAGTGAGGTTGTCAGGTGGGTAGTTGACATGTGGAGAACCTTCTTTCCTCTTTGGATGAGATTTTAGTGGAATTAGTGGATGATAAAATGGTAGAGGTTCCTAGGGTTGTTGGGGAGTTCCTAGATGTTTTCCTAAGGAGGTTGTGATGCTACCCCCTCGACGTGATGTTGAGTTCGGGATAGACTTGTAGCCTAGTGATTCTCTGATTTTGATGGATCCTTATCGCATGAAGCCTTCTGAGTTATGGGAGTTGAGGATTTAGATAGATGATCTAATGCAGAAGGGTTTTATCCAGGACAATGTGTCACCATAGGGTGTTCCAGTGTTGTTCGTAAAGAAGGCAGATAGTGGTCTGAGGTTGTACATAGACTATTAGAGGTTGAATCAGGTGATGTTCAAGAACCGTTACCCTTTTCCAAAATAGACATCCTCTTCAACCAACTGAGAGGGGAGAGTTGGGTTTATATGATCGATCTATGGTTTGGATATCACCACTTAAGGGTGAAGGAGGGTGATATCTCAAAGACTTCCTTCAAATGCAGGTATGGGCACTTAGATTTTGTATTCATGCCATTTGGTGTCACAAACACACTGTCCGTGTTCATGGGGCTCATGAAATCTATCTTATGTGATTTCTTGGACCGGTTCATCATCATATTCATCGATGACATCTTAATCTACTCGAAGTCAGGTGAGGATCACACCAAGCATCTTAAAATTGTCTTGCAGGTTCTTTGACACCACCGACACTATGGAATGTTGTCCAAGTGTAAGTTATGGACACAAGAGGAACATTTACTTAGGCATGTGGTGTCTCCTTAGGGTTTGGTAGTAGACCCATTGAAGGTTGAAATAGTTTTTTCTGGGAAAACACCCAAGAATGAGGCATAGGTTAGTAGTTTCCTTGGTCTCACATGCTATTATCAGATGTTTGAACTCGATTTCTCTCAAGTAGCAGCCCCATTGACAAACTTAACTAGGAAATACCATGATTTTATGAAGAGAGATCAATTTCAGGGAGAGTTCAGTTTTATGAAGTAGAAGTTGTTCTGTGCCCTAGTGCTCTAGTTGCCTGAGGAAGGGGTGATGTTTGAGGTGTTTTGTGATGCTTCCCATTTGGGATTGGGATGCGTACTAATGAAACATTGAGTAGTGATATCTTATGGGTCTAGGAGGTTATGTTATCATGAGTATAACCATGCCACCTATGATCTAGAGTTAGTAGTAGTTTTTTTTCACTGAAGTTGTGGCGATATTACCTCACTGAGGAGCGCTTTGTGGTCCTTACGGATCACAAGAGCTTAAGGTATATATTTTCCCAGTGTGACTTGAATCTAAAATAGCAGAGGTGGATGAAGTTTATTTAGGACTACGATTTTTAGATCTAATACACCTTAGTAAAGGGAAATGTCATGGATGATTCCTTGAGCAGGAAGTTGCAGAAGGAGGTTGTTCGGGAATCTATAGATGCTTGGAGAGCAATGGAGGAGTTGACAACCCTACACTTGGATGAAAGAGTGTATGGTGGTAAAGGATGTTTGTTCCAAATGATGGTTCAATATTATATGATTCACTAGGTAGAGGAGTATTAGTGGAGAGACTCAGAGGTAGAGATGATGCGCGATCATGTTGGCCATGGTGATGGTTCGGAGGGATGGTCATAAGATGGTTGAAATCAGATGATGTTTCGTGGGAATTTGTTTGTTCTAGAGGAGATTCTTTATGGATCCCTTAAAGAGTTTTATAAATCACCTTTGGTAGTATACCCAGGAATTTCCAAGATGTACTAGGGCTTGAGGATATAGTTTTGGTGGACTGGGATGAAATGGACAGTGACAGTGTTTGTGGCGAAGTGTTTGGTTTTCCAGTAAGAAAAGGTTGAGTATTGTGTCCTTGGTGGTTTATTCAAGCCCTTGGATGTTCTTGAGTGTAAATGAGATGAAATATCAATGGATTTATTCATAGGGTTACCTAGAGCTTAGGGAGGTTTTGATGCTATCTGGGTGATCATGGATCAGTTGATGAAATTAGCTCAATTCTTAGTGATCAATGATTTGGGTTCTATGGATGCTTTGGATAAGAAGTACATGGATGAAGTGGTGTATTTTCATGGAATTTTGAGGTCCATTATCTTGGAATGAGATGCATGATTTACCTTATGGGTCTAGAGGGGATTGCATCATGATTTTGGCACTCATTTATTCCTTATCACTTCTTTCCACCCTCAGAAAAATGGATAGACAAAAAAAACTATCTAGGTATTAGAGGATATGTTGAGGGCACATGTCTTGAACTTTTATGGATCTTGGGTATGACACCTACCCCTGGTGGATTTTTATTATAATAAAAAATATTAGTCTTCAATTTGTATGGATCCATTTGAGGATTTGTACATAAGAATTTGTCATTCACCATTGTACTAGATAGAGGTTGGGGAGACACAACTGTCCTTAGTCCTGAAGTGGTGCAGAGCATGACAGAAAAGGTTCAGCTTGTTTGTGATAGGATGAAAGTAGTGAAAAACTGACAGAAGTCATATGCCAATCAAATATGGAGGCCCTTGGAGTTTGAGGTTGGGGACCACATGTTCTTGAAGGTTTACCCTTGATATTGGAATAAGTGATTTGGAAAATGAAGCAAGCTTTCTCCTAGGTTTGTTGGACCCGTTGAGGTGTTGGGGTGAGTTGGTGAGGTGGCATATCATTTAGCATTTACATTGTGGTTGGTGAGGATCCATGGAATTTTTTATGTATCTTAGCTTTGTAGATATGTTCATGATGACTCCCAAGTCATTGATTGGGGAGAGTTAGATATTGATGACGACGCGATGTTTGTGGAGTGGCCAGTAGAGATCCAGGATCCTTAGGAGAAGGCATTGCATGTACATACCATTTATTTGGTTTGTTTTTTGTAATGTAATCATGTCTAGGAGTAGAGTACTTGGGAGAAAGAGACACAAATGTGTTCCTAGTACCTGGAGTTGTTTTGAATTTTTCTTTTCTCTGGTTTTTTTTGTGATGTGATGTCTGAACCATATTTTATGAGATAAGATATTTTCTTTAGTTTGTGATGTGTGTGGTGCAATGTGTGATAAAGTCCTGATGTATGAAAAAGGTAGAACCTGATTACTAATTGAGATGCATTAATTATTATGCGATTAAACCTGTACGGGTGAGTTAGTGCCGCCCAGAGTAGATAGTATCTTGACATGGAGGATGGAATTCAATGATTCGTGTGTTCAGGACAACGTGGTTTGTTGACTATAGCAGTTTTTGGTTTTGGATGTGTGGAGGTTGATATGGATGTATAGCGGTTGTGTGGCAGTGTGGTTGTGTGAGAGGATGTATCTTGTGTCTATGTTCATTTGGTTTGGTGTGTTTAACTGGTGGTAGTGTTTGAGGTATGATGAGATCCCTGAGAGGTATATCATGGGGTGGTTGTTCGGACCCATTTTTCTTCTTGGATTGGTTTTGGATTCTCGAGGGTGAGAATAATTTGAGATGTATCTGATGTAATGGTCCATACCTTCCTGGTCCATTACTTTCCAGGTTTTGGTTTGGAAGTGTTCATAGGAGGCTCATAGAGAGTTTGTAGAAGTTTGGTTGCTAAAGGATAGAAGAAGGAGGATTACACATCATGTAATTGGATTAAATGATGTGATATTCTATTTCACAGTTTTTCTTGGAGGTTTCATGATTTATAATATTTTTAGGTTAAAAATAAATAATAAAATAAAGAGGTGATTCATTTTTTAGTGGAAACCGAACCCCGGGCATTACATGATGTGAAAGGTTATTACACATCGTGTAATACCCTGATCTAGTTTAGTTTTAAAATTTATTTTGGGATGAAATTTTATTCATTCAGACAAATTTTCTTCTTTATATCATTTTGGGTGAACCCTAGGCACCCCAAAGTGTCCTTTAATCCCTTCTTCATCCCTCTTCGATCCGTTTATCCTGGTAGATGTTTGTTGGCAACCCGTAGTAGATCTGTGGCGAGTTCTCTTCTCTTTCTGATTCATTTTCTTCTGTTCTTCTCCTGAGGATCTATTATGGAAGTGTTTATTTAGTTTTAGGGTGAATTGGGTTGTGTTTTGATATTTTTTTGGCCCTATATAGGTTGATCAACAATTGTCGTGGTGTGGTTGTGATTCACGAGCGTTCTTATTCACCCTGTGGTGCACAACAATTAGAAATCTCCCTTGAGGTAGGATTCCCTTAGTTTCCCTCTATTGTGCATCATGCAAGAGGGGTTTTACATATTTTTATGTATGAATAATGGTTGTTCCAACCTAATTTAATATAAATAATCGGTTAATTGAAATTGAAGAGAAAATGGGGTTTGATTCGCATGATTTTTATAGATTTGATATTGATTGTGATATTGTGACTATTCAATATTGATGACCCACTAAAAATTATGGTTGTTGGTGGCTTTGTTTTCATAGGATACATATTCCATGGTTCTTTCCTTGTTATAATATTTTTTTGGTATCACTCTAAAATGAAAATTGGCTAACCACGTATACTTGGATAAGGAATTAGTTGCCTCAAGATTTGGTTTATGTGATAATACCCCAAAGAAAAGTAGTGTAATGTGGTACATGTTCTTGTAAACCTATAAATTTTTGTTGTTGTTATGTGATGTGTGATTTGTTTTGGTTTTTATGTGTGGTGAAGTGGATGGAATGTGGTTTTATAGTGGGGATGTGATGGGCGTTGTATGATTGTGTAGCATGGCTACAGAACTGGTTGTGATATGTTATGTTGTTGGATGTGGTTGTGAGTTGGGGGTTTGTTTTGGATGTCATAGTGGCTTGGGAAGGATTAATTTGAATAATTATAGTAGTGATTGGTATGGGTAATTCACCTAGAGTTTCTCCATGAGTAACATAAAGAAAGATTCACCCCACATTGAGAATTCGTGGTACAATGTGTCTTTAATATGAATCCTCCTTCATTTATCATGTATATTCACTTTCTAAAGTGACTGTTTTTGTGTTTATTATTCTGTTTTGTGCTTAGTTGTTTCCCAGGTAGTGATGGAATGAATAATTAATTTATTATTAAATCTTGGAATGTCTTGGATTGGATTGGTTAACAGAATGGAAATGGTTAGATGAAATTGGTTGGGAATGTGAAATGGGTTTTATGGATTGATGTTTGGTGTTGTTCATTTAGAGGAAACAATTAAAGTGATGGTTTTGTAAGATGGTTTGTTTTTATGAGAACCCTTAGGTTGGTCTTGAGTGTTTGGTATCATATATGTATACACTTGTATTTTCCTTGTGATTTCTACATGCACCCCACCCTAGTTGAGTACTATGTGCCGAACACCCCCATTGTCATGGGGGAAGGTGTATTTTCCAACATCCTGGTGGGAGGATAGATGTATGAACACCCTCTCTTCCCTGCTCCCTCTTCCAGGTGATGAAAACCCAAGTTTCTTTGGGAAGGATGTGGTGAGATGTGGTAGCCTAGGTGTTTGCGGGCAAGGTGGTTTGTTTCCCAGGTGTATTCAGGATGAGTTGTGATGTGATTTACCAGGTGTCTTCAGGATGAGATGTGATGTGTTTTGAGGCCCAGGTGTGTGCAATCAAGATGTGTTGTAAGGCCCAAGTGTGTGCTATTGGGATGTGATGTGGTATATTCAGAATAGGTGCGAGCTCCAAGACATTTTTTGTTGGGGTGTGAGAGCAGCTAATCAGCGGGAAAGTGGTACAAGGTACCCTATCATTGATGAGCTTTATATTATATTACTGGAATTTCATTACTTAGTGAGAATTCCTTGTTGAGGTTTGGTAGTTAGTATACCTGCTTAGGTGCTGTTTGGTTCTGTTGTTTTCTCACGGGTGTATTAGTATACCTCTTTCACATGTGAAAAAGAGACTTTGGTTTTCCTACTGATTATACCTGTATGCTCAACCTATGTATATAAAACTATTTTCAAGTTTCTTGGATGATTTCATGGACCGTGATGGACCTTACTAGCTTGGATCTTGATAGTTGTTGTGTTGTTGCCTTGATTTATTTTGGTTTTTACTCTGGAGACTTTTTATTTGTATCAAATCTATTTTACCCATGTATGTGGGATGATTTTTGATTTCTTTATATTATTTCTTGGAGTTTCTTATGGATGATCCATCATATCTCCTGATCTTGTTTCCTTACAAAGGGTAATGCCACCCATATTGTGAGTTTTGTTCACCATTGGTGCTAGTCTCCAACCCGGGGCTTATTAGAGGCGGGAATCAGGGGTTGTTATCTCTCTCCCATCATTACAATATCTTTGGAGAGAGGGGGTCAAGACACTAACAACATGTCTTATATTTTTATGATGAAATATCGATGAAAGGATGATGGGGTTAAGGTTTATTCAAGGATTCTTGTGTGAGAAAGAAAGTTTGAGCATTGAAGATCATTCTTTGGTAGAGAGTTGGTTCAAGATTCATTTTTGGTAGAGGATTCTAACTTCCCTTATTTTATGTGTGTAAATTGAATTTTTATAATTTGTGTGATTTATTGATCGGTAAATTGATATGATCCTCTTGATATTAATTTTAGATAAAAAAAATGGATACATTATCAGGGGAAAATTAGAAATTGAATTAGCTAGTAATAATGGATTTAATGGAAAGATAGTAAACATGGTAGGGAATGTTAAGTTAAATGGGTTGTATTATAATGGGAATAACAGGAGAAGATTAAGGGGAATAATGAAATGGGAAACCAATGGGTTGGTTTCTTATTCTTGATATTAATTATTATGATTTGAATTCATGTAATGTATTATTTCATTGATATTCTGAATCTTGATCACTATTTAGTTAATATGTGGTGATACAATCTTTATAATTACATGAATGAGAGTATATAAATGAGAATAAATGGATGATAAAGTGAAAATAAAATGTTATCAAAATGGTAAGGAATACATGGTTGAGGTATGAGATGGGAATATATAAGGTTGACTTATTTTGTGAAGGCTTATGCAATATAGGTGTGTGATTGTAAATTTTAAGTGGTTGCTAATATTTATGGGTCATGATATTTGTGGTGAAATGTTTTGTTAAGAATCATGAGATATGAATGGAAATAATATTTTATGAGGTGATTATTATATAGATATAATCTAGAATTTGGGATGGGGATGTCAAGGTTATTTTAATTCATTGTGGTTTTTATGATATGATTATTATCATTGTGTAGAGTGGTTATATGTTCTAATTATTGCAGTGTCTTGGTATACTTATGTGGAAATGATATTATGTTGATATTATTATAGTTGGGATGTGGCATTACCTTATGTTTTGAATTATATGATATTGATGTTAGGATGTGTAAAGGTGTTGACCTTTCCTAATAGGTTTAAAATATGGTTGATGGAGGGATATGGTATTCCCTGGGATGCTGTATTCCCTGATGATGTAGTGATGTGGTTATGTGGTGATGCGGAGGGATGTGGTATTCCATGATGGATGTTTTATTAACACCATAGACACATTTTTTATTGTTGTTTCTATTTCATTGTACACTTATTATTATTGTTGTTGTAGTTGTATAGCCTCATTATGGTGAAAAGTGGTTGTGGTTGGAGCTACTGTTGGTAGTTGCGTGGACATGTGAGGTAGTGTTTGATGTGATAGATGTAGCGATGATGTGAATTTGGTGGGGATAGTGAGGAAAATGACACGTTTATATTGTTATTATTATTTATTTCTTTATTAAATTGAATTTATAAATATACATGTCATTCACCAAGGCTTTATTATGCTTAGTCACTTGACACATGAAAGGTTTGAGGAGGTATATACTGATTTTACTATTATACTCACCATATTATTATTTCCTATTTCTCAAAAATATAGGATCATGTTGTGGTTTGTTCCAAACATCATTAGTTATAACACGTGGTGATCTACCTCGAAGTAGGTAGAGAGGTTTTTCAGAGTTTTTCTTTTGAAACTGTTAGATGATATTCTAATTTAGATTGTTTTTGGCATACTCATGCATATATCATTCATTTATGTTGATATGATTGTCTTGAGGTTTTCTATTTTTACTTTAAATAATATGATTTTATAATGATTTTAATAGATTATATTGTAAGCCAAATGCTAAGGTTTATCTATTGGGGAAAATTATAAATTCTAATACATACTAGTTTAAAAGTAAAATATTAAGAGGATGATATTATTACATGATATTATCAACTAAACTATTCCATTTTAACAAGTAAGGGAAACATGGGGTATAGTTAATAATATTTTAAAAATTATTAGCTATGATTCCATGATAGAAGTGTTTTTATTTATTGGTAATGAGAAATATATTCTAAGATAGCATGTGATAGGTTAATATTTCATTGGAATTTTATTTTTTAGATGATTTTTATACAAATATATGTGGTTGGAATCCTAGGAATTGATATGTTAAAAATAATATTTGATGGAATATTTTCAATTCTAGTAACATGATATTTGTTAAAAGGATAAAAAATGATGCTGATTTCAAAGCCTTGGTATTTGATATACATAGATCATTTTGAGGTGTTAATACAATGATGTGCTAATTTTCCTATGATAACATGATAAAAGAAATGATAAAGAAAATATGTTGATTAATATTGTTATGAGATTATTTTAAAATATGTTTTAATTAAATGGTAGTTTATTAACTATGATTCATATATGATAGATTATTTTTACATAAAAAATTAGTATACTAGGTTAGAAAAATGATAAATATATGTGATTTGTTGATATAAATATCTTGTTATATAAATTTTTACATGATTATATGGAACATATGCTATATAATGATATGATAATTGGTCATTTGTGGGTTGGTTTGCGGGAAAACATGAAGACTAAACCAAAAAAGTGCGGTGAATAGGAAATGGATAATGATTTGAGTAGCTAAGACTAGAAATTTTCTATGATTACTATTTTGTTTCTCCTATGTTGTGAGCATATTGTAGGTATGTGGATTGGTGAGTAATTTGATGTGTATTTTATTATTTTTCTTTAAAGGGTGCAATTATATAATGAGTATATTGTGGTTGGGGTGGTATATAAAGTTGATAATGAGAAATCATGGTTTGGGGTAAATTATAGGTGGTTGATATGATTGGTTGTAATATTAAAGTAAATGTTGAACCCTAGGTAGGGGGATTTTATCTTTGATTTACTTATATTATAGTTGTTTTTAGACTTCCAGATTATAGGTTGTGGCTTGATAGCTTATGGCTAGTGACTAGATTGTAGTTTGAGGAGGAAATAATGGGAAACTAGAATTCTTATTATTCTAGGAAGAGCACTGATCGGGAGGATGGACACCTCTCATTCTAGTACCACTCGTACCAAGAATCTATGAGTTGTTTTCAATATTCTCAATCAATAACTTGTCTTATGATGGTGATTTTTCTATTAGAGACCTTCTATATGAGGCATCTAACAAGTTTCTGCCATTATTTATAAATAATTGATATAGGAATATTAAAAAGTGGTGTGCTTATATATCTTCATATGGGTAACTAGCACACAATTTATTAAACCTTTTAAAATACTCATAGAGAGTTTCCATAGATGTTTTCTTGATGGAATAGATTTATTTATTTAGTTCTGTGCTGCCAGACGCAAGGAAAAATATTTTCAAGACATCCCAGTCATGGATCTCTCCAAGTTATAGGCTATATAACCATTCCTTTATAGACCCTTCAAGTGAAAAGTGGGAATTCCATCCACCTGTATTATTACTCAACTACGCCTCAAGGATTCAAAGTTGAGAAAACCAATGTGAATCCTTTGATGTTTTTATTGGGTTATTTTCCTAAAAGACCATGAAAATTTGGTAACAATTGTGTTAGACTAGTTTTCAATTCAAATTCAGTTTAAAAAGAAGACATAAAAATTTTGTTGTTAGGATTTGAAAAGTGTGGTGAAATTAGATCTCTCAGTGTTTGATTTGGGTTTCTTACCATGTTGTAGGGATCATAGTGGGTACTTAGTGACACATTGATATATAAAAATAAAATCTCCTCAAACTTAGGTTTTAAGTGTAAATTATTATGTTTGGTTACCAAGGTTATTTCTATCTCGGGTTCCAAAGAACAAAGTGGGTTAGTAGAAGATATGCTCATGCAATTTGGAGTTAGTGATTTGGAACTACCTACTAGGAAACTATGACATGTTTTGGAATTATCCTTTTAAGGGATGTTGAAAAAAATGATTTCTCCTAGGTTGAATGTGGTATTAGTGGTAACCATAGGGTTTCCTCCAAATATGAGTGTATAAAATCAGTAGTCACTTTTTATTTTGATTTAGATAAAGGGGTGTTTTTGAGTTGGTGAAATTTTGAAAACTATGTAAAGTAGTGTAATAAGATATTGAAAATATTTGATGAATAAATTGATTATTTCAGGTTTATAATTACATATGTAATGATATCATAGTATTTAAAACAACTTTTACTTCTCTACTTATTAATTGATAAATGAAAAATTCCTCAAGTAATTAATCAAACACCCTTGGTTGAAGGCTATTGCAGTGAACTACCTAACAAAAATAACATCTTGGTTAGCCTCACTTACTGTGTGTGTAAAAGTTAGTAAACCAATCCCAATATACCAATGAAATCCCCAATTAGAAATTGGTATTCTTAGGTAATTTGGAATTAACTCATTGAATCCACACACATTCTAGAAATTGCTAGAATCTCCCCACCTAATATAGGATTTTCCTTTAAGAAAAGATGTAATAGGTGGAGGGATATTATAAATTATCAATCCAAGTAGTAAATAATAAACAAGTACACAAACTCAAACATAATTGTGTTAAAAGTATCAAACAACCACTAAAAACCAAAGTCAATAAATCAGAAGATATTTTTATTCATTAAGTGTAGTTATTAAGCATTAAAAATGAAAAAACTTCCCTTTCCTGATCACTCAATATTTAAACCTCTATTCAAAGGGAATTGAAGATGAAAGGGGAAGGAGAAGAAATTATATAATTAGAGAAAATGAGAAAAAATAAAATAGTAAATACTATCAGCTATAGGTTATCTCTCAGTTCACATGAGTCGAGTATCCATATCTTCCACAAGATTCATCCTCATGTTCATCTTAAAGAGCTCCAGTTTCCATCTTCTTCACCCCTAGTAAAATATCATAGATCCTTACTTTTGAATTTTTGAAATATTTTATTTTTCCTCATGAATTCAAATCTCCATCATGATCCGGTCTTCTTATAATTCCCCAAATTCCTTAATTTTGTTCTTGATAAAAATATTCTATGTATTATTGTTCATATGGAATACAAGGAATGGTTGAATGAATTTTGATGTGGTACACTACATATTTGGTTTGAAATCCAGACGAGACCCTCAAATTTTTCTTGTGACCATCCTTCAGCTGATATTTTTCACAAAATAAATTACCCTATGTGTTCCCAAACATCATATGCGTAGGATAATTATCCTACATAGAAAATAAATATCCTACATAGCTCATGCGTTTTCAATTTTATCTGACTCAAATGTTTTACCAATACAAAAAAACAGGATGATTAGAGGGGGTTTTTAGAGGGGGTTATGAACAACCCCCTCTAAATTCATTTTCTGTATAATTAGAGGGGGATATGCACAAACCCCTATAATCATCAAATTTAGTGGGGGTTATGAAGCCCCACTAAATTTATTTTCTATATAAATTAGAGTGGGATATATGAAACCCTCTACAATCATCAAATTTATAGTGGGTTAAGAACCCCCCTCTAATGTCTTAAATTATAGGAGGTTCAAAACCTCCTCTAATGTCTTTAAATTAGAGGGTGTTCAAAACCCCCTCTAATGTCTTTAAATTAGAGGGGGTTCAAAACTCCCTCTAATGTCTTAAATTAGAGGGGTTTGAAAACCTCCTCTAATGTCTTAAATTAGAGGGGGTTCAAAACCCCCTCTAATGTCTTAAATTAGAAGGGGTTCAAAACCCCCTCTAATGTCTTTAAATTAAAGGGGGTCCAAAACCCCTTCTAATGTCTTTAAATTAGAGGAGGTTTAAAACCCCCTCTAATTTAAGAGATTAGAGGGGGTTGTGAACCCCCACTATTAAAAAAACAAATTCTATAATATTTATATATAATTAAAAAACTATATAGAAATTTATTTAAAAATATTATTTGAACTTATTATATAGAATATTTATATATGATTGTATTTAACTGTATCTATATGTATACATAAATATAATTTTATAATTTTATGTACATTAACATATATTTATTTGTATAAATTGTATTTCATATAATATTAATTATATATAATATAAAATCATAAACATATTATATTAATATATACATATATATAATCTATTTAAAAAATATATCATATAAAAACTCATGCTTGTAGTTTTTATAATTTATATAATAACAATAAATATATTTTTAAATAATATGTTTATGCTTTTATATTATATATAATTAATATTATATGATATAAAATTTATAAAAATAAATATATATTAATGTAAAAAATATTATACAACCATATTTATTGAAATACATATATATATTAATGTACATATTATTATACAATTATATTTATTGGAATACATATATGTTAATGTGCATAATAATAAATATATGCATTGAAATACATTATATAAATATTTGTATAAAGTGAATTTCACATATCATTATATAAATATTTTTATAAATTTTATTTCATATATAATATTTGTATAAATTTTATTTCATTTAATATTAATTATATATAATATAAATACTGGTATAAATTTTATTTCATATATATGTATTTTATATAATATTAATTATACATCAATTATATATATAATATTATAAAATTTATAAAAATAAATAAATATTAATGTACATAAAAAAATATGTATTGAAATACATTATATAAATATATTTTTAAATAAATTATATAAATATATTAAATAAATACTTTATATATATTATTTAAATATGTATTTAAGTATATAAATAATTTACATAAATATATTTATAAATATATAAATATATCTGTATATACATAACATAAATAGAATTATAAAATATATTTACTAAAATGTATGTAAATACACATATAAAATATATATTTTATATAAATGTATAAATTAAATATAATATAAATGTATTATAATATAAATTAATAGATGCATAATATAAAATATATATATATAAATATGAATTTATATAAATATACACATAGGTATTTAAATATTTATCCAAATGATATTTATGTAAATTACCAAACTAATATATATAAATATGATAATGTATTTAAATAAAGTAATGAAATTCATGCGGTATAGTGGTAGAGGCGTTGGGGCTTGATGATGCTGGTTATGGGTTCGATCCATGGTAGGGAAAAATTTCATAAGTCATGTGCCAGAACAGGAGTGGAGGCCGTATCATGGGTCGTGCTAACTGGAGGGAGCTTCGCTAATGGGAGGCTTGAGCGTCGGGTGGCACTAACTGGAGGGAGGAAGGCTAGGTAGCACTAACTCCGACTAACTGGAGGGAGGTTGGGTGGTGATAACTGACGGGAGGAGGGGATGATAAAGTAACAGGAGGAGGGATATTGGAGAATGTGGCAAGGGGGCGGGCCAACCAGATTAAAAAAATGAGAAGCTTTAGGGGCGGTTTTGAAAACTGCCCCTAAAGCCCTCAATTAGAGGTAGTTTTGATTCAAACCGCCTCTAATACCAAGGGTTTCTGGAAAATTTATGTCAACATTAGAGGGGGTTTAAACCCCCTCTAATGTAACTGCTGCTAAAGTCAGCATGAATTTATCATCACTTCCTCAAAACCGCCTCTAATGACAGTAGGCGGTCACATTAGCGGAAGTTCCTCATAACCACCACTAATGACTTTAGAAGGGGTTATAACCCCTTCTAAAGTAAAAATAAACCCCTTTAAACTGGTCATTTTTTTTGTAGTGTATATGACCAGAATATCCTATGCATAACTAAATTGACTTCTACAGTACCAAAATATCAGATGGGAATAGAAAATGTCCTAAGTACATGATGTTTACCTTTTCCAATTGTTTTTAACTCATAAAATATCCTATGCACCAACCAAAATTTATTATGTGTAGGATAATTCTCTTATGTATAGATGAAATTTCATATGGGAAGACAACTATCTTCCGTATATGACTTTTTCCTTTTATAAATCTTAATTTACTTCAATTATCATATAAAAAATAATAATATTATATAGCCTCCTCATATGTATTAAATGAGATCCACATAGATGAAATATCTTATGGGCTCATAAATTATCCTAGGTAGGCTCAAAAAATCTCATACACAATCACAATAAGACAATTTCCTTTGCAATTTTCTTCCTAATCATTGCACAATGTTTCCAAAATTCATTCAAATATGCTCTGAACTTTTTAAAATTTATTTAGGATCTTAAAAATAAACTTTTAACATATTTTAATAACATAAAAACACCCAGATATGAGTGTAGGTTTTATTCTAAGAATTCTGAAGTTGAAATAAACAATTAAGAGTCAAGGTTTAAACCACATTTTCAATTGATACCAAAATACTCCTATAGTCCAAATATGAAACAATTAACCATAAATTAATAATTTTGTTGTACTTAAAACATTAAAATTCAAAGTATAGTATATGAAAATATTGTCTCTATCAGTATTAAATAAGGACATATTTATATTCTAAATATATGATATTTTATAAATATAAACCATTTTATATTTGAGGTTAACATTTAATATTTTATGTAAATATTTTACATAAACTAAATATCATATATTTTAATTTATTTAAACCATTATCAAATATAAAAAACCATTTGTATCTTTATTTAAATGAATTTCTAAAATAAGGCCTTTTAATATGAACAATTATCACCATTTAGGAATATTTCATAAGTAATATAAATTCTTCTATATTTTTCCTTATTTTACAATTTATAAACAATTTATAAATTGATCAACCAAGTAAATTTTATTTAAAACTAAATAAAATCCACCATTTTTTTGGAATGATTTGAATCCCACCAATGGATTTAGCGGGGTCCTAAAAACATAAAACCATGAACATTTTTCATATAAACTATGACATGGTTCATCTAAGGTGAAAAAAATTTCCAAGTGACCACATCTTTTTTTCTTTGAAAAATCCATTTTGGGAAGAACCTTCAAAGTCCTAATTTTTTATCCATGATTTGGTTTTTCTCAACTAATTCGTTGTTTCCATATATAAATCTAACCCCCATAAAAATGACACCATTTTTAGCAAAAACCTTTACATAAAATCATATTTTACCATGATCTATTTTTAGAATCTCTTTCCATGCCTATTTTTCTTCGAACACAACATGGTTTTATTATTTTTTTATAAACCATAATTATTTTTCTTGAAACTACATTGGGATTATTAATATATTCATGAACTATTATATTGTTTATAAAATTCATCATGGTTCTAAAAGACTCATTTTTTTTCTACATATTCATTTATTTGATCTTTAATCCAAGTGATATGAATGATGTCCTGATACAATTTTTATGTTATAAAGGGGACAACCCTTGTCTAAATGCTATAGAAATAAAAAAAACTATTTTCCTATAATATCCTTCTATTAATTTTAATTACATAAATATAAATGAAGAACAAAATTTTTATTAATGAAATTAATCTGTCCATGCACTTTTTACATGAGATTGATGGATATCCATCAGATAAAAAAGTTTTCCTTCTTTTGAAGACAATGAACATGTTATTATTAATCTATTAATTCTTGGGAATGAACACCTCTTCCTAAAAATCTTCTAGAAACTTATTTATAGAGAGAGATAGAGGTAGAGAGAGAAAGTGAGTGATAGAGAGAGAGAGAGAGTAGATTTTGGAGTTTCACAAAACAAGTGTCTCACAACTCATACAACCATTTCATAAATATTGAAGCACATTATATAGGCCTACAAGGAAAATTTTAGATTCCAAATGTTTTATAATGTTTTAAAATCATTAAAATGTTTCATAAATGTTTTAAAACAATGAAAATCTTTGTAATATGTATTTAAATTGTTCCATTGATTGTTGAACATTTAAAAAATCATTCAAAAATTAAAACTCTTATGAATAATAGGATATGACATTCTAAAATCATTATGATAGATTATGTGTAATAAAGTAGCTGAATCATTTGTTATCATATAAAATATGTACTTCCATGTATAAAACTACAACATAACTACCTCTAGTACATTGTAATTTGTACTAGTGAAAACCATGATTGGGTTTATACCACCACATTATGGTTTAGATTTAGTGTAAATTTCAATCAAATTTTACCCCTTGGTATAGTATTCACAAAATCCATAATACATGACATGTGGTATGGGTTCCATACAACCTTCCCTCATGGATATATATAAAACAACCATTTTTGATACTTTTCACTCTTAATAATAGACCTATAGGACATAGGAAAAAAAATCTTAATATTCAACTATTGACTGATGAGATTAATTAATTTTGGGTCAAATCCATGATGAAATTTTAATTAGAATCCAATGAAATGATTAAACTATGGGTTACTTTATTATAGATAATCAATGATTTCCTTATATATGAAAAATTATCAAGTTGAAGTATAAAATGTTAATTTTTTATAAGCCTCACAATAAAAGTAAAAAAGTAAATATGGATTAAACATTATAAAAAGTGGCGAGCATGGTTCATAAGTGAATTATTCTTATACTGGTCAATTTTATAAGGATAAAACATCATTTGATGGTTTAAGGTAATATAACCCAACACTATAAGTCATGATGATGGATTAAATATTTTATATATTGATAAATAGAATACTTTCATAGTGTATAAGTTTTAGTATTTTTATCCCATTAATTTCATTCTATTCCAACTATAAATTGATAATGAAGTCATAATTTATAGAATAAAAGAATTTACTTTAATTTGTCATACAAGGAAGATAATATTATATGGAACAATCCAAATGTCAATCATACCAAGAAAATGTGTCTGAAAAGTTATTATATACTACTTTGGATATTAAAGGGAAATTAAAGATATAATTACTTAATAATGTTACATAAATGAAACAGGGTTGATAAAACCATTTCACTTATAGTTGGGTGAAGATCATAACACATCCTTTCCCACTATATAGTACATAATGATTAAAAAAGATAAAAAATCATCTCTTTCCATTTTAAATATAGTTAATGAGATGAACCAAGCATAAAATACATATATAATATATAATGTTTTTAGGAATATACATTACATATCATAATAAATCACTCCCTAGAAACTATATGTTTAGTGTCTCTGGAGATTTTATACATGAACTTCTTATTTTATAATAAATTTTAAACATTTCCCATAAAATTCTCCACACATATATATTTTGAGACATATTATACATGATACTCCTATTCATTACCTAGGGAATGAAAACATAATAGTGGTGAGCTCAGATGCTTAGTAAGTCTTAATACACAATAGATATCAATCTATTTAGCATAGGTAATCATAATTATGATCACAAATGAGTAATAATAAAAAGAATAGGTATGCATGTGAACAAAATCATAAAGTCAAACCCAAAAGAGTAAGAATATAACATGAATCATAAATCCATGGCATAATATAGGAGAATGTAATAATTAGATAATAATCATGATCCATTGATACCTAACATAGAAGTGTGGAACAAATATAAATATATATAATCATAACTTATGTCAAGGTTAACTACCAAGAAATTCATATCATTTTTGGATAGGTTAAACACCTATTTCCCATACCATAATAAAATGATATAAACACTCATTTACCATAACATAACATATTATTATAAATCAATCTTTACCCAATGGATTGGAGGGATATATCGAACCCACCCATTACTTAATGATAACTATACATATGTGTGGCACATGAACACGATCACAATAAAAAATAAAACATAGTATAAATAACATGTGAGAAAGAAACAGGTTTCATGAAAATTTACACAAGGGAAAAATAGATCATCCAAATAAAAAAATTATCTGACTTCATTAAAACATATTCCCAGTGAATCATGAGAAACATTAAAGGATGTTGATATAAATAAATAAAGATTTAGAAAAATATTAGAAACTTTTGATTAAATAAGAAGAAAAATACTTTACATTTTTGGTAACTATAATTTATAAATAAATGTTTTTATAAATATAATGAGAATTTAAATAAAATTACTTTGAAGAACTATCAAAACTTATAAATAATGATTTGTAATTAAATGGAAATAAAATAGTGGTAGAAATTAACCGCATGGAAAATGTTAAAGAAGAGAGTTAAAAGATTCCTATCACAATTTTGTAAAATAAATTCAAAGTAAATAGAAAATTACCTTAAAGAAATACTATAGGTAGGGATAAATATATCCAAAAACAATATTAAAAACATGTACATTGAAGAAAAAGACTCTTGACTAAAATAAAAGAAAAGTTTGGTACCACTTACAAGAACCATTCCTAGTGAATTATGTACCAATGGGTGGGAGATGGTTAGAATACATGTAAACCCCTAAAATAAATAAATTAGAAGAAAATAGACGGGATCTTAGAATTAAAGAATAAAAAAATTCCCATAAAGGGAATTTTGATATAGATAATCTCTATTTCAAAGTGATATTGGAAAATAAACCCTTAACTTTATTACCGCATCCCATGAAAGTGATTTAACCTCATATATAATAAACATAACTATATTAATAATTTATTTAATAAAATTATTTATATCTATTACCTTTTATATTATTATACTATAATAATTTATTATACATATATTAGCTAGTTATTGTTTATTTTCATCATCATATGTTAGTCCTTCAAACTAGATTTTTTGATTTTCAGGATAAGTCACTTCATGGATGATCATTATCCAAAAACATAAAAAATAATTAATACATCACAAGAGAGATTAAAAATTATATAGGATATGAAATTAAAAATTCAAAAAGGAACCTTAAAAGTTGACACATATGGGAATGCATAACCTTAGGAGACCTCAATCCACACACTGTATGCATCAATTTAAGTCACATCGCCTGCCGTCATCATCATGCAGCCTACCCCCCCATCATCTTCGACCCTATATCCAATAGAAACTATATTACCATCCATAAAAGACATTCTAGAAATATCATCACAATACCAAATCTTCCGAACATTAGATACACACCAAAACTAGTAAACCTAAAAAGCATAAAAAATGATACCTTTGTTATCATACTTCACCACCATTAAGGATGAAACTCACCAAATATAAAACAACAAAAAAATAAATCAAACCAAAAAACACCAAATAATCACATATCAGAACTCATTGATACATGTTATTCTCCATTAAGGAGAAAAACCATGATCCTACAAACCCGAACCTTTAAGAACACCATCATCATTGAGAGGGGATCATCGAGAAAAATAAATAAATAAATAATAAAAAAACCCAGAAAAGTTGATCATACCAAAATATTAATGGATGAATCTAATAATAAATTTCACCCACTCCCCCAAAATACATGAACACAATACAACATTGTGTCACCACTGAGGCAAGGGTACCATACCAGCGCCACTGTGGGCTGGAAGGGTCAATACCCAAACTAGAGAGGCCCACCTAAACCACCATATGAGAAGCTTGAGATATCATTCATATTAATTTGATAAAAATTTGAACATTATAATATTATTCAAGGTGGTGGAATAATTTTTAATTTATTTAGTCCAATTTTCATTTTATGGAAGGTATGACTATGGTTAGAAATAATGCAACTCACAAAAAACATGTAACAGTTAATTTACTGATAACAATGAGTTTATTTATAATGGCCATTACTTTTCATGTTGTAAGAACCTGAATATTCATTTCAGGTACACCTTTCCTTTTTTCTGGAGTTTTTGAGAAAAATAAAGTTTCTGGAAATTTTTGAATTACACAACGTGTACTTCCTGAGTACACATCGTGTACTCTTTTCCTACTCGAATCCGTGTACTGGCCGTGTCCAGGACACACACACGGTGTGTAGGGGTGACGTGGAGGCCGATTTTGGTGGAGTACGGAAAGACCTAGTACACACCGTGTACCCTAAAAGTACACACTGTGTACTTTTTTTTCACTAAACGGACCGAGGTCGTGCCTGACGCACAAAAATGAATTCTTCTAGGTACCATTCATCCGAGAGCGCTGAGGATCCGTTAATATTCTACAAGCCCCCACCTCTCCATCCGTTCTCCGATTTGAGAATGGTAGATTGCATTGGAATCACAACAGTGAGGTCTTCCTTCTGCTTGAGCCTTGTTTTCCAATTCCTCCTCTTTCTCATGTTATTGTGGTTTAGGCGTTTCAGACGTTTTCTCAGATCTAAGAAGTTCTAAGGAGAATCTGTCATCGCTGTTCGCGTATAACGATCCCCTAGAATCAAGGTAGGTGTTTTGTTCCTTTCTGTAGAAAGTCCTTGAATATTTTGTGCAATTTCACAAATTCTCTTGAACGAAAATTGCGAGTTTTCCTGTTTTCCCCTTGATTTATTGCCTTCTTGCTTGATTGCTATAGTAGAGGTTTAACTTTGCGAATAGAGTAGTTTTTACTATACTCTGGTTGTTTTCTATACTTTCTTTTCTTATTAGGAGTTTTCCAGTTTCCATGCCTAGTTGTAGGATAGTGGGGCTATTATACTGTTATGCTGCTGTGCCTTAGAATGATAGACAAGTAGTTTTGAGGTTTACTTGGATGATACATGCGCGCTGAGCATGTTTATTTTCACACAGGACTGCGAGAACCTAGTATAGTATACCATTAGGAGAATGGACGTAAGGGCTTCTCCAGAGTGTCTTTTAATATGATGCGAGACCACAGGGGGAATTGACGATGAGTGCTTCCTCAGAGAGTCTGTAGTTCCTCGATGCGGGCCACAGGGGGAATGAGATGTTGAGTGCTTCCCCAAAGAGCCTTTAGTACGATACGAGACTATAGGGGGAATTGACGGTGAGGGATTCCTCATAAAGTCCACTCTTAGCTGAACCAAAGGGTTGAGACTGTGTGTTCCTCCTAGAGGGTTTCTAGTACTTGTAGGTTGAACCATAGGGGTTAGGTTGTGAGAGCTACCTAGAGGGTTACCTGTTTTCTTCTTGTCGTTGGTTGTTTACTTGTGTACTTTATATGCTAGAACTATGTATTGTAGCTATTGTGTGATTTTATGTTTACTGATTCCTGTACTCTTACTTGCCTTGTATTCATTGACTGTTAGGCACAGATCTTTGGGTGATTGCATACTGGGATTGTATCTCACACCCTGTTTGGGCCATGCTTTTGGGCCCAAGTAGACTTTGTTGTTGCAGGTATAAATAAGGGAAAGTGCCCTTCGACTTCCGGTACTTGATTGTTTGGAGCTGGAGAGAAAGGGACCAAGCTTAGTCTTGCGATGCTGCTGGAGTTGCTGTTACTTTAGTACTTTGTGTTCAGTTGTATTTCAGCACGTTTTTGTGTTTGCTGTTTTCCTTAGATACTTGTACCTGCCGCATCATTGACATCATTCTTATATATTTATTCTTCCGCTGTTTGGTTATAGTTATGTATGTTCTTACTTCTTCCGCTATTGACTGTTGTTTTCCTTACCTTGTATACCTTACCAAATGAGGGCATAGTTTCCCCAATAACTTACCAAGGCCCTCACTGCTAGTCGGCAGCCTCTGGCATTTGGGGAAATGCGCTTGAGGTCATGTGGCAAACCGAGTACGGGGCACCAGTGGAGGGGCTCCAAATTCGGGTCGTTACAAAGTGGTATCAAAGGAGTTTCTTTTCTCTTGCTTTACTGTTTGGAGACTTTATCCAGGGATAGGACGGATTAGGTACTTGGTATTAAGTTTTTCTTGGGAGTAGCTAACCTGTGTACAGGGAAAAGCCATACTACCTCATTAATTGCAGTTTTCTTGTTTTGATATTTTACGGTTTATATGATTTCACCTAGAGTGATTCACATGCTTTGTGTTGTTATTTCCTTGATGATTGTGGTTCTATTTCTGTCGCAACCCGATGATATGAGGGTATGCCATCTCATGCATCATATAGGCACTTGTAGAAATCACATGCCATGCATTCTTTCCATGCCATCTAGGGTGCATTAGCGATTGCATGCTGTTGTGATAGACTTTGTGTAGATTATGCATGCTGTTGTGATGGATGCTTGATAGAATCTCTGCTTCCTTGTTAGAGGATTGTTTGTTTCCTAATTTGCTTAAATGAATTCTAAATTTTGATTCTTGAGGTGTTATGGGCCCTCACGAATCGGAAATTGGCACCTCCTTGCCTTGTTTTCTGTGTTTTCTGGGCTTCTATGCAGTTTATGAGATACTGCCCAGAAAAACCCAGAATAAACGGCGTGTACTTTTTGACTACACACCGTGTAGTTTTTAGACCATGTCACTGACCGTGTGAGCAGGGACACACTGTTGTAGAAATAACTTCAGGAACATGCCATGTACGGCAGGTACACGCCATGTTGTTCGGAGCCGTGTACCCAGCCGTGTCACTAACAAAACGGGTCGGGGAAGCTCGAGTAGAACACACCGTGTTATAAAGGAACATGCCGTGTAGTCCTGTTCAGGTACCCGGCCGTGTCATGAACAACACGGGTTGGTGTTACCTTTTCTTAGACACACCGTGTGTTTTTGGAACATGCCGTGTAGTCTTGTTCAGGTACCCGGCCATGTCACGAACAACACGGGACGGTGTCACCTTCACCTATACACACCGTGTTTGTTCAGAACACGTTGTATAAGGTCCAACCATGTATACGGTTGTGTATTTAACAACACGGGCCGCCAAAGCCTTGTCTAGTACACGTCGTGTTTGTTCAGAACACGCCGTGTAGTCTCGAGTTAAGTCGGACCGTGTGGGTTAGCCGTGTGAAGAGACTCGGGTAGGGGAATAGTTTTCAAGTACACGCCATGTGTTGGGTCAACATGCCGTGTAGTTTGAGGTGTTACACGACCTGTAGGGCAGGGGTACACGCCCATGTCAGTGGATTAAGAAGACACGCCATGTAGTTTTTATACACGCCGTGTAGTCGTGTTTTGTAAACTTGTGTGTTTTCCTTCCACTGTTCCCATTTGTACTATTGTGTTCTCTGTCTTTTTTTTTTCTGATCTAAGGTGTGATTTTGATATTTCAGAGCTATGCCCCTGAGACATCCTCCGGTTGTACATTTGTCTTCAAGCAGTGATCAGATGCCAGATATGACTGATCAGGAACTTCCTGCCGATCCTCTAGTCAGGCCAGCCTTGGCACCGGCTATCATACCAGTTGCAGGCGCTGATGCGCAGTTTAGGGAAGGATTTATGAGGATGATGCAGACCTTTCAGGGAGCACCGCCTCTTTCCATGACTATGGAAGACTTGACATGGGTTTTCCAGCAGCAGCATCCTCTTACATTCTCTGGGGAAGGAGGACCACAGGCTACAGAGTCATGGCTGGAAGCCATGCTGACTATCTTTGAGCATCTGGAGACGCCTCCAGAGAGGCGGGTAAAGCTCGCTACCTATATGCTACGAGACTCTGCCAAGAGGTGATGGGATGTGATCTCACAGGCGGGTCACCAACAGGTTATGGCTTGGGAGGAGTTTCATCACGTCTTTTATGACTACTTCTACCCGAAGACCCTGAGGGCCGACCGATCCTGGGAGTTCATGAGCTTAGAGAAGGGTACTCTTTCTGTCATGGAGTATTCCTCTCGTTTCACTGAGATGCAACATTTCACACCCCTCCGGGATGGGATTGGGGTGTTCTTAGAAAGGAAGTTCGAGGATGGTCTCAGGTGGGAGATCCGATCGTAGGTGAACATATTCCATTTGACTTCCATCACTTCCATCGTCAACCAGGCACTGATTGCGGAGCGCAATCTGAGAGACTCCAGAGCTGCGAGCCAGGGCGGTTCTGCTTCCAGAGCTAGTTTTCCTCCAGATGATAGAAAGAAGCACCGTAGGGAGTCTACGCGTGGTGATCCGAGGAAGCGAGATTCATAGTCAGGTAGCCAGGTGATATGCTACCAGTGTGGCCGGTCAGGGCACACGAGGCCGCAGTGCCAGAGGGACCCCTTGGAGTGCCAATCTTGTGGACAGATGGGTCACCTTCAGCATTTCTACCAGGTTTCTCACCAGCAGCTGGTGACCGGGGTTCTTTCATGACTCCTCGTTCAGGAGCAGCACCACCAGTTTCTCACCAGTCGGGGAACTAGAGTTCTTCCGAACGTTCGAGATGAGGTGGAGGTCGGGGCCGTGGCAGTCAGTCACTAGTCCTTCAGCTCCAGTAGGGAGGATCATCTCAGAGTGGTCAGGTAGGGTCACAGGGCCGCGGGGTAGACCAGACCTTGCCCGTGGAGCAGACCTATCAGGAGTAGGATCCTGTCCCTTCTACAGTTTGAGGTATGATTTTAGTAGCCTCAGTTTTATCTTCATCTCTTTTCGACACTGGTACTACACATAACTTTATCTCTATTGCTATTGTGGAGAGTCTTGGGCTCTGTATCTTTTCTTCTGCCGACTCGTTGACACTAGACACACCTTTGGGGATAAGGACATCTAGTGTACGTCAGTGTAGAGAGTGCCCTATCGAGGTTACAGGGTATCGTTTCTTATGGGATCTCTACGTCCTAGAGAAGATAGACTATGATGTCATTCTTAGGATGGACTGGTTGGTTCCCTTCCAGGTAGTCGTCAACTGTTATCACCATAGGGTGAGTTTCATTTCACCAGTGGGTGAATATTTTCTTCATAGAGGCGAATGGGATGTTCAGGAGAGTCGAGCAGGACTCGAGCATCATGATCTAGGAAGGGTGACAACCCAAATTGCTAGTCTTTATCTGGATGATCAGGGGACTTCGTAGTTGGACTTTCCTCCAGTGGTGGATTGTTTTAGGGATGTATTTCCAGAGGACTTTTCGGGTTTGCCTCTAGAGCGTGAGGTAGAATTTTCTATTGATCTCGTGCTAGGAGCAGCACTGGTGTCCATTCCTCCTTATAGGATGACTACACCTAAGTTGCAGGAGCTCAAGAAGCAGTTGGAGGAGTTGCAGGAAAAAGGTTTCATCCAGTCCAGTACTTATCCTTGGTATTCGCCTGTGCTATTTGCAAATAAGGAAGACGGTACCCTTCGGCTTTGTGTGGATTATCGGAAGCTGAACCAGTTGACGGTCAAGAACCGATATCCCTTACTGAGGATCGATGACCTCTTTGATCAGCTTCGAGGATCCCGGGTGTTCTCGAAGATCGACTTGAGGTCTTATTATCATCAGTTGCACATTAGACCATCAGATATACCTCTGACATCCTTCAGGAGAAGGTATGGTCTATACGAGTATGCAGTCATGACATTCGGTCTCACGAACCTGCAGTTTTCATGGCACTGATGAACTGAGTGTTCCATCCTTACTTGGACTCCTTTGTCATGGTATTCGTGGATGATATCTTGGTGTACTCTCACACTCGACATGACCATGCCACACATCTTGAGATTGTTCTGAGTACACTGAGAGAGCATTAGCTTTATGCTAAACTTTTAAAGTGCCACTTTTGGATGGATTAGATTCACTTCTTGGGTCACTTCATCTCAGAGGCAGGAGTATCTGTGGACCCAGAGAAAGTGAGAGCTGTAGTTTCCTAGGAGCATCCAAAGAATGTATTTGAGGTATGGAGTTTCCTTGGGCTGGCTGGACACTAAAAACGATTTATTCAAGACTTTTCACGCCTAGCCACACCTTTGATAGGTCTGACCAAGAAGGGGGCGAAGTTCTTATGGTTAGATTCTTGTGAGTCATCCTTTCAGGAGATGAAGGGAAGGTTGACGTCAGCACCTATACTAGTCTTGCCAGAGCCAGGCAAGAGCTACACTATTTATTGTGATGCTTCAGGTATCAGGCTGGGCGCTGTGCTTATGCAGGGAGATGGAGTCGTTGCATACGGGTCTCGGCAGTTGAGGCCACATGAGAGGAACTACCCAACACACGATCTGGAATTGGCAGCTGTTGTTCATGCCTTACGTTTTTGGATACATTACCTTCTGGGAGAGCACTTTGTGGTTTTCACCGACCACAAGAGTCTCAAGTACATATTCACTCAGCGTGATCTGAATCTAAGGCAGCGCAGTTGGGTCGAGTATCTTCAGTCTTTTGATTTCGAGCTTGCCTATACGCCGGGAATGGGCAATGCAGTGGCAGATGCGTTGAGCAGGAGAACTCATATTTAGGAAGTTCAGGAGGCCAGCAGTGAGTTGCAGCTGATGGGTCTGTTCTCTGAGATGCATCTGGAGGTGCACGATAGACAGAGATAGACTTACCTTTCTTCTGTAGCTGTTACCTCTACGCTTCTTGATCGAGTACGGATGAGGTAGCTATCAGACTCAGAAGGCTTAGTCCTACGGGAGAGTGTGTCAGGAGAGGACCCTATTCCTGGATGGACAGTGGGAGGGGATGAAATCTCGTGTTTCCAAGGACAATTATGGGTGCTAGTAGACATACGTGAGGAGCTGATACGGGATTTTCATTCCTCAGTTTGGGCAGTTCATCATGGAGTCACCAAGATGTATTGGGATCTTCATCGCCAGTACTAGTGGACAGGTATGAAGAGGGATGTTTCTGGTTTTGTCATGAGATGCTCTACTTGTCAGCAGGTGAAGGCGAAGCATCAGCGACCAGCAGGCCTTTTACAGCAGTTACCCATTCCGAAGTGGAAGTGGAACGATGTTGCGATGGACTTCGTGACCAGGTTGCTGAGGTCGCCTCGAGGGAACGATTCTGTTTGGGTTGTCGTTGACAGACTCACGAAGGTTGCTCACTTCTTGCCGATCAAGGAGACCTTCAGTGTTGATGATCTGGAATGAATTTACATCCGAGAGATTGTGCGTCTGCATGGAGTTCCACACTCCATTGTTTCAGATAGTGATGCGTGCTTTACCTCTCGATTCTGGCAGGGACTTCAGAAGGCCTTGGGTACACAAGTACTTTTGAGTACAACATACCATCCCCAGATAGATGGCCAGTCCGAGCGTACGATCCAGGTGCTTGAGGATATGCTCCGAGCTTGCATTATAGACTTTGGCGGTTCTTGGGAGAAGTATATCCCTATTTTTGAGTTCGCCTACAACAACAGCTTTCAGGAAACCATTCAGATGAAACCTTACGAGGCTTTGTATGGTAGGCCATGCCGATCACCCTTATGCTGGCTGGAGGCAGGAGAGGCAGCTTTGCTGGGACCTCATCTTGTTCAGGAGACCTCTGAGCAGATAGAGTTGATTCGGAAGAGGATGACTACAACACAGTCTTGGCATAAGTCTTATGCTGATCAGAGGGGACGACCTATGGAGTTCGAGGTTGGGGATTAGGTTTTCCTACGTGTCACACTGAGGTTGGGACACAAAAGGATTCGAAGATAGGGTAAGCTTTCACCGCGGTATGTTGGGCCGTTCGAGGTTTTGGAGAGAGTTGGGCCAGTCGCCTATCGGTTGCAGTTACCCCATAGGTACTGGTATATGCATGAAGTCTTCCACGTCTCTCAGCTCCGATGTTACTTTTCAGACCCGTCTCATGTCTTTCAGCCTGAGGAGGTTGAGCTCGAAGCGGATGGACCGTTTGAGGAGCATCCCATCCGGATTTTCGATCGCAGTACGAAGGTTCTCCGTGGGTGGTATGTCCCTCTTGTACGGGTGCTGTGGTAGCATGGGCGAGTATAGGACGAGACCTGGGAGATGGAGGCTGATGTACGATCGTAGTGGCCGGAGATGTTCGGGGTTTCTTCTTCTACGCCTCACTAGGGAAATTCAGAAACGAATTTCTTTAAGGGGGAAGTTTGTAAGAACCCGGATCTTCGTTTCAGGTATGCCTTTCCTTTTTTGTAGTTTTTTAGAAAAATAAAGTTTCTAGAAATTTTTGAAGTACACGCCGTGTACTTCCTGAGTACACACCGTGTACTCTTTTCCCGCTTGAAGCCGTGTACTGGCCATGTCCGGGCCACACACACGGTGTGTAGGGGTGACATGGAGGATGATTTTGGCGGAGTACAGAAAGACCTAGTACACGCCGTGTACCCTAAAAGTACATGCCGTGTACTTTCTTTTTTTCACTAAACGGACTGGGGTCGCGCCTGATGCACAAAAACATCTTCTTCTTGGTACCGTTCGTCTGAGAGCGCCGAGGATCCGCGAATCTTCAATGACCCCCTGCCTCTCCGTCCGTTCTCCAATTCGAGCACGGTCGGTTGTGTTGGAATCACAACGACGAGTTCTTCCTTCCACTTGAGCCTTGTTTTCCAATTCCTATTCTTTATCAAGTTATCATGGTTTAGGTGTTTCAGATATTTTCTCAGATCTACGACGTTCTAAGGAGAATTTTTCATCGCTGTTCACATATAACGATCCCCTAGCATCAAGGTAGGTGGTTTGTGACTTTCTGTAGAAAGCCCTTGAATATTTTGTACAATTTCACCAATTCCCTTGAACAAGAATTGGGCATTTTCCTATTTTCCCTTGATTGATTTCCTGCTTTCTTGATTGCTATAGTAGAGGTTTACCTTTGTGAATAGAGTAGTTTTTACTGTACTCTGGTTGTTTTCTGTACTTGCTTTGCTTATTAGGCGTTTTCCAGTTTCCATGCCTAGTTGTAGGATAGTGGGGCTGTTATACTATTATGCTGCTGTGCCTTAGAATGATAGCCAAGTAGTTTTGAGGTTTACTTGGACGATACACGCGCGCTGAGAATGTTTATTTTCACACAGGACTACGGGAACCTAGTCTAGTAGACCATAGGGAGAATGGACGTAAGGGCTTCTCCAGAGTGTCTTTTAATATGATGCGAGACCACAGGGGGATGAGTGCTTCCTCAGAGAGTCTGTAGTTCCTCGATGTGGGCCATAGGGGGAATGAGATGTTGAGTGCTTCCCCATAGATCCTTTAGTACGATACGAGACTATAGGGGGAATTGATGGTGAGTGCTTCCTTAGAATGTCTACTCTTAGCTGAACCAGAGGGGTGAGACTATGTGTTCCTTCTAGAGGGTTGCTAGTAATTGTAGGTTGAACCATAGGGGTTAGGCTGTGAGAGATACCCAGAGGGTTACCTGTTTTCTTCTTATTGTTGGTTGTTTACTTGTGTACTTTATATGCTAGAACTGTGGATTGTAGCTGTTGTGTGCTTTTCTGTTTAATGCTTCCTGCACTCTTACTTTCCTTGTATTCATTTACTGTTAGGCACATATCTTTGGGTGATTGCCTACTGGGATTGTATCTCACACCCTCTTTGGGCCATACTTTTGGGCCCAAGCAGACTTTGTTATTGCAGGTATAGATAAGCGAAAGCGCCCTTCGACTTCCGGTACTTGATTGTTTGGAGCTGGAGAGTAAGGGACCAAGCTTAGGCTTACGATGCTGCTGGAGCTGCTGTTGCTTTAGTAATTTGTGTTCAGTTGTATTTCAACACATTGTTGTGTTTTCTGTTTTCCTTGGATACTTGTACCTGCTGCATCATTGACATCATTGCTATATATTTATTCTTCCACTGTTTGGTTACAGTTATGTATGTTGTTACTGCTTCCGCTATTGACTGTTGTTTTCCTTACCTTTTATACCTAACCAAATGAGGGCATAGTTTCCCTAATAACTTACCAAGGCCCTCACTCCTAGTCAGCAGCCTCTGGCGTTTGGGGAAATGCGCTTGAGGTCATGTGGCGAACCGGGTACGGGGCACCAGTGGAGGGGCTCCAGATTCGAGTCGTTACACATGTCACCCTTCCATAATCATATTTATAACATAAATTAATCTTTAATATAATATATTACTATTATTAATGTCTTTATACTCATTAATGGTAGAAATAGTAAATATCGTATAACATCATTCATGTAAGTGGTTGAACTAACCCGAACAAGAACAAGATATAATAATGAATTAGCAGAGTTATATTATAATAATATCACTTTTACAAAATTATAATAATGTTAATATAGTATCATTATAATGGATAATAGTATTTATAAAGATTTTATATGCGAAGGTAATTGAAAAATGTGGTGAAAAACTAGGTACTTGATGAATTCACTCTTCGAAACATGTTCCTTCATAATGAAAGATTTGGGTATCCTTATTAAGACCAGAAGCCACCAAAATTATTTGAAAACTTTATGAGAGGGAATTTGGGTAGGTATTAAAGATATAACTAAATTAAAATTGTGATTTTATGTGGTTATAGTAGGACTCATTTTATAAGTGTTTTTGAGTTATATTTCTATAAATACCCATTCCTTAATGTGTAAGGAATGTCTTTTTAGAAGGAAAGTGGATCCAAAGTGGTCAAATAACGAATATGGTTTATTCATACCCTCATCCACTAAATTTAGAAGTAATTTTAGAGACACTTTAGACACTTATCTCCTTAATTTAATCCCTTTTACCTTATTTCTCCATCATCGAGGTAACTCAATAATTACCTTGGTATGTTTTTTTATTAAAAATGAAATTGACTCACTTACTTAATTTTAATGTCTTGATTCAAAAAATTAAACCCATTTAATATAATTAAAGTTCTAAATATGATAAATTTAACTTTTAAATGAAAATACTTAATATATATAAAAAATGTTTTTATATTAAAATGACAATTTAAACATTAAGTGTTATTATTCTCATTTCATATCTATTATGAATAATTACCTTGAGTGATAACCCATCATAAATATTAAATTTTAATAAAATAAACCTTAATATATGATATTTTGAGTTTTGTAAATTAAAAATGCATAATGCAATATTTTTTATAAATATATCCATTCAAACATTAAATGATTTAATTCTTATTTATAACCAATTATTAATTAATACATGAATATCAATTAATTATATATATATATATATATATATAAATAATGCATTCAATTAAATTTAATACTCCAATTATGAGAAATATATCCTTTAAAAATTGACAATATAAATAAAAAATGTTTTAAATGAAACATATTTTTTTACCATGAATCATTGAATTTTTATTACTTATAATTACTTAATTATTTATTTCATGCCATTTAATTATCTTACCAACCATTCCTTGATTTTTTTTCAATATAAAACAATTCTTTAAATTTAATAAATTTAATTAATAATACATTGAAAATAATTTATTTAAAATAATAAATATTAAAAAAAATGAATTATTGCCTTTTTATTTTAATCCAAAATTAAATATTTTATGTTAATTAAATATAAAATATTTTATTGTTAAATAATAGTCACTTCTAAAAATATTTAATATACCAATGGGATATGCGTATACACAATAACCATATATACAATGACTATATATCCAATGACTATATATCCAATGACCATATAATGATCATATCACATTCCTATATATGTTCTCACATGATTCACTAAAATTCATTCATTCCAATTGTTTATTTATCTCCTAATACATATATTATATTTTTATTTTTTTCCCTTCTTTATATGATTATAATTAGTGGTATGATCTTTAAGGAAAACCACAAAGATGAAGGTTCCATGTTCATGGCCTTTTTATTTTCTTATGGTTTATTTCATATAATTTTCATAAAGATGATTTTTATTGTATTATCATAATTTATTAACATTTATATTGTATTTTAATATTTTATATCAATAAAATATGTCATGGTTCATTTTATTTTGTGGTGGTGTGGGAATCAAGCTATTCAACATGTTAAAAGAATAAAAATGTTGGGTGTTACATTTAAAGTGATCAATTTTTATTGTTCAAATATTTCCAAGTGAAGTAATGTAACATGAAGTACATTACAAGGTTTGAAAAGACATGAAATTAAAAATCTAATTCAATGGTTAGTTCCAGTATTAATTCATGATTTTTTGTATCTAAATATTACTAATCCTTTAATAAAGGTTAGTAAATTATTTGAATAACTCTATTGAAGAAATAAATGAATTAGTAACATAAAGATTCTTTAAGATAGGATTTTACTAATAGTATGAAATTTGAAAAAAATACTACCAAATTCATTTTTTAATTTCATGACCCATTTGATCATACACTTAATTTGTGAATTCTTGACTTGTGATACACTCAATTTAGTATGTAATATATCTTTTGAGTTTTGGATGTTTCTAGGATGAAAATAGATGGTTTGGTGTGAATTTAGATTAAAAAATTTAAAAACCATTCTTTAAACCATTTAAGGTTTAATAAAAGTGACATTAACTCTGCATAGTTTAAGGGATGCTTTAGAAATTATGTTGATAAACCTTGAAAGATTCAAAATTTTATCTAGTACCCCTACAAAATTTACAAGCATGATTTACAAACCATGTTACAAACCATTATAATTGCAAAATTTTTATCAATTTTACTTATAAACCCTATAACCACTTTAAAAAACCATTAATTATACCTAAATGTGTTTGAGTGATCATAATGATTATTTAGGGATATTTTGGGGGATTTTAGTCATAATTCGATGAATTTCAACATTTTTATGGGTAATATAACCCATATTAATGGTAAAAATCCATATATCTACTATATATATATATATCAATATATCTTCCATCAATCTTAGAAACCTTATCATATGGATTTAAATATGGAAGGATCATGCTAGAATAAGATCATCAAATTTAGATCAATAAAATTTTAAAATTTCTTTTTAAGGAGGGTGGATTATATAATTTCCTATGATGGTTGTGATCCATTTATGTATTATTAAAGTTAATTATATTAGATTCTATCTGTATTTTATTTTTCAATTTTTTTATTGAAATAAATTAAATAAATCATGGGATTTTAAAAAAAGAGTGATTTTTTTCATAGAAACCCCAACCGACCCTTAAAATTCATGCTCTTACTGGGGTCTCCCACCACCAAATGAACCAATATAAAAGCTCAAGTCCTGAATGTGAATTGTGAACCGGGTCAGTAAATTCAATCATCCCAAATTTTCTTACACTATCATAAGGGAAAATCAAGAGTCATGTAATTATGATGGAAATCCATAACTGTTGGAAATCATACTCTTAACCATGTTGATTAAAGCCATGAACCGAACCATTAGGCCACCCAATAGGGGATCAATATGATTTTTTGATAAAATAATGGTATTTAATTTATTAAATATTAGGTTTTGAGAGACTATGAGATTTGGTTTAAAATATTGGATTTTGGAAAAATATCTTAAAAAGCAGAACATCTAGAAAAATAGGTTTTCATTTCTAAATTTTGTTTTGAATTTTAAAAAATTTAAAAATAGACGAATAATGGTCTAGGGCAATTAAATAAAGTGAAGGATTTATAAATGGATTTAAGGTATAGAAAAATTGAATGAAAGTTCTAGGATATACAATTAGAAGAGTCTGTACAACCTTAGTGGGAAGGATCATGACATGAGTAGGGAGAACGATAAAGGTAAACATTTGGATATATGATGACCCAATATGGATGAATCTTTAATAATTGGTTGATGTTAGCTTGATTTTATTTGATCATGATACCTTTAAATTTGATGATATGATTTTACCTTATTATGCTGCATATAAATGATAATATTTATTTTGGTTTTGAACATGTTATGGGTGAATCAAGTAGGGTTACTCGCATGATTTGAAAACTCTTAGAAGATTGGATTATTTTCTCATTGGATGAAAATTATTGTTTTTCATGTGGGAAATTGTTTTTTAATAAAAATATGCTTTTTTAAAGTTATTATGTTTTAATAAAATGAAATTAATTTATATATGTGATACCTAAAAAATTCGAGTAAGAAATTGACATATTTTATAATAAAATGATACATAAAAAATATAGAGACCCTATATCTTTATATATAAATATTATATCTTTTTATATGAATATCTAATATATTTTAAAAATATATTCCCAAGGACCATAAAAGTTTAGTGTCTTTGAAGACTAGATACACAATATTCTTACTCTATGGAAGATCTTAAACATCTCCAATAAATATCTTACCTTTTAGTAATCTTCATTAACACACCCTAATTAAGCCATTATTTATAACCTAGGGAAAGGAAACATAAAAAAGGGAAATATTAGATTCCCAGTATGGGTAAACATGGGAGATATGAATCAATGATAATATTAAAGAATAAGATAAGAATAATGGTATGATATCATTAACATAACTTACAATTTTCACACCCAATCTATCATGAATTGTAAACATGAGTCATGAAATAATTCTTTATCATATCAAAATTCACGAATCATAAGAGTGAGAAATAATCATAAATCAATCATGAACCATAAGACCATATCATAAAATTGCGGCACTATCATAATCATAGAAACCATTTCATATGTCAAGGTTAACTACCAATACCATCAAACCATAATGGATCCAGAATTAACACCTGCTGCACATAGAATATCAAGTACATCGACTTGTTTCTCATGTCAGATTAATAACATTTAATTATTTCCCATAATTATCTCATGAGATATAATACTTCACCTAAATCATTGGAGGGATATATAATTTCAGGATCACCCATCACATAATGAAAACCATACATATGTATTCCAAAAGATCATAAAACATTTATCATATCATCATATCATAACCCATTCAAAGAAAATGAGTTACATAAACATTTCAAAAATTCATCATAAAACATGAAAAATAAATGGGTTTTATAAAAAAATCATTATAATTGATAATACATATAAATAATGAGTATGGTATCATTGGATCATAACCCTAGTAAAAAATAATTAACATCAAAGGATGTTATAATAGATGAAAATTCCTTTAAAATAATAACTAGAACATTTCCCATGGAAAATACCCTTTTCAATTTGGAATCACCTATTTAAAATCTAAAAAATTACCAAATATTAAGGAAAAAGTTTTACTTGAAAAGAACCTTGAAAACTTTTAAATTAAGTTTCAAATTATTGATCAATCATGATGATGGAAAATTATGTCAATATTTCCAAAGTTAAAAGAAAACATTCCTTTCACACTTTTGTAAAATGTCAAAAAGTACCTCTATAACAACCCCAAACCCAGTATCCCAAAGTTGGAGGTCATTTTATTACAATGTCATAGATAAAAGAGATCACATCACCAAGGATAAAATAGTTTAGTAGTCTTGAAAAAACTAGATACAAACATGGTTCCATTAGTACATAACAAAATAAAATAAACTTCTTATTATCACTTATTCAAATATTCCTTCTCCATAACCTGGGGAAAGAAAAACAAATAAAAGGGTGAGCTCAAATGCCCAGTAAGGGTTATATGTAAAAATAATAAGTGAAGTAAAGTGAATAAGGAATAAAAATTATGGAAATTTAAATAATTTTAAAAACACATACCATCAATAAACTGAGAATTAAAATTCATCCATAGATTTTATCATAGTGAAAATCTCACGGAAAGTAGTAACTAAATATTGAATGAAAAAATTATTATTTATTAGATGTCATGTATCTAGAACATGAAACATTATCCCATCAAGAAAGTTTATGTCCATGGATAAAAAACTATCTAATTTTGTTTGGAAACAAACAAAAAGGGTTTTCACCAACTGTTTTATCTCATGAGACCTGTCGATGCATCGAGGGGCTATCTATAATCGGGCCCCACCGGTCACTGCAAGTTCAAAGTATTATTCATACATAGATTCAATTTAATAAAAACGTTCAAAGAGAACACCATATGTAAAAATGGTATATGGATAAGAAAACAATAATAACCAAGAAATATGGATATCTATTTCAATGAATGATGATCATAAATAAAAGGTAAGTATATATACACCACACACAAGTAATACGTGGTGAATGAGGTATAACCAAAGGGAATATCATAATGGTTTCCATTAAAGATTAAAATTAAATAATAATTGGAAATTAATAAGGGAAAATAGTCATTGATCCTAATAAATTATGTCTAATTGAAGTGAAAACATATAAAAAGAGTTTTTAAGAAACTTTAGAAAAGATCCTCTTTAGTGCGATTAAAGGAAAAAATATAAGAGCCTCTAAAGAAGGAAAAAAGAATAATTGTTAGCATAAAAATATAAATTAACAAAGATAGTTTTTCATGATAAGAATAGGGATTCCAAAAAAATATTGGTGGATTAAAATATATTACATAGTGTACTTGATAACAGGTATGGAATTAGAAAGTTCCCGTAATTCGGGGTTGTTTATTGGGAGGAATTGAAAAAGGAACCTTATAAAACATGCATTTTCACATAAAAGGAAGAATAATTGAGATATTAAAGTATGTTTGGAACATAAAAATATAATTTAGGATGATTAAATAATAATATTTAATAATTACATTGGGGTAAAGAGAGAGAAACCGTAACTTGAATGAAAAATAGAGGTCCGGGTAGAATCCCCTACCTTATGTCTAAAAGTGCTCTGCACTTGCACTTAATGTCCTATATAATTAGATTAAATACATTAATTAATTAATTAAGAACTTTTATACATGTATTTTATTTATTATAATTTTATTAAGTTCATTTATGGACTTTTTTATGAGTTATAAGATACAATTTTATCGCTCGGGAGCATTTGTTTCCTTGGTTTTCATGATCGATTTACTTGTATACATGTATGGAAAATCATGTAAAATGAGAATAGTTATATAGAATTGAAAATATATGTTATTAATGAAATTATAGAATATAAAATGGTTGTATATTTCATTCATTTATATGGTATTATGATGAATCATTAGATAAAATGTTAATGATGAATGTTAGTTTATTTTGGTGAATTTTCTATTACCACAAACTAGTTTTGTTTTATTAATTAATATTATATATATACTAGTTCCAGAACATTATATGACTTATAATATTTAGAATAGAATCTAATTTAAACATAATAATTCTTTTATGGAAAGCCTTGATGGTGGTAATGGAAAATGAAAGTGAATCGTCCACGATGTCGGTAAATCGGCACATCACATATGATATTTTTATTTTTTGAATCAAAGGGAGATGAGAAGGGGATTGATGATGGATTTTACATTGAAAAAACAAAATTATAGTATATATAAGTTACTAGAGTTATAATTCATGTTCTTATAGATGAGTTTAGGGAATTATAAGAAAAGGAATGAAATTAAAAAAATAAAGGAAAATGAAAGAGGATCTTACCTCTTGAATATCATCTCCTTGAGAACCTCCATAAGGGGATTGGTATTGATCTTTTGGTAATAAAAAAGGCTCCTAGATTCAGGAAAGATACTTAAGAAGAGTATTTGGAAAGAATTGGATAGGCTTCAAGTCTTAAGAGGTGTGAGGAGAAGAGGTAGTTAGGGGTGGTATTTACAGTGGAGGAGATGAGTGTTTTCTCATTATTTTATTCATTAGTTGATTATTTTTCCTCAAGACTATGAATAGTTTGATCATTATCACTAAATATATTAAAATAATTAAGGGTGGTTTGATATTAAGGTTATTAAATTATTAATGAATCAATGAATAGTTTATTTAATTTATAATATACACATATATTAAATTACTGTATTTTACTATTCACCAAAAATTCAAGTATTTTATAAAAATTTAAAAAATTCACCCTAACCAGTTTTCAACATGTAGAATTTAAAAATGAAACCCATTTTATAAAAATAATTTTCTAAATATAATAAATCTAATTTTTAAATGAAATCATCATTTACTTGGAAAATTCCAATTTTAAAATTATAACTAATTTTATAACACTTTGAAAAATTAATTAAGGTCTCATAAAATTATATTATAATCATAAGAAAACAAAATATAAATTTATGAATAAATTTTATGATTTTTTTCTTTTAAATCATTTTATCAATTATAGAATTGAAAATAAACATTTATGTTTATAAAAAATATCAACACTTAATTAATAATTTCTAAAACATTTATTTATTTGTACTATGATATAATTATACCATATTACCATTTATAAAATGCCTAAATTTTATTTATACTTTACTAAGTGAGGTTACAACTCTATTGGATCAATAACTATTTCTAAGGGTCACATTACTATTCCAAAGTTCAAGCTACTATTTCAATAATATGTGTTCCTTAATTTCTAGAAAAACATCTTATTTCATTCATTATTTATTTAGAAAGTTTGTTTTGTGTTCTATATGTGATTTTATATAATTTATACTATATGAAATAGTTTTGTGTGTAATGTAAGCTATCAAATGAATTGAATTTATTTAAGATTATAAATACCATAAAATCTTGGGGTGTTATATTATTCTCTCTAAAAATTTCATCCTTGATTTTTTTCATGAATATCGACTTCTAAACAGATGAGGGTGGTTCTTATTATCTTCTTCAGGTTACCAAATTACTTCTTCCAATTTATGGTTTCTCAAAAGAACCTTTACCAGGTGAGTCGTTTTATTTCTCTATACTTTCTCTCTTGTGTCATGAATCTTGATAGGCACTTCATAGTAAGACAAATATGGTTCCAATTCTATTTTTTCCTAGGTGAGTACATTCACTAGGTTTGGAATGTACTTCTTTAACAATGATATGTGTAACACATTGCAAACTTTAGAGATACTTGGTGGCATTTCTAATTGGAAAGATACAACTTTGATTCTTTCTAGAATTTCAAATGGTCTAATGTACCTAGGGTTCAGTTTTCCTTTCTTATCAAACCTTAAGACACCCTTCCATGGAGATAATTTCAGAAATACATAATCTCCCACTTGAAATTCCTAATACTTTCTTCACGTTTCATCATAACTCTTTTTTCTACTTTGGACCGCTTAGATATGAGTCTGAATAGTCTTTACCTTTAAAGTTGTCTTATCAATAAGTTATGGGACTATAAGTTTCCTTTCACCGACTTCCTCCAAACAGGTTGGAGTTCGACATCTCTTGCCATATAATTCTTCATATGGCACCATTTGAATATTATAATGGAAACTATTATTGTAGGAAAATTCCACCGAAGGTAAATACTGATCCCACATACCTTTAAAGTCAAGTGAGAATGATATCAACTTGTCTTCTAATGTTTGAATAGTCCTTTTAGATTGTCCATTAGTTTGTGGGAGATAAGCAGTACTCAAATGAAGCTCATTATCCATAGATATTTAAAGACTCTTCCAGAATTTTTATGTAAAATGGGGTTCTTGATCAGACAAAATTGATAGAGGTGCACCATGAAGTCTTAAAAATTAATTAATATATATTCTTAATAGGCACTCAAAAGGTAAATATTCTCTTGTAGAAAGAAAATGTACTTATTTTATAAGATGATCAATAATAAACCATATTGCATCATTCCTTCTAGGTTTCCTTAGTGATATTATGAAAAAATCTATCGTAATGTCATCCTAATTCCACATAGGAATAACTAGAGGTTGCATGACTCCTCTAGGGTGATGTCTCTCAGCCTTAACTTGTTGAAAAACAAGATACCTTGTCACATAGTCACCAATTTCCCACTTCATGTTATCCCACAAAAAATGTTTCTGCAGATCTCTATACATATTTGTACTTCCAGGGTGTATAGAAAAGTTGGAGCTATGATCATCATTTAATAGTTTCCGTTTTAGCTCTAGTATTGATGGGAAACAGAACTTCTTTCCAAGTTTTATAATTATATACTCATACATGAATTCTTCCAGTCTTCCATCCTTAATGACTTTAATTTTATTTGTAATATTCTCATCATCTGATTTAGTGATTTTTATCTTCCCCATTAAATATGGTTTGATAATAATTTGAAAAAGGAGTGATATTTCCCTTTCCTTAACAATTACCATATCCATTTTTATTAATCCATGAATATAAGACATTTTTGAATCCTCATTTGTGTCATAAATCCATGATCTTTCCCACTTAATGATTCTTCTACCTTATTTTCCTTTCCTAGGGGATATTGTATTGAGAAATCGTAATCTATGAGTACTTAGATCCATCACCTTTTCTCATGTTGAGTTATTTTTATGTAAATATATATTTAAAACTCTTATGATTTGTATATGTATCACATATTTCACCATAAAGATAGTGTCTCTATATCTTTAGATCAAATATTATGACTAATAACTCAAGATCATGAGTTAGATAATTTTGTTCACGAGTCTTCAAATACCTTGATTTATATGCAATAACGTTATCATTTTTCATAAAGACACAACCCAGTTCATTCTTCAATGCATTACTGTATATCAAAAACCTATAATTTATTGATGGAAGAGTAAAAATTAGAGAATTTACCAATATTATATTCAATTATTCAAAATATTTTGTACATTATTTTTTCTATAAGAACTTAACCCCTTTACGTGTGAGCTTTTTTAAAGGGTTATACAATCCGGAAAAATTATAAAAAAACACTAATAATAACCTTGTAAACCAATGAAACTATGCACCTCAATTATTTTCATTAGCGTAAGTTATTATTGGATTGCCTTTGTCTTTGTATGATCAATTGAGATTCCACCCTTAGAGACAATATGAGCAAGAAAAGAAATTGTTTGAAGCTAAAATTCACACTTTCAAAACTTCTCATATAACTCTTTTCTTATAAGAGTTTTAGAGCAATCAAAAAGCGGTTCTCATGGTCCTCATAGATTTTGGAGTATACTAATATGTCATCAATAATTTCCACAAGAAAATTATCAAGATATTCATTGAATACTCTGTTCATTATATCCATGAAAATAGGGGGTGTATTTGTCAGTCCAAATGGAATTACTGTAAAATTGTAATGTCCATACCTGGTTTGAAATGCTGTCTTTGGAATATATTCTTTCTTTACATGAAATTGATGATATCTAAAATGAAGGTCATTCTTTGAAAAATATTGTGCTCCATGAAGTTGATCAAATAAATAATCAATGCGAGGAAGAGGGTACTTATTATTTATCATAATAGAATTGATTTATCTATAGTCAATGCATAGACTCAAGGATCCATCTTTCTTCTTAATAAAGGGAACTAGGGCTCCACATGGAGAATCATTAGGGTGAATAAATCACTTATTACTAAATTCCTCTAGTTGTTTCTTCAACTTCACTAATTCCATAGTTTCCATTCTATAGGGAGTCTTTGATATTAGTCTTTCATCATATATTAGATCAATAGTAAATTAAACTTCATGCTCTGGGGGGTTCTTAGGTAATTCCTTATGAAATACATCAATTTATTCCTGAATAATTGGTACATCATCAATTCAAATATTAATTTACTCTTACCTAGATGTTGTTTTCTCTTCCTCCCCAAAAATTTCATTCAGTAGAGCTACTAGGGGAGGATCTAGATAAGAATCAGATGATGAAGTTTCTACTATAAAGATAAGGGATTCTACATCTTTCTCACAAATCATTATTTCATTCTTCTTGTTATAAATTATTACATAATATTTTGAAATCCAATCTATACTAAGGATTATATAAAATTAAACCATCGGTATGATGATAATTTCATCAACTAAAGCACATTTATGTGTTATAAAGGGGACACAATGACACATTTTTATTGCAATGAGACTTCCCTTGGGAGTTTTGACAGATAAATTTCTTGTTAAATCAAAAGAAAAATGTCTAATTTTCTTGTCCAACTTGGTAGACATAAAAGAGTGTGATGATCCAGAATCAAATAAAGCAATGTATAGATTTTAATACAGGATTAATGTACTTGAAACCACATCATTGGGTATTTCTACTTCAGCTGTAGTGATTGCACAAGCTTGGCCATATCCCCTTGGCCTCTTCTGTGGTAGATTCCCCTAACATTTGGGAAATTGATTTGAATAATGCCCCATTTAATTATAGTTGAAGCATTGAACATCATTTATTGGTTTCTTCCCCTTAAATTCATTAACTCAATTACCTTTTTCTCCAGACTTATAGTAAACTCCCATTCCTTTAAAGCATTTCCTAGGTTCATTATTTCCAAAATTTTCACATAATAGAAATAAATTCATTCCCTTATTATTCTTTGATGATTCAAATTTTCAGAGGTTATAAAAGACCTCTTATTATCTTTATTTCCCTTGAAAATATAGGATCTATAAAATTACTTCTCTATTTTGATGACACTTAATACTATTTCATCATATGATGAAAATATTTGAGAATCCAGTTCCCTTCAGAGAATTGGTTTAAGAACTTCAAAGAAATGGTAAATCTTTTCTTTTGAATCATGTATGTAATCTATAGAATAATTGGCTAGTCTTGTGAAGGTATCCTCATACTCTAAAACACTATCTTCTTCCATTTTATTTAAGATAAAGATTTTTTCCTTAATTTCAGTTTGTTGCTCACATGGGAAATATTTTTCAAAGAATGTTTCTTTAAAAGTTCTCCATTAAATGTATTCTATTTCATCTTCCTACTTAGTATTCTAGATCAAATACCACCATTGATCAATATATCCCTTGAGAAAATAGAATGCCAATACTACCCTTTAATTTTAATTACATCCTAATGATAGAAATATATTTTCTAGGGACTTGATCCACTACTCAGCTCCCACTAGATTAGTAGTACCACTAAAATATGGGGGCTTTAGCCACTTGAAATGGTCCAACACAGGTGTAGTGTGTTTATTCATCATAACTCTTTTAAGCTATCCTAATATGAACCTGATCTTATTTTCTCCAATACTAACTATGTTGACTTTCGCAAAAAGTAAATCCCTACATTTTCTGTGGGTATTGATTCCTTTACTTCCATTAGGTGTAATCACTAAATAATGGTATACATTAAGTTAGCTCATAATCATCATGAGTATTGAGAAAAAAATCTCTACAAGGAGTTATTATAATTATCATGTTTATTTAACATCTAGTTCCCAAGGTTTCTACTAAAATTTCTCTGAAACCAACTATAACAACCCTAACCACATTATCCCAAAGTTGGAAGCTGTTTTATTATAATGGCATAGATACAAAAGATCAAATCACTAAGGATATATTAGTTTAGTCGTATTAAAGAAAATAGATACTTATATGGTTCCCTTATTACATAACAAAACAAAAAAACTACTTCTTGTCACTTATTCAAATATTCCTTCTTCACCACCTGGGGAAGGAAAAACAAATAAAAGGGTGAGCTCAAACACTCAGTAAGGGTTATATGGAACAATAATAAGTGAAGTAAAGTTAATAAGGCATAAAAACTATGGAAAGGTAAATAATATAAAAAACACATGCCATCAATAAATTGATAATGAAAATGCATCCATATATTTTTTCACAGTGAAAATATAATGGAAATTAATAATTGAATACTAAATAAAGGGAAATGATTATTTATTGGACATCATGTTTCTAATACACGAACCATTATACCATCAATATGGTTTAAGTATATGGGTAAGAACCCATCTGATTCTATTTTTAAATAAAAATTAAGGGTTTTTCACCAACTATTTTGTCTCATGAGACCAGTCAATGCATCAAGGGGCAATCTATAATTGCCCCCCACCCGTCACTACAAGTCCAAAGCAATCTTCATACATAGATTTAATTCAATAAAAATAATCAAATATAGCACTATATATAAAAATGGTATATGAATAATAAAATAATTATATCTAAAAAATATGGACATCTAATTCAATGAATGATGATCATAAATAAAAGGGAAGTATACATACGCCACACATAAGGAATAAGTAGTGAATGGGGCATAACCAAAGGGAATATCATTATGGTTTCCATGAAAGAATGGATTTAAATAATAATAAGAAATTCATAAGGGAAAATAGGAATATATCATTATAAATGATGTCTAAATGAAGTTAAAATATGTAAAAATTGTTTTTAAGAAACTTTAGAAAAGATTATCTTTAGTGCGATTAAAAGAAAAAATGTAAGAGTCTCTAAAGCGAGAAAAAACATAATTGTTAGCATAAAAATAGAAATGAAAAAATATATTTTTTCATGATAATAAGAGTGATTTTGTAAAAATATTATTGGCTTAAAAAAGATCATGGAGTGTACTTGAAAATGGGTATGAAATTGGAAAGTTTCCTAAAATCGAGTTTGCATATCAGGAGGAATTGAAAAAGGAACCTTATAAAACATGCATTTTCCCATAAAAGGAAGTATAATTGATCTAGGAAAAATATGTTTGGAACATAAAAAAATAACTTAGGAGGATTATATAATACTATTTAATAATTACATTGGGGTAAAGAGAGAGAAAGTGTAACTCAGATGAAAAATGGAGGTTTAGGGAGAATCCATTACTTTATGTCCAAAAGTGTTCTATCCTTGCACTTAATGTTTTGTATAATCAGATTAAATGAATTAATTAGTTAATTTAGAACCTTTTATACATGTATTTTATTTATTATAATTTTATTAAGTTCATTTATGGTCTTTTTTATGATTTATAAGATACAATTTTATCACTTCGAAGCATTCATTTCCTTAGTTTCCATGAACGATTTACTTGTATACATGTATGGAAAATCATGTAAAATGAGAATAGTTATACATAATTGAAATTATATATTATTAATTAAATTATATAATATTAAATTGTTATATAATTCTTAAATTTATTTGCTATGAGGATGAATCATTAGATAAAACATTAATGATGAACGTTAGTTTATTTTTGTGAATTTTCAATTATCAAGAATTGGTTTTGTTTTATTAATTAATATTATGTATATATACTAGTTATAGAAAATTATATGACATATAATATATAGAATAAAATTTTATTTAACCATAATAATGGTTTTATTTCCATCCTTGAAGGCGGTAATGGAAAATTAAAGTGCATCATCCACGATGGCGGTAAATCGCCCCATAATGGATGGTATTTTCATTTTTAGAATAAAAGGGAGAGAAGAAAGGGATTGATGAAGGATTTTTCGTGAAAAAAATAAAAATATATTATATATAAGATACTGGAGTTATCATGTGTATTTTTATAGATGAGTTGAGTGAAGGATAAGAAAATAAATAAAATTAAAAGGAAATAAAGGAAAATGAAAGAGGATTTTACCTCTTGAATTTCTTCTCCTTGAGAACCTCCTTAAAGGGATTGGTATTGGTCTTTTGGTGATAACAAAGGATCATAGACACGAGTAAGAAACTTAGGAGGAGTATTTGGTAGGAACTGGATAATATTCAAGGCTTAAAAGTTGTGTGGAGAAGAGGTGGCGAGGGGCGATATTTATAGTGGAGGAGAGACATGTTTTCTTATTATTTTATTCATTAGTTAATTATTTTACCTCAAGACTATGAATAATTTTAGAATTATCAATAAATATATTAAAATAATTAAGTGGAGTTCTATATTATAGTGCTTACATCAACAATGACTCAAGGAATAGTGTATTTAATTTATAATGTATATATACCATAAATTACCGTATTTTACTATTCACAAAAAATTCAAGTATATCATAAAAATACTAAAAATTCACCCAAACCATTTTTTGATGTGTATAATTCAAAAATAAAATAATTTTTTAAATATGAGAAATTTAATTTTTAATTAAAATCACCATTTACTTGGAAAATACAAATTTTAAAATTATAACTGATTTTATAACACTTTGAAATTTTTTTTAAGGTCTCATAAAATTATATTATAATCATAATAAAATAAAATATTAATTTATAAATACATTTTATGAAAATAAATTTCTTTTAAATCATTTTATTAATTATAAAATTGAAAATAAACATTTATATTTATAAAAAATATAAACACTTAATTAATGATTTCTAAAAAATTTATTTACTTTTACTATTATATAATTATATAATATTACAATTTATAAGATGCATAAATTTTATTTATAATTTCCTAGGAGCGGTTACTATTCTATTAGTAGAATTACTTTTCCTAAGGGTCAAATTACTATTCCAAAGGTCAATTTACTATTTCATTAATATGTGTTCCCTAATTTCTAGAAGAAACCTTTCATTTCATTCATTCTTTATTTATAAAGTTTTTTTTGTGTTCTATATGTGATTTTATATGATTTATACTATATAAAATATTTTTTTGTGCAATGTAAGCTATCGAATGAATTGAATTTATTTAATATTGTACAAACTGTACAATCTTGGGGTGTTATAACCTCATTCAGAAAATGAAAAGAATATTAATTTTATTATATTTTTTAAAAGGAAATTCATGTATTAAAACTACTTCAAAAAAATCATAGTATAATATTAAAAAAAATTCTTGAGAACATTTTTATAAAATATGGATATGGAAGAAAAAAACTTTTTACCGAAGAGATAAATCAAGTAAGTTTTCTTTAAAACATTCTTTCGATCTCTTAAGCACCTAAAATGAGAAAAATGAAAGGAAAATATATATTATTAAAAAGTAACCAGTGGATAATAAAAATTAAATTTATTTATCATATAAGGATCATATAATTTCCTCAATAGAAATTTAATCATAAACAATCTCGATTAAATTATGAATAAAACATAAATCCCTTACCGCTTTGGTAACTTTTGAATCGTAAGCCCCATGAAATAATAACTTCAAATTAAAATTTAAATATCCTTAAAATAAATAAAATAATGATATAAAATGTAAAATTATATGTATATTCACCTCATAAAATAATATTGGTGAAACACATAAATTATGTCCCAAAGAAGAAAATGTGAGATGAAAATCCCTTACCTTAGGCCTGAATTCCTTCATACATGTTCAAACCTCCTATATAATAAATATAGATTTATTATAAATATATTATAGAAAATTTATAATATATATCATACCATATATAATTTACTTATAACCTTTTATCGTATTTTTATTATTATTTTTTAAAATAACTGTTTCGGGTCATAACTGCTTCGTTTTTCATATATGTTTTAGTTTGGTAGTTTTGGTTCTTGAACTTTGATAATGTTTAAATCATATAATTTTTTTAATTAATATATAAATATCATATATATTCATTATATACATATTTAGAGTCACCCATAAAAGTATAGATAAAAAAATGAATTAAATTTTTCTTGGAGACGGTTGGTCATTCACACACATGAACGTTGTTTCCATTTTTTGAAGGATGGAATGAAGAAAAGATAAAAAATAATTAAAATTTATAGAATATTTTTAATATCATATATATAATTGTTGGCTTCCTCATGTGTTAATCATGTTTTAATGATCACAAATCCTATACATCCTATAAGACTTGTTAATCCTGTTTAATCTATCTCAAATCATGTGTACAAACGGTTTGTTTCTTTATGCCTTAAATAATTATTGTAAACTATTTTGAGTTTGTGTTATAATTTATTTCCTTGATAAATGATTAATTATAATCTATTCTATGAATATCACTGTTTAAGTCGGTATACAGACACTGTGACCTAGACATCGTGACCCAAACACCGTGACCCATACACCGTGAAACAAACACCGTGACCAGATACCATGACCCAGAAATCATGACTAGACACTGAAACCAGCTTCAGATCTATTGAAGTATGTGACACCAGTTCCGTGCCGAGACACCTTTTGAAGTTTTGCAAAGGACCAGACACCATGATCCTAACATTGCATCTTTGCTACCGATTCCAGATCTCTATAAAACTGTGCCATCATGGCTATCTCACTACTCAAAGACAAATAAGAAGACACTATTTCATGGTGATACCAATTCTAAGTGACACCATTTCCAGATAGATTGTGACACCGATCTTTAATCTATTTTTTCGTTTTTCCAATTAATTTCTAACGGTCATATTTGAGTCTTTTAAATGCACTGACATAATTAATGTGCCTCTGTAGACATGTCATCTGATAATACAGGGTACGAGGTGAAGAATACATGAATCCGGTCTGCTCCAACACACGCATTCCAAGAATAAAAAGAATAGCATGGACAAAAACGAAAAGAGAAGAGGATAGAGAAACAAGTGTGTGTAATAATGAAGAAGCACGAGGATTCTTTAGAAGAGAACGAACACATAAAACTCAATACTTCTGAAGAACACACAAAGCATTCTCAAATCAAAAAAGCTGGGATACCATAGATCAGAGTTGAGAACATCTTCACACTGTCAACTCCACGAAGAACACGAGACAGATCTAACTGCCTTGCAATAATCTATTTTCAATAAGAGGAATCAATTCCTTTATCTACTTCATCCTAGAAGTATAAAGCTGCATAGACTAACACTCAAAGCACTTTTAACCTTATCTCATCATCTTTTCTCTGTTGTGTATTATTTTTAGCTTTCGAGCAGTGTTTGTATAAAAACACACACTGTATCCTTTATTAAACTAGAGGATACAAGATATCCTTCCTCTCACATATTTTTATACTTGTTTATTCCTACGAATAAGTGTGGAAGAGGTCCCTATTTGACCTGATACTTCATACCCACGAAGAACTATGGAAGAGGTCGTGTGACCTAGATAGTTCTGTGTACTGTTGTTTACCCCGATCTAGGGTGTGGATCATGTTTATTAATATAAAGTGCTTGGTGGTAGGTGATCACCAAGTGGAGTGAATTAGGTCTTAGCTTGAGACTGAACCACCTATTTTATATCCATTGTGTTGTTTAATTTACTTTACTCTGTTTTACTGTATAATTCAGAAATCACTAAACTTTATTTGATAGTTAATCTTGGAAAGAAGTTATAGTTTCTTTGCCTTATTAGAATAGCTTCAAAAGTAATGTTAACAACCAATATTAAGATTATTGAGAATTAATCAATATTTTGAGAATTTATTTAAACAGTTAAAATTTCATAACTGTATTACTTTGATTAACTAGGATGTATTTATATTTATTGGGGAACCTTTTTAAGAAACCTTTTAAAACAGAAAATTTTAATAGATACTCAATTCACCCCCTCTTGAGTACTCTACTTCATCCAACATTTGGTATCAGAGGGTGTTTTCATTCCTATTAAGACTCTATTTTTGACCCTATTCAACTGTGATTTTAGTTTTAATTTAAAGATATGTAAATTTATGTTAATTATAAATTTCTAGATCTTTAAAAGTATTTTTTTATTATGGATAATAGACTGGAAGGTAATACAACAAACCGACCACCATTCTTTAATGGAACCAATTATGCCCAATGGAAAATTAAAATGAAAATGCATTTAGAAAGTTTGAGTTTTGAAATTTGGTCTTCAATTATAGATGAGTATAAGATTCCTACTACTGATAGAATCACTTGGGATGACCCTACCAAGACTGCCTAAAATAACAATTTTAAATCCATGAATTCTTTATATTTCTCTTTAGGAGATGAGGAATTTAACAGAATTTATGCATGTAAAACTGCCCTTGAAATTTGGGATACTTTGTCTATTTCACTTGAAGGAACTTCTAGTGTGAAAGAAATGAGACTTAATACTTATTCTATTAAATATTATAACTTTAAAATGAATCTTTATGAGCCTATTTATGACATGTATCTCAGGTTCAACGAAATTTTCAACACAATGATTTATCTTGGAATAGAAGTTACTCCCAAAAAACAAATTATGAGGATTATCAGATGCGTACCTGATAGATGGAGAGGAACCTTTGTCTCTATTAGAGAGTCATGTGACATCAGCAAGTTACCTGTAAAATAAATCATTGGGAAACTAATTATGTAGGGAGAGGATATGAAAGTCAACAAATAAGAGGAGGATAAACCCAAAATAAAATCTGTTTCATTTAAGACCACCACTTATAAACACAAAAGAGAAAGGGAAATTGGAAGTCTCTGTAGAAAGTTCCAGCAGTGAACAATCATCACCTGATAGTGATGAGGAGATGGCTCAATTGTCCTAAAGGTTTAAGAGACTCTAAAAGAAGAATAATTTTTTCAAAAAGCCTAACTTTAAGGGAAGATATGATCGAAAAGGAATCTAGAAGAAATATTGGAAAAGAAGTGACAAGTCTGATGAGATAGTATGCTATGAATGTAAGTGAAAGGGACATGTAAAGGCTGACTGTCCCAAGATCAAGTACAAAAGAATCATGCGGACAAATATAGAAAGTATAAAAAGGAAATGAAAGCAACATGTAGTGCTTCTGAGGACAGTTCAAGTGACTCAGAATCTTTACATGATGAATAGGATAACAAAGTCAATATGTGTTTTATAACAAACACATCTGAGGTAACACTAGAATATCCTGTACATAATTCCTATTATTATGTAGATGAGAGTGACTTTGAAAATATGTCTAATAAAGAAATGTTCGAGTACTGTAATATGCTTGAAGATACATGTAATAAACTAAAAGATAAATACAAATCTTTAAAGAAATTACATGCTCTTACCTCAACTGTTAAAATTGAACTTACTGTATAAAGAGAGAAAAATACTCAACTACTCAAAGAAAATAATTAACTAAATCTATCTAATGAGAAATTGAAAAAGGATCTTGAAAGGTTTACTAATGGTAAAGATACTTTGGTACAAATACTAGGTAAATAGATTTCTCCTAAATATACTATTAGAATTGAATATCAACCTAGTAAAAGAAAATTTGGAATAACTAATTTTGTTTCTAAGTCTAGGAGATACAACTTTGCTTCTAGTTATGGAAAAAATTTAGTTAGTTCAAGCTATGATACACTCTCTACTGTTTCAAGCTTTTCTGAACTAAATAGATTTTATTTTTCAAGCACTTTACATAATTCTTATAGGAAACCTATGAGGTAGATGTGGGTTCCTAATGCACTAATCACTAATATTACTGGACCCAAACAAATATGGGTACCAAAATCTATTTTTATTTTACTATTTTATAGGAAAGATGCTTAAAGAGCTCTTATAAAAGCTTATCATACTTGGACAGTGGGTGTTCAAGACACACGAATGGATATTATTCATGCTTCAAGAATTTAATAAAAATTGATGGTGGACATGTAAACTTTGGTTAAAAGGCCAAAGGAAATATCATTGGCCTTGTCCAAATTTGTAACTTTAACTCAGTTTTAATTTCCAAAGTACTTTTTGCTGATGGATTGAAAAATAATCTGCTTAGTATTTCCCAACTATGTGATGATGGATTTCATGTTAAATTTTAAAATGATTCTTTCAATGTTTTCAATTATAAAAATGAATTAGTATTATCTTCATTAAGAAATGAAAATGTATATTATGTTAACTTAGATTCTTTAGTCTCTCAAAATGCTTCATGTTTAAGTGTTTTTCACAAAGAGTCTTGGCTTTGGAATAGGAGACTAGGACACTATAATATTCACTCCCTTAGAAAATTAACTAGAAAATTTTTAGTTAAAGACCTACCCAAACTTGAGTTTTTAAATGATAAAGTGTGTGATCCTTATAAAAAGGGAAAGAAACACAAAATTTCCTTTAAACAAAAGAAAGAAGTGTCAACTTCTCAACCTCTCGAATTGGTTCACATGGATTTGTTCAGACCATCTAGAGTTTCTATTTTAAATGGGAAGCACTATTTTTATGTTCTCGTAGATGACTTTTCTAGATATTCTTGGACTTTCTTTATGGCTCACAAAAGTGAATCCTACTCTCATTTTACCAAATATTCCAAAATTGTAGAAAATCTTAGTGGACTTAGAATTAAATACTTAAGAAGTGATCATGGGCGTGAGTTTGAAAATCAAGAGTTTGAATCCATTTTCTCACAAAATGGCTATAGTTGTAATTTCTCTACCCCTAGAACACCTCAATAGAATGGAGTTATAGAAAGAAGAAATATAACCTTGAAAGTGATTGATAGAACCATGCTTAATGAATATGACTTACCTATTTATTTTTGGGCTGAAGCTGTAAATACAACATGCTATATTATCAATAGAGTGTTGATTAAACCTATTCTTAAAATAATTCCATATGACTTATGGAATAATAGAAAAACCAAAGTAAGTTACTTCAAAGTTTTTGGTTGCAAAGTCTATATCCTTAATACGAAGGAAAATCTTGAAAAATTTTCATCCAAGTGTGATGAAGGAATATTTCTAGGATATTAAATATCTAGTAAATCCTATAGAGTGTTTAGAAAAAGAACTAAATGTGTGGAAGAATTTGTCCATGTAATTTTTTTGAAACAAATCCACATGGGCCTAAAACCACTCTAGAGAACCTAGAGGATGATTTATCAAATCTGGACATTAATTCAAAATCCTCTAACCATCTTGTGAAGGAATCTATGAAAACTTCCAGTTCTAGAAATTCTTTAGATTCAAGTCACAATGAACTTGAACCTATTAAAGAACCTAAAATCACCAGTTCTTCTTTTTCTAGAGCTATTAGAACTCTTAAAAACCATCCTTTAGTTGCTATTATAGGAGATTTAGATAAAGGAACTAAAACTAGAGCTTCTCTTAGAAATCAGGTTAAACATCAAGTTTTCTTGTCACAACTTGAACCTAAAAACATTAACGATGCTATCAATGATGAATTTTGGGTGATGGCTATATAAGAAGAACTTAATCAGTTTGAAAGGAACAAAGTTTTGAATCTTGTTGATAGAACCAAAGACCCATTCACCGTAGGTACTAAGTGGGTGTTTAGAAATAAGGTAGATGAAGCTGGTATTATAGTTAGAAACAAGGCTAGATTAGATACATAAGGCTATAGTCAAGAAGAAGGAATTGACTATAAAGATACCTTTTCACCAATATCTAAACTTTAAGCCATCATAATTTTACTTGCCTATGCTGCACATATGAATTTTCAAAGTATATCAAATGAATGTTAAGAGTGAATTTCTAAATGGGTATATAGCCGATGATGTTTTTGTTGAGAAACCCCCTGGTTTTACAAATCCTCATTTTCCAAATAATATTTTTAAATTATTAAAAGATTTTTATGGTTTAAAACAAGCTCCAAGAGCTTGGTATGATAGAATAAGTATTTTTCTTATTTCTAAAGGTTTTAGAAAATGAATAGCTGATCCTATCCTTTTTATAAAACAAATTTACAATGATTTTTTAGTAGTTCAAATTTATGTAGATGAAATTATCTTTGGATATTCAAAAAATTATTTATGTATTGAATTTTCTAAAATGATGCAAAACAAATTTGAAATGAGTGTAATGGGTGAACTAAAATTCTTTCTTGGATTTAAAATATTTCAAAATAATGATGGTATTATTTTAAACCAAATCAAATATACTAAAGATCTTCTAAAATTATTTGGATTGGATAGCACTAAAAGTAGCGACACTCCAATGAGTATTACTTATAAGTTGGATCTTGATAAAGATGGAAAATATATTGATCAAACCACTTATAGGGGAATGATTGGAAGTCTACTCTACTTAACTACTACCCGACTTGATATTAGGTTTAGTGTATGTATGTGTGCTCCTTTTAAATCAAACCCTAAGGAATCTCATTTAAATTATATTAAAATAATTTTCAAATACCTCAAGCATAAAACCAATCTAGGATTGTTCTATCCCAGAGGAAAATCATTTCAGTTAGTTTGTTATTCTAATACTGACTTCGTAGGTTGTAAGTTAGATAGAAAAAGAACCTCTAGAACATGTCACTTTTAGGAAAGTCACTAGTATCGTTTTGTAGTAAGAAACAAAACTCTATTTCATTATCTACTGCAGAAGCTGAATACATAGCTGCTGATAGTTGTCGTGCACAAATTTTGTGGTTGAAACACACATTAATAGATTATGGATAATAATTTAGGCATGTACCTATAAATTGTGACAATACAAGTGCTATTAACATCTCAAAAAATCCCATTTCACACTCTAGGACAAAACATATTGATGTAAGACATCAATTTTTGAGAGATCATTATCAAAAAGGTGATATCACTTTGGAATTCATTGAAACTGAATATTATCTTGCTGATATATTTACCAAACCATTAAATTCTGAAAGAATAGATTACATCATACATGAGTTGGGAATGATAAATCTTAATTAGTCAGTGTAATGTTTCATGTTTACGGTCTCATAGTTACTATCTATCAGTTACTGTATAAAACTTACTATCTCAAAAAATATGGTCACATAGTTTAGAAATCACACAGTCACGGTCTCATTGTGAAATCCTGTTATAGTCTCATAGTGAAATCTAGTTCCGGTCTCACCATAAAATTCTGTTATAGTCTCACTATAAAGACTCTTTATTATTTTATTTATATACTATAACCTGTATTATGATAATTAATTATTTTATTTTTACTTTCTCGTGCTTTTGGTTTTGCGATGCTTTGTATCCCTAAATTCTAGAAATGAAAGAAGTTTCACTCCTTTCTTCACCCAAGCTCTCTTCTCTCAAACTGTAACCCCTCTTTCAACCCTTCTCTCTCTCGAACCTTCATTGAATGTCCAGGATGAAATGTCCATCCTCATCAACCCTTGAGTAGTGCATTTCAAAGAAGAAGATGAAAATAGTGCCAAAGTTAGTGCCCAAAAGTCCTTTGAATCTGAATCTGGTGAACATAATAGAGGTGCCTGAAAAGGAAATTTTCCCCAAGTGGCTTCTTTCAAGTAAGTATTTTTTATGGAAAGTGTTAAGAGAGAAAGGATGTCTGGATTGGTTCACAAAGGAGGATAGTCCAATTTACCCAAACCTATTTTCACAATTTTATTAGTATGTTCAATTCTCTTTTGATATAGAAGATGGATTTGTTGTAAGAAGCTGGATCAATGGCCAGAGATGTACCTTTTCTTCGAGGTTATGGGATGCATGCATAAGGATACCTTATAAGGGTATTTGTGAGGACTAATAGAGAGGCCCTATACCTCCAAGTGTGTTCTTTGTTTTGGAAGAAGCATTGAGAAGCTTAATTGGAAATGAAACAATGAGAAGAGCTATAGCTGCTTAGCTAGATAGGGAAAGAAGACTTTTTTTTTAAATTTGTATAGAATCTAATTAGCCCCAAAAAAGGTGATTTTTCTACACTCAAGTATCAAGATGAATTTTTGATACATCTCATGAAAAATGGACACAATATCAATCAATGCAATTATGTTATCCCCCATATGTATGAGTTTATCAAGATAACCTCTAATTCAACCTCCATATTCTACTGAATATTAATCTTAGCTATGCTTCATGAAAAATGGTTGGTTAGACCAGATGAATAATTCATTAAGTATTATGAATTTTGTATTTCAAAATTTACAGTCCAAAGAATGAAAATCTATTGAAATCCATGGAGAAAAACATGGGTAGAAGATAATGAGAGGGTCTATGAAAAGTTAAACTCGGTTGGACACTCTTCAAGACCTAAGGATATATCTGATCCTGGTTTGGAACCAGATGAAATTGTCGACTATTCTGACGAGGAAGAAGAAGAAGAGGATGTTGCACCTACATGGAAAACTATTCTAGATGAGGAAGAAAATAAACCTTCTCCTCAAGTCTTAATTGAGAAGGAAGTACCTATCCCTAAAGAGATTGTTGATCTGGAAGAACCTGTCTATAAAGATGAATATGTTGTTGTTGAAAGTGAAAATGATATTCTGGAAGAACTTCTAGAAGAAGATATTTCTCTTGAGAAAGAATCTGCTCTTGAGGAACACCTAGAAGAACAAGATATTCCTGAGGTTATCCTATCTGATGAAGAGAGAATGGAGAAATCCTATCAATTATCTAGAAAGGAAATGGGTGAGGATATTAGGGATGAAATCTTGGAATTAGATCAAGGATCTAAATATATTAGTCCTGAGAAAGATGCACGTGTTGAGGGGGATAAGCACCCGAATTTGGAAAGTTTTGAAGTTCCAAATCCGGTTGATTCAAGATCAGTAGATATATGGTATAAATTTCCTAGATATTTTGACGTGAATTATTTTCAGGAAGCCTCAGTTAAAGGTATAGATCTATCTACTATGTTTCAATTGAAACTAGTATCTGCCCTTGATGTTATAGTTGCAAAGGAACCTAAGCCTGTCTCATCTCCTATTTCTGAACCATCACAAGAACCTTAAAACTTAGTGAGTAAGGATGACTTGAAAGGATTTGAAGCTACCCTATTGGCTAGGGTTGAAAGGCTCATGAATACTCAACCTGATCCTGTGACAAACTTGAGTGAAAGAGATGCTGCCCTATTATTAGAGAATATTATTTGGAAAATTCATCCCAAGATGCTTTATGAAATTCAAGAAGTTATATTTGAGAACAAACATTTAAGTGATGAAGTGAAGTCTCTTAGAGGTATGGTAAAAGCTATGCAGAGAGTGCTGAAATCAATACCAAAACCTATTTCTAATCCTTTTGAGGATATTAATAGTCAGATTCCACAGGAAGTATCCTCCCTGATTCAACCTAACCTCACTTACTTAGCTGATAAGGTGGATGAAAGAAATAATCAAATTGTTAAAGAGATGTGTGAGCTTGTTATTGGTCTTAACAAGTTGACAGATGAGTATAAGGTCTATCTCTAGAAAGTTCTGAATCAAATGAAGTATTTTACTTCAGCTGTTACTGCTTCTAGTATCACTGAACAATCATCGTAACCCTCTTTGGTTAGTGGTTTTCTCAGAATAGTTGTTAAAGAAGAACTCCAATCTGTGCTTAGTGGCTTTGAAAAAGAGTCTCTATCTGAGGTTGTAAAGAACAGTGACCAAGTTCTCGATTTGGTGAGAATTCTTTCCAAAATTGAAAATTATGCTCAGGAGGAGATTACTAATAAGGTGGACTTCTACTTCAATAGGATGTTCTCAAAGCATGACACGAAAAACCACTTCAAGTACCTTGTAGAGAATTTGAGAATCACTCATGTCACTCAAGATTTCAAAACTCAAGTTAAAAAGATTAAGGATTTCACTCCCTTGTTGGACAAGTTTATGGAGAACAAGGATGACTTTGAGAAAGCAATTTAGTATGGTGGTGATGTCATTGCTAACTTCATAAATCTTTTGAGACCTTGTATTCATGTAAAAAGTACTACTGTTGTGGCTCCTACAACTGAACCCTTGAGACCTGGTTTTCCTACCTTCGCATCCTCTAACCTTAACTCAACTTCTATGTCTGTCTCTCTGGCTCTGAGTCAGATCAGACTCGTTATCCTTGACCAAAAATTGCCTTGGTCTTTCACCAAACCTACCTTGGCCCCTTCTGTCTTTGAATGACTCCATCTACCTTCTCTGTCAGTTGCTTTACTCCCTTCTTCCACTTCTACCTCTACTCCTGTGGCTTCTAGTGATACTGATGCCAAGAGAAAAGAGAATACAGCTGAAGCTGAAGAAAAATGAACACTATATTTTGATATGGATTATTTCTGTATTTCTATTGCTTACTTTTTTTAATGACACTTTTTTATCCATCTAATTCATTGTGAACTCTTCTTATCTACTCTCTTATTTCCTTATGTACACTTTTTGATAATCCCAAAAGGTGGAGAGATATGCACTCTATGTACTCTAACTGCACACTAAGGGAGAGACACATTACTTAAGACTAGATACCTCACTAATATGATTTTTGATCATAAAAAATGGGGATATTGTTGGACTCCTCATGTGTTAATCATTTTTTAATGATAAAAAATCCTATACATCCTGTAAGACTTGTTAATCCTGTTTAATCTATCTCAAATTATGTGTACAGATGGTTGGTTTCTTTATGACTTAAATAATTATTGTAAACTATTTTGAGTTTGTGTTATAACATATTTCATTGATAAATGATTAAGTCTAATCCATTATATGAATATCACTATTTAAGTCAATATACAGACACCATGACCAGACACCGTGAACCAGACACTGTGACCCAAACACTGTGACCCAGACACCATGACCCAGACACCGTGACCCAGACACCATGACCAGACACCGTTACCCAGACACTATGAATAGTCACTGAAACCAGCTTCAGATCTGTTGAAGTCTGTGACACTGATTCCATGCTGAGACACTGTTTGAATTTTGGAAAAGGACCAGACACCATGATCCTAACACCGTATCTGTGCTACAGGTTCCTGATCTTTACAAAAATGTGCCACCATGAATATCTCACCACACAAAGACAAAGAAAAAGACATTGTTTCATGGAGACACCGCTTCTAAGTGACACCGTTTCCAGACAGACCGTGACCCCGTTCTTTAATCTATTTTTTCATTTTTTAAATTAATTTCTAAAGGTTATATTTGAGTCTTTTAAATGTACTGACCTAATTAATGTTTCTTTGTAGACATGTCACCTGATAGTACAAGGTATGAGGTGAAGAATACATGCATCCTGTCAGCTCCAACACATACATTCCAAGAATAAAAAGAACAACGTGGCCAGAAACAAAAAGAGAATAGGATAGAGAAACAAGTGTGCACGGTAACAAAGAAGCATGAGAATTATTGAGAATAGAACCGAAACATGAAACTCAAAACTTCTGAAGAACACACAAAGAATTCTTGAATCTAAAAATCTAGGATACCACAGATCAGATTCGAGAACACCTTTGCACTGTCAACTCCATGAAGAACACGATCCAGATCTAACTACCTTGTGATACTCTGTTTTCTACAAGAGGACTCGATTCATGCATCTGCTTCATCCTATAAGTCTAGAGATGCATATAACAACACTTAGAGCACTTCTAACCTTATCTCATCATCTTTGATCTGTTTTGTATTATTTTTAGATTTCTAGAAGTGTGTGTATGTCTGTATAAAAACACACACTGTCTCCTACATTAAACTAGAGGATACAAGATATCCTTCCTCTCACATATTTTTATACTTGTTTATTCCCACATATAAGTATGGAAGAGGTCCCTATGTGACATGATACTTCATACCCATGAAGAACTGTGGAAGAGGTCGTGTAACCTGGACAGTCCTGTGTACTGTTGTTTACCCCGATCCAGGGTGTGGATCAAGTTTATTAATATAAACTGCTTGGTGGAAGGTGATCACCAAGTAGAGTGGATTAGGTCTTGTCTTGATACTGAACCAATTGTTTTATATCCACTGTGTTGTTTAATTTAGTATAATCTGTTTTACTGTATAATTCAGAAATCAATAAACTTGCTTTGATAATTAATATTGGAAAGAAGTTATAATTTCTTTGCCTTATTAGAATAGATTCAAAAGTAATGTTAATAACCAATATTAAGATTACTGAGAATTAATAAATCTTCTGAGAAGTTATTTAAATAGTCAAACTTTCAAAACCGTGTTACTTTGATTAACTAGGCTGTATTTATTTTTATTAGGGAACGTTTTTAAGAAACCTTTTCAAATTGAAATTTTTAATAGATACTCAATTAACCCCCATTCTTGAGTACTCTAATATAACTAATAATAATATATATTCATTAAATATATCATTATTTACATTCATGTCAAAATAAAATAAAAAATTTATCACATCGTTTTGTGGAGGTAGTAGTTGACAAGTACGCACAAGCGACATTATCATTTTCTAATGAATTGGAAAGTAAGAACGTATATGTGAAAAAATAATTATAGAAGTATATTTATGTTATGAATATCATATATATTATTTATATCCATCCCTATATCATTCCATGGGAAGCGGTGATAAAAAATGAATTACATCAGGCTGCGAGGCGATAGTCTGCTGTACACATGATCAATGTTTTCATTTCCCATTTGATGGAAGATGAGATGAATGTAGGTTATTATATTAAAATAATAATATATAATAATTTTGGATATACCTTTTTTATTATTTCATCATAGTTTAAGAATATTTTAAGGAGCTATAATACAAAATAAAATGAAAACACATGGTTAAGGACCATACCTCTTCTTTAGAGAATCTCTTTAGGTTTATATCTAAAACCACACTAGTAGGTTTTTTTTTGATAAAGTGGGAATATAGGTAATTTCTAGGTAGGTAAGTAAGTTATTTTTTTGGTATTTTTTAAACAAAAATTATCTTTAAGTGTGGATAGGATAGAAGAGGGGGTGTCCTTTTATAAGTGGGGGAGAGGACACACTTGAAAGTTTTGAAAAGAGTCAAATAATTTAATGTCTTATTCACACCAAATGGATCCAAAATGGAAAATTAAAGAACCTTATATGATATAAGGTCAAAATATAGAAATAAATTTTAAATTAGAAAAGTTTTTAAGTCATTTTATCTCTTATATTTTTAGATCAACCCCTGATAAACCTGTTTTAACCTTAACCGTGGTAACATCTTTTTCACTCTTATAGGGTTACAATTTTACTGATAAGGTGAAAATTGTATCATAAATGGAAAAGGGATAAAATTTTAGACCATATATTATAATTTTTTTCCTATTTAATTATATATAGTATTTTTAAATTATTAAATAAAATATTATTTTTATAAAATGTCAATAATTGAATTTTTGAAAATATTCATTTAATTTTAATTTAAAGACGCCAAGACAAAGTTGGATTTGGAATATAATAATTTAAAACATACCTAATAAGTCATATGAATCTAAAAAATTCATTTAACACAATAATTAAATCAAATTATAGTGATTTTAATATTTTTGAATTCATTTATTTTATTTTTCTATTAATTAAATAAATACCATTTTGGTGCTTCATAAGAGTTTAAGGTGATTATAAAATGACTAAAAATTATAAATTATTTAACATCATGAAAATAATTTTATAATTATCAAAATAAACATTTATATTCATTCAAAACATGCTTTTTTCCCTATATGGACACATAATTTAAATTTAAAAGCAAGAGAGTGGAAGTTTTGTCTTTTTCTTTACTTAAAAAATTATATGAGTCATTTTTAAAAAAAGTGTCTAATAAACCATTAAATATAAATAATAAGGTGATAAGGTTGAAAATATAATCATCCAATAATAATTAATAAGAAAAATGGAGGCCTAATCACTTAGTTTTAACTTAGATTAACTCGATTTACCCTTTTATCTTGGTGACAAATTTTTACTTTTTTTACTATTCATTGTGAATAAAAATTAAGTTAGACTTATTAAATAATATAAATTATGATGATTAAAAATATGTAATATATTTTACCAAATTAAATCCCTATAAGTGTTAGAAATTCATTTTATAATAATCCCACAAAGTGCAACAAAAAGCAGCTTTTTCAAAAAAGAAAGTTTTCTTAAGTATAGAAAGTTTTTATATAAAAATTAAACATAAAATTTATTCTAATAATATAAATTGGATTGTAAATAATATAATTTATCTAATGAAAAATTTAATTTTTTTAAAACAAAATGGAATTTTTTAAATGTATTTTTATTAAAAAGTAAATATTTCATCACTTACATACCCAATGGCCTTTTAGATTTAGAGTATTAGAGAATTAGGGAAAACTCTTAACAACATGGGTTCATAAACAAATGGTTCATAAATATAAACATCATATCCCACTATATCCAAATTTTAAAATTCCATGTTAAGTCTTAAATATATCCCATACAATTCTTTACATATGAAACCTTTCTAAACAAAAATCATTTAACAACATTCTTTATAAGTTAGTAAAAAGGAAACATAAGATGGGTGAGATCAAATTCTCAATAAGGGTAAACATAATAATTAACAATTGAATGTAATCATTGAGAGTAATATGAGTATAAGGGTATGATGGCATAATCATAGTACCTGGGAATAAAATAATGTAATTCATACCCATCATTACCTAGATCATCAATCATGAAACATAGAATAAATATTTAAGAAAAGGAAAGAGTAATTGGAATAAATAATCATAAACCATGTGATTTAATCAAAATCATTGTTATCATTAAAACCCATATCATTTCACCCATAATAATTTTTATATATTTTACTTTGATAGTAATCTCATGGATTTCATTTTTTCAATCATAATATTTACATAAAAACCCATAGAAACCATAGATAAATCATATAGGTAACTTGATGCATCATTTTCATATCACTATTATAAATGGGATAACCTTCAAGGTTAAACTTAGAATAACCTTCATGGTTACACTTAAAATAACCATCATGGTTACAATTAGAATAACCATCACAGTATATTACCATAATCTCTTAGGATAAACCTAATCGGTCAACTATGTCCCTTAACCCAATGTATTGAAGAGATATAACATTCTCAAATTACCCTGATTTATAATAGAATAACCCATCTTCATAAACAATTTCCAATAACCATAACATAAATAAAGTATATATATCTTTCATTCCCCCATAAAAATCATAGAAACATCCATTATTCCTTTCATAACTTGATTAACCTATGGAAAAGAAAAGAGTTCCATGAAAATATATTTGAAAAAATCATAATTCATATAGAGAAAAAATGAGTATGAAATCATTAAAAAATATCCATAGTGGAGCATAATTAAACTCAAGGTTTGTTGGTGTTGATGAATGGAAATACTATTAAAAGATCATTAAAAACATTCTTGAGGAAAATATCCTTTTCAATTTGAAAATCACTTTTAAAAAACTAAAAATTCATAAAATATTATAAAAATAATTTTATTTGAAAATTAATTTTTTAAATTTTAAAGGGGATTAAAAATAATTAATTGTCATGATGTAAGGAAAATCCATTCATGTTGTAAAAAATAAACATTATTTTCAAACATTTTATTAAGGGAGTCTAAAGTGACCTATTTGGAAGAAAGTTATGATATTTCATTTTTTATTTTTTTTAAAATAAATATGAATACCATGTTAGATGTATTTAAGAAAAAATATATGTTTATAATTTTTTTTTGATTTTTTAGAAAAAATGGATATAGAAGTGAAAGATTCTGGATCTAAAAGAAGATAAAAGATCGGTATCACTTACAAAAAAAATTTCTTGATGATTATTCAATAAATAAGGGTGGAAATGGAAATTAAACATGTTATCCACATTTATAACTAGATTTAAATGAAATAGATATGTTTCAAGAAAATAAGATCAAATAATTTCCTCCAAAAGGAACTTTGAACATAAATAATACTGAAAAGAAATAAGATTGTAGCATAAAGCATTTGTCAGTTTGATAACTTTTAAAACATAAGATCCATGAATTAATAACTTCAAATGAAACTTTAAATATCATAAAAATAATTATATTCATGATATAACATGTAAAAGGGGTATTATATACACTTAATATAAGAATATAGGGGCACATTATAAACATATGTCCCAAAGAAATAGAATTTGTGAAGAATTACACTTACATAGATCATATCATTGAATTGAGAATTAATGAATGGAGAGATTATGTGTAAAAAATATAAATCACAAAAAACAAAGTTTAAATATGTAATAAAACAATTTAGAGATCTATTCACAAAAAATCATGTTATAACAAATTCAATGGAGAGGTGTTATAACCCAACCAAAGGAAATTGAGTTAAGAAAACTGTAACGCCCCGACCCTAGTTACCCAGAGTCGGTGCATTATTACATAACATTGGCATGATCACAAGAAAGATCAAATCATGAAAGACCGATTGGTTTAGTATCCTTGGAAACACTAGATATATACATAAGTCTTACATCACATCATAAAAATGAAAACTACAACAACATCTTTTCTTCATAGTCCACACTCATATCCCCACATACTATCCCTGCAGGTCATTCATAAATTACTTCTTCACATCCTGGAAAAAATAAAAAATTGAAAGGGGTGAGCTCAAATTCCCAGTAAGGATAACAATATAGCAGAAAATTTCATAAATAAGAATAAACATTTAAGGTAATGTATAACTAAAACAAAAGCCTTTTAAACTTAAACTTCAACATAGTATGGAAAAAATAAAATGAAATAATTCCATTTACTTATTCACATGGATACTCTACTAATCGAATAATCACATGAAATATCAACAACCACTTTCATAATGATGGAATGCATAATGCCAGACTATCATAACCACATAGCCAAAGCCTCGTGCCAAGACTACAAATAAGATTTTGTCAAGGCCTTGTGCCAAGACACTAGTTTTTCTCATGAGACCTACCGATGCATCGAGGAGCTATAGCGGGCTCCACCCGTCACATATTAAGCCCAATGCATTCCCATATGAAAAGGTTTAAACATAACATAAACATTCGTATTAAAACTAGCATACGAAATGTCAATACTTTCACCATAAACCATGAAGGGTATAAAAATAACATATCCATAGTCAAACATATCACAAAACCTTCAATAAAATATGGAAGTTTTGTTTCATAATAAATCAGCTTCAAATAAGCTTAAAATCCATCAAAGGATGTTGACATATATGAAATCAAAACTCTTTTTAGAGAAATATCTCTTTTTATTTTGAAATCATTTAAGAGTGATATAAAATAAAACATTTTCATTGAAAATATTCTTATATTATTTTAAGGGAATCTTCGACGATTTTATAACGGCGGAAAATAGCCGCACCAGCTGTATAATTTAAAAAAAACATTCTTACCTTAATTCTGTCGAAAAGGTTAAAAAGCACCTTGTTTGGAAAAGGACGGAAATATTCCTTTATAAACCTCTTATAAAAGTCAAAAAAGGGTATAAATGACTTTAAACCATATTATAGTAAATAGTAAAAATGTTTTGAAATACATTTTTAAGAAACATGGATGTGGATGATAAAGAAATCCCAGTAGATTATTACGTGTAAACAACCTCGGATAATGAAGCGATTGAGAAATAAACCCTTACCTTGTACTTTTCCTTGGTTGGGGGTAGGTTAACCTCCTTTATAATGGTGAAATAATTGTTATTAAATTATACAATAATCATATACATTAATATGATATCATATATGATCTTTTAACATTGATTTGTTAATAATATCTTAGTATTATCATTGTTTTGGGTGTTAACTTACTTGTTTTCTTTTATATGTTTTGTTACATGAGTTGTGTTTGTCATGGATAGGTTGTATCTTAATCAAATCCATAATGATATCAAGTCCTTATATACTATTATTAATCATCAAATGAGAATTTGACTTGAATGGATACGATGGAGAATGAATCTCATCGCGTTCGTGGAGACGGTAGTCCGTACGTACGCACGAGCGACAATATCATTCTTTTGATAATAAAATAATATGTAATTGGATGGTATATCATATATACAGAATCATTATCATGTTATATTTATTATTTACATGAATTACACATCATTATTATACCCATCCAAATAATAATTTATTGAATAACAATTACACCACGACTTGGAGACGGTAATCCGTACGTACGCACGTATGGTGACATGTTATTCAAAGGATGGATAGAATACTGAAATATGGTTATAAAATGTTTATAATAACATAAAAGTATATATAATATACTGGATTTATTATTTTATAATGGTAATAACAAAGAAATAATAAGTGGAAGAAGAAAGGAACTTGAAAAAGGGTAGTGAAATCATTACCTTTTCTTCGGGTTCTTCCTTTTTATTTGATCAAAAGGGCTCATTAAGTTGTCTTTATGACTAAAGGAAGGACTCTAGGATGAAGTTATGGAAGTTGAGAGAGTATTTGGGCAGATTTTGGCAGAACCAAAAGGCTTTGAAGGTGTGAGTTAATGAGAAGAGAGAGTGACCTTTTATAAGAGGGGTGAGGGGCACCTTTGGAAAAGCTAGAAATATTATTTTATAATAAATTAATATTCGGTTTATAATGGATCCAAAGTGGATTATTTAAAGGTTTAGGTGGGGATGGGTCTAAAAACACTCAACAAATAGAATTTAGACATGTTTGGGTTACTATATTAACCTTATCTTTAAGTATTAACTCTTAGTTAGTTAGTTTCACTTTTACAATGTATCTTTGTATTTTTATATTATATGGTTAATAAACTTACTATATACATCCAAGAGACCCCCAAGTGGTACATTAATGATACACATATCATTATATAAGTCTCTTGTACAAACCTTATTTTTTTAGGAATTTAATATCAATTAATAATATAATATTTGTTTTAAAAACTCTTTTATGTCAATTTTGACACTATTCAATAATTGATTTTTGTAAAACTCATAACAGAATGATTACTTCTAAAAAAGTTAATTAAATCAATCCTAACATTTCAATTTATCCTAGAAAATTATTTTTATTTATAAAAAGTCTCAAATTACATTTATTTGGGTATTTATAATATCAATTATTCCAATTTTTCATTAATTAGGTAATTACTGCATCATCATCGTGTCATAAATAAATTAAATTTTTTCATTTATAAAAATTATAAATAAAATATCATTATGTAGGAAATATTTTTATATTTCTAATGAATATTTACAATTGAATTTATCTTATGTATAACCCTATATTAAAAATGTTTTAGTAAATAAACTTTGATTTTAACTCCTTTAACTCTTCTTTGAATTAAATAATAATAAATGTCCTAATCTAATCCAAGTGGACCTAAATGATAATATTTTATTCCTAAGGTTTTTTTTGATCGAGATAAACTTGTCCAATAGAATTAGAACATGTGTTAGGGTAATATTAATATCATTTTTACCCTTAATTACCCTATTTACTTTTAACCGTGGTAAATAAAAGTAAAAAGTTACTATTCACCAAAAATTATTTTCATCTCATTGAACCACATTTTACTACTTGATATTAACCGCGTCTCTCGGATTTTCGAAATTCCATTCAAAGAAGCGGTAAAATTAAGTTTTATGAAAAATTCAGTTTTTTAACTACCACTTAGTGGTTTCACTATTCATAAAAAATTGAAGTTTTTCAGAACAATGCCAAAATTTCATCCTTATCTATAATTGATATTCCAAATTCAAAAATGATGTCTATTTTAAAAAATTCAAAACATATAAGTTGCATTAATTAATTTTATAATTAATTCCCGCTGTTACAACAAATAGCGTGTTTTTAAGAAACAATATATATCAAAAGATTGACAATTGTTTATGTCCAATTTCAAAGTGAAATTAATTCTAATGAATGCCATTGGATAAAATGGTAAAAATATATTCTAATTATACTTTAAAACCACTAAATAGTATAATTTATCAGTATAAATTATTTTGATTAAAAAAGTTGTTTTTAAGTATTTTTTACTATTCATAAAAATTGGAAGTTCTCAGAAAAATACCAAAAATTCAACTTAGGATAATTTCGATATTCTGAATCCAAAAATGAAGTCCATTTCAAAAGATAAAATTTATAAAATTTCAAAAAGTAGGTATTACTATTCATAACGGCTAGTTTGATTGGTTGTGGTGTGTTAGAACCCGATGTTGCGTACAACACACGCTATCACATTATTCAAAGAGAAGCCTACCGTAGAAGATTGAGGTGTTACATTCTCCCCTCCAATAATTTCATCCACGAATTTTATAGAATACTACCACATGAAAATAATCGGGTGGTTCTTCATCATAAGTTCCTCGGGTTCCCACATTGCCTCTTCCATCTTATGGTTTCTCCACAAGACTTTTACCAGACGCGTCGTCCGGTTTCTCAGTACTTGTTCTCTCGTATCAAGAATCCTGACGGGCTCTTCACAATAAGATAGACCGAGTTCCAGTTCTAATTCCTCATAGGTGAGTACATGCGTTGGGTCAGGCATGTATTTCCTCAACAGAGATACGTGGAACACATCGTGAACTTTGGAGAGACTTGGCGGCATTGCCAATCGGTAAGCTACAGCCCCAATTCGTTCTAGAATTTCGAAAGGTCCGATGTACCTGGGACTCAATTTACATTTCTTACCAAAACGTATGACTCCTTTCCATGGAGATACCTTCAGGAAAACATGATCACCGACTTGAAATTCCAAATCCTTCCTTCGATTATCGGCATAGCTCTTCTGCCTACTTTGAGATGCTTTGATGTGATTTTGGATTACCTTCACCTTTCCATTGTTTCCTCCACCAGTTCTGGGCCTACAGGTTTTCTTTCACCAACGTCATCCCAACAGGTTGGTGTGCAACATCTCTTTCTGTATAACGCTTCATATGGTGCCATCTGAATACTCGAATGGAAGCTATTGTTATAGGAAAATTCTACTAGAGGTAAATATTGATCCCACATACCCTGAAAGTCAAGTGAGCAGGATCTCAACATGTCTTCTAAGGTTTGAATAGTCCGTTCTGATTATCCGTCTGTCTTAGGGTGGTAGGCAGTGCTCAAATGAAGTTCAGTATCCAAGGATTTCTGAAGACTCTTCCAGAATCTTGAAGTAAAATGGGGATCACGATCAGAAACAATCGATAGGGGTACTCCATGAAGTCTCAAAACTTCATTAATATATAGTCTTGCTAGACGTTCCAGTGGTAGATCTTCTCTTATAGAAAGAAAATGTGCTGACTTGGTAAGACGATCAACAATAACCCATATTTCATCGTTCCTTCTAGGAGTCTTTGGTAGCCCCATGACAAAGTCCATCGTAATATTGTCCCATTTCCACTCCGGTATGGGAAGAGGTTTCATGACTCCTCCAGGCTGTTGCCTTCCAGATTTCACTTGTTGACAAACCATACATCTTGACACAAAATCATAAATCTCCCTCTTCATGTTGTCCCACCAAAAATGTTCCTTCAAATCTCTATACATTTTGGTTCTCCCAGGGTGTATAGAGAAATTGGAACTATGAGCATCATCCAGAAATTCCCTTTTTAGATCAGGTATATCGGGAACACAAAGTATCTTCCTGAATTTTAAAATTCCTTCTTCATACACAAAGTCTCTCAATCTCCCATCATTCATAGCTTTAATCTTCTTTTGAAATTCTTCATCATCGGTTGGGAACTCTTAATCCTTTCTAGTAAAGATGGTTTGGAAACCATTTGAAAAAGCATTGATGTTTCACCTTCCCTGGTTATTCCCATGTCCATCTTCACTAGATCCATGAAAATTGGATCCCTTTCAATTCTCATATTGTTCAAAACTCCATGATCTTTTCTGATCAAAGCATCTGCCACTTTGTTTGCTTTCCCCGGGTGGTAGTGTATCGTACAATCGTAATCCTTGAGTAATTCAAGCCATCTCCTTTGCCCCATGTTGAGTTCTTTTTGTGAGAAAATATACTTCAAACTCTTGTGATCAGTATAAATCTCACATTTTTTACCATAGAGGTAGTGCCTCCATATCTTCAAAGAAAAGATCATAGCTGCTAACTCAAGATCATGAGTAGGATAGTTTTTCTCATGAATTTTCAACTGTCGTGATGCATAGGAAATAACCCTATCATTCTGCATAAGGACACAACCAAGTCCTTTCTTCGATGCATCACTATAAATAACGAACCCATCATTCCTCGATGGTAGAGTCAATATAGGAGCATTGAATAATCTTCTCTTCAGTTCTTCGAAACATTCTTCACACTCTTTTTTCCAAAAAAATTTAACCCCTTTACGTGTGAGCTTCGTTAATGGGTTAGCCAATCAGGCAAAATTCTGGACGAAACGTCGATAATAACCTGCCAAACCAATATAACTGCGTACCTCAGTTATACTCGTAGGTGCTGGACATTCTTGAATTGCCTTGGTCTTAGAAGTATCAACAGAGATTCCATCTTTAGAGACAATATGGCCAAGAAAAGAAATCTCCTGAAGCCATAATTCACACTTGCTAAACTTTCCATATAATTCATGTCTTCTCAGAGTCTTTAGGATAATGCGCAAGTGATTTTCATGATCTTCGTAGCTTTTGGAGTATACCAAGATATCATCAATAAATACCACCAAAAATTCATCGAGATATTCCTTGAAAACTCTATTCATTATATCCATGAATACAGAGGGTGCATTAGTCAATCCAAAAGGCATTACTGTAAACTCGTAATGCCCGTACCTGGTTCGAAATGCTGTATTTGGAATGTCTTCCTTCTTCACACAAAACTGATGGTATCCAGATCGAAGGTCAATTTTTGAAAAGTATTGAGCTCCATGCAGTTGGTCAAATAAATCATCAATGCTAGGTAGGGGATACTTGTTCTTTATTGTTATAGCATTGATCTCCCTGTAGTCGATACATAACCTCATAGATCCATATTTCTTTTTAACAAAGAGAACAGGGGCTCCCCATGGAGAAAAACTAGGGCGAATAAATCCTTTATTACTCAATTCCTCTAGTTGTTTCTTTAGTTCGACTAATTCCACAGTGGCCATTCTATAAGGGTTCTTTGATATAGGCTTTGATCCAGGAATTAAATCAATGGAAAACTCAACTTCTTGTTCTGGAGGATGTCCAGGTAAATCTTCCAGAAACACATCTACATATTCTTTCAAAATAGGTACATCCTCTATTTGAACATTCCTCTCCTCACCCACAGTCATTTCATTCTCTTCCTCCCCAATAATTGAATTTAGTTGAGCTACTGGGGGTAGATCTAGATAAGAATTAGGTGGTGACGATTATACTCTAAAGATAAGGTGTTCCTTATCATCATCATGAAAAATCGTAACCTCCTTCTTCTTACAATAAATATTCGCATCATAGTCCGAAATCCAATCCATACCGAGGATTATATCAAACTCAATCATAGGTATGACGATGCGATCAGTATATAAAGAACATTTATGTGCTCTAATGGGGACTGATTCACAAAACTTTGTTGCAATGATACTTCCCTTAGGAGTTTTAACTGACAACTCCCTTGTTAAATAAAATTGGAAATATCTCATTTTCTTAGCAAACTGGGAAGATATGAAACAATGCGATGATCCAGAATCAAATAATGCATTTTCTAAACTTGAGGAAACCATTAAATTACCTACCACCATGTCTTTCGGAGCTTCTACCTCAGCAGTAGTGATAGAATAATCTTGGCCTTGATCCCTTGGCCTTTTCTGAGGTATGTTCCCCTGACTCTTAGGAAATTCATTTTCATAATGTCCCATCTCCCTGTAATTGTAGCACTGAACATTTTTAGCTTCCTTCTTCCCTTTGCAATCACGAGATTGGTGACCTTTTTCACCACACTTGTAACAGACACCCATTCCCATCAAGCAAGTACCAGGGTGTTTCTTCCCACATTTACCACAGGATGGATATTCAACCTTTCCCTTCTTCCCCTTATTTCCATTCCCAGATTGATCAGTAGATATCTTCTTTTCTTACTTTTCTTTAAAGTCATAAGAATTTGAGAATTCTTTCTCTGTCTTGATAGCACATGAGAAAATGTCTTCGTACGATGAAAAGGATTGTGAGACTAATGCTCAATGGAGAAATGGTTTTAACCCATCAAAGAAATTATCAATCTTACTTATTGGGTTACGTATATAATCTCCAACATACCTTGATATCCTTGTAAAGTTAGCCTCATACTTTGTGACATTCTCATCCTCCTTTTGACTCAGACTCAGAAATTGCCTTTCCATATCTGCTCGATGGTCACGAGGAAAGTATTTTTCTAAAAACAGATCTTTAAACTCCATCCATTCCATATTTGATATTTCATCATCTTCCTTAAAGTTTTGAATCAATGACCACCATTGATCAACATCTCCAGTGAGGTGGTAAACTTCCATGATAACTTTTTCCATTTCACTACATCCCAAAGCCTGAAATATTTTCTCTAGGGAATTTATACATTGCTCAGCTACTAAGGGATTTGTACTCCCATTGAATGTTGGTGGTTGTTGCCTCATGAATCGATCTAACATTGATCCTCCATGCTGTGGATCAGGGTGCTCCATATGGGTAAGGTTATTATTCATAACCTGAGTGAGTTGTCCCAGTATGGTGATTAGCTGATCGGCACCAGTTGCATCACCAGCTCCACTATAATTATCTTGAGTAGGAGGGAAATCCCTACATGGAGTGCGTGCATTGATACAGTTTCCATTTCTTCCACTAGACGCCATTTCTAAACAATGGCATAAACTAGATCAGTTTATGAATCAAAATACATAATTCCATACTTATAAAACACTTAACATAAATTGAACTATTTATGGATATAATCCATAATCATAAAAAATGTTTTCCTTGAGGAAGTATATAATCATAAACCCTTCATAATGATTTATAAAGAAAATGAGAGTTATCCTAAGCATATCCCCCGGGAGTGTTGTAACCAAGATTTCAGCAAGGCCCGTTGTTGTGCACCAGTTCCCGTTCGAGTCTAGCTCAAAGCGGTGTTTTTGGGTTTTACCCCTAGGTACATCTGTGCCAGAGCCGCCTCTACCTACTCGTATCCAGACATGGATGTATTTCTTGGAAAACTCACAAAATCTCTACAATACCAAAATTCTAGGAAGTTCTTCTATACTAATCCTCAAAGTCCATCTTAGGTCTATGTGCTCTAATCAGAGTTTATCTAAATCTAGCTTCCAATGTTTGTACTAAACTTCCTTTGATACCAACTGTAACTCCCCGACCCCAGTTACCCAGAGTCAGTGCATTATTACATAACATTGGCATGATCACATGAAATATCAAATCTCGAAAGACCGATTGGTTTAGTAGCCTTGGAAACACTAGATATATTCATAAGTCTTACATTACATAATAAAAATGAAAACTACAACAACATATTTTCTTCATAGTCTACACTCATATCCCCACATACTATCCCTACAGGTCATTCATAAATTACTTCTTCACATCCTGGGAAAAATAAAACATTGAAAGGGGTGAGCTCAAATGCCCAGTAAGGATAACAATATAGCGGAAACTTTCATAAATAAGAATAAATATTTAAGGCAATGTATAACTAAAATGAAATCCTTTTAAACTTGAACTTCAACATAGTATGGAAAAAATAAAATGAAATAATGCCATTTACTTATTCACATGGATACTCTACTAATCGAATAATCACATGCAATATCAAGAACCACTTTTATAATGATGGAATGCATAATGCCAGAATATCATAACCACATAGCCAAGGCCTCGTGCCAAGACTACAAATAAGATTTTGTCAAGGCCTTGTTCCAAGACACTATTTTGTCTCATGAGACCTACCGATGCATCGAGGAGCTATAGCAGGCTCCACCCGTCACATATTAAGTTCAATGCATTCCCATATGAAAAGGTTTAAACATAACATAAACATTCGTATTAAAACTAGCATACGAAATGTCAATACTTTCACCATAAACCATGAAGGGTATACAAATAACATATCCATAGTCAAATATATCACAAAACCTTCAATACAATATGGAAGTTTTGTTTCATAATAAATCAGCTTCAAATAAGCTTAAAATCCATCAAAGGATGTTGACATAGATGAAATCAAAACTCTTTTTAGAGAAATATCTCTTTTTATTTTGAAATCATTTAAGAGTCATATAAAATAAAAAATTTTATTTGAAAATATTATTATAATCTTTTAATGGAATCTTCGACGATTTTATAACGGTGGAAAATATCCGCACCCGCCGTATAAGTTAAAAAAACATTCTTACCTTAATTCTGTCGAAAAGGTTAAAAAACACCTTGTTTGGAAAACGACGGAAAGATTCCTTTATAAACCTCTTATAAAAGTAAAAAAAGGGTATAAATGACTTTAACCCATATTATAGCAAATAGTAAAATTTTTTTGAAATACATTTTTAAGAAACATGGATGCAGATGATAAAGAAATCCCAGTAGATTATTACGTATAAACAACCTCAGATAATGAAGAGATTGCGACATAAACCCTTACCTTGTACTTTTCCTTGGTTGGGGGTAGGTTAACCTCCTGTATAATGGTGAAATAATTTTTATTAAATTATACAAGAATCATATACATTAATATGATATCATATATGATCTTTTAATATTGATTTGTTAATAATATCTTAGTATTATCGTTGTTTCGGGTGTTAACTTACTCGTTTTCTTTTATATGTTTTGTTACATAAGTCGTGTTTTTCATGGATAGGTTGTATCTTAATCATATCCAGAATGATATCAAGTCCTTAGATACTATTATTAATCATCAAATGTGAATTATACTTGAATGGATACGATGGAGAATGAATCTCATCGCGTTCATGGAGACGGTAGTCCGTACGTACGCACGAGCGACAATATCATTCTTTTGATAATAAAATAATATGTAATTGGATGGTATATCATATATAAATAATCATTATCATGGTATATTTATTATTTACATGAATTACAAATAATTATTATACCCATCCAAATAATAATTTATTAAATAACAATTACACCACGACGTGGAGACGGTAGGCCGTACGTACGCACGTATGGTGACATGTTATTCAAAGGATGGATAGAATACTGAAATATGGTTGTAAAATGTTTATAATAACATCAAAGTATATATAATATACTGGATTTATTATTTTATAATGGTAACAACAAATAAAGAAGAAGTGGAAGAAGAAAGGTACTTGAAAAAGGGTGGTGAAATCATTACCTCTTCTTCGGGTTATTCCTTTTTATTTGATCAAAAGGGCTACTTAAGTTGGCTTTATGACTAATTTAAGGCCTATAGGATAAATTTAGGGAAGTTGAGAGATTATTTGGGCAGAGTTTTTCCGAACAAAAAGGCTTTGAAGGTGTGAGTTAATGATAAGAGAGAGTGCCCTTTTATAAGAGGGGTGAGGGGCACCTTTGGAAAAGCTAGAAATATTATTTTATAATAAATTCATATTCGGTTTCTAATGGCTACAAAGTGTATTATTTAAAGTTTAATGTGGGTATGGGTCTAAAAACACTCAACCAATAGAATTTATACAGGTTTGGGTTACTATATTAACCTTATCTTTAAGTATTAACTCTTAGTTAATTAGTTGCACTTTAACAATGTCTCTTTGTAGTTTTATATTATATGGTTAATAAACTTACTATATACATCCAAGAGACCCCCAAGTGGTACATTAATGATACACCTATCATCATATAAGTCTCTTGGCCGAACCTTAGATTTTTAGGAATTTAATATCAATTAATAATATAATATTTGTTTTAAAAACTCTTTTATGTCAATTTTGACACTATTCAATAATTGATTTTTGTAAAAATCATAACAGAATGATTACTTCGAAAAAAGTTAATTAAATCAATACTAACATGTCATATTATCCTATAAAATTATTGGTATTTATAAAAAGTCTCAAATTACATTTATTTGGGTATTTATAATATCAATTATTCCAATTTTTTATTAATTAGGTAATTACTGCATCATCATTGTGTCATAAATAAATTAAATTTTTTAATGTCTAAAAATTATAAATAAAATATCATTATGTAGGAAATATTTTTATCTTTATAATTAATATTTACAATCGAATTTATCTTATGTATAACCCTATATTAAAAATGTTTTAGTAAATAAACTTTGATTTTAACTCCTTTAACTCTTCTTTGAATTAAATAATAATAAATGTCCTAATCTAATCCAAGTGGACCTAAATGATAATATTTTATTCCTAAGTTTGTTTTTAGTCGAGATAAACTTGTCCAATAGAATTAGGACATGTGTTAGGGTAATATTAATATCATTTTTACCATTAATTACCCTATTTACTTTTAACCGTGGTAAATAAAATTAAAAAGTTACTATTCACCAAAAATTATTTTCATCTCATTGAAAAAAATTTTACTACTTGATATTAACCGTGTCTCTCGGATTTTCGAAATTCCATTCAAAGAAGCGGTAAAATTAAGTTTTATGAAAAATTCAGTTTTTTAACTACCACTTAGTGGTTTCACTATTCATCAAAAATTGATGTTTTTCAGAATAATGCCAAAATTTCACCCTAAGCTATAATTGATATTCTGAATTCAAAAATGATGTCTATTTTAAAAAATTACAAAAATATAAGTTGAATTAATTAATTTTATAATTAATTCCCACTGTTACAACAAATAGCGTGTTTTTAAGAAACAATATATATCAAAAGATTGACAATTGTTTATGTCCAATTTCAAAGTGAAATTAATTCTAATGAACACCATTGGATAAAATGGTAAAAATATATTCTAGTTATACTTTAAAACCACTAAATAATATAATTTATCATGATAAATTATTTTTATTAAAAAAGTTGTTTTTAAGTATTTTTCACTATTCATAAAATTGGAAGTTCTCAGAAAAATACCAAAATTTCAACTTAGGATAATTTCGATATTCTGAATCCAAAAATGAAGTCCATTTCGAAAGATAAAATTTATAAAATTTTAAAAATTAGGTATTACTATTCATAACAGCTAGTTTGATTGGTTGTGGTGTGTTAGAACTCGATGTTGCGTACAACACATGCTATCACATTATTCAAAGAGAAGCGTACCGTAGAAGCTTGGGGTGTTACAAAAACTTTTAGCACCTAAAATATTTAAAATCAAATAACCATGGATAAAATAAATCAAAATTGAAACATAAAATATCATTAATTATTAATTATTAATTATATTAAATTTAAAATTTCAATATATTCACCAAATAAAATAAATTATTTTCATAATATTAAAATATGCCTCAATGAAGGAAAATTGTGATGAAATCCTTTACCTCGAGTCCAAAATTTCCATATATGTCCTTTAACTCCTATATAATAATCTCACATCAATTATTTTTTTTAATAAAATTTTATAGGTTCAATAACTTATCCTTAAACCCTTTATTTCATTTATATTAATGACTTAGTTAATTATTTAATCAGTTAAGCCCACATAGGGTGTTTTGAGGATATTCAGTTCATAAGTTCAAAATGAATTCTGTAGGTTGAATGCAGTAAAATTGGTTATTATTACATCATATATAGAATAATAATAAATACATAATTATAATTTTTATATATAAATTTTAATTTTAAAACCATCCATCAAATATGGTTATGAAAAATGAACTATGTTACGATCATAGAGACGGTGGGCAAGTATAAGTAATGTTTCCTTTTTTCAACGATCATTTTGGAAATAAGGTAAGTTTTATTTTAAAATTAAATATTTATAATTATATAATAAATATAATATTAATTATTAAATATACTTATATATATTATCAATGTGACGTGGTGATAAAAAATGTATCACATCGCTACGTGGAGGTGGTAGTCCACACATATGCACAAACAAGGTTATCATTTTTCAATGAATGGAAAGGTAATAAAGTAAATGATATATTATAATTTAAAAATAATAAATATTTTATGAATATCATATATAAAAATTAATTCAATCATTAAAAAAATATTTGATAGGTGGTGATGAAAAATGAATTACATCGGCCCGTGAGGCGGTAGTCCGCTGTACACACAAACGATGAATTCCTTTCCCATTTGATGGAGGTTGGAGATAGATATAGGTTATTACATTAAAATAATAAAATATTAGTATATTTAATATAATTATATTATTATATAATTATGTTTAATGATTATTTGAATGAGGTGGAATAAGAAATTAAACAAAAATGATTGATTAAGAACAATACCTCTTCTTTAGAGAACCTTATTTTCTTAACACCTTAAGACCAATAAGGTTAGTATTATACCATAAATAAGGCCATTATAACATATGGAGTAATGTTTTAAATGTATTTGGGTAGATATAGGCTTAAAAAAAATTAGTTTTGAAGTGTGAAGTAAAGAGAAGAAGAGATGCCCTTTTATAAGAGAGGGGAGGGGCACTCTTGGAATTTATTAAAATATTAAATTAATATAAATTAATTTTGATGAAAAAATGGCACCACATTTATAGGATTAAAATATAATATGATTATTATTCAAAATAATCACATTAAATTAAACTCTAAAAATTCTTGACTATGTTTTTACCCTTATATATTTGTTTTAACCCCCATTTACCCTTTTCACACTTAACGTGACAATAAGTTTTTTTAATCTTTATGGGTCATTATAATTACTAAAAATGAAAAAAAGACCCATAAATAGACCATGGTTGATATTATAAACTATATAATAACCACTTGGTCTAATATAAGTTTTTTTGAATTTTATATCATTTAATAAAATATTATTTATTATAAAATATCATTAATGCTAATTTTTAGAACTATTCATTACTTTAACTTTAATAACATCAATAAAACAAATTAAATAAAAAAAATATTTTATTACATCACAAAAATATTATATTAATCTAAAAAATTATTGTATCACATTAATTATTTCAAATTATATTTATTTTAAAAATTTTAATATCACTTATTTGATATTTCCATCAATAGAATAATTATTGTTTCAACTTTGTGTAAGAATTTAAGGAAATTATTTCTTCACTAAAAATTAAAAACAAATTATAATGATTAATTTAAATAATTTATATTTAAAAATAATATTTGTAACTAAACATATCTTATGCTTATCACTATGTCAAAAATATTATAATTATTAAAAATAAGAGTGTTACATTTTTGAATTTTCTTTACATGAAATATTATAAAGTTCATAATAACAAAAAAATTAAAATAGGACATATAATTGAATCTTGGAGGATTATATACAAAATTTAATCATATAATGAAAATAAGGCAAGAGTTATGGTCATTTTATAGTCCTTATCATAATATTTTAAACTTTAATTATCTGATTTACCATTTATAGAAGTAACAAAATTATTATGGTCACAATTCATATTAACGAAAAATAAAAGGGACCTATTTAAAAAATTTGGAAATCCTAATTAAAAATATGGAATAAAATTTTTCAAAATTAAAAATAAAGTAGTGATAAATTTTAATTTAAAATCAAACTAGAAAAATGCAATGAAAAATGATTTTTAAGAAAAATGCCCTTTTTAAATATAAAATGTTTTTATACTAAATTTAAGTATAAAATTCATTTAAAAAACCATAATTTAATTATTATAAATAAAAATTAGCTAATAAAATTTTAAAATTATCCCAAAATATAATTTTATATTGTAAATAATTTAAAAAAAATACAGTTTTCAATAAAAATAATTATTTTCACTATTAACTAAAAAATTAACATTTTCAAAAAAATACCAAAATTTCACCCAAATATAATTTTTATATGATGATTTAAAAATTATATATATTTCATAATTGTTTTTAAAAGTTCTAAAAATTTATTATAATATTCACTCACAAAAAACCATAAAAATTATTTTTGAAGAAAACATTTTTTTGAAGAATAAAATAACATTACTAAAAAGTGAGTGTTTATTTCCTAATAATTAATTGGTATTTTTTTTATTAGAACATTTAAATATATATATATATCTCAAATATTATTTAATACTATTCATACCCTCCAATTTAATAAATATTTTATAATGGTCATATTTAAAAAATAATATTTCACACTCTGATTATGTTTAGTGTTACGTATTTTATATGCCATCAAACATAGTCATTATTTTTAAAATATCAGGATATTAAAAAACCTATTTTTACATTATAATTTAAAAAATGAATTTAATTTTTCCATATATAGTTTCTAAAAGTAGAATAAATTAATTATATTATTTTCTCTCAAAATTAATAAAAAAATTTTGAGGAAAAAAGCAGTTTTAAAGAATATAATGATTTTACTAAACATTTGTTACTTTTTATCAATATATTTTTTAAACTAAAACCCTTAGATTTAATTTTTAAAATTTTGTTCTTCCTACTCATTCCACCAAATTTAATTGATAGGTTACAATGGTTACATTTAAATAATAATATTTATATTTCAGTTTGTTTAAACTCGGTGTTGTGTATAAAAAATGATTAAAGGGAATAAAAATTATTTAAAGTGAAATATTTTAAAATATCAAGATGTTAAATTCTACCTCCCTTAAATAAAATTTTCCCTCACAATTTTATCTCAATCATCAATGGTTTAACCTTTATTCAAAACCGACGTCATACAAAGGGATAATTAAAATTCATCTGAAAAGAGGGAATGAGAAATATGATGGTTATATAGAATAATTAGAAACTACATTTTAAAATAGAATATCATTAATGGGAAGTGAAAATATGGAACTGTAAGAGAATACAAACACCGAATGACTAATAAATAGTGATATATAATATGGACAAGATAAAGTTAATGAACATAAAATCATAAATCACTGAGGGGTGAAGAGACCATAAATTCATCAGAAATAAAGGTAAAAGGACAATATTTTTATTTCAAGATTCTTTTCCTAATGTTTAGGTATTATTTTATTGTCAAGATATAGAACACTAGAAAATATACTTTATTTTTTTTCCAATTTATAAGAACAATTTCATCCTTTGGTTATGCTTTGATGAATCTCAAATTTATTTCTTACTCTAATAAATAAACTTTCAAGATGATTTCTTTTATGCTTGAAGCACTAAAATTAACTTTTAATAGATCATAATACCCATAAAAGAATGATTATTCATTCCTCCTATATCTATATATTTATTAAAACTAGAATGACTAACATATGTTATCCAACATGAAAAAATCATACGTTAATCTCTAAATCCACAACTATAACACAAAAAATTCAACATAAATCATTCCATAAATAGTTAACCTTTAAACCCTTCCAAAATATGTTTGAACAAAATAAAAATATATTTTTTTAGAGATATGGTCACTAAATTTCCAAAATAAACTTAACATTAAACCCCAAACAATTTAAAATAGCTCTTCATGTAGAATATTAAATATGTTACTACTTTGATTATATATTCCCTTGAAACACTACTAGAAATTTAATCTATAACCATGGTTTTATAGGTCCATGGCTATAAGTTGTTTATAGCCACGATTTAATTAACCATATGTGGCTAAACATCTCGGTTCTTATTTTTTTTTGCGATCTGATTCGGGATCTCCTCTCATCCTCCCCCGATCTGCCGCGACCCTCCTCTCCTATCCGTCTACATCTCTCACCATAGCTCCCTCCTCCAGAAGCTTCCAATCAACGCTCTCTACACTGTCATCGACCTCTCTCACCGTGACCCTCCTCTTTGAACCTTCTACATCTCTCACTCTGTTCACGACAGAATCCTCACCGCGGCGTCCTCCCCCGACGCAGCCACCCAACATTGCCATCCCATAGACGCTTCCCTGAAACAGCTTCCCCACCTTCTCCTTCATCATGCCTTCAACGTTGCTACCCCACATCTAGGGATCTTCCTCCACCTTGGTCGGTCAGACCACCTAATTACCCACTGAAGGTATTTAGGGTTTTAACACCTCAAATTTAACTCATGTGTATTTTCTCCAATGGTTGGATATTAGGATTTACACCAGTTGTATGCATTAAGAACACTTGTACGGTGGAAATCCAAGTCACCAAGGGTGTTGTTTTCCATTATAGATTTTCACTTTTATTATTTAGATATTTATTCAAGTATTATTTTTGGGTTGAGATTGTTATTTTTAGTTTGACTGTTGGCATGGGGTGGAAATAGAATCCGAGTTCATGAATTGTAATTGAAATATAGGGATTTTACTACATGTTCATGATTACTTGTCTATGAAAAATGGTTTAAAAAAAGGAAAGACTATTTAGAAAGTTGGTTTGAGAAAGTAATATTTGTGGTCATGTTTTTGGAAAATTAATTTGAAAGTGGTTTTGATTAATTAAAACATCAATAATATATGAATTGGTGTTTTCTAGAATAACCTATTGACTGTGTATTAATTAATAGAATCTAAAATAGTAGTTTTCACATGTTTTTGTTTGATTTATGATATATTAATCATGTTTATATGGTAGATTAAAACCTTTATTTGGTGTTTTAGGATATTAGATTTCTAGTAGTTTGGAGTATGATGGTTATGTATTGGGTATGGTTTGGATTTGTCTTTGGGGGTTTGGGTTGGTTGTAATCCCTCAAGTTGGCGGATCTTGTTGGGGTTTTTCTTGATGTTTTGATGTAAAACTCTTGATATAGATAATTTTGGTGATTTCTGTGTGATTTGATTGTGTATTTTTATTAGGAAGTTTCTTTCTAGATCAGTTAAGGGGGTGAATGGTTTCTTATTATCAGGGGTGAATGTGTAGGGTTTGGTTGTTATGCTTGGTGTGTAGGAGAGTAACCCTTATATTATTATGATAAACCTTAGGGTTTGGTGTTTTGGAAATGATATTTTGTTATGAAGTAAGTATTAAAGGTAGTTTCATGATTTTGTGGTAATAATGCATGATTAGGATTGTGGCGTGATGGGTTTCTAATTAGTAATGTTATTATTACCGGATGATGTTGAGTCAAAATTCATAAAAAAAACATCTAATTAGGATGGAATTATGTTCTCATGGGAAATTTGATGAGGTGTTTGTTTCCCTCATATTATGTTACAACTACTTTGATCCATTGACCAAGGCCTTTAAAAAGGAAAAGAAATGGTTTTCTAAGTTATCCATGAGTTCCAGAAGTAGTAGTATCTAATTTTAAGTAGTGACATGGGATCATAGGATGTTTAGGATATGTTGAAGAAAGTTTAGTTCATATTTGAAAGGATTGGAACTATAGAGGATATACGGGTGAAACTAAAAGTTTCTAAATTAAAAGGAGATGAATTAGAATGGATTAATACATTTGATCATAAAAGAAGTAATGAGGAGGTTTTATGGATCTAGTTTCATTCACTATTCTATGAGAGGCTATGGTAGATTTACAGAATAAGAGCATGTTTTGGGAATTCATGGAGCTATATCATAATGGGAATTAGTAATGGAGAATTCCACTAAATTTGAAAGGTTTATTCATTTCATGCCATCCTTAAAATGGAATTTATTCATAAAGGAATTCTATTTTTTAAATGGTCTTATGTACTCATTATGGGTTTGAGTAGCTTCCTTTTATCTAGACACCTACTAAGAGATATTCAAGAAATATTGAGCTATCTATGTAGATACATCCATTGCATATGAAGGTGCATGGAGAAGGATGGAAACCAGGTTGGAATGAATGTTGGTTGGTGAGCCTCACTATGAGGGTGACATAGTAAGTTGAAGGAGTAATATCTCATCTCAATATTATAAAAATAAATGAACCATGGTCTATTTCTCATGTATCAATAATGTTTATGCGTTCCCTTCCACTCCAATGGCCCGAAGGCCTTCATTTTTTATTGATTTTTGGTAATCCACCTTTCAAGGGGTGAGGTGGAACCCTTACAAGGCCCATAGGAATAAATATTACATGGCCCATAGGCCTTAGAGAAATTAATTTCCCGTAGGCTTCAAACATTACATACAACCCAGAAAAACTACTTGGAACTACTCCTCCCCAGCATCTTCATCGTGAAATTAGCTCTCCACCTTTGCATGGCTGTTCATCTAGGCATTCCTGGGCATGCACAGGCTTGTCCCAATGGCAGCTGCCATAACCTCTCATTCTTTCAATCCATTTAGCTTCTGCTGTGGTGAAATCTCCTTGCTCATCCTCCTTGTAGAGCTTGTTCCTTATAGGTTGTCTGGTTTTCATCTGCACTTAAGGTGGCCCAAAGGCCTTGAGGTGGCCCAAAGGCCTTACTAACCCAAAGGCCTGGGTGGCCCAAAGGCCTTACAGGACTCAGGGACCAAATCGATGGCCCGAAGGCCCAAACGGGGGCATATTCCCGACTGCTACAGTGCCAAACAGTGCCTTCTACAGTTCGCACTACAGTACCTGCTACAGTACTACACAGTTCCCACTACAGTTCCTACTACAGTACTTCTATAGTACCTGCTACAGTACTGCTACAGTGCCTTCTACAGTACCCCTGGAAATTCTTCCTCCACCTGGATTTGATCCCTAGTCGTTTGGATGCACTTGTAGAGTCCTTACCAACTAGGCTAAGGCTCATGTGCTGTTTTTTTCTTTTTTGAGTGAAATCCATATCAAGGTTATGAAATGTATGAACTTAGATAGTAAATGGATGAATTTAGTGTTTGGAGATGGATATTGGATGAACCATATTTGGTTCCAAGACCGCACCAAAATTAATTATTTACCTATAGTGGTTAGTATAGTCATTGTGTTCAGTTAATTATGAGAAGTTTAGATTGGTAAATAGGATATTTACAGCTTCTGTATTTCTAATATTTCATTCAGATCAATGTGTTAGGTTAAGTATCAATATTTGATATTTTAGTGGGATAGTGCTTGAAAATTATAGTGTTGAGTTTGAAATGGATCCTAAAAAGGGTACCCTAAAGATGATTGAAAGTGTGTGTGGAAGGGAAACCAAGTAGTCCAAATTGTTAATAATTTATGACATATATTCCATAATTGTTGAAAAATAAAAGGAAAGAACCAATTATCACATGTTCAAAAATAGTTTCTAAAAACAAGGAATATATAATCAAGAAGAAGGAAGATCATGCACTAAAAGATTGTCTAATCATTTTAGAAAACTGGTTTGAAAAATCCAAGTGGATTGAGTAAGAATAGAAGAAAGAAAATTATCTACTTTATAAAATTGATAAACCTATATAAACTAAGAATAAAGGTGAATTCTAAAATAATAACATGCTAAAAAATGAGGTTTCAATCTAGAAAATTAAGAAGGATATAGTAATGAATAGTTTTAGGTATTTTATACATTCAAGGAATAGATTTTCTAGGTTAAGAACAATGTATAATCCATATTTCTCACTTTTAAGTTCCGATGGAAGTTTACTTTATTCCCATATTTTGGTGATTTTTGATTTTTGAATAGGCAATTGAAGGTGATGTTTGAAAAATAAAGAGCTTTATTAATGATCATGTTATTTAGTATTGGGAAATACATATCAATCTAAATATTATTTGTTCATTGTTGGTTATGGATTCATTTATCATTTATCATGTATAGTTGACACACTGATCACATATATATAAGAAGTTGTTATATCTCATTTCTTTTTCGACTATTTTCTTATAGGTGGTTTCTTATGATGAGTTCGGTTCTATCGACCACCATCGAAGATAGTGAGTTCAACATCTGATTTGGGTAAGGTTTATTCTGTTTTTATTCTTTGGCCCAATTTTAATTAGGGATTTTTTGATTTTTGGGTTACTTATATTTTTTGTAGTGTGTTTTGGATTTCGTTGAGGTGGATTTGAGTAGCCGTTGACAAATGCTTACATGTGTATGCATAGGTAGGCATATACTTATATAAGTTCCCCCTTTATATATATTCACTCTTGGTAGTATGAATATATGTATTGGGGCTAGGTGTGATTATATATAGATATGAAAAATGAATACATGTGTAAGTGTAAAGGGGTATATGCAAGTATAAACATATATCTAAGGACCCCCTTGTGCATATTTGTCCATGTAAATATGTACATAGGGGCTAGGTGTCCTTATATATATGTGAAGTTGCATATGTGTGCAAGAAGAAAAAAATAAGATTCAAGTTGTCATCATCAAAAGCAATGCGTCTTAAGGTTGAGGTAGGTTCTCTCTGCCTAAACCTTTAATTTGAATTATATAATTTCTTTATTGTTTTAAAAATTTGTTTCCATAATTTCTTTATTGTTTTAAAAAATGGTTTTCTAATAACCAATTGCTTTTTCAAGGAATAATATAAATATAGCCCTTGAAATTATTTATAGACCTCTTTCAAAGAGGTTAACAAATTCTAGTAGTTTCTAGATACTAGAACAAGAGATCTAAAAAACATACATTTATCATCCTTAGATACATTCATGATCCCATTAAATTCATTATAAAAGACCACTACTTAATTTAAGGATCTATTAGTTCCAATACCAAGATTCCTTACATCTTCTCTGGTATCATGGAACTCAACCATAATATTCCTCTTGAAATATTTCATAATGAATGGTGTGAACATATCAAACTATAGGGACTGAATCTGTAAGGATACATAATTCAATTTTGAGCCACTCCTTCCCAACTGACTAGATTCAAGGAATTTGAGTTGGTATCTTAGAAGTACCCAATGGTATTTAAAAGAATTTCACATAGGGTATTACTCTTATGGAATCTCACTTCTTCTTCCTCATTCAAATCAACTTCCATATTCATTAAAACTAGTGAGAACAGCCTACCATAAGGATAATAATTCAGATTAGATTTCCCTTTGCAGCAGTGATCGATGAAACAAATCATTTACCTTGGCAGGTTGAACTTCATATTATTAATCAAAATATATAACACATACATATCCTAAAAAAGGACTTTATACTTCTCTCATACTCTTTTGGCTATCCTAGTTTGAAAAAACATGCAGAGAACCTTCCACTTAGGTTCTAAGTCCTTCACTAGCGTGCTGGGTTATTTTTCAAGGCCAGGGGGAGGGTTCCCTCTTTTTATTAAAACAGTTGTTTGTACCAAAACACCCTTTAAGTGCCGATAGAATTTTAATATGAAATTTCCCATGTAGGCAAGTGATGTAATGACCAAGTCACCACTAAGTGAATATAATGATTTGTATAGAATGAATTGTCATGGAAGAAAGCCTTTCCCTGAGTGTTTAAATTTAGAGGGCCTTGTTAGAATAAAATGAATAGTTATGATTGTATTAAGTGACATGTATCTGAGTGTTTTTTTATGATTTGACTTGCATTAAGTGGTTGAAGTGGATTTTTCATGGGGTGGGTAGGGGGTGTGGGGTGGGCAGGGGAGGTGGGAAGGGGGTGTGCAGGGGTGGGGGTGCTGGGGGTGTGAATGGGGGTTTGTAGGGGCCAGGGGGTTGTGCTGGGGGTGTGCAGGGGGTGCATGGGGTGGATAGGGGGTGTAGGGGGTGGGCAGGGGGTGTGTGCAGGGGGGTGGCAGGAAAGTGTGAAAAGGATATTCCCAAATTTTATGCATACAAATGACATTGTGTCAGTAAAACATATTATAAAACTAATCACTTTTTGTGTTATAATTTGGTTCAGGAAGGTGCATTTCCAATCCTGGGTCACACCCACTTCTTTGTTGACATTATATTTCTAAGTCCCACATTAGACTTTAGTGAAGATGTTCACTATTTCATCACTCAATATTATACATATACCACCTTTGAAGTCCTATGGTACTAACTTATACCAAAACCACTAGTTCTTGAATACTGCTTGGTTCCACCTCTCACTAGGTTCTTATTTCACCATCACAGAACCACTTTGTACTAGAGTTGTGTTCCTCATTCACCACCCAATGCTAGTTGTAGTTTATAAGAATCCCGAGATATGACCATGAGAATTATATCCTTCTTCTCTACTCTCACTATATTTTTCTTGAGAAAATATTTTTTTAGTTTTTTAAATAGATTTCACATAGATAAATCAAGAAATAAAATACATGATTGTAACAATTGAAATGAAAAGCTTCTTGGAAACTATTTTTTGACCTACAGTTCTATCAACATTAGTTTGTTCATTTAGAGATAATATGTGTCAAATAAATATAGGATATGACCAATTCAATTAGTGGATTATGAAGAATATGGAAGTCAACAGTTCCAATAGAGACACATCATCAACCCCAACCTACTCCCATCTAGTAGGAAAACAACATTCAAATACCATTTACAATAATTTCTTAGTAGTTATTAGACACTCACCTACCGCCAGCGCAACACCACCCCACACTATTCTATAAATCTACAACCCAATCCCATGTTCCCATAATCACCACTCTCTTGAAATTACAACTTTTACTCAATGTGGAAAGAATAAATAATTCAAATAGAACTACCACCTTATCATAGATTATAAATTGCTTGATAAAGTTCTATCTTCCACTTTAGAACATCACAAAACCTGACCTCCTACATTGATTTTTTTGATGATATTTAAACATCATGGTATTCCTCTTCACGTTTCATTCCAAGATAGAGGAAAAAAGTACTCAATGAGAATATGAATTTTAAGAAATGTTCTGTTTTTCATACCTATTGAAGCCTAACGTTGGAAGTGTTGTTCTTAATAATTAATTTTATAGGATCTCTCATCTTCTTATAATTTAATTATTCCTCAACTAGCTTCTAAAACATCAACCAGTGCCCCAATAATCCCCCATTTGGATTTCATTTCAAATTTACCCTTGACATCTGAACCAGTCCCACAACCAAACATGCACCTCTAGTAGTGTTTTTACCAGAAAAACTAAAGCAAACAAACAATTCAATTAGATTTTTTATTTGACATAGAGAAAAGGATTATAAATATTAGGAGGTATGATATCTATAATTCCTAGAGAAACCATAACATCCATGTCTAAATTGTATATTTTTATCATCAAGAATTGTATATTCACTCCAAAATTTGTCAACTTATAGTCATCTGAAGTGATATTTCTAGAATATTTATCTTATTTTATTCTTAGAGTGAGTTATCTCCTAAACTATTAGAGATTTCCAATATGTATGCACCATGTTATTTTTCAAAATAGAATTACCAATGAGGCATATTCTATTTTTAATTTCCTATCTTTCTTGATAGCTATGTGGTTTTGAATAGTGGTTTCCCAAATCTAAAATACTAGACTGGCCTGTTCTGAATCACTTCCCTTAACAACCTTATGTTTAGAAAGGATATTCAATTTCTTGTATTTATTATTAAAATCACCACTACAATCAAACAAATTTATATCTAGATTCTCATAGTAGTTACTACCGCACCACCACACCTCCAAATCTCTTAATCAATGCTACTATGAAGTGAATCCAGGTAAGACCATTCTTTTTTTAGTTCAAAAAAGAAATAAAAAACCCAACGAATTCTAGGAACAATTAATTATTCCATCAATAAATTCATCATTTCCTATGTTTTTTAGTTTGAGAAAATTTCCTCTGTTCTTCCAATAAAGTGTAACCACACACTAGACACCATTTTTGAATGGATTCTTGATTTCATGTGTTGTGTGAGTAGATAACTACTCCAACTATTGTGGACATTATGCCATTATTAATAATCCTAAAACACTATATGGATGAGAGCTTGAATCTACTAGGGGGAGGGGGGTCTGTCCAGGGGGGGTGGTCTGTCCAAGAGGGGGGGGGGTGTGTTGTGGGGGCGTCCAACAGGGTTGGTGCAAGGGGGGTTCAGCAGGGGTGGTGCAAGGGGGGTGTGCAATGGGGCAGGGGTGTACATTGGGGGTATCTAGTAGGGGTGGTGCAAGGGGGGGGGGGGTACAAGGGATGTTTAGGGGGGGGGGGAGTGCAAGGGATGTTTAGGGGGGAGGGTGAAAGGTGGTGTGTGTAGGGGGGGGGGGTGTCCAGCAGGGGGGGGGGGGCTGTGCATGGGGGGTGTCCAGCAGGGGTGTGCATGGGGTGTGTGCAAGGGGACAAGGGGGTGCATGGGGGGGGGGGGGGGGGTCCATCGGGGGTGGTGCAAGGGGGGGGGGGGTGTCTAGCAGGGGTGTATAGGTTTATAGGGATGTGTGTAAGAGGATGGGGGGGTTGAAAGGGGGTTGTGCAGGGTGGGGTGTCCAGCAAGGGTGGTGCAGGGGGGGGGGGGGGGGTCCAGTAGAGGTGGTGAAAGGGGGGGGGGTGTCTAGTAGGGCTGGTAAAAGGGGTGACTAGCAGGGGTGGTGCAGGGGGGGGGGAGGGTCCATCAGGGGCAGTGCACGGGGGTGTCCAGTAGGGGTGGTGCAAGGGGGGTGTCCAGCAGGGGTGGTGCAGGGGGTGTCCAACAGGGGTGTCCATCAAGGGTGTGCAGGGGTGTGTGTGCAAGGGGGTAGGGGGGTGCAAGGGGGTTGTGCATGGGGGGTGTCTAGGGGGTGGGCTGCTTTCAGGGGTGGGGGTGGGGGGGGACTACTGTCCAGGGGCATGGGGGTGCTATCTGGGGGGGTGGGGGTGGAGGTGGGGGGTCTGTCCAGGGGGTGGGTGGTGGTGGTGGTGGGGGGGGGGGGTGTCCAGCAGGGGTGGTGCAAGGGTAGTAGGGGGGGGGGGCAAGGGGTGTGCAGTGGGGTGTGCAAGGGGATTGGGGGGGGGGGGTGCATGGGATGCATAGGGAGTGGGGGTGAAAGGGGGGCTGTACAGGGGGGTTGTTGTCCTGGGGGGTGTCTGTCTAGAGGGGGGAGGGGGGTTTCTGTCCTAGAGGGGGGGGGGGGGGGGGTGTAGTTGGGGTGTCTAGAAGGGGTTTGGAGGTGTGAAAGGGGACATGGGGGTGTTCAGGGGGGGGGGGGTGAAAGGGGCCAAAACCAGCTGAACGGTGTTGTTTTTTTAGGAAATGTGAAGGCCTATAACTACAGTTTTAAACCGTGGCTATATGTCTATTACCATGGTTTAAATCGAGGATATAGATGATGAATAATTTTATCCTCTGCCACAGTTTGAACTGTGGATACAAGCATATATCCATGCCAATACCATCCATAGTTGAGTAAATCGTGGCTATAACCTATAGACATGGTTTTCAGGCCTATAGCCATGATTTTAAACCGTGGTTATAGCCTTATTTTCTAGTAGTGAAACTTGGTAATAACCTAAATTAGCATAATAAATTTATAAAAACACACTCCCATACAAAAATTAACTCTATATTCATTAATTAAATAAAATAACATATTATTGAGTGTATTCCATAAATACAAAAATTCTATAAACTCCATCAAAGATAACATAAACCACTTTGTCCTCAAATGACTAACTAATTTTAAGGCCACTAATACCATCCCATTTACTTAATCAATTTCAATCATCCTTTTATACAAACTAAACATCATTAACTCAACATTAGGAATATATTAAGGGATATATTTCCCTTAATAACGTGTTCTCTAAAAATATCACCTTACCACTAAATCACTTTTCTTAGTTATCGGTACTATTCAACATATGCTTGAAAATCCTTAATGTAAAACTTATGTAGAGAAATCCTTATATAGTTTAAAGATTCTTATAACTGAATATCATTGGTATAATAATTTTACTACAAAATTATTGAATCCAAATACTTAAATAGTTCAATCATTCAACTTTAATGATTGGCATATCATAAAACCTTCTTTGGTATAGGAGTTGACCTTTAGAAGAGGGAATTGACTCAAATAATTCCCATGTTCCCCACACATAATACATTGAACTCCCCATAAAATTTTTACCTTATGTACTTTATTTCCACATAGAAACCATCTTCCTATTTCTTTGAAACATTCCTTTGGGGTGTCTCTTTCCACATTTCTGACAGGAAGAAAATTGAGACTTCTTTCCTTTATGGTCTCCACTATCTGATCTCTTAGAAAAATATATCATTTTATTCTTTGGTGAGATATATAGTTAGTTAAGGTAAATTTTTTTAATCATATATCATGATAATTTATTAGAGATAATCACAATATATTTCTATAATATCTATAAACCTAAACTCCTAGACCCGGTGTTAAAAATATAAACATTACATTAAATTCTTTGATACAGATAAATGTTGCCCAATTTTTTCCATCCAAAAATTACAAAATCATATGGAAATATTAGATCAATTACATATGAAAGTAAATTTTTATATTATAGTTTTATATAATTAGGAAAAAATCTTATATAAACAATACTCATGTCTTCAAGAGAGTATTTTTACCATTATAACTAGCTTCCCATATTCCGTATTAAATCTTAAAAATCACCCATAAAATTCATCACATATGAAACCTTTATAGAATCAAATTATTTATTGAATTTCTTCATGACTTGGGGAAAAGGAAACATAAGAAGGGAGAGCTAAAACTATTAGAAATTTTATACATAAGCATTAATAGTTGAATGTCATCCATGAGCATAAGATGAGAATAAGGTAATAATAAAAGTGTATTAGTATAACATAAGATAATTTATACCCATCAATATATGGATAAAAAAACATGAAACATGAAATAAATCTTTATCAAATGAAAGAGTCATAGTAATAAATAATTATAAGCCATATGATGTCAATCTTGACCATAGGAAACATTTATAAACCATAGTAAGAAAAAAGAATGTGTCGGTATCTTGGAAAATTATCTTCATAGAACCCTTATAGAACCCTTAAAAATTGGAATAACCATACGGTTGACATCCAATATAATTACCCAATGCATTGGAGGGCTATAATGGGGCTCACTCATCATATGATGAGCTATAATAGGGTTTAACCCATCATATCATGATCTATAATGGGTCACAACCCATAATATTAGCTATATCTATCTCATCCATTATCATAAACAATGTCTAAGAACCATAACATTAATAAACTACATAGATCTTGTATCTCATCATAAAACTCAAAGAAACATCCATTTTTTCCTTTAATAACTTGATTAACCCATGGAAAAGAAATGGTTTCCATGAAAATTACTTTGATATAATCATAATACATCCAGAGAAAGAATGAGGATGATATCATTACAAAATATCCCTAGTGGATCATAAGTAACATCAATGGTTGTTGGCATTGATGAATGAAAATACCATTAAAATAACATTTAAAAAATTCTTTTGTAAAATACTTTTTTACTTTAAAAATAACTTTTAAAAACTAAAAATTCACAAAATATTGTAAAAAACCTTTTCTTTAAAAATAAACTTTGAAAATTATAAAAGATTATTTAAGGAAAATAATGGTCATGTGGTTGAAAAATCTGATCATGTTGTAAATGTTAAAAATAAAAACTATTTTCAAATATTTTGTAAAGGGAGTTAAAAGTGACCCATTTGGAAAATTTTAATAAATTTAATTTTTTTAACCTTTTAAAAGAAGGTAAAAATTAATGTAAAATAGATTTCTTAAATAACTTATATTTATAAAATAAAATTTTTGGAATCATTTTAGAAAACATGGACATGGAAGAGAAAAATTCCCGATATAAAAGAAAATACAAGATCAATATCACTTACAAATGACTTTATTGATGTTATATTAATCAATAACGGAGGAAATAGAAATTAAACATATAAAAAACATTCATAAATAAATGTGAATAAAATATGTATAGTTCAATAAAATAATAGCATATGATTTCTCCACAAGGAACCCTGAACATAAACAATATTGAAAAGAAAGGAGATTATAACATAAATCATTTACCACTTTGGTAACTTTTCAACCACAATCCCCATGAAATAATAACACAAAATTAAACCTTAAATATCATTAAAAAAAGGATATTCATGATATATCATATCAAAGGGTAAGTATATAAACCTTATAAAATAACATAGGTTCATATCATGAACATATATCCCATATAAGGGGAATTTGAGATGAATTACTGTTACTAAGATCATATCATTGAATTGAGAATTAATAAATGGATAGATTATGTGTAAAAAATATAAATATAAAAAAACAAGTGTAAATATATAATAAAACAATTGAGGGATTTATTCACACATAATGGAATGACAATGTCAATGAATAAAGTTGTAACCCAAAGAAAGGAAATTGAGTTAAGAAACCCTTTACCACATGGTAACTTTCAATTAAAATCCCCTTATATAAAATAATTCAAATTAAAACTTAAAATACCATGAATTATGAAGGATTTATTATTTAAAATGTAAAATGGGAATTAAATACACTATATAAAATAAATTATGTGTATAATATTAAATCATACCTCAATTAATAGAAATTGAGAAAAAATCCATTATCTCATGTCCGGACTTGCTATATATATCCTTTAACACCTGTATAATTGAACCATATAAATTATTTTATTTCTTAATAAAAATTTATAGGTTTAATACCATATCCTTAAACCATTTATCTCATTTATCTTAATGATATAGTTAATTACCTAATCAGTTATGTCTATGTCAAGTACTTTTAGAGCATTTGGTCCATAATTTCAAAATAGCTTCAGTATGTTGACTATGGTCGAAGGGGTAATTATTTCATCATCTCTAGAATAGTAATCATGAAATAATTATCATTTTATACATAAATTATAATTTTAAAATGAATCATGATATATGGTTATGAAAAATGATTCGTGTTACAATCATGGAGATGGTATACCATGTGTACACATGAGAAATGTTTCTATTTTTCAATAATCATTATTTAAAGAAGGTAAGTATTATATTATATTTAAATAATTATAATTATATAATAAATACCATATTATTTCTTTAAATATACTTATATATGTTATCCATGTGGTGTGGTGATGAAAAATGAATCACATCGCTTTGTTGAGGTGGTAGTCCACACATATGCAGAAATGATGATATCATTTTTCAGTGAATAGAAAGGTAAGAAAATAAAATATATATTATCATTTAATAATGAAAAATATTTCATAAATATCATACATATGAATTAAATCCATCATTATAACCAACCTTGAGAAAAGTGTATGGAAAACAAATTTTATCGATTCGTGAGGTGGTAGTCCAGCGCACACACAAATGATGGTTTCATTTCCCATTTGATGAAAGAGGATATTAATATTGGATATGAAATTAATATAATAAAATATCATTATATATGATATATTTATTTTATTATTGTAAGTTCTGGGTGCAATGGAAGTTTCAGATGAGTCATTCCCAACTTTGACTTTTTTCATGATCGATGATTAATCTGAGATTTACTTGACGATAAATGTTGCGATCAATGGAATTGAATAAAATAATATAGACAATGGATAAAAATCAGAACCAAAGTGGAAGATCATCACTTATTATTAATAATTAATTTTAACATTTAAATAATTACCTTTTGATATATTATTTCTTTATTGATGAATCTGACAATGGATCCACGTCGTACCATCATTTCATTATAGGAATCAAGAATATATTTCCTCTAGAGGCGATCGAAATGTGTTCCATGAATCTCCAAACATCACCGTATGAATCTTTAGATGCCAGTATAGCAGATCTTATCACATGTGCCATTATCCTTTGATCGCATTGAGAATCATTTCTAAAGGATTATCCTTGATCTATCTAGAATCTAGAGTGGAAGGCGGGGGAAGATCACTCTCCATTCTTAGGAGTGTTTTAGGAGAGGGGTATCTCTAGGGTTTGAGAGGATTCTATTCAGATCTCATTTTCAAAAACACAAAACTAATTATCTCTATTGAAAAATAATATAATTGGGTTTATATACCCCAAGGTTTAGAAAATAATAAATTCATATACACCCTTTATTATTTACTTTATCCTTGCAGAACATAATATCAATAATAATAATAATAATATTTTTTATTAACATGCACTAAAATTATGAATTAAATTAAATATTATTTATTCAAATAATATTCAATATATATTATTTCTCACCAGTCCATTAAAATTGGTCTTCTATTCCTCCAAAATATTTATCGGGCCTTGAATAATGACTATTTATTTAATAAATAAATATCATTTCATTATTCACCAATAAATAAATAAATATTATATTCACTAAATATAAAATAAATATTTATTAAATATTATTCTCACATAATATTCTCTTGAATAACTGTTGACAGAATATATGAAATCAAAAAAACATGAATAATTATTAAACCACATGTAGGAATAATATTTATTCAACTTATTAAATATTAAATAATAATATATTATTTAATTGAGATTCTGGATACACTTAGTGTGTGGCCCTGTAGGCCTCTTTCTTAGTGGAATTAGGAAAATTGAGCTGAAGTCTAGGGTTAGCATCTAGAAACACGACAGGGCACCCATAGAGAAAGAAGTTAATGCTGAAATGACATAATACCTCATATAAATTCTTACTATGAAATATTAACAATTTATCATGATATTTATAATCAAGTAGTTTGTATGCTGGTGCCACCAATCTATGTGATTAATGTATCTTTCTTTGACTTTCTAGAAATAAAACTTTCTTGTAGAATACCATAGCCATAGATTTATGTTGGCTATAACATTTCCATCAAAGGGCATGAGATATCAACTTTAGTTAAAGAACAAAAGGTACAAATCCTTTCTTGCATTATTCATTAATGAAATATTACTCATGATGCAACCAATGTATCCTACCTCATAGTGAACATATGTCATCATGGTTTTCATTAATACCTCAAAGTATGTGACTTATAATAATCATTAAAAATAATCTCAAAGTCTAAGGATTAATATAAATTTATACAGATAGAAAATTATCACATATTATGTTACATAGAAGAATAATAAGGATTTGATAAGTAGTTTATTAATATTCAAAATTGTTAATAGAGATTATAATAAAGTACACAAAATTTTGTTATGAGGAATTAACTCTAACAAACTCCCACTTACACTAGATCCAAATTCTAACAACATTCAGTCCCCTAGCTCTCACATGATACTCATGCTTCTGATAAGATAAAACTTTAGTCAAGTGGTTGATCACTTTTTATTTTTTGAGAACTCTCCATACTACAACTTCACCCTTATGAGAAAAATCCCTCAAGAGGTGATATATCTAGAGTATGTGCTCAGTCTGTTGGTGTGATCTTGGCTCTTTTGAAAGAGTAATTTCTATAGTATAATCAAAATACAATGTGATAGAGTCTTTACTATTAGGTACCACATCAAGATCCTGTAAAAATTTTCATATATAAAAATATTCCTTGGATGCATTAAAAGATTCTATATACTCAAACTCCACTGTAGAATCAGCGAAAACTGGCTGCTTTGAACTCTTCTAGCTCACAACTCTTCTATTGAGACATAAAACATATCTTGATTGTGACTTAAAATCATTATGATCTATTTGAAAACTAACATCGGTATAACACCTGAGGACTAGCTCCTCATATCCTATATACACAAGGAACACATCCTTACTTATTCTTTGATACTTAAGGATAGACTTAACAAAAGACCAATACTGTTATCTTGGATCAGCTTGATATTTTCCTACTATGCTCAATACATAGGAAACATCATGTCTATTCATAAAATTTCATACATGATTGATCCTATCAATGATGTGTATGATATCTTAATCATTCTCACTTTCTCCTATTGTTTCTAAGGACACATTTTCTTAGAAAGATATATACCATGTGACACTAGAACCAATCCCCTATTAGATAATTACATACTAAATATATTTAGTATATGGTTAATGTATATACTTTGACTTAGTCCAAGTATCCTCTTGGATCTATCAAGAATGATCTTGATCTCTATATTATGGGCTACTTCACCTAAGTCCTTCATGGATAAAAATTTGTTCAACTAGTCCTTAACTGATTATAAGATAGGTATGTCATTTCTGATAAGTAATATGTCATCAACATATACTACTAGTATAATGATTGAATTACCAAAAAACCTATTTTAAACACATTGCTCACATTCATTCTTAATGAAACCAAATTGTTTTAGAGCTTCATCGAATTGATTGTTCCATAACCTAGATTCTTTCTTCAATCTATAAATGGATCTATGAAACATGATAATATTTTTTCATTACCTATATTCACAAAAATTTTGTGTCATATTGACATCTTCCTAAAAATTCCCATTAAAGAAATCTATTTTTACATTGATATTATAAATTTCATATTCATGGTGAGATGCTATAATGAGTATAATTCTGATGGGTTTAAACATGGACACTATTGAAAAGGTTTCATCGTAGTCAATTCCTTAATGATGTTTAAACCCTTTAGCCACTAGACTTACTTTATAGGTATTTACTTTACCTTAAATGTCTAGTTTTATTTTGAATACTCATTTCAGTGTATGGGATTTACATCAATAGGAACATAGACTAGAATCCAGAATTGGTTCTGATACATGGAATCCATTTTAGAATTCATGGATTCTTACCTTCTTGTAGCTTCTGATATCTCTACCACCTCTTTGTACGATAAAGGTTCATAATTTTCAACCAATAATGATTCATCATCTTCGATGACTAGAAAACCATATCTATCTGGTTCTATTACCTCTATAGTGCTCCTACACAGTACTTGTTTTTTAGGAACTACTTCTTCCATGTGAACTTGTTGAATCTATTCCTATACCAAATATTATGTATCTTGAGCATCAACATCATCTAATTAAATCTTATTCCCACTATCATTTTTGAGGATATGCTCTCTATAAAGAAATATGACTTTTCTGGTGACAATAATATTCTTTTATGAGAGTATGTATAAGTAGTATCCCCCTATTTCCGTAGAATACTCTATAAACATACAATTTATGCCACAAGGTGTTAGTTTTTTTTTCTGGAGAAGGACTTAAAAAACACCTTACAACTCGATACACATGTAGGGGAAAATATAAGTTTCTTTCCACTCTGTAACTTTAAGGTAATTCCATTTTTTACTTTAATTGGTACTTATTTTAGTGTGTACAGTGCAGTTTATAATGAAAATATCATAAGGATAATGAAATATCTACATGAATCATCATTGAACTTACCATGTCTAACAAGGTATGGTTCCTCTTTTCACTAACACCATTTCACTATGTTGTGTATGGGAGAGTGAGTTGTGATAGAATCCCAAACAATCATATAAAGTTGGTAAACTCTTGGTTAAGATATTCACCCCCTCGATCTGATTGAATCTTCTTTATCTTCTTTCCAAGTTTATTCTCTACTTTACTCATGAATTATTTAAATTTCTAAAAGGACTTGGACATATACCTCATTATGTAGACACAACCATATCTACTCAATTCATCAACAAAATTCATGAAGTAAGAATACCCACTAATAGATTCTACTAGAAATAGTACACACACAACAGTGTATACCAATCCTAGAAGCTATGTGGCCCATTCACCTTATCCACTAAATGGAAGTTGGTTATTTTTCCTTGTAAACAAGAATGTCATCTTTTAAGTGGATTTAGTTTAGAGGAGTCTAAATAACCATCATGATTGATATTTTCTAAATTATTCTTGTTTATATGACAAATATGGGGATTCTATAGCTTGGTGTTATATGATTCATGCGATCATGATTCATTATCAATTTCCAATACTTGTTTTTTTAATTTAATAGATAAATACCATTATTTAAATTCTCCACACAATAATATATGTTGTCATTATAAAATAATCAACTTTTATTACCAAATATAAAAATAAAACTATATTCATATTAGCATGATATAGAAATTATGTTCTTGGTAATAGTTGGTATATAATAACAATATCTTAAAGCCAATATAATTCTTGTTGGTAATGAAATATGGAAGTCTCCAATGGATAGAATATCCATCCTCACACCATTGGAAACTCAAAAATACCCCTATCCTCTAGAAATATTTCATAATCTATTTGGTTCCTGCATTTAGATACATTTGTGAGAACCATAGGCTATATATAATACCCAATATGTTGATGTTCAAATATTACACATGATAATAAAAACACATTTAATGTACCCTTACTTCTAGGTGAAGTTATTCTTCTAGTTTCCTTTATTACCACATGCAAAACATACTGTCTCCTTTTCCTTTCCCTACCACTATATCTTCCTCTTCTCGGAAGTATGGTTCTCAAGAGTTTTAGACTTTTTATGAGTCTTGGTCCCCTTCGCCTTGTTCTTCCTTTTCTTATTCGCCATAAAGACCATGGGGTTGTCTTGCCCCATGTCCTTATCCAATTGGAGAATTAGAGTAAGGAGTTCCAAAATAATCTTCTCATTATTTATCATGTTATAATTAAAAATAAAAATGGAGAAGGTCTTGGGTAGTGAGGAATGTTTGAGATCTATGCATACCTCATCTGGAAATTTAATCACTATGATGTATAAGCGTTCAATGTAGCCAATAAGCTTGACTACATGAGGCCCAGCTGACATATATTCTCCAATATTAGTTGTAAACAGAGCATTTGAGATCTTGTATCCCTCTTGTATTTCCTTCTCTTGATAGATATTCCAAAGGTGAGATATCATTCTATACACATCCATGTCCACATGTCACTTTAGAAGATCATTGGTCAAGGATTATAGCATGAAAAATTATTTTTTTTGGAATCATTCAAATTATTATCATAGAGATATAACTCTTCCTCACCAGCCTCAATATTAGACACATTAGTAATAGGTTCTTCTAGCACATACAATTTCCTTTCATGGAATATGATAACCTGTAAGCACCTTTACCACTCTATGAAATTTATGCTAGTGATAAGGTTATCCTTCTCATGTATAAATAAAAGTGATATATTTGAAGTCATTTTTTTCTCCAAACAAGATGATCAAGGTTTTATTACTTTATCTGATAAAATTTAGAAAAATAAATAAATGTTATATTTATTAATCTCCCACTATTTTATCAAAACCCAATAACCCTCACCATTGGATTCAGAATATATTATTTCTTGGACATTTTAGTGGAAATGATACATATTCCCCTTATCATCTCCCCAAATTTGGCTAGTTAAATTATTTTAAAGGTTTTAGGTAGACATTCCAAATGCCAACTGCATTAACTCACAGTTCCTTGATCTATTGAGTGGAATCCCCAATCTGTAAATCCTTAAATTTGATTTCCTCAACCTTTGCCTCTCATTTACACCAAGTCCTACTTTGGTAGTCAACCCTTGATGTGAACTAAGTTAATTCAACCTAAAACTTTATGTTTTAATTCCATAATAATTTAAAACACCCCAACTTTTTCTAGTTAATCACTTTGAATTATGGTTTGATTTTAACTGAAGTAGTGGAAGGATATAATGACTTAAAATATATAATTGAGGGATTTTATCTTTTATGTGTGAATTTATAATTATTATCTTTATTACCTGATTTTTAATATTAATTGAATTTACTTAAGTGATTAACCATGTATTATATAATATTTATTCATAAGTAAATTTATTTCAGTTTGATCTTGTATGCTTGTTAATTCATTAGTTCATGTGATCATGACAAAACATACATAATAAAATAACCATGAAACTAGGAAGAACTAAAATAATAAAGGGGTATGATCATGCTATTTTTTGAATGGTTAGTTTATCTAGTGGATGATTAACTAACTGTCGACTTTGGAAAAAATACCTTAAATTATTTATGGTTCATGTTGCAACTTTCCACTTGTCCACCTATATATCTCTCTTAGAATTATTTTTCATTAGGTATAAAATCGAACCACCTCTACTATCTTGGGATCTCTATCCATTACATATGATTTTACTCACAAATAAGTGAGGGAACCAAAGGGTTTGTTAAGGGGTTTACATAAAAGAAACCATGGGCACACAAACCCTTAAATAATGAGAGGAGAGATGACATGAATACCAACAATTTAATTTATTAATAAGTTAAATGAAACAAATATCATACAATGGTCTGGTCTAGGATCATGGTCATCCACATACATTCAACGAATTACATATTTAATAAAATTATCATTCATTTCGAATCATTATTATTTTAGATAAATCACGCTCAAATCAATTAATTATGATATAATTAATAATTTTTTTTTAAATTAATTATCATTTTAATTTTCTTGAGATTCTCATCTATCATAATTTTTAAAAATTAAATAAATTTATTTAAAATTAATTGTGTATAAAAAATACCTTATAGGAAACACGATGAGTACCCATCCTAACTACCCAATGCGTATTATACTCATATATTATTTAATCTTGCGAAATGGGGAATTCAAAACTTATCTTGTAATTTCATGGCATGTACAATCAACTTAATGACCACATCGAACACATGGTATTTAAGTAGCATGTAATGCTTCAATGCACATAGAGTAATAACTATAATATGACTTATACATGATATAAAGATCTGAACATTACAAAAAAAATAATTAGACACCCACACCCACACATATATAACCTATCACCTAGCATGTACTATCAACATAATGACCATAAAAAACACATGCTGATAAGGTTTTCATAGTGAATTAAATTAATTTTCAATTTTTTGTAATATGGTAAAAGTACACGATGTGTACATTAGAGTTACATGAAATTTATTATTCTCATCTATTCATGACACACACTTATGAAATTGACATGTAACCGTGCCATGGAAAATTTTGGAGTACATGATGTGTACATGGGATACACAGTGTGTGGTATCTGAGTTACGCGACCATCAATCATGTGGGCTGTGTAAGAGGATACATGAACTGTCTATGAATAAAGGACCACACTGTGTGTATGAATGTTACATGACATGTACTCAAGATAACTGTGTGCCAGGATGGCCAAATCAATACATAGTGTAAAATTAAATTCACCATGTGTAATAAATATATATGACTTGAATTAATTCTGAATTTTTTAGGGTACATTTAACACTATTAAATGGTGTGTACCTCTAGGTTACACAACATGTACTCTTGTGTTATTCGGCTAGACTCCTCAGAACCTCCGGATGAGATCTTCAATTTTTTTTCGATTATAAAATTAATTTATGAGATTATATTTTTGAGAAACAAAAAAAGGAAGAAATAATATCTCACAATCCAAATTAAAGAATGGTTAAACTGGAATTAAAATATAATAATATTTTATAAATCAATCAATGATATTTAAATAATCATGCAAACCCTCAGATACCACTTGTAGGTTTTGATCATAACAGAATCCTCGAATGGGTCATTACAAACTTAGTTTTTTGTCATGATCGATGATTAATACTAGATTTACATGATGATAAACTTTTTGATCAATAGAATTGAATCAAAGAATATAGAAAATGGATAAATTCTAGAAACAACGTGCATGATCATCACAATTTTTTATAAATAATTTGAGAAATTGAATAATTACTTTGTGAGAAATTATTTCTTCATTGATGGATTTGAAAATGGATCTATGTTTTACCATCATTTAATTATAGGAATAAAGAATAGATCCCTCTAGAAGTGACCCATATGTGTTCTATGAATCTCTAAACACCACCATAGTAATATCTGAGTTCTATCACAGTAGATCCTATCACTTATGTTTTTCACCTTTGATTACCCTAAGAATCACTTCTAAAGGATTATACATGATCTCTCTATACTTGAGAGTGGAAGGTAGAGGAAGACCACTCTCTATTCTTGGGAGCATTCTGGGAGAGGGATCTCTCTAGGTCTTGAGAAGATTCTCTTCAGATCTCATTGTGCACAACACAAAATGAATTGGCACTCTTGAAAAATAATATAATTGAGTTTATATACCTCTAGGGTTATAAAATAATAGTTGAACATGCACCCTTTATTATTTCCTTAATCCCTACATAAACCCATGTATATAATAATAATAATAATAATAATATTTCTTTATATGGCTAAACTCACAAATTAAATTAAATATTATTTATTAAAATAATATTCAATATATATTATTTCTCACCGGATCATTAAACTCGGTCTGCCATTCCTCCAAAATATTTATCAAGCCTTGAATAATGACAATTTTTTAATATAAAAATATTATTTCATTATTATACAATAAATAAATAAATATTATATTCACTAATTATTAAATAAATATTTATTAAATATTATGCTCACATAATATTCTCTCAAATAACTAGTGACGAAATATATGTGATTAATAAAAAAGAATAATTTTTAAACTGTATGTCAGAATAATATATTTTAAAATTGTTAAATAATAAATAATAATATATTATTTAACCGAGATTTTGGATACACTTAGTGTGTGACTCTTTAGGTCTGTTTCTCAATGACATTATGCAAAGAAGCCTAAAGTCCATGGTTAACATCTATCAACAAGCCAAGGCACCCATAGAGAAATAAGTTAATGCCTAAAAGGAATAATAACTCATATAGATGCTTAATATATAACATAATCCCTTTATCATGATATCTGAAAACAATTAGGTTGCATTTTGGTTCCATCAACCTATTTTTTCGATGTCTCTTTCTTGGATTATCCATAAATAGAACTTTTCTATAGAACACCATGGATTTGGATTTATTTAGGCTATATAATTTTAGTCAAAGGTCCTGAGATATAAACTTAAATTAAATAACATAAGTGGAAAATTCTTTCTCACATTATTCATTAATGAAATATTACTCATGACGCACCCAACATATCATACATCTTCACCAACATATGTCTTCATGATTTTCTAAAATACATGAAAGTACAAAACTTATAATACTCATTAAAAATAATATTAAAGCATAATTATAAATACAAACATCCTTAGATATGAACATTAAATGAAACATATAAATATGGATTTCTTACCGGTGGGTCTCGTTCTCAAAATATCATACACTGGATGTTACTATGGGTGTACACCATAAAAAGGTGCCTCAAAGTCTTATGAGTCTCCACCCCTGATTTCATGTTTCATTTATTTCCATAAAATGATTTTATATAGCTATATAAAATATATTTAAGAATAATATCATGGAACTTCTAGGTTCTCATCATAGCAGGGAACTACTATGACCTTTTAGTGTGACAATTACTCTAAGGACATTATCACATAATATGTTACATAAAAGAACAATCATGATGTGATAAAAATTTTATTAATATTAAAAACAATGAATATAGGTTATAATAAAGTAAAAGAAGTTTGTTTTAGGGAAATAACTCAAAAAATTATATAATCTTGGTTATATACAATTTTAATGAGGTGGAAGAAGTTAAACAAAAATGCTCGGTTAATTACCACACCTGTTCTTCCAACAACCTCTTAAGGTTTACACCAAATGCTTTACTAATATGTTTTATGAACAAACAAATGAATATAATATATTGGGATGGATTTAAGGAAAATATTTGAGTAGGTATTGGCTGAACCAAATGATTATTAAAGTGTGAAGAAATGATAAGAAGAGGTTTCGTTTTATAAGATAGGAGAGGGGCACTCTTGAAATTTATCAAAATATTAAATTAATATAAATTAATTTTAACGTACAAAAGGAATTTTTTTTGATAATATTAGAATATAAGATGAGGTTGTGTCTAAATACTGCCATAAAATAAAATTTATATATGTTTATATCATATTTTACCCATATTTTTTTAACCCTCCATTAACCCTTTTGACAATTATGGTGATATCAATGTTTTTTACTCTTGAGGGGTCAATATAGTTACTATAAAAGGAAAGTTGGACCTTAAATATACCATGGTTGATATTTAAAATCTTATCATAATAAATTATCATAATAAATTATCATAATAAATTATCATAATAAATTATATTTATTAATTTTAAATCATTTAATTAAATATTATTTATTATATAATATCGTTAATGTCAATTTTGGAACTGTTCAATTAATTTGACTTTAAAAACTATATAAAAATAATGGAATTAGAATCTAATAAATTAAAAATTAACTAAAATAATATATTTATCCATAAAATTCATTTATCACAATAATTATTTTAAATTTAATTACTTTTAATATTTTTAATATCATTTATTTTATTTTCTATTAACTGAGTAAATACTGTATTGGCGTCGTGTAGGAATTTAAGGTAATTATTTAACTACTAAAAATTAAAAATAAATTACCATGGAAAATAAAAATAAATTATATTTCAAATGAATATTTATAACTGAACATACCTTCTTTTTATCCCTTTGTTAAAAATTTCAAGATAATAAAATAACGATAATTATAATTTTGACTTTTCTTTACATAAATTAATATAAAATAAAAAATCATGGAAGAAATGGAAAAAGAGAATATATTTTTTTTATGTTTATGGTTTAGGAATAATCATAAAATAAAATTAAGAAAATTTTACTGTCATTTTTGAGTCCTTATCATATTATTTTTAACCTAAATTATCCGATTTACCCTTACTGATGTAACATAAATTTACTATGGTTACTATTCATAATAACTAAAATAAAAGAGAAATATTTACCAAATTTTATATCCTGATTCCAAATATGTAATCCAATTTTCAAGATTAAATCAATAAAATTGGCGTAATTTAATTTAAATTTAAACTGACAATACAAAACAAAAAACAATTTTTCAGAAAATTGCTCTTTTAAGTATTAAAATATTTTTATATCAAATTCCAGTATAAAATTAATTTCAAAGACTATAATTGTATTATTTTTAATAAAAATTAACTAATTAAATTTTTACACCTATAAAAAAAATAATTTTACATTGTAAATACTTTAAAATAAAATAATGTTTTCAACAATAATCCGTATTTTCACTATTCATTGAAAAATCAAATTTTTCAGAAAAATTTCAAAATTTCACCATAGGTTAATTTTGTTATCATGATTTCAAAAGTGATATTTATTTTATCAAATAAAATTTCTAAAATTTCAAGAAATTAATTCTATTATCTCTCACAAAAGGAAACAAAAAACCATTTAAAAAAAAACATAACTTAAAATAATAAAAAAGATTTACTAAAAATTGAGTGATTATTTCCTAAGAATTAATAAATACATTTGAATTTATTAGAAAATTTAGATATATTTTGTAAATTATTTAACCCCTTTGATACTCTTCAATTTAATGGCTAGGTTATAGCGGTTATATTTAATTAGTAATATATCATGGTTCATTTAGGCTCAATGTTGCGTATCTTATATGCTATTAAACATATTTTTATTTTAAAATATTGGGATATTACATATTAACCCCTTTAATAAATTATTTCCTCACAATTTGAACTTGAGTTCAATCACCATGGGTTTGAATTTCTAAAATATATTTCTAAAAATCCCACATTGTAAAAGGTTTAATAAAACTTCCTCTTAAAAAGAGGTAAACATAAATATGAGGTTCATTTAAAATAACACATACTAGGTTTCCAAATAGGATAATATTAGTGGTAAGTGAAGATATTGAAATGGAAGAAAATATTAATGTCTAAAAAATGTTGGAGAGTTAAAATTATCATTGATCACAATATAGTGAATCATTATGAGGAAGTTAACAACTAAATGACCATAAACTAAAGGTGTGAAAAAAACCATCAATTCATTATAAAATAAGGTAATAAGATAATTTTTTTTCAAGAACCTTTTCTTATAGTTTTTAAATTATTTTACTATTTATACTAATAAGATAAGGAAATATAATTACTTGACAAGTGTAATTTCATCCTCTAATCAATTTCCACCACAATATAATATTTTTCTCAAAATAATGAGGATTCAAGATGATTTTTTCTACCTAAAGCACTATAATCAAAGTCTAATGGATCACATTATCCCTAAAAATGGTAATAAGTTTTTACTCAAATATTTATACATTAACCAAAACCAAAATGGTTAAAAAAAGTTAAGATAATTACCAAAATGAATAAACCTTCATATGAAGAAATGATACATTAATCTCCAAAATTCAACAATGGTACCCAAAGTTTTAACTAAATCATTCCATAAATAACTATAATTAAAATTCTTCAAAATATTAATGACCATGATTGATACCCAAAAATTATAAGGGGTTTATGATAATTATTCCAATATAAAATTAGTATTTATATCCAAATAACATTAGTCACTCATAAATTCATTTATCCAAAAAGGTATATCCCCTAATCATATATTGTCCAAAATATATATATTCCCTAATCATATAATCTATAAAATAAGTTAATAATTTTTATAAACAACCTAAATCACTATAAATCCCCATTAAGATCATATATTCTTCCCAAAGATAATTCAACCTTGAATCTGAAAATAATAGTTCATGTTAAACCTATGGGTTACATATACCTCAAACAAATAATTTTTTTTGAAAAATATCATTAATCACCTTAAAATTTCATCACTTTAAACTTTAAAAGGGGTGTCTAAGATTTTAAACTTATGATCAACCTTAAAATCAGTGCTGGTATCCATAACTATTAAATTAAACTCTCATGAAAACACCCTATTCTCTAAAGTTTTATAAACCCTTCTCTGATTCCAACTGTAACATCCCCAAACCCACACTCCTAGATCCGATGATAAAAAAATAAAAATTACATTTATGGATTTGATATAGATAAATGTTACCCAATTTATACCATCCAAGACTTAAAACATCATTTGGAAATATTTAATCACACACATACGTAAGGACATATTTGGTTTAGAGTATCATAGAATTAGGAAAAAATATTACATAAACAATACTTATGACTTCAAGAGATCCCTTTTACCACTATAACCATCTTTTCATATTCCATATTAAGTCTTCAATATCTCCCTTAAAATTATTCACATATGAAACCTTTCTATACTCAAATCATTTATCATATTTTTTTATAACCCAGGGAAAAGGAAACAAAAAAGGGGTGAAATAAAATTCTCAATAAGAGTATACATAAGTATTAACAATTAAATGTAATCGATGAGAATAAGATGATCATTATGGCATAATCACAATGTATGATCATATCATAATATACTTTATACCCATTAATAATTGGATAATAAAACATGAAACATGGCATAAATATTTTACAAAGGAAATATTCATATAAATCAATAATCACGAGCCATGTGATGTCATTCTTGATCATAAGAAACTTTTATAGCCCATATAAATCAAAAATAAAACATGATAGTTTCATGGAAAATCATCTTTATATAACCCTTATAGAACCCTTACATAACCCCTAAAAAATAAAATAACCATACGATTGAATTTCAATATAATTACCTAATGCATTGGAGAGATATAATGGGTCTCACCAATTGTATCATGAGCTATAATGGGGATCAACCTATCATATCATGAGATATAATGTTGGTCAACCCATTATATAAGCTATATTGGGATTACCCATTTTCATAAACAATTTCCAAGAACCATAACATGAATAAAATATATAGATCTTGCATATCATCATAAAACTTGTAGAAATATCCATTATTTCATTCATAACCCGATTCACCCCTGGAAAAGAAACAATTTCCATAACAATATCATTGAAATAATCATAATACATCCAGATAAATAATGAGGATAATATCATTACAAAATATCCTTTTATGAGCATAAGTATCATCAAGGTTTATTGGCGTTGATGAATAGAAATACCATTAAAATATGATTTACGAAATTCTTTAGGAAAATACCCTTTTTTAATTTAAATATAAATTTTGAAAAATAAAAATTCAAAAAAATATTGTAAAAATAATTTACTTTGTAATTAAATTTGAATAATTATAAAGTAAGGTTTAAGGAGAATAATGGTCATGCAGTGGGAAAATCTGTTCAAGTTATAAATGTTAAAAATAAACTTTATTTTCAATTTTTTTTAAAGGGAGTAAAAAGAGACCCATTTGGAAAATGCTAAGAAATTACCTTTTTAATTTTTTTTAAAATAAGTTAAAAAATAATGTAAAATATATTTTTTAAATCATTTATATTTATAAAATAATTTTTTTGAAAACATTTTTTAAAACATGGATATGTAAGAGGAAGATTCTCGATCTAAAAGAAGATACGAGATCAATATCCCTTACAAATGACTTTATTAATTTTTATTTAATCAATAAGGGGGAAATGGAAATTAAAAATATGAAACACATTCATAAATATTGGGAAATAAAATAGTTTTGTTTTAAGAAAATAATAATATGTGATTTCCCCCTAAGGAATATTGAACATAAACAATCCTGAAAAGAATAGTGATTGTAACCTAAAGCCTTTTTCACTTTGGTAACTTTTTAATCTCAAGAACAATGAAATAATGATTTCAAATGAAACGTTAAATATCATAAAAATAATTATATTCATGATATATGATATCAAAGGGGTAGTATACACACCTTAAAAAAACAATATAGGTGCATATCATAAATATATGTCCCATGGAAATGGAATTTGAGTTAATAACCCTTAAAAGATCATATCATTTAATTGATAATTTATTAATAGATATATAATGTGTAAAAATATAAATACCCACAAAAAAGTATAAAAAATATTAAAAAGTTTAGATATCGACTCACACATAATAATTGCATAACAAAGTCAATGAAGAAGAGTTACAACCCAATGAAAGGAAATTGAGTTACGAAACCCTTTACCACTTGGTAACTTTCAATTAAAATATAATTGGATAAAATAATTAAAATTTAAACTAAAAATACCATTATTTATTAATGATTTATGACATTACATGTAAAAGGGTCAGTATATACACTATATAAAATAAATTAGGCACCAAACATTAAAACATTCCTTAATGAAGATAAATTGAGACAAAATCCATCACCTTGAGTCCATACTTTCTATATATATACTTTAACACCTATATAATAAAGGAATATAAATTATTTTAGATATTAAATTTTTTTAAAGGTTTAATCTCTTATCCTTAAATAATTTATTTTATTTATCTTAATGACCATTTAATTTCTTAATCAGTTATGTATACACCAGGTACTTTGAGAACGTTCGGTCTATAATTTCAAAACAGCTTTGGTGTATTGACTATGGGAAAAGGCATCATTAATGAATCATATGTAGAATAATAATAATTAAATAATTATATTTTTTATAAAACATTTACAATTTCAAAACCAACCATGAAATATGTTTATGAAAAATAAACTAGGTTATAATAATGGAGATGGTATGTCGTACGTACGAATGAGTAACATTTCCATTTTATAACGATCATTATGGAAAGAATGTAAGTTTTATTTTATATTTAAATAATTATAATTATATAATAAATACCATATTATTTCTTTATATATATATATCATCCATGTGATGTGGGGATGAAAAGTGAATCACATCGCTACATGGGGGTGGTAGTCCACATGTACGCACGAACGATGTTATCATTTTTCAGTGAATAGAAAGGTAAGAATTTAAATGATATATTATATTTTAAAAATGATAAATATATAATTAATATAATATATATACATTTAATCCATCATTATAACTAGCTGTGAGAGATCGTGATGGAAAAATAAATTTCATCGGTTCACGAGGCGATAGTCTTCCATAAAAACGAACGATGGTTTTGTTGCCCATTTGACAGAGGAAGAGATGGATATAGGTTATAAAATTAAAATTATAACATCTAAGTATATTATAGATATTGATTTTTTATATCATCATGGATAAGTAATATCTGAATTATGTGGAAGAAGAAATAATACAAAAACACTTAGTTAAGAACGATCCATCTTCTTCGAACAACCTCTTAAGGTTTACACCAAATGATTTACTATGTTGGTTTTGTGATAAATAAAGGACTCTAGGATGTTATGAGGGATGTAAGGAAATTAATATTGTAGTTATTTTAAGAAACAAATGGTTCTTTAATTGTGAATAAATGAGAAGAATATGCGACATTTTATAAGAGAGGGGAGGGGAACACTTGGAATTTATTAAAATATTAAATTAATTTTTATTTCCAATAGAATAAAAATTGATAATTTTAAAATATAATATTATTATGAGTCTAAATAATCTTATATAATAAAACTAAAACATTTTTATATCACATTTTTATCCTTATTGTTTTGTTTTAACCCTCTGTTATCCCTTTTGACAATTATGGTGATATTAATGTTCTTTATACATGAGGGGTCAATATAGTTACTATAAAAGGATAATTGGACCATAAATAAAACATGGTTGATATTTTAAAACATATTCAAATAAATTGTCCGAGGATATTATTTTTATGATATTTAAATAATTTAATAAAATATAATTTAGTATAAAATATCATTAATGTCAATTTTGGAACTATTCAATTTATTTGAATTTAAAAACCATAAGAAAACAATTTAATTAGAATATAATGTAGTAAAACATCTAAAAAATGTTATATTTATCAAATTTTTTTTTACCACAATAATTATTTCAAATTAAATTAAATTTAATATTTTTAATATCATTTATCTTATTTTTCTATTAGTTAAATAAATACAGTATTGGTGTTGTGTAGACATTTAAGGTAATTATTTCATTACGAAAAATTATAAATAAATTAAAATGATAAATAAAAATAAAGTCATGACCCATCCCCTGGGGCCCGCATCTTGACTAACCCAAGCCCGCCTTCCTTAGGCCAGTGGCTGGCGACTAACACCAAAGGTGCAATTCCCTAAAACTGGGAAGACATTACCTTTATAAATCATAAACAAACACAACCAGAGTACAAGCAGAAGAAAACAATAAGTAAAAGCTGTAAATAGAATAAGTGATGGAAAGTAAAAGGGGCCAGAATATAAGCCCAAATGTAAAGTACAGATACAATTGAAAGCAGGTACAACTAAAAAGGGACAAACAACTGGAAGGTGAAAGCATCTCCTGGATCGTCCTCCGGGGTTCCTACCTGAAGTGTAGGTATAGATAGCCTCCTCAACACTCCACGCCCATAAGAATCCACTTTGTACCGATACGTCATAAGGTCCTCCTCTAGGAACCGTCCAGTCCTGGAACTCTCAGTCTCCGTCAGCGCTGTTCGTCGTTTGCATCCAACACAAAGAGGTGTGGGCATAGCCCATGCAGGGGTGAGTATAACGATACTCAGTAGGGACCTTGAGACCCTCAAGGTATCACAAAAAATCCAATAAGGATAAACCACAAAGTATGATTTCAACGAATAACCATTACTTAGGTATATTCCCATACATATACCTAAGTTATCGAGTAACCCATCTCAATCATGAGGAAAACACAAAGGTCATTGACTCAGCTCAAACCACGATTTTCATTAACGAAACCACGACTGCTGGGGAACTCCTCCTCTGTCGAGTACAATGGTCCTGTCATGACTTCGAGGCGCTACTCACTAACCTTAAACTACTAAGGTACTCCTCCTGTCGAGTACCATGGGACAGCTACGTCACATAGAGATACTTCCCACCTAGGTTCTGCCGCCTCACACAGTAGCGCTCCCCCTAATAGACCTATAGAGGTACGCCTCCTGTCGAGTACAGTGGGTCTGATGCCTCACATAGTAGCGCTCCTCCGCCATGGGTCTGCCGCCTCACACAATAGCACTCCCCACTGGGCTATTCGAGTCACTCCGAATCGAAATGGTCAAGTATTTATCAGGTTTCATCCAGCTACTAGGTCACCATATTCTGATCTCTCATCTCCGAGAGGGTCCGCTCCACGAGCTTCAAGACGATACTCCAAGTGTCACGAAGTCCCACGAATAAGTATCTCAACGGTCCGCCACGTCATAAGGGTCTCAAAGAAACAGACAGCGTGTCAATCAGACGCCTGGTCTGTTGGTTATTAGCATTTTAGTCCCGGAGGCCCGATTGGATTCGTGTACAAACCAACTGACCATGTCTCAACTATACCCCGGACTCCAGTGCTGTATACTCAAATGGACAACTATGCTCCAAGAATACCAACGCCACTGACGGTTCATCAAACAGACATCCAATACCAAATATATGGCCCAAGAAAGTAAAGGGAGCGGTATGGACCCAGGTCCTGTCCGACCGAGTCGGACCGACTCGGCCCAACCTAGTCTGGGTCAACCTCGTCTGGGTCGAACCGGACTAACTTGCTGGGTCTGAACTGGCCCGTTGGGTGGTTCATCCCGCTAAGTTTTTGACCCGGTCTGCTGGGCCCGACCGAGCGGACCGCGAGGGCGGTTCGGCCCGATAGTCGCCATGTAGGCGGCTCAGTAACTTAGCCCAGGAGACCGAGCCGGTTCGACCAGCGACACAGCGGGGGCACCGTGGGCGGGCCGACTGGGCTCTAGGTAGGCCATGAGTGTACCCAGTAGGGTGTGGGTGCACCGGGCAGGGCGTGTGGGTGCCGGACACCGGGCAGCATGCCGTGGTGCGTCGAGCAGCACGCGGGGGCGCGCTGGGCAGCGCGACAGGGCGCCGCGGGGTGTGCCGGGGTGCGGCAGGAAGTGCAGGGAGGGATCCGCAGGGCGCCAACAATGTGGGTAGGGCGCCGAGGGGGTGCCGGAGTGCGCGGGGCAGGACGGGCAGCGTGCCTGGGGGCGTGGGCAGCACGGGTAGGGTGCCGCGGGGGCGCTGGGGTGCGCCGGGAAGGCCGGGCTACGCGTCAGGGGGCGCGGGCAGTGCGTGGGCGCGGGGGTGTGGGTAGCGCACCGGGGCACCGCGGGGGAGGCATAGTTCATGAAGGATATGGGTAGCGCGGTCTTTGCTCGCTGCCTTCGTCGTCGTCACCTCATTTCCAAGCCGTCGTTACATCACCATTGACTCAAGGTTCCGAAACCACAAAGGTTACGAAGGGGTTGGGACATGTTCCTTTGGCGTGAACCCTCCACGTTAGAATGATGGCAAGCGGCTCATGAAGTTGATTCAACGTGAGAAGATAAAGCGTTAAACAACTTAAAACACACCCCTACCTTTTTAAATGTTGGGCGCTCGTTCATCACGGGGGAAGGTGATGTTGTCACCGTTCACCATATGCTTCCACTTCCGAGCTCATGCGTTGGTCCGTTGGTAATGAAGAGGAAAGAAGAAGGGTCGTCGGAGAGGTCCCATGTCGGAAGGGGATTCTGAGGAAGAAGATGAGGAATAAGTGTCGTCACCGGCGTCTTCACATTCTTCGTTGGAGGATTCTATTATCCCAAGATCTGCACTAAAGAGTGACTAAACGTGCCAAAATAATATATTTTAATATATTATTCTTGTTGGTGTGAATTAATAAAGTGGGTCCCACTTAATTAAATTCATGACATTGGCACAATTATTTGAAATTTAAAAAAATTCAAAAAGAGAGGAGAGGCTCCACCAAATTAATTTCAAGAGAGGTTGGAATATTAAATTTGGGGAGTTTCGAGGGGGTTGCAGGCTCGGGTGGTACCCACCTAATTAAACATGAAGAGGGTCAAGGGGGGTTTCCTTCAATTAATTGGGGGGTTTTGAGGAGGTTTTATCCTCCTCCATTAAGAGGGGAATTAGAGACCCAGAGGCTCTCCCTCATTAATGAGAGAGAGTTGAGAGGTTTCCTCCCCTCCCATTAAATGGGGGGGGGGGGGGTTAAGCCCCATGTGGACCCCACATCATAACCTCTCATGGGAGGTTATGCTGCTCGGGTGGTCCCCACCCCAATTATCCTCCCATGGGAGGTTAGGATGTGGCGGTCCAACCACCAACTTCCATGTGGATATTTTAACCAATTTTACCACATGGTGTGGGTTCAACAAAAATAAAATAATTTTTCACTTATTTTATTTTATTAATCCACGTGAAACCCAAAAACCAACTCTCATACCTGATCATCCACCGTCGGGGTGAAAGTCTTATTAAGCGAAAACCAGCGCTACGAGTTCAACGGTGCCCTCCGATTTCAATTCCGAGAACTTGTTCAAAAGTTATAAAAACCCGCTCATACGTTTACTGAACGTACCTGAAAAAAACTTTAGAAATTGATTCCGGGAACACCGGGCCTCAGAATCAAGCGCCTCCAGAAATTGCGGACTCATAAAAAAATTTCCAAGTATTAAAAAAAACAATTCCACAGGAATTCCAGGTCTTTACATTCTTCCCACCTCCGGTATTTACGTCCCCATAAGCTACAACTCACACTAAGGGAACAAAAGGGGTTACTAAGAATGCATATAATCCTCTCGCTCCCATGTGCTCTCTGTAGGTTCCCGTGATGCCAGCTAACGCGCACCAGAGGAATCGACCATCCACACAGGAAATGATGCTGTCGATCCTCAATCTCTACTGGAACCTCCATGAAAGTCACCCCGTCATCGATGTCCAGATCCCCGTGGTCGATGATGTGGGAAGGGTCGTGCACGTATCTCCTCAGATGGGATACGTGGAAGACGTCGTGCACTCGGTGTAACTGAGGTGGAAGAGCTAGGAAGTAAGCCACATCGCCTACTCTACTAAGAACCTAGAAAGGTCCAATGAATTTCAGATATATCTTGCCACCTCAGCCAAATTTCCGTAGAACTCATCGAGGCGAGACCTGTAAGAAGATGTGGTCACCATCCTCAAACTCCAGAGTTCTCCATCTCCGGTCAGCATACGACTTCTGTCTACTCTGTGCAGTCTTCATCCACTCCTGGATGATCTACACCTTCTCTGTGGTAGCTCGAACCATCTCTGGTCCCACTAGTAATTACTCCCCTGGGTCTGTCCAGCACAGTGGCGATCTGCAAGGTCGGCCACACAAGACCTCAAAACGTGCCATCCCTATGGTGGAGTGATAGATATTATTGTAGGAAAACTCCAACAAAGGAAAGTGGTCCTCCCAGATGCGACTGAAGTCGAGGAAACAAGCACGAAGCATGTCCTCGAGGGTCTGGATGGTTCTCTCGGTCTGTCCATCAGTCTGAGGATGGAAGGTGGTTCTCAAGAAAAGTTGTGTTCTTAAAGCTTCCTACAACCCCTTCTATAGCCTGGAAGTAATGCGTGCATCACGTTCGGAGACAATAGAATATGGTACTCCATGAAAATGCACTATCTCCTGTACATAGAGGAATCCCAAGATCTCAAATGAGCCCTGCTATCTGATCGGTAGGAAGTGGGTCGACATGGGGAGTCTGTTGACGATCACCCATATCAAGTCCTGACTCCTAGATGTACGTGGGAGACCCATCACGAAGTCCATGGATATCCCATCCCACTTCTGCTCCGGAACATCTAAAGGCTGAACCAAGCCTACTGGTACCTGGTGCTCCGCATTCACTTGCTGAAAAGAGAGGCACTGAGTGAAAAACTCTGCTACAACCTTCATCATACCTGGCCACCAGTGCTGTTGTTGAAGGTCCTGGTACATCTTCACCACTCCTGGATGTACCGCTAGAGGGGAAGTGTGTAACTCCCTCAACACCTCCTCCTGAAGTGCAACTGGAACCATGGTACGTCCTCTGAAGAGGATGACGTGCTCCCCACCTTCAGAAAATCCATCAAGTGCCTGCCCTGTAGATATCTGAGCACATTGCGTCTTACAGTCAGCGTCCCCAAGCTGCGCCTCCCTGACTCGCTGAAGAAGTGTGAGAGTGACTATAAGAGATTGTAGATAGGCTGCTCCATCCCTACCCGCAAAGGATAACTGCAATGTGGCCAGTTGCTCTGTCACCTCTCCTAGAAGCTGAATGAATGATCTCTTGATGAGCGCATCTGCTACTACATTACCCTTCCTAGGAGTATATACAATCTCAAAGTCATAGTCCTAGAGGAACTCAAGCCACCGCCACTGTATCATGTTCAGTTCCTTCTGAGAGAAGATATACCTAAGACTCTTGTGATCAGAGTACACGGTAAATGTTATCCCATAAGATAGTGCCACCACATCTTCAAGGAAAAAAATCATTGCTGCTAACTCCAGGTCATTGGTAGCGTAGTTCTTCTCATGCCGTCTCCGCTATCGAGAACCATACCCGATCACTGCTCGCTCCTGCATCAGGACACACCCAAGTCCGGTCCCTGATGCATCACAGTAAACTACATACCCTATGCCTTCCTCTGGAAGCCTCAAGATGGGGGAACTAATTATCCTCTGCCTCAGCTCCTAAAAGTTCTGCTGGAACCTCTTCGACCACACGAAGGGTTTCCCCTTCTTAGTCAAGGCTGATAGTGGCGCTGCAACTCTAGAGAAGTCTGGAACGAATCTCCGGTAGTACCCAACCAAGCCCAGGAAACTCCGTACCTCCGTCACACTCCTGGGTGGCTCCCAATAAAGTACTTCCTCAACCTTCGCTGGATCCACTACAGCTCCAGCATCCGAGATGACATGTCCCAAGAAGAGAACCTCTTGATTCCAAAACTGGAACTTCTAGAGCTTACCATAAAGCTGGTGCTCTCAGAGTGTGTCCAGTACCACCTGCAAATGGAAGGCATGCTCCTCATCAGTAGTCGAGTAGATCAGTATGTCGTCAATGAAGACTACGACAAAGAGATCTAGGTATGGATAGAAGATCCTGTTCATGAGACTCATGAACACTGTTGAAGCATTGGTTACACCGAAGGGAATAACCAAGAACTCGTAGTGGCCGTACCGACACCTGAAGGCCGTCTTCTGCACATCCTCATCTCAAACTCTGAACTAGTGATAGCCTGATCTGAGGTCTATCTTTGAGAACCATCGTGATCCCTTGAGCTGATCAAAGAGGTCATCAATCCTCAGGAGTGGGTACTTGTTCTTCACAGTCTCCTAATTCAAGAGACGGTAGTCGACACATAGCCTCAAGCTCCCATCCTCCTTCTTGGCGAACAGAATTGGGGCTGCCCAGGGAGAAACAATGGACCGGATGAATCCCTTCTCCTGCAAGCCCTCCAGCTGTACCCAAAACTCCTGAAGCTCAGCAGTAGCCATCCGATATGCTGGAGTAGATATCGGAGTCGTCCCAGGGTATAGGTCAATATAGAAGTCCACCTCTCTATGAGGAGGTAGTCCTGGAACATCGTTAGGGAAAACATCCGAGTACTGGTCCACCACTGCAGGATAAGTTTAACTCTCCACATCTACTGCTCTGAGGGTAAGGCAAGCCAACTGGTGAGTTATTGGTTATACCCTCCTCCGAGTAAGTCCGTCCTATTCTGTAAAGGTTCCCTTCTCACTGGTGAAGGTAAACCTGGTCCCATCAGTGCGGACACACCAAAATTTTCGCCTAATACAGTCGATCTGAGCATGGACTATAGATAACCAGTTCATTCCCAAGATGATGTCGTAAGGCCTCAACGCCACTACTAAGAGATCCCAACCAAAGCTCTCAACTCCTAGAGTAAGCTCGCACTGCCAACACCAGTGCGTGATCTTCGAATCAGCTCCCGTAGGAGTCTATAGCCATATGGATCGAACTAATGGCTCCTTTGGAATCTCTGATCTCCAAACGAGGGAAGTGGCTATGAAAGAGTGACTGGAACCTGTGTCTATAAGAACTGTAGCTAAGGTGGATTAGACACAGATCGTACCTCGAATCATCTCCGAAGCACCATGATCGTAGGCCTCTACTGGCTGAAGCTGTGCTCTGCCCTGTCCACCCACTCCCAGTGGTCAGGGTGGATCTCCTGGTGGTGGTGGTGGCAACACCTCGTAACATCGTCCACCGCCAGCTGCACGACCAGCTCCTCTTCCACATCTGCCTCTGCCCTGCGGACCACCTTGATCGAACCTATGCCTCTGCCTGGGAGGTCCCTCAACTGACTGCTGATCGTCCGTGCGGTGGGTCGGACAGTCACGAGCCATGTGACCCTAGCCGACGCATGAGTAACACTGCCTAATAGGTCTGGCTCTATCTCCACTCTGGGTGCCCCATACAACCGATCTTGAGTCGTGTGGTTGAGCACCTATAGGTCTAGTTATCTTGGACCTATGTGTCATCTGTCTACTTCCAGCTGCAGAGGACTCCATTTCATGTCGGCTAGTGGTGGGTCTCGCTAATGGAGACTGCTCAGCAAGGAAACTCTCCACTAGGAGGGCTTGCTCCAACACCCTTGTCTGCATCGGGATGCTGTGAGAGATAACTGAAGCTCTAATATCTCACCTGAGTCCCTGATCAAAGGTATGGACCCTGAAGAACGGGTCCCATACCATATCAGTGGAGTAGTGTAAGAGGTCGTTGAACCTCGCTGAGTATTGCGCCATCATCATGCTACCATGCTGTAGATGCAGTAGCTCTTGTATCCGCACCTCTTGAAGGGTGTCTAGTATAAACTCCGCTCGGAACAGGCACTTGAAGTCTGCCTATAGAAGTGACACCTCATCATGCATCTGGAGAATCAGGCTCCACCATCTTCCTGCTATTACCTGAAGGAGGCTGGTAGCAAAGATCACCATAAAGTATGTTGAAGTACCTACTAGCCTGAAGACTCTCACCACTACCTCCATCCAATCCTCAATAGCCTATGGGTCTATCTCTCCCCAGAACTTGAGTGGCCTTTGGTGTTGGAACTCATGCAAAGCGCTCAAGCGACATGCATCGTCTGCTGCTGGGGATGGTGGCATCAGTGGCTCAACGGGAAGTAGTACCGCTGGTGCCTCCGCTGGTGCCTGAAATGGAATAGGGCCCTGTACTGAGGCCGCATCGCTCGGTGGGCTGTCAGAATGTAAAACTCTTGGGGATCTAGTTGGTCATCCACGGGGAGTCATCCGGGAAGAAACAGATTCGACACAGTTAAAAGACTATACCTGGTGAGCTGACCTGGTTTGAGATGACTTAAAGAAAACTTTTGAAAACACACACGCAATGAGTGTTTTTGTGCACTGAGTTGGAAATCAAAAGTTAGGGTCCTGGTGTATGGATACGTCGGTCTCCCGCACCAACACTGGAATCCATGAACTGAAAACCACACTTAGTACCCTTAACACTATTACTTCACAGAAAAGAAAATATCTGAGTCATAAGTTCAGCGGTAGAACCAAACTCCCTCTAATACCAATTTTTCACGACCCATCCCCCGGGGCCCGCATCGTGACTACCCCAAGCCCTCCTTCCTTAGGCCAGGTGCTGGCGACTAGCACCAAATGCGTAATTCACTAAAATTGGGAAGGCATTGCCATTATAAATCGTAAACACACACAACCAGAGTACAAGCAGAAGTAAACACTAAGTAAAATCTATAAATATAAGAAGTGATGGAAAAGAAAAGGGTCCAGAATACAAGCCCAATTGTAAAGTACAGATTCAACTGAAAGAAGGTACAACTAAAAAGGTAAAAACAACTAGAAGGTGAAAGAAACTCCTGGATCATCCTCTGGGGTTCCTAACTGAAGGGTAGGTATAGATAACCTCCTAAACACTCCACGTTTGTTAGACTCCACCATGTACCAATACGTCATAAGGTCCTCCTATGGGTACCATACAGTCCTGGCAGTCTCAGTCTCTGTCAGCACTGTCCGTCGTCTTCATCCAACACAACGAGGTGCGGTCATAGCCCATGCAGGGGTGAGTATAACGATACTCAGTAGGGACCCCAAGACCCTCAAGGTCTCACAAAAAATCCAACAAGGATAAACCACAAAGTATGACTTCAACAAATAACCATTACTTAGGTATATGCCCATACATATACCTAAGTTATCGAGTAACCCATCTCAATCATGAGAAAAACACAAAGGTCATTGACTCAGCTTAAACCTGGATTTTCATTAACGAAACCATGGCTGCTGGGGAACTCCTCCTCTGTCGAGTACAGTGGTCCTGTCACGACTCCAAGGTGCTACTCACTAACCTTAGACTACTGAGGTACTCCTCCTGTCGAGTACCGTGGGACAACTACGTCACACAAAGATGCTTCCCACCTGAGGACTGCAGCCTCACACAGCAGTGCTCCCCCTAATTGCCTACAGAGGTACTCCTCCTGTCGAGTACCGCGGGTATGCCACCTCAAATAATAGTGCTCCTCCGCCATGGGTCTGCCACCTGACACAGTAGCGCTTCCCACTGGGCTAGTTGAGTCACTCCGAATCGAATCGGTCAAACATTCATCAGGTCTCATCCAGCTACTAGGTCTCCATACTCTGCTCGCTCATCTCCAGGAGGGTCTGCTCCACGAGCTTCAATATGATACTTGAAGTGTCATGAAGTCCCACGAAGAAGTATATCAAAGGTCTGCCATGTCATATGGGTCTCAAATCAACAAATGATGCGTCAATCGGAAGCCTGGTCTGTTAGTTATTAGCATTTTAGTCCCAGGGGCCCGATTGGATTCGTGTACGAACCAACCTAACCATGACTCAAATATACCCCAAACTCCAGTGGGGTATAATTAAAGGGATGACTATGCTCCAAGAATACCGGCTCCGCTAACAGTTCATTAAACGAACATCCAGTGCCAAAGATATTTCCCAAGAAAGTAAAGGGAGTGGTATGGGCCTGGGTTCGATCCGACCCTTTCGGACTGACTCGGCCCAACCCAGTCTTGGTCAACCTGGTCTGGGTCGACCCGGACTGACTTTCTGGGTCTGACCCTGCCCGTTGGGCAGTTCAGCCCGCTAAGTTTTTGACCCGGTCCGCTGGGCCCGACCCAGCGGACCATGAGGGCGGTTCGGCCCGATAGTCGCCACGTAGGCAGCTCGGTAACTCGGCCCGAGAGATCGGGCCGGTTCAACCAGCGACACTACGGGGGTGCCGCGGGCTGGCTTGACTCCGGCCAGGCTGTGAGTGCACTCGGCAGGGCTTGGGTGCGCCGGGCAGGGCGCGTGGGTGCCGGGAAGGGTGCTGGATGCCGGGTAGCGCACAAGTGTGTGTCGGGAAGCGCACGGGTGCACGCCGGGCAGCGCAGAAGGGCATCGGGCAGGGTGGCAGGGCGCCATGGGGTGCACCGGGCAGCGTGAGTAGGGCACTGCGGGGCGCTGACAGCGTGGGTAGGGCGCCGCGGGGGCGCTGAAGTGAACCGTGCAGGCCAGGCAGCGCGCCCGGGGGTGCGGGCACGGTGCCGTGGGGGTACCGGAGTGCGCCGGGAAGGCCGGGCAGCGCGCCAGGGGGTGCAGGCAGCGCATGGACGCGAGGGTGCCGGTAGCGCACCGAGGTGCTACGGGGGTGGCGTAGTTCACGGAGGCCGCGGGTAGCGCGACATTTTCTTGGTGCCTTCGTCGCTGTAGCCTCATTTCCAAGCCATCGTTACATCGTCGTTGACTCAATGTTCCGAAAACACAAAGGTTGCAGAGGTGTCGGGCTGTGTTCGTTTGGCCCGAACCATCGACGTTAGAACGATAGCAAGCAGCTCATGAAGTTGATTTAGCGTGAGAAGATATAGCGTTAAACAACTTAAAACACACCCCTACCTTTTTCAACGTCGGGCGTTCGTTCGTTGTGGGGGAAGATGATGTTGTCATCATTCGCCATATACTTCCACTTCCGAGCTCATGCTTCGGTCCATTGACGATGAAGAGGAAGGAATAAGGGTCATTAGAGAGGTCCCACGTCGGAAGGGGGTTCCGAGGAAGAAGCCGAGGAAGAAGCGTCGTTGCCGGCGTCTTCACGTTCTTTATTGTAGGATTATATTCTACCAAGCTCTCCACTAAAGAGTGAATAAACGTGACAAAATAATAGATTTTTATCTATTATTCCCATTGGCGTGGGTTAATAAAGCGGGTCCCACTTAATTAAATTCACGACGTTGGCACAATTATTCGAAATTTAAAAAAATTCATAAAGAGAGGAGATGATCCACAAAATTAATTGCACGAGAGGCTGACATATTAAATTTGGGGAGTTTCCAGGGGGTCAGAGGCTCGGGTGGTCCCCACCTAATTAAACATGAAGAGGGTCAAGGGGGGTTTCCTTCAATTAATTGGGGGGTTTTGAGGCGGTCTTATCCTCCTCCATTAAGAGGGGAGTTAGAGACCAAGAGGCTCTCCCTCATTAATGAGGGAGAGTTGAGAGGTTTCCTCCCCTCCCATTAAATGGGGGGGGGGGGGTTAAGCCCCTTATGGACCCCACATCATAACCTCTCACGGGAGGTTATGCTGTTTGGGTGGTCCCCACCCCAATTATCCTCCCATGGGAGGTTAGGGTGTGGCGGTCCCACCACCAACTTCCATATAGAGATTTTAACCAACTTTACCACATGGTGCGGGTTCAACAAAAATAAAATAAATTTTTACTTATTTTATTTTATTAAGCCATGTGAAACCCAAAAACCAACTCTCATACCCGATCATCCGCCATCGGGGTGAAAGTCTTCTTAAGCGAAAACTGGCGCTGTGAGTTCAACGATGCCCTCAAATTTCAATTCCGAGCATCTGTTCAAAATTTATAAAAATCTTCTTGTACGTTTACTGAACGTAACCGAACAAAACTTCAGAAATTGATTCCGGGCACACCGGGCCTCAGAATCAAGTGCCGTCAGAAACAGCAGACTCGTAAAAAAATTCCCATATATTTAAAAAAAAATTCCACGGAAATTCCAGGTCTTTAAAAATAAATTTGATATGAAATAAATATATATAATTGAACATAATTTCTTTTTATCCATTTTTAAAAAATTAAATTATAATAAAATAAATAGAATGGAATTCTTGACTTTTCTTTATATAAAATAATATAAAATTCAAAATCATGGAAAAATAGAAAAAAATGCCATATATTAGAATTTTTGATATTTATGTATGATATATAATCTCAAAATAAAATTAATTAAAGTTGTAGGGTCATTTTGAGTCCTTATCATATCATTTTTAACCCAAATTTCCTAATTTACCTTTACCAATGTGGCATAAATTTACTAAGGTTACTATTTATAAGGCAAAAAATAAGAGAAATATTTCCCAAATTTGGAAATCCTAATTAAAAATTTTTAATCCATTTTTTAATATTTAAAACATATAAGTGGAGGAAATTAATTTAAAATTTAATTATAAATACACAAAGAAAAACGGTTTTTTAGAAAATTTCCTTTTTAAGTATAAAAATATTCTTATACCTAATTCAAGAATTAAATATATTTAAAATACTATAATTGTATTATGTTTAATGAAAATAAAATAATTAAATTATAAAATTGATACAAAATATATTTTTACTTTGTAAATATTTTTAAAGAAAACATATTTTTCAACAAAAATCAACATTTTCACTATTCATTGAAAAATCAAACATTTCAAAAAAATGTACACATTTCACCATAGGTTAATTTTTAATTGATGATTTAAAAAATGATATTTATTTTATAAAATAAAATTTCTAAAAGTTCTGTAAATTAATTATATTACCCACTAACAAAAATCAATAAAAACCATTTTTGAAGAAAACATATCTTTGAAGAATGAAATGGATTTAGTAAAAATTGAGTGATTATTTACTAATAATTAATTAATGAATTTTTATTTATTAGAACTGTTATATATAAATATCTCATAAATCAGTCAACATTATTCGAACAAACTAATTTAACATCTAGGTTATAAGGATCATATTTAAATAGTAATATTTCACGGTTTGTTTAAGCTCGATGTTGCGTATATTGTATGCTATCAGAATAGTATTATTTTAAAATATTGAGATGTTATACTTTATCTCCAATAATCATCCAATTTGTTTTCTCATAATCACTACATATTATATCACATTTAGTGTTAAACTGATTCCTCTTGGTTCCATCCATTGACTAAAACCAAAAAGCATAGTATGAGAAACAATAATCATAGTGGGGAACCACCTAATCAATTATAAGAAGTTTAAATAATGAAACATTATTTTCATTTTAAGACACCCTAGTTCATTAATTTTCATCATATATTAAAATACGTCATGATGGTTTATAAATAATATGTGAATTAAACTATGAATATCCCCCATATGTGTCAAACCAGATGCACAGTTAGGATACACACACTGTGTGCCAGAATGATGGATGAGATATACTTGACCAAATATTTTCAAGGTTATCATACCTAAATGAATATGTTCCAAAAAACAAATCCACTTGTAGTATCTAGACAATTTTTTTTCTTGGAAAACCACACTCCTTTATTTACCATAACTTAGGATGTTCTACTATACTTAGAATTATCCTTAGGGTTATCACTAAAGTTTTCAACCACAAGTTATTTGGGATATATTATTATATTGGGCCATGTACTATTTCCCTTAAGGTTATGTTCCAGTTACATCTCAAACCTATTTTAAAGAGGATTTAATTTTCTTAATAAAAGGGGGCATTGTATCTTTACCCATTAAAAAAACTAAAGTTTTCTCATCCTAGTTTCCAAAGGACAACTAAGAATTAATCCGATACCAACTATAGAGAACCCATATTTTCATAATAAAATATTTCATATTTTTAGATCAATATATAATACATTTCAAAAATACATACTTAAGGACCGTAAAGGTTTATTGTGTTTGGAAAATAGATACACAATATTCTTATTTCATGAAATATCTTCGCCATCACCCATTAATATATTCCATCTAAGTACTCTTTATAGACATAACCTAATTAAAAATTTCTTCCTAACCTAGGGAAAAGAAGCATAAGAAAGGGTGAGAAAATATTCCTAGTAAGGGTAAAATTGGGAGATATCAATAGAGGATCATATGAAAGAATAATATAAACATAAGGGTATGAGATCATGAACATAAATTAAAAAGTTCATACCCAATCTAAAGTGGATCATAAACATGATTCATAGCAAAAAAAAGTTTCATTTCAAAATTCATAAATCATAAGAGTGAGAAATAATCATAAATCAATCTTGAACCACATGTTTATATTATAAAATCATATAACCATTATAAGTGTAGAAACCATTTCATTTTTAAAGTTTAAATAATAGAATAATAAATCCATAAAAGGCAAGTAATCAACACCTATTTTCCAAAGAATATAAAGCACATCGAGTTGTTTCTCATAAGGGATCAAGCACATCGACTTGTTTCCCATACCGGACTAAGAAAATCGACTTGATTTCCATAATTATCTCGAGAGATATAATAATTTTCTTAATACATTGGAGGGATATATATTTATGATCTCACCAATCACATAATTAAAATCATACACATTCATTCAAAAGGATCATACAACATTCATTATATCATCATATCGTAATCCATGCAAAGAAAACAAGTTTCATAAACATTTCAAAAATTCATTATAACCCATGGAAAATAAATTATTTTTATAAACACATAATCACCATAAAAAATATAGAGAAATAATGAGTATTACATAATTGGATCATATCCCAATTAAAACACAATTAACATCAAAATAAATTATCAGACATGAAAATTCATTTAAAGAATCACTGGAACATTTCTTTTGGAAAATACCCTTTAAAATTTGAAATAATTTGTTTAAAATATATAAATTTCCAAAATATTAAGGATTTTTTTGAAAATAAATATGAAAACTTGTAAATGAATATTCAAATTATTGAGCGGGCATGATGACAATAAATTCTGTTTATGATGTACAAGTTTAAATAAAACATTCCTTTACACTTTTGTAAAAAGTCAAAAAGTACCTCATTCAAAAAAGGAAAGAAGAATCATTTTAAACAATTTTGTAAAAATTAATTCAAGGGTAAAAATTATTTTAAACAATAATATTATAATATTTAAAAAATTATTGAAAATATCTTCATAAAAAATGGATACTGAAGAAAAATTATTTTTGACTGAAGAGAAAAATAAAATAAGTTTTCCTTAAAAAATTATTTCGATATATTGAGTGTATAAAATCATAATAATGAAAGAAAAACGTGTATTATTAAAGAATAACCAAATGAAAATAAAAATTAAATTTATTTATTAGATAATGATCATACAATATCCTTAATGTAAATTCATGCATAAACAATCTCAATTAAAATAGGATTGAAACATAAATCCATTACCGCTTTGGTAACTTTTGAATCATAATCCCCATGGAAGAATAAATTTTAATTTTTTTTGAATATAATGAAAATAAATAAATTCATGATATAACATGTCAAATGGTCCGTATATACACCTCCTAAAATAAGATAAGTGAATAACATAACTTATGTCCCAAAGAAGATAAATTGAGATAAAAATCCTTTGCCTCAAGTATGAATTATTTTGTGCGTGTTAAAAAATCATGTATAATAAATGAATATTTATTATAAATATATTATATAACCATAATAATATATATAATACAATATATAATTTACTTATAACCTTTTATCCCCTATTTATTAACAATTATTTATTAAGATAACTGTTCATAGTGATAACTGCTTTTTTTTTCATGTATGTTTTGGTTTAGTCATTTTAGTCCTTGTACGTTGATTACAGATCCATAATATTAAGATTTTTAATAATTATTTAAATATAATATATATTCTTTATATACATATTTATATTCTTCCATAAAAATAGAGATATAAAAATGAATTACATCATTCATAGAGATGAGAGACTCTATATATGTATGAATGTTGTTTCCATTATTTTAAAGGATGGAATGAAATAAAGAAAAATATTAATTAAAATTTAAATAATAATTACTATATCTTATATATCCTATATATTCATTAAATAGATATTTATTATCATCCATTTCAACATAAAATGAAAAAATTATCCCATCACTTCGTGTAGTTCACAAGTACGCACAAACAATGTTATCTTTTTTCCAATAGATTGGAATATAAGAAGGTAAATATGATATTATAAATAAATTAAAATAATTATGTTATAAATATAATATATAATATTTAAATCCATCATTATATAAATATGTTAGAGGTGGTTATGTAAAACAAATTACACTGGTTTGTGAGGCGGTATTTTTCCATACACATGATCAACAGTTTCATTTCCTTTTTTCATAGAAGAAGAGATAGATATTTCCTATTTCATTAGAATAATAACATCTCAATATATTTAATATACTGGTGTTATTATTTCATCATGGTTTAATAATATTTTAAATATTTATAAGAGGAAATAAAATGAAAATGCACGGTTAAAAACCATACCTCCTTTTCGGATAACCTCTTTAGGTTCATACCTAAAGCCTTCCTAGAATGGTTTTCTGATAAAATAAGAGAATTTAGATCATATGGAAGGATGTAAGTAAGGTATTTCTGAACTTTATGTCTTAACCAAAATTCTATTGAAGTGGGAAGAGGAGAGAAGAGTGCGTTTCCTTTTATAAGTGGGGGAGAGGACACACTTGGAATTTTTAAAACTAATCACATAATTTATTGTATTACTCACAAAAAAAAGGGTAAAAAATGGACCATTACTAAAAATTTAATGATATAAGGTATACATATATCCATGAAATATTAATTAGATAAGTTTCTAAGTCATTTTAACCCTTATCCCTTTAGTTTAACCCCCAGTAAACCGATTTTAACATTAATCGCGGTAACATATTTTTCACTCTTAAAGAGTTATAATATTAATTATATGGGGAAAATTGGATCATAAATGGAAAATGGACAAAATTTTAGACCATATATTTTCCAAATTGTTTATTTTAACATTTTTTAATTTTTAAATAATTTAATAAAACATTATTTTCATAAAATATCAATAATGTCATTTTTGACACTATTTAATTGAATATACAATAAAGACACTGAGAAAAATATATAATTAGAATATAATCTTCCCAAAAATACCTAATATATCATAAGTATCAACCAAAGTTTTGGAAAACAATAATTCACCAAAATTATATTTCTTTTAATATTTTAAAAATTATTTATTTTATTTTTTTATTAATTTAATAAATACTATGTTGGTGCTGTATAAGAATTTAAGTTAATTATTAAGTCACTAAAAATTATAAGTAATTTACCCTAACGAAAATAATTTAATTATAATCAAAATAACCATGTATATTTTTTTGAAAATTATTTTTCTCCGATGTGGACACATAATTAAAATTTGAAAATAAGAGCGTGACATTTTTGTCTTTTTATTTACTTAAAACATTATATCAGTAATTTTCATGAAAATATTTCCCATAAACCATGAAATATAGAGACTAATGTGATAAGGGTCGAAATGAAATCATGCACTAAAAATTAATATAAAAAATGGCTTCCTTATCACTTAGTTTTAACCAAGGTTAACTAGAATTGCCCTTTTATCATGGTGTTTTTTTTTCATATTTTTACTATTCATTATGAAAAAAATTATGTTTGTAAAATTAAATAATAAAAATTAATTTGATTAAAAATATATAATATATTTTAATAAATTAAATCCCTATAATTTTCATACATTTATTTTATAATAATCCCACAATGTGCGATGAAAACAGTTTTCTGAAAAACAAAGTTTTCTTAAGTATAGAAAGTTTTTATATGAAAATTCAACATAAAATTTGTTACAATGACATGAATTTAATTTTTAATTATATAATTAAGCTAATTAAACTTTTAAAAACATTTTAAATAATAATTTAACCTTTTATATGTTTTAAATTAAAAAAAAATTTCTATTAAAATCAGTATTTTGACTTTTCATCAGAAAAATCAATCTTTTTAGAAAATTATTAAAATCTCACTCTAAGATAATTTTGAAATTATAATTTTAAAAATTAATTTAATTTTTTAAAATAAATATTCTGAAATTTTAATAAATTAATTATATTCTTTTTCTCTCAAAATTATTAAAAACCATTTTTGTGGGAAAAGTATTTTTATAGAATGTAATGACTGTTAAAAATTAACTTCTTATTTATCAATATATTTTATTTATATAAAATATTTCTACATAATTTTTAAAATTTTCTTATTCAAATTCAATCAATAAATTTTAATAGCTAGGTTATAATGGTTATGTTTAAATTATATTATTTATATCACGGTTTGTTTAAACCCGATGTTATGTACAAAGCAAGCTATGAAAGGGATCAAATTTATTTAAATAGAAATATTTTAAAATATTAGGGTTTAAAAAAATAAATGATATAGATTTATTATGACCAATATATTTAATAATGGACAATATACAAAAACAATGTGAATATAATGTAGATGTCTAATGGAATATATTCCCTAGAAAACATGATAGCTATAGTAAGTACATTACAAATAAAAAATAATACAATCTACATAATCAGTACATTAAAAGAATGAAAAATGAGAAGTATAATTTGGTGGTTTAGTATGAATGAATTTATATGAGGTCAATTACTATATATTAAGGGAAATGATAAGAGTTAATGGTGTAAAAGGGAGATAGCATGGTATAAACTATAAATTACTATATATTAAGGGTTATAATAATAGTTAATGGCGTAAAAGGGAGATACCATGGCATAAACCTGTATGAAAATTTCTTATAAAGTACATTTATTAGTTCTTGGAAAGGAGGTAGTATTATCAGGTTTTCCATAGAGATGGACTAAGAAGAACTTCAACAATTGAGGTTTGAGAGAAATCATCTTTGTGAGAAGTTCAAGTTAGTGGAAATCAATACTAAATAAATATTATATAGACAAAAACATAAAATTTCATCCATTTTGCACATTACCCTTACAAATTATTCTAGTGTAATAATGGGTAATGTGTATAGGGGTTAACTAGATTAATTTGTAAATTCTTATAGTAATAAAATAACATTTACTCTGATATTAAATTTTTGTTAAATGTATCATCCTTAAATAAAAGTTTTAATATATATACTTAGAGGATAAATTTTAAAAAATTTATTGCATATTTAGAATCAATGTGTCATAATTAGTTAAGGTTTGAAATTTGGTATTTTTTAAAAAATAGTAAAATACAATAAAAATGGTGATATATAAAGAAATATGGTAAATATTAAATCTTATATATATATATGTATGTAATAACGACCAAATTCAACCAATATAGTTCACTTTTACTAATTTTTTCACTAACCATTATAGTAGAACACTAAAGAAGGAAATATTATAATATGATAGTAGTGTAAACATTGAGATAATGGAAAAATTAAAATAATAAATAAATTATTCTATGGGATTCCACTCACCACACCTATAAATACCCACCCCCTATTGTAATTTATCTACTAAAAAAATTTAAATAATCTTTATATCCCCCTAAAAGAGTATCTTTTATATCTATCTCTTTGATCATGAAGAGTTTGGTTGGATCTAAGGGTTTGTTATAGGCTAAGAAGCTAAATCAAGGTAAGGGTCCCTTATCTCATTTTTTTTTCATTTTCTATTTACATTTACACAGTAGTATAATAATAAATTTCCAAGTTCTTATTCTAATATTATTATGATACCATTATAAGTAATTTCCTTATGATATCTTATGCATGTGATACCCCATTTCACTCACATTATAGTCCATTTATAGACCATTGTAATGATGGAATTCTCCCAAGAGGCATGAAATTATATACTATTCCATGATAAAAAATACATATGTATGAAAAATATTTGTGCTAGTATGGATACAATACTTCTAAGATGGGGACCATGTCTAAGTATTAAAATGATTTTAACCCCATGAACTAAATAATTGGGTGTGAGCTGAAGTATAAAAAAGACTCATGTATATCTCCTTGTATACAGGAGTTAGCCGACTAGTGTTGAGGGCCTGAGAAATGCATTGGAAAGACTATACCCATGATATTAGATGACCAAAAAATAAATAAACTATAGGAATAAATAATATAAAATAAAAACAATAAAAATAATAATTAAATCACAGTGGTAAGGAAACTGGGAAATAATATCCCATAGAATAGAAATAATGTCATGTATATTATATAATAAGTCTATAGGTTATCCATATAGGAAATGGATCATCATAGGTAGTAAGTAAAAAAACAAAAAACGTGAAGGATAAAATAAAATTAATTCTAGGTTATGTCTAGTTATCTCGTCAAACCAAACTCCACTCCACCTATATAGACACCTCATATAAGGTCCTTCCCCATGGATAGATCCATGATAAGAAATTTATTATGCACATAAATATTAAAATGCATTATGTGAGTAATAAAACCAAACAAGACACCAATAATGAATCCTTAGCATAAGGTAATAAAATATAAGTGGGTGGATGCATTGAAAATGAAGTGAATAAAACATAAATGCACATAATCCAGGTTGAGTCATCGTCCGCCAAACAGACAACCATGAAACCAAACTGTACTTTCATTTTCTCCATGCCTTTAATAGAAATAACGAATTATAAGAACCTTCTGAAATTGAACACTAACCTCTCACTAAAGGTGTGACCCAAACCAAAACCCAGGCCTACTCCCTTTTTCTCAGGATGGGGCCTCACAGTCACATCATATAGCCTAACCCTCTCACTTAGGGTAGTGTCTTAACACACTCCTTATACATTTCATACCACCAAATTCTTACTAAAGTTGTGGCATCACATCAAAATCCATATTTACTCCCTCTTTATAAGTTCACTACCACATAACTTCAACACAAACCATCACCTTATTATCCATGATGTGGTTAACCATGTCATCTATTCAATGCAACATATAAAAATTAAAAGGATTATAAAAATCAAAACCTACCCACAAGTTTGTAATTATACCCTTACAAAATATCCCATAAAATTCACATATTCACATTGAAGGATAAAAATTACCACACTTATATACCATATAGAGGGTAATCTAATCCTCAATCAAGGTTAATAAGTCACATTATTCCTAATATAAACAATCATAAAACCCTATATTAGGTCCCCAAAGCACTATTACTAAGTGATACCCAAAAAATCACATTAAAACAATATTAGTTTTTAATATTCATTATAAATATTTACATCATGTTTTTACACAAAGTCTTATAGTATTGTAGATCCCAGAGTTGTCTCCAATGAGACTACCTTTATAGAGTTTCTTACCATCATGTTTTTTTAATAGTTTTTACTTTTAAATTTATAGGTGGAAAATTGTTACTAAAATTGATTTTTTTCGATACTAATAAAGATAAAAATACCATTAATAGAAATAAATGAATTCAGTAAAATTGAGGAATAGCGTGAGAAACGAATTTAATAGAATGAAGAAATAGTATTCAGAAATAGAAACTCTCATGGATCAATCTATCTTTATTTTTTTATAGAAATTAACAATTATATCTCCCTCAATGCACAAATAAATATCTAAAATTGTTCATTTTAATTATTTTACCTAATTTATTTCAACAACCAAGATCTCAACTATCAACCTTCTTTTAATAAGAGTTGATCAATACAATAATTGATTATCGAGTGTAATGAATCAATCAACTCTCTATGTAACCACCATCTTCAATAAAGGATAGATAAATTTTAAAAAAGTGTATAAAATTAAGACTCCTACTATTTTTGAACTTTCAAGACTCATTAATAGATTGAAACACTCCAATCAGTGATGTTCCATTCTCATTAAGTATGATAAAATATTAAATATGTGATAGAAGAATTGAAAATCAATAAATGATCTCATTTCAATTTTAACAAACTAGGAAAAAATTTAAATTATGAAATAATGTTATGAAAACTCATAAATACAACACCATTTATAGCCACTAGTAATGAACACTAAAAATTTAGCCGAACATCAATCCATGTGAGGGTCTAAACTCCAATATTCATCTTTATGAGAATGACGAGAAATAGATCTTCTTTGAGCCATCAATAAGATCTTCTAGTAATAATATTCATTTTCTATTCCAACTACCTCCTCCTTTTATAACCCTAGATATCCCCATTTAATAAAAAAATATCTTTTGAGAATAAAAATCTCAAGAAATCACCTTCTCATAGCCCGAATGCCCAGGTGGAATCCTCCGGTTAGTTTGTTAGCTCTAATTCTGTAATAGCCACACAATGAAAATTTTACCCTTGAAATTGATGTGGTATAATCTCTTGAAATTTATATAGTCATAATTTAATATGAATCTTGTCACAATTATATCTCTATTCTATCTTCATTTGTAACTGAAATAAATTCTAGAATATTTTCTTGGAAACCATAAGCTCACCACATCTTTTCTAGAAGTCTCTTATCATTTATCAATCCCAAACCTCACCAAATACCAATGCACCATTAACTTCTAGACATAGGGGTCAAATTCACCAACTTGGGGTTCATCTTCCATAAATATTAATGAACTTCATCAACATGTAATTTTTCAATGTCGGGTCTATAATACAAGAGTTATGTTCTAGAACCTAACATTAAATTCAAACATGGGGTTCATACCACAAAATTTTGGTCCCCAAACCAAATATTATATTTAAATGTGGGGATAAAATAAAATTAAATATTTTTATTGGTCATGGTCAATTGGCAACATTTTCAAATTTCTATCAATCAAACGACCACAAATGCCTTTTTCAAAAATACAGTGCATGAATCAACCACACTTGGAAAAATCAAAAATTAAATAAATTAAAATGTAAAGTTAATAAATCGATTAAAAGTAAAAAATTAGAATTAAATATTTAATTCATAGAAATAAAATATAATCTCAAATAAATTTAAATAATTTATAGAAAATAAACATAATAATAACATTTTACATTAATTTATAAGAACTTCTATAAAATAACATAAAACTATTATTAACCTTTTAAAGATTAATTTAAGAATTTTAAACATAGAAAATTAAATGAAATAACTTGGAAAAAAGTCATCAAATAAAGGTCATATAAAACCCCCCATACACTAATATTTTTCTTGTCCTCAAGTAAGCAATCAATCAAATTTAGTGGAAGAAAATGGATCTCAAGATTGAAAATTAAAATTCCACTAAGAATTTATTTTCATAATTATTTTCCCTCATTGATTATATCATGCAGAAAAATGTGAATTACCACTCAAAATAAATGTTCTAAGTGTGTAATTGGTTATCTTTTTTAAAAAAATAATAGTAATTGAAAATTTTAGATTGAATTTAACAAAGTTAAATTTGGATCCAACTAGAAGTCCAAACTTCTCATTAACTCTAAGAGAACAAACTCACATAATTTAATATGTCATAATAAATAGAAACCCTATTGAATGGGGTGAAGTAATAATTTATTGGTGAAATAAATAACCCATATAACATTTGATGAATACATAATTAAGGTATAAAAAATAAGGACCTCAAACTATATTAGGATTTTCATTTCATTATCCATTTGGATGAAAATATTACGAGTTAAATACAAATTAAAAAGTCCAAAGACAATAATTATTGTATAAAGATTTCCCAAATTTTTACCAAAAGGTAGATTTTTTCACGGGGGAAAGAAAAATGATTTACCTAATTAGATAATTAAGGTAATAAAGGATAATTCCCTCAAAGTGACATAACAAAATTCAATTTTAAGTAAAATTATCACCTAATTAATATTACTAAGTGATTATTAAAAATGTATAATTTTTAAAAATTTCAATGGCTTTTTTTATGGATTAACAATGAATTATAGTTCAGATCAATTAAGACCCCTCCATCACAGTCAAAACTTAACCTTATCCCAAATTTTTAATTCAAAGTGGTAGAAACAATTAACGCAATTATTTCATACAAATTTGCAACTCAGAAATTCAAAATCATGCTCATAGTGCACAATAAATTCAAAAAGAATTTTCCACAAAAAATAGTGATTCTAAATCAAGTTCTTAAATGTACATGATTTTTACCAATCGACATTCGAATAAATTTTTAAATAAGCTCATGTTAGGTAGCATAATAAGAAATGATTACCTAGAAAACATAAGTTTAATCCAATGGAATTATAGAGAGCTAACGCTAAGGATATAAATCAAAACTAATAAATACCATAATATAAGAGATTTGTTTTTATTTTTATATGCTCAAATACATGCCTTCTTTCTATTGATGTAAGAATCTCTGGTTGGTCAGATTTAAGATCATAAATCTTAAAACAAATTAACATTAAATTTTAGAAATATCAGTTCAAGAAAAATATAACTATATTTTAAAAATTTAGGGGGTTGATCCAACTGTATTTATTATGCATCTCTTCTTGATCTGCTTAGATTAAATATGTTTTTCTCTATTAAGTCTCCAACACCTCAAAAGTTCATTTGTTGATTCTTCATGGGGAACAATAAGAACAAAATATTCCTCAAAACTATACCAATTTACTCACTAAAAAAAACAATGAAAAAAATACTAACACTAAGAGTGGTTATTTTCTCCCTCTACACTTATTATGTATATTAGAAAAGATAATTGGAATATACAACCTAGAAAAATTTATTGGCAGTTAGATTTTAATATAAGTAAATCCTCCCTCGAAGATATCTTAATCTCATCTTGAAATATATTCTGTATATGATGATTGATAGTGAAAGGATCTTAGTTCCTTGGATCTATAATTTTCACATCACTAAAAGGGAAAATGTGAGTTATTGTAAAAGTATCATCCCATTTGGAAAGAAATTTACATGGGAGGATCTTAATTTTGGATTTGTACTGAATCACTTTATCTGCAAAATGGAATTATTTCTTAAAAATATTTTTTTCATAAAAAAACTTTTTTTTATTTATAAAAATACTTTAATTTTCATCATAATTGTTTCTAATTTCTTCTAAATCTCACAAACACAACTTCATCTATCTCGAAGCTTTAAAAAGATTTAAATTTCATGAATTGAAAACCAAAAAATCTCTATGTTCTGACTTGAAAGGTACATAGTAGGCTCTACCAAGGACTACCCTCTAGGGTGAAATCCTTATTATAGTCTTATAGGATATAATATAGACCCAATAAACATCTTCAAGACATAAGATCCAATCCTTTCTATTTGGGTTAAATATTTTCTAAATAATATTCTTGATCTACCTATTTAAAGCTTCATCCATACAATTTATTTGAGGATGATTGGGTGTAGAAACTTAATGACTAACCCCATATATTCTTAGTAAATATTACAATTCCCTATTACAAAAAATGCGTGCCTTAGTATGTAACAGTGAACCATGGCATCCCAAAACTGCAAAACAGATTACTCTTGACAATCTGAGACACCAATCTAACACCATCAGTCATGATTTTTATAGTTTTATTCCTCCCAAAAACATATTATAAAAAAGGATTTAATAATATGCAAATTAATTAGGAAAATGGACTATAAAATCCATTCCCCAAACATCAAACACATAATAAAACAAAAAATATTGTTGTGTAATCTCATGTATTTGAGAAATGCTTCTTTGTAATTGACAAGAATTACAAGTGATATTGAAATCCTAAGAATATTTGAAAATAGTTGGCCAAAATGAACTTGAATCTAACACTTTGATAATTATACCTTATAGACCAAAGTGATCTCCACATCTCAAACTATGGTAGAATTTTAGCACTGAATAAATTTCAGAATCCATGATACATATCCTAACAATTTAATCACTTCTTATATTCCATAATTAAGGATCATCCAACAAATATTTCCTTGTATCAATGATCAAATTTTCAACATACTATTTGGAAAACCAATGTGGAATAAAATAATTATCCATGTAAATCACTATGTTTTAATACCATGTTATTTTTCCTATAGTAGTAGAATAGATTTTTTTTTGCACAGGAAAAAATATCTAATGGGTTAGAAAGATGATTTATACTAAAAAAACTTAGTAGGTATGATAATCAAATGATTATCCAGGGTATTCTCAATTATTTTGACTATTTTAGATCTATACATAATTTTTTTGGAGAAACTAGATCCATCTAATCAGACATGGTTTTGATTAATGTTTACTCATAATATATCTAATACTAGAATGGTTAGTGAAAACTACTACCTTAGATCCCAAAAGATAAAACCAAAATTTGTGAAGGGAAAAAAAATAGCTATCAATTCCGTCTTTTTTGTGTGGACTAAATCGACTAGGAAACATATACTATTCTAGAATCATAAGTAATTACATGTGATTATTCTTTCTAATCTCTTCCTAAGAATACACCCTAAAGATAATTCTAAAGCATAATACATCATCTCAAAAGGAAAGTACCAATTAGGTGGTTAAACTATTAGTGGGGACAATATCTTATGTTTGATTTCATAAAAGGATTCCTCACACTTCCCATCAAATACAAAAGTAATATCTTTATGAAAAATGTTTGTTAGAGGTTAAGAAATCTAGATAAAATATATTATGAACCTCCAATAGAATTTGGAATGGAAAACAAAATATCAAATATATTTCACAGTATTTGGAAAAGGAAAGGAAGAGACAATGTTAATATTGGACTTGTATACTCAAATTCCATTCCTAGACACTTCATGACCAATAATAATGACACTCTCAACCATAAAATGAAATTTCTCATAGTTTAAAACAATTATATTTTCAATATGAACTCTAATAAAAACAACTAAACTTATCAAAAAGAACTCAAAGGATTGAACATAAACTATAAAATCAACCATAAACACCACTATGCATTCCTCAAGAAATTTAGAAAAAATGATAATCTTATAGATTTAGAAGGTGGAAGGTGAATGAAAGAGTCCAAAAAGAATTCTCCTATAAGATAATGCACTGAAAGGACATGTAAAAGTTGTTTTATCCTAGTACTATGGGGTACTATGGATTTAAAAGTATCCTTAAAAACCATCCGAGAAGTGATAATGGGATTTAATATCCAACCTTTGAAGGATTTGATTAGGAAAAGAAAATTGGAAGTGGTCATTCCCAGTCAATAAGTTTTTCCTCTTATAATCAATGTATACCCTCCATACATTGGAAAACCATGCAGAAAATAATTCTCAAAATTTATTCATAACAAATGTGAACCCTACCTTTTTAGAAACAATCTGGGACAGACTTACCCATTTACTATCATAAATGGGGTAAATTATACCCACCACTAATAGTGTAGTCACATTTTGTTAGCCACTTCAAGAAGGGTAGGATTAAACCATTTTTTGAATTCTATAATAGTTCTAAAATTTTCCTCTAGAAGTATCCTATGCATACACATTAAAGGACTAATCCCTAGTATGTATATAAAGAACAGATAATAGATTTATTATTCTCCTTAAGGTCCTCAAGGAGTTGGTTCGTTTGTTGACTAGACAACCCACTTGAAATTATGATTGTATATTTTTGTATCTCCCATATAGGAATACTCTAATGTTTAGGTAATGTCTTTAGTTTAGGTATGGGTGGGTTTTCCTCTTTATACATAACATGATATATGGGTTCTTTGAATTATATATCATCTTATAAATTATTATCCATCATAAAAGTTTTATAAAATTATAAAGAAGAAGTGTTATTATTCTCAGACAATGTACATGTGTCATCATTAAAGGAAATTTTAGATTTATGTAAGAAACATTTAATGATATTTCAATGAAATTTTCAGCAAATTTTATGTTCAAAATAGTGGAATCACAACAAACATTTTTAGGGAAAAATGTTTTTTCCACACTTATATCATGTTGACCATAATTTAAATCACTTTCATCCATTTCATGTTTAATTTCACATAGTAACTCATAATTTTCTACAATAACAGATATTACAAAAATATCAAAAAAATCCCCATCCATATCTATATAATCCATTATTTCTAGAAAGGGAATCCCCAAGTGTGTCCTTTTCGAACCATCCACACCAAAAAACCCCCTCCCCATGAAGGGATCAATCCAGAGAGAGACCTAGATAGAAAGGAGTTGTTGCTAGATGAGATGAAAGATCATCCCTGAGGGTGATTAACTGATAGAAAATGGTTCAACACACTAATACATCAGCACAGGTGGGTCTCACCTCATTTCATCCACCCAGAAAGGAACTAGGTGACTCAGAAAGATAAGTGGATCCTAGTGGAAGGAGAAATTCACCAAAGAGAATACTTCTAGGATTCAAACCCTACACCTACCAATGAATGGAATTACTGTACCCCTCTTCTTCACTACTACACCATTGCCGAAGAGGCACATCCATATTAACAAAATTTTTAGATAAAATCATATAAGTTCCCCCATTTTCATGTTTATAAATTTCAAAACAACATATAGTTTCCTAAAAACTATATTTTTTTTTCAAAATTATAATAGTTTTATAGATTTTCAGTTTTAGCATATTCATTCTCATGAAAACATTTATTCCCAAAATAATTTACAATTTGTTCACCTTGAATAAAAGTAGAAAACAATTGTATAGAAAACCAATCAATCATGTTAACTTTTTATGGAGAATAATCTTCCATAGGGGTGTTTTATCAATTCCAAGATATGAAAAATAACCATTTTTCCTATAAAATCTAATGAAAATATTACTTTATGAACATTTTTTTATTTTGATAGATGTTTTTAAAAATGGTATACCAATAATTAAGGTTTCATGTATGCTAAAACTTCCATCATCTAGGTTGATTCAGGACAAGAATTTTTTTTACATAGTATTATCCTTTTATAAAAATACTTGCAGCATATTTATAATTCTAAACCTCCTTTTATAGGTTTTAAATTATTATAACTTTTTCATCATTCAAGATAGTATATTTTTCTATCTGATTTTTTCAGGTCTAAAATTTGACTGTTCTGATTTTATTCTTCACCAAATGATTTTATTATAAGGATTTCAAAGTGATATATTTTTCTTTTTCATGATTTGATATTTGATTTCCAACATGGTAAAATATTCATTTAGCTATTTATAGGATCAATCTGCATTTTATGATTCATGTTTACACTCAGAATAATAAGAATGTACCTCATCTAATTGTGCCATAAATCATATGTTGGATTTTTTATTTATAGCTTCATCTTCTAATTATGATGAAATGAATTCTCTAGAATATTCATAATCACTTCATTTAGACATCATATATTTCTTAGTTTTGTAATATCTAGTCTTTTTTAAAGTAATTCATTTCTGTATTCTTTTCGTCTTTTATTTTTTGGTTGTTAGACTTAATGTGTCCTATCTTTTTTCATTCATAGCATCTCAACTATTTAGAGTTGTCACCATTATTTTTGTTCTTGTTGAGAGGTATTCTGAATCCTCATATCTTGTTATATAATTTTTCAATTTTTTTTGAAAATTGAGAATGTTTATCATTTGATTTAGCATTTTTTGAGAAGTATTCTTCCTTAGATTCCTTAGAAACTTGTATAACTCTTTTCCTTATATCTTCTTTAGAAGTATACACTTTCAAGGAAACATTTACCCTTTTAATCATTTTGGTCTCTTAATTTATAGTTACTATTTCATCTTCATATATCATGAGATTTTTAATAAGATATATTATATTGAAGTTATTCACATATGTAGATTTTCTGATGGCATCTAATATTCCACTTATTTTAGGTGTTAATACTTTGAGAACTTTTAATACTTGTTTTGGCTTAGCGATAGGAATTTCTTGAGCTGTAATTTTGTTCAAGATCATAGTGATTCTTCTATTTAGTTGAGTAATAAAATCTCCTTCATCCATTTTCAAATTATAAAACTTGATCTTGGATGTATCATATATAAGAACTTTCATGTTTCCAGTACCTTCATATGATACAACTATAGTAGTCCACATTTCATGAGCTTTCTGACATTGAGAGATCCTATTGAACTCGTTTGGTCCTAACCCACAAATTAGTGTTTATATATTTAAATTTTATATCATAGTTTTATTCATTTATAGGATCCCATGTTTCATGTTCTGACTTAGGAATTTCATAGGGTTTAGCTGCTTTGAGTTAAACTTTCAAACTAATATTCTTTAGAAAAATGATTATGTGATATTTCTAGTAACCATAGTTTTTAACATTGAAGTACATACTCTAACCATTTAAATAAATTCTCAGTTATCATCCATATAATACATTTGATATTGAATATTTGGACTTAAACTTTTGACAATTGTGAACTCGATATTTACAAGCTACGATACCAATTTTTGTCCTAAATAATGACTGATTGATTAACTCAAGAGGGGGGGGGGGGTGAATCAAGTTCTTAAAATATTCTTTAGAATATATAACTACCCTCTTTAAGTATGAATACTCAATTTTATTCCTTAAGAGTATATTTAGTGGAAGTGAAAATATGCCGAAAGTAAATTGAGCATATATATTTATAGTTGTTTAGGGAAAAAATCGCTTAATTCACTCCACAAATTCTCTACTCCTAGAGGTTGGTGATTTTCATTAAATAACCCTTTTACTGGGGGCTCCCAGCTGAGTACAAGTAGCTATTACTTATTACAAAGGTCTAAGAAATTTTAACCAGGATCTAACATTACAATACCTATCCATGATCTTAACCACTCTCTTATACCGAGTTAAAACATGGTAAAAATGAGATACAAGATTTGAGAAACATTTTTAGTCCACAATTTTAAATAGAAACTAAAAATAAATGAAGATTCATCCATAGAAAAGATAAAAAACCAGTTTATATCAAGATGATATTTAATTAAATATATAGTAATGATAATATTAGTACTAGATTAATTAATTCTCAATATATGGAGTTCTATGGTATTATACAAGGGTAAGGGAAACTACCTTACTTTTTTCTTTCAATTCTTATCTCATTTTGTTGTTGTTGTTGGTGACTATTCCTTTTATATCCTATTCGAACTTTCACACATGATAACTCTAATGATCAAATGATCCATTCATTGATCCTGATAAGATATGCTGATAAGAGTTTGTTCCCCTGTTTCCAAATATATATTTGCTTTTGCAATCACAATATTTGAGATTTTCTCATTCTATGAAAGTTCCTATTTATGGTAAGTATTGTGTAGGAAATCTTTCCTTAAATAGATAATCTTCTTTTTATGTACTCAAAATATATGATAGTACTTATCATAGGATTAATAAATATAATAATGACATTCTATTACATCAGATCTTCACAGTATATCGACTGAACATACTATTCATCATAGGATATATTTTTTAAGATAATATATCTTCAACAAATCATAAGATAATTCTCTATCATATGATAAAATGTTACTATGATGTGACATTCACTTTTCTTCAACTTTTTATGGATACGAATATTCATCTCAGAAGGATAAATTATTTGTACATTTTTATGTCTGTTCCAAGTATCTTGGATAAACTTAATAGGATAAAATCTTATGTTTTCATTTTTTTATCTAATTAATAGAAGATGTTACTTAATTCTCATAAGAAAAAATGATTGAATAAGATAAATACTTGAACACATAATGTAAGATAAAAAAATATGAAACACTTAAAAATTTTTTTATAATAAAAGTAGGAATTTTGTGAATGATAAAAACACATAAAGAGGATATATATTTGAATAATATAATTTTTACCATGATTTTGGGGTCATAAATACCTATTTTTTTGTTCATTTCACTTAAATCTATTTATATTTTGATAATTCCTTGGTTGAAATTCTGGTTGGATTAGAAATGACTAGATTGTCAGTTTTGATTACTGAATTGATTATTTGTGTTATTATGGTAATGATTTCTACCGAATATCCCATTACATGATTCATAAGTTTCTTTCAATGGTAGACATTGATCATTGAAATGATCTTTATTAGAACAAATTTCATAGTGCATTTGAATTAGAAAAAAATTATTCAGGCTGAGTTTATAAGGGGAAAAAATTTGATAACATCTATCTTATCATATTGGTTAGATAACTCAACCGAATTTCAATATGAAAATTATTATAATTATAGGTATATAATTAAATGGATATTTTTATATGAATTAATTCCCCAATACTAAACTATTTTTAATTTTGGGCTAAAGTAGATATGATATTTCTGTATTCAATTGAATCCTTATTCGCTAAATCACCTCCAGCAGTAGAATCTATCATAATCCTATCCCTTAATACTATATATTCACATAAATATTGGATTAGAATTTGATGTGGAATATGGATATGAGGACATCTTGAACACAAATTCTTAAAAATATCCCAATATTCATTTAGATTCTACCCTTACAACTACCTAATCTACTAGATATCATTTCTAAGTAAGGTAGCCCTAGAGTTTGAGAATAAATTTTCTATGAAATTTTTTTAAGTCGATTCCAATTGCTTATTATAGTATATTGGAAGTAGTAAAACAACTACTTAGCTACCCTATCTAGATAAAAATTAAATAACCTCATATTAATTTGATCCTTACTGACTACTTATGTTTTCATAGTGATACACACCATGTGAAATTCTTGTAAGTGCTTATATGGGTCCACACCTGGTGATCCATGTAATTATAATAAATTATGAATCAATCATGATAAAATATCAAATACTAGTTCTATTTCAGATTATACTAGATAATTTTATTAATTTTAAAAGTTAGGGGAAACAGCCTCCTTCAGAGTTCTTTGTTCAGCTATTATTTCAAAAAATTTCAAGTTTAATATTTTTATTAAATATGTTTTTAGGGATATTTATTTTAAAGTTTCATATTTTTCCAAAATTTCTATTTCGATGACCTATTTTTTTTTTCTATTTTCAAATATTCTTGATCTCAAATTATATGAATTTTCTAACTCTAGAATTTCAAGATTTTTCTATGACATATATAATCAACCTTGATTGTGTATTCTTTTAACAATTTTTAATTTTTTTTCAAGATGATTATGATTTGATTTTTTTACTTTTATTTTTTCAAAAATTATTGATAGATTCCATAAAAATACTACCAATTGAAGAAATATCAATTTTTAATAGTAATTATAAAACATTACTTCACATTTTTCATTATGTTTTACAATATATAAGATCCCAAAGTTGTCTCCAATGAGACTACCTCTATGGAGCTTCTTACTATTATGATTTTTAATAAATTTTTACTTTTATATTTCTAGGGGAAAATAGTTACTAGAATTGAACAAAACTATTTTTTGAACAAATGAAGATAAAAAATTAGTAATAAGAAGAAGTGAATTAAATAAAATGGAATAAAAGTGTGAGTAGTAAATTTAACAGAATAAATAAGCAATGTATAGATCTATAAATTCTCATGGACCAATCTATCATAATTGTTATAAAATAAATTCACAATTATATCTCTCAATACAAATACTGAAATCTCAAAATATGAATTTCATTTAGTTTGTTTAATTTATTATAACAACCATGATATCTACTATCACCATTATTTCAATAAGAGTCAATCAATACACTCAACAATCACTAAGTACAACGACCTTGTGAATTCCTTATATACTCACAACCCTCAATAAATGATTGGTAAATTTAAAAAAATGGGTTCAACTTAAAAATCCTACCAATATTGAACTTTTAATATGAATTAAGAGATAAACACACTATAATTAGTGATGTGTTGTTCTCATAATGTAATAAAAATATCAATGAAATGATTGAGGAATCAAACATCAATAAATGATCAAATTTCAATGTTAAAAAAATATAGAGAGAATTAAAATTGTGAAATAAAGGTATGAAAACTCAAAAATAAATCATTATTAAAATCTACTAGTATAAACCACTAAAAATAAATATAGACATAATATACGTGAAAAATAAAACTCCAATCTTCATATTTATCCAAATTATCAGAAATAGATTACCTTTGAGCCCTCCATAAGATCATATGGTACTTATATTTGTTTTCTATTTTAGTTTCCTCCTCGTTTTCTAATCCTAAATCCCCCCTTTAATCAAGAAACAACTTTTGATAATAAAAATATCTTGAAATAACCTTCTCAAAACCTGATTTATCAGGTGGTAATCTCTTGTTGATCCTTCAGATCTATTTCTATAATAGTCATGTGATGAAATTTTTTCCCTTTAAATTAAAATAGTAGATGAACATGCAATTAATTTTTTCATAACATAAGATGAATTTGGTCATAATCTTGAATTGATTCTATCTTCATCAGAAAATATATTTAATTCTACAATCTTTACCAGGAAATCTTAAGCTAACTGGCTCTATTACAGAAGTCTCACATTATTTCTTGATCCCATGCTTAAACATATACTATTTCACCATCGAATTCTAGACATGGGGATCAACTTAATCAATGTGTGGTTTATCTTCCCAACACAGGGATTGACTTCATCAATATGGGGTTTATCATAGAAATGTTTGGTTTTCAAACCTAACATTAAATTTAAACATGGGGTTCATACTATAAATGTTAGTTTCCTAAACCTAATGCTATATTCCAATGTGTGGGTAAATTTAAATTAAATATGTCTACTAGAAATGGTCACTTGTACCCATTTTAAAATTTCCATCAATAAAACAGTCATAAGTGCCATTTTTAGAAATACTATGCATAAATCAATCACACCTAGAAAGATCACAGATTAAATACATTAAATTTTCAATTAAAATTTAATAAATAGATGAAAATAAAAAACAAATTAATTAAATATTTAATTAAATGAAATTAAAGAAAATCAAATTCAAATTCAAATGATTAATAAAAAATAAACTTAATATTAAGAATTTTTAACAATTTAAAAACTATTATATAAAATAACCAAAAATATAATTAACTAATTACTGAATAATTTAAGAATTTAAAACACATAAAATTAAAAAGAAATTATATGGAAAAAAGACATCAAATAAAGGTCACATCACACACCACTATTACTGTCCATAGGGCCAATTAAACATATTCATCCCAATTCAATCACATTTATAATAAAGGAAAACAATTTCACACATAATTCACACACCCATAAGCAAGTAATTCTATAAAAGCACATAAAATTACTATAATAGGGTAAATACTTCCTATCTCAAGCCACACTAATCTCTATCACCAAAAAATACCAACCAATTCGATGGTAATTCACTAGAATCAAAAATCCTTTTAAAAAACCCTCCAAATTAGGGAAAACACAGTGAGAGAGAGAAAAAATGAGAGAAAACCAATTCTAGGGATTATATGGAATTAAAATTACAAAAAATGGATGAATATAATGGATAAAACTTCAATAAAATAATGTATGATAAAGGGGGATTTATTTGAAGAAATAAGAAACCAAAAATGAGGTTCAAATTTATACTAGGTCAAGGGAGGATGAGGGGAAGCTTTAAGAGGTAATAAAGGAAAAGATTAGAATGTTGTCCTTAAAGAAAAACCCAGGAACCCTACCAAGTACCTGATTAAAAAACATCGGGCACCCAATGCACTTTCAATGGTCAACCAATGGGGCTTTAGAACCAATAATAAAATGTCCCTGGCCACTGGGTACCCAGGGGCTATCCACGATGTACTCGATACCCCTCTATAAAAAATTATATTGGGGTGTACCTAACACCCCCTACAATTTCCCCTAATACCAAAATCCCTCCAAACACAATCCAAATCAACCAAGAATAAACTATAAAAAGCTAAAAATATACAACTATTTTCTATATAAAATTTTAGGGTCCTTACTAACTTCCCTGCAATAGATTTTCTTTCTTAATAAGTGTATCTTGGGGCCCATGTTGATCAAATCTAACCACTGGGCTCAAACATGAAACTCCTACACCAAGGTCTCCTATTGAACATTTTCATAATTCAACAATGCCTTTAAAATAGGCACTATATTTCCTTGTATATTTGTACCACTTTGGTTCATAATACACATTGAACATTCCTTAAATAAACCCTCTACCTTCTACTTAACATCATCACCGTAAATAACATCCGCAAGGTCTCATTCGTACTTCCAGAGTTGCGGCATGTGAAAAAAAACATTTATACCTTGATGTAATAGAGAAATAGACAACCTATATGCCACATATCTAAGCCACTCCATGACCTAAAATGGGTTGAAAAACCATGATATAATATTTCCTTTCCTTCTTAGACACTGATGACCCAACCAAGGCGATACTCAAAAGAACACCTGATCACCCATGATGAACTCAAAGGGTTCTCAAGTTTCGTTTTCATATGAGAACCACCATCTATAAGTAGTAATCATTTACTTCTAGATCAACTGGACCCACTCGGTGGTCTCTTACACTAAGATATGCTCAATCACTTCTTACTTTCTCACCTTTAACCAACATAATGGAGAGAGACATGGACTACTATAAAGAGCCTTAATAGGGGATATATGGATCAATGATGAAAATATTTTTTCATAAGAAAACTATAACTAGGTCAGAAGGTAATCCTATACTCCACAAAAATTGATTACACACACCCTCAGATATATGAAACCTTTTTCATCCAATCAACCACTTACCAAACTACATCATGACCCCTTGGGGTCATCAATATTCCTGATATGAAGTCTATATACACCTAATCCTACTTCTACACTAACAATAAACGGGGTTGAAGTAACCCATCTAATCATTGGTTCTCCACCTTTATCATCTAATATGTAAGATAATTATTGAAAAACCTTGAGATATCATTCCTCATATCTGACCACCATAAACTGTTCATAATTTCATGTTATATCTTGGTCAATCCTATATATACCACCCAACACGAGTGATGAGAGTCCGTCATCAAATCCTCTCTCTAGGAGGTAGGGATCACCACACTACCTTTAATGAGAGAACACTATCCTCATCAAAATACTATCCCATAACTGGGTCATAATCTATATGCTAATTCTATATCATGGAGAAATTAGAATTAGGATCCTGAAAATCCTTCACCCAGTCTACCAATGAAGAGGTAATGAAAAAAGGGGCACATGTCACAACCTCTCATCCCTTTCTCACATCAAGTTGATAGTTAGCAATTAAGATCATAAACTTCCCCTACTCATCAAATTTATGGACTCCATACTCCCGAGTCTTCCTATCAAGGGAATCAGTGATGAAATTTTCCTTTCCTATGGAATATGATATTTCAAAAATAAAATGTCTATTGGTACTTGATCCAATTCCACTACTGTAGGTTCGAACTCTATTAGAAGAATATATATCCCAATTTCTTATGGTCTGTGTAGATGAAAAATATCTCACTAAGGAGATAATTATTCCAATACTTTAATGTGTGAAATATAACATCTAACTCCAATTCCTGGGTAGGGTTGTTTCAATTATGGGGACACATCCAATGAGGCCCATAAATTACTACCCAATATCTCTGCAAAAGAAAAAAAACCAAACCAACCCTTGAATAATCAAAATAAATTGTATAACCAATCACTATATCTATAGTATTAAGTATCATAGTGGACATAAACCTCAACTTAAACTTCTACAAGGCCTATCCATACTAGTAAATCCGCTCAAGCTTTTCCCCTTTCTTGTTTATCCCTATCATGGGTGCTTCCATGTGAGAGAAATAATAAATTAATTTTCTATTATACCTATCCAAGATAAGGAAAATTATAACCTCTAAAATATTCCTAGGTCATACCCAAGACATCAAATCCCCAACATTCTATATATCAATCAAGATTTCAACATTTGAAATGACATGCCCAAGAAAGTGAAACTCTTAAATCCTAAATTTAAACTTTCAATACTTTAAATAAATATAATGTGCTGAAAGTTCACTAAAAAAACACTTGGTTCTTAGAATGTAACTATTGATTATATTATTATACTATAATGTATTCAATTGACACTAAAAAATTGAGTATTGGTAGGATGGAAGATCCCATTCATGAGCACCATGAAAATTTATAGTGTATTCATCAGATCAAATTAAATCACAAGGTATATGAATAACCCATAACTAATACTAAAAAACATTTTTATTATATTCTATTCCCTGACTCATAACTTTTAGTGGCCTGATCACATGTCAATATTTGAGAACTAACAGGCTCCTCTCACTAGACAAAAATTCTTATCCATCCATGATAATGGATACCTATTATTCACCATAATTTGGTTCAACTTCCAATAATCTATGAACAATATTAGGCTAATATCATCCTTATTGGAAAAAATAAGGTCACCCTAAGGAGATATACTTAGATAGATAAAAAACTTAACCTCATGGTCTTCAAGATATATCTTTAGCTCTTTTGGTTCAACTAGTTCCCTCTGATGAGGATAAATCAATACGAACTCTTCACATAGAATGTGTTTAATTAGAAACTCTATCTAACTATTCAGGGGAAAACCTAATAAATATATGAGAAACACATCTTGAAAATGTTCCACTACTACATGAAAAGTAGTTGGAACCATTTCATACTCATCATCAAGGTCTATCCCATCCATATACATCACAATAGATGATATTTGTCTAAGGTCTAGTCCCATTATACCTCCATAAAAATCCTATTCATCCACAAAATATACTCCTTTCCAATAAGGTAAATAAAATACACCAACCTCTAGAAAAAATCAATACGATCACGAAATCATGTTATCCAATTCATCCCAAATATGACATATAAAGTTCATATATCTAACACAAGGAAATCACAAAAGTGTTCATAGCCCCCCAAAACTACAAAACACCCTATAAATATATTAATATAATCTAACATCATATCAAGAGGTGCATCAATTATTGAAATCCAAGAAGAAAACCACACATATAGGCCTGACCCATATACCACATGTGCTTACAAAAAAATAATGGGATGACCCAACATAAAAAAAAAGAAAAAGAAACAAATAGTGTATAAAAAACCAAGAATATACCTATAATGGTAAAAGGACCCTTGGACCCATTTTCAGGAACCTGGTTTAGAGAATAAACCCTTCTTACCTTGGCACTGCAACCTTGAATCCACGATCTTGACTTGCCTAAGGAACTAACCCCTAAGATTTATGTGGATACTATTTCCAACAAGTCCCTAAAACAACTCCATGTTATGAACTCCTAGATTAATCCCTATTATATATTTGATCCCCCCTAAAAAATATCACATGTCCCATGTATGCCCTGATCCTCTACCTAAACCCTTCTAAGACAAACTCAGAAAAAATGATAGATATACCCTGATCGGTCACAATCATGGAAATCCTTTATTAGACTAGGTAACATACTATATAAATACCCTATTCACCCACACTAATAACATATAAGGGGGAATACACCATAGGGATAGAATGTCACACCTCATCCTTACCCCAATTACATATCACTGTGTTAACTCATATCATCAACCCTCTTCTTCCTGCCAATGGAAGAGGAAACACCAACTATAGGAGAGGAGTATATTTTATTTTCATCCATAAAACTATTTTAATTGATAAGGGTCTTGAAAACCATGTTATAATAGGATTTCAGATTTAATATCATCACTTTGATCATTACTTTTAGTTGAAGACCAATCCCAAACCCTCAAGACTATTAGGACTCATTCCATACAAATAGGGGATAATAAAATAGTAGATCAATAAAACCTGTAGCATAGTCTATCAAATAAATTAACACTTCTTTAGATCCATAAAATCATAATCTCATTCTATATTTAGTGACTCAGGGAAGAAATTATTGAAAAATAGGTCCTTTAAAGCCTCCCACATTAGAACCTCATGCCTTCTAGACTGAACCATCACACCCCACCACCTCTTGGAGGGTATCTTTAGAATAAAGTAAACCAAATTCACCCAATGATAATACATAGTCCACACTATCTCAAATATTCCCTCTAGAATATCAATACTTTACTCAATATTATGATGAAAACTCATATGCTATAAAACTGGAGGATAATGCATTTAGAAATCGTAGGTGTAATCTATTATGGTTGTTCTATCCTGATGAACATCTCCAACTCTAACTAGAATAAAATTAAACCCCCTAGGATGGGGTGGTAATATAACCCAAACAGTTGGAGAATCATGAGAACCATGCTTAACTCCACCCTTATAAACATATAAAGGCATCACATGAGAATTTAGAACCTCAAAGATGTCCTCATCCCTATACCTAGGTGGCACTATTGGATATTGTTGATGAAAAGTTTTCTAAAATACCTAAATTGAGACATGGTAAAAATTTAAGAACTTAAATAATTGTATAATTCAAGAAATTAATAGGTGCACATGCACACAAAAATACTATGTTACTTTCCATATGGGTATATCCAAAAGAAACTTAATTACCACTCCTCCAACTTAACCAAATTCTAAGACCAATCCAACTGTACCCACATGTTATTCCTAGTCACATATACCAAAATTATAACATGATTAGGCTACATTAATTATATTTCATAAATAATGTATTTGGGAAAAAATGAATATATTATTGTTGTAATTTAATTAATTTAAACCAATATCGATCAAAGGTAATCAGGAACATGACATGTGAATTATAACACCCTCAATTTTTGATAATTCTTTGTTTTATTATGTATTTGAGCTATGTAATGGTTGGGTTTAGCGTTAGGAATATTATAAATTGTTTTGGAATTTTTTAGAGTTATTTTTGAGGATACATTGTCTGGTTACGGTTTGGGGAAACTATGTGGATTCATTAAGAAACCATGTGATCCAAGGATGGGTTCTCTGGGAAGTCACACAGTTAGCGTAAGGTTTGGCCAAACCCTGGAGTAACCAAGTGACTTGGGAGTTTTCAAGGTAGTGGGAATTTTCATAGTCGTCTCATGGTTTTCAAAACTATGCAGCCTAACCATGAAATGACATTAATTAAATTTGAAAACTGTATTTTAACCCAAAAATCTCCTAATACCCTCATTATTCCTCCCTTATCATAGGCTCCCATCCCTCAACCCTACTCAAGGTAATTTTGGTGATATTATTATTTTCATAGATCAATTTCAATGAATCAAAAAGAATTAAATTTAATAGAATGAAGGTAAGAGACTCATTATTCCTCTCTCTCATTAATATACAAGTTTTATGTAGATAGGAAAACTAGAATGGGGATTCCATGTTTGGATCTATGGTTTTGGGATTTTTTGAAGGTATATTATTTGGATTTATTTATGGAATAGAGAAGAGATCCAATATATGTGTGATCATGAGATGATTCCTCATCTTGAACACATCAAAGGTAGGTGTATTCTCTCCCACAAAATTCCCATAGAACTTGAATGATTGGATTGCTAAATTAAATGATTGTGATTTTGATGGAAAGAATCATTTTTTTGAAAAAACTTCTATTTTTTAGATCTTTGAATATATGAAATCGTGGGTGTCACCCAGAAGATGTTTAATTAAATAAAAAAATAGATTTTTTTCTTTATGAAATGTTGGGTGTGATATTTGGGCATAAAAATGGTTGGAATGAGTTTATGTTTCATATATATGGGGTCTTTGTAATGCCCTGACCCCAGTTACCCAGATTCGGAGCATTATTTTAATACATTGACATGATTACAAGGAATCAAGTCCCGAAGGACCGACCAGTTTAGCAGTCTTGGAAAATAGATTACATACATGAATGTTACATTACACTTTATAACATACAAAACAAAATAAATAATCCTCTATGAATGCCATTTTTCCATTGTCTTAACCCTGCATATCAATCACTATACACTTCTTGGAATCCTGGGAAAAATAAAACATAGAAAGGGGTGAGCTAAAACACTAAGTAAGGTTAAGCAATATAGTAGAAACTTTCATAAATAATCATAAACATTTAAGGCAATGTATAACTAAAACAAAATCCTTTTAAACTTTAAATTCAGCATAATATGGCAAAAATAAAATTAAATAATTCCATTTACTTATTCACATGGATATTCTACTAGTTGAATAATCAAATGCAATATCACTAACCACTTTCATAATGATGGAATGCATAATACCAGACTATAATAACCACATAGCCAAGGCCTCGTGCCAAGACTACAAATAAGATTTTTTCAAGGCCTTGTGACAAGACACTAGTTTGTCTCAGGAGACCTACCAATGCATCAAGGAGCTATATCGGGCTCCACCCGTCACTTATTAAGTCCAATTCATTCCTAACATGAACAGGTTTAAACATAACATAAACATTCGTATTAAAACTAGCATACGAAATGTCAATACTTTTTCCATAAACCATGAATGGTATAAAAATAACACATACATAGTCAAACATATCACAAAACCTTCAATATGACATGGCAGATTTGTATCATAATAAATAAACTTCAAAAAAGCTTAAAATCCATCAAAGGATGTTGACATAGATGAAATCAAAACTATTTGAGAGAAATATCTCTTTTTTTGAAATCATTTAAAAGTCGCATAATTATAAAATAAAACATTTACTTTGAAAATATTCTTAGAATCTTTTAAGGTAATATTATAAGATTTTATAATGGTGGAAAATAGTTACACCTTCCGTATAAGTTAAAAAAAAGACATTTTTACCTTAATTCTGTCGAAAAGGTTAAAAAGGAACTTGTTTGGAAAACGACGGAAAGATTCCTTTATAAACCTCTTATAAAAAGTCAAACAAGGGTATAAATGACTTTAACCCATATTCTGTAAAATAGAAATAATTTTTTGAAATACTTTTTTAAGAAACATGGATGTGGATGATAAAGGGGTCCCAGTAGATAATTACGTATAAACAACCTCGAATAATGAAGAGATTGTGAAATAACCCTTAACTTGTACTTTTCCTTAGTCAATGGTATGTTAACCTCCTTTATAATAGTTAAAACATTGTTATTAAATTATACAAGAACCATATACATAATTATGATATCATATATGATCATTTAACATCGATTTGTTAATAATATCTTAGTATTATCATTATTTCGGGTGTTAACTTACTCATTTTATTTTATATGTTTTGTTACATAAGTAGTGTTTGTCATGGATAGGTTGTATATTATTCAAATCCAGAGTGATATCAAGTCCTTAAACATTATTTTTAAATCATCAAATGATAAATATACTTGAATGGATATGATGGAGAATGAATCTCATCACGTTCGTGGAGACGGTAGTCCGTACGTACGCACGAGCGACAATATCATTATTTTGATATAAAAATAATATATAATTGGATGGTAAATCATATATCCAGAATAATTATCATTTTATATTTATTATTTACATGAATTACACATCATTATTATACCCATCCAAATAATAATTTATTGAATAACAACTACACCACAGCCTGGAGATCGTAAGCCGTACGTACGCACGTATGGTGACATGTCATTCAAAGGATGGATAAAATACTGAATATAGTTGTACTATATTTATAATAACATCACAGTATATATAAGATACTGGAGTTATTATTTTATAATGGAAATAACAAAGAAAGAAGAAGTTGACGAAGAAAGGAACTTGAAAGAGGGTGGTGAAAACATTACCTCTTCTTCTGGTTCTTCCTTTTGATTTGATCAAAAGGGCTCCTTAGGTTAGCTTTCGGATCAAAATAAGGCCTCTAGGATTAATTGAGGGACGTTTGGAGGATATTTGGGAAGGGGTTGGCCGAGACAAATGGCTTTGAAGGTGTGAATTAGTGAGAAGGGGGAGTGCCCTTTTATAAGAGGGGTGAGGGGCACCTTTTGAAAAGATAGAAATATTACTTTATAATAAATTCATATTAGGTTTATAATGGCTCCAAAGTGGATTATTTAAAGTTTAAGGTGGGGATAGGTTGGAAAACCACTCAAACAATAGGTTTTAGATAGGTTTGGGTCACTATATTAACGTTATCTTTTAGTTTTAACTCATAGTTAATTAGTTTAACATTTTACATGTCACTTTGTATTTTTATATTATATAGTTAATAAACATACTATATACATCCAAGATACCCCCAAGTGGTCCATTAATGATACAAATATCATGATATAAGTCTCTTGGCCGAACATTATATTTTTAGGAATTTAATATCAATTAATAATATAATATTTGTTTTAAAAACACTTTTATGTGAATTTTGACACTATTCAATAATTGATTGATTTTTTTAAAGTCTTAACAACTTTATTAATTCGAAAAAAATTCATTTATGAAAACCTATAATGTCATATTAAGTAATAAAATTCATGGATGTCATAAAAACTTTCAAATTTTATTACTTTTAACATTTATAATACCAATTATTTGATTTTTTCATTAATAAAGAAAATACTGCATCATTATTGTGTCATAAATAATATTAATTATTAAATATATAAAAATTATATATAAAATAAAATTATTTAGGAAATTGTTTTATCTTTCTGATGAATATTTATTGTCGAAAATCCAACATACATAACCCTATGTAAAAAATGTTTTTCTAAAAGATATATGCTTATGTCATTTTTGTTTTTATTTTAACTTAATTAATATAAAGTGTCATTATCACTTACAAGTGGCTCCATGGGGTCCCAAAATCGACCCAAAGATGTCCATGGTCGGACATGTATCTACCAATAAGGTTAGGACACATTTTAGGGTAATTTATTATTATTATAATCTTATTTTTTTACCCTTATTTACCGGATTTACCCTTTAACCATTGTAAATAAAATATTTACCAAAATAATTATTCAAAATGACTAAAAATAAAAGTTACCTATTTTCAAAATTTGGACATCCTGATTACAAATATGGAATCCATTTTTTCAAATTCAAAACACAGAAGTGGCAGAAATTAATTTAAAATTAATTCCCGTTGTTAAAACAAAAAGCGTGTTTTTAAGAGATAATTACTATCAAAAGATTGACTCTTGTTCATGTCCGGTTTAATTGTAAAATTATGTCCAATGAACAATATTGTATTAAATGGTAAAAATATATTACAAATATACTTTAAAACCACTCAAACTCATAATTTATCACTATTAATTATTTCTATTAAAAAGTTGTTTTTAATTAAAATTTAGTAATTTTCACTATTCATCAAAATATAAATTTTATCCGAAAAGTTCAATTTTTTTAACCTAGGATAAATTAGATATTCCGAATCCAAAAATGAAGTCCATTTTGAGATATCAAATTTATAAAATTTCAAAAATTAGGTATTACTATTCATAATGGCTAGTTTGATTGGTTGTAGTGTGTGTTAGAACTCGAAGTTGCGTACAACACACGCTACTGTATTATTCCAAGAGAAGCGTACTGTGGAAGCTTGGGGTGTTACATTGTAAATTTTTGATGTCCCCATTCTAAAGAATAAATTTATTTAGTCAAATTGAATATATAAAATTTAAAATATTGGATTTAAAAAAAGGGGTTCACTATTAAAAGTTGCTAAAAGTGCATTTTTTGAAAAATAATTCTTTTATCTGAAAAAATGAATTTGTTCTTACATTATGTCTTAGAAACTCATAATATGGATTCTAAAATTATAAGTATTATATAAAGTTTAAAATATAGTTAATAATATTCATAACCTCTTTTGTACGGCTTATTTGGTAAGTCAGGGTGCGCTTGAACTCGATGTTGCGTGTAGTGCAAGTTATTGAATTATTTTGAAGAAGTAACACACTATGAAATCTTGGGGTGTTACATTCTCCCCTACTTAAATAAATTGCATCCTCACAATTTGAAATTGTTCTTCGAAAATAAAAGGTTGAAAATAATAAATATCTTTGTGAGAAAACCCACATCGGAAATTGGGTTAATAAAATTTAGTCTTAATAAGAGGAAAAGAGAAATGAAAGGGTCACCACAAAATTATGATCTATATTAGGATAAAATTGGTGGAAATTAGAGACATATAATTGGAGGAAAAACGTAAATATTTATAGGTTAGTGATTGAGGTCATCCATAAAAAAAGTGTAAAATTGACGTCCTTAAATTCATCAATCTATGATGATTTGAAATACCGCCGGTTCAACAAAACACAGGGTATTAGGATAACACGTTTTTGGTTTTAGGATCCCTTAAATAAAGTATAAGAATTAATTTCCACATCTAATAAGAGAAGAAGAAAACAATATTCTTGACAAGTAGAGTTCAATCGTTTAACTAATTTCTACCACAAACTCATCTTTCACTCTAAACGATAATAGAACGTAAAAAAATATATTCTATTTATCCTATTCGTATAGGGTTCCAAAAAATTAATTTAAAATTCATCTACCAGATATTTTAAAAAAACTACATTATTTAATCGAGGACATCACATGGGCCAGTGGTAGGTGATACACCCTTTTCACCCTTCGGTTGTGGGTTCAAGTCTCGCAGCCTTGCCGCACGCGGCGGGTTGCCGCTCGACCTTCGGGTTGTCCTTTTATGGCCATCCAAAAATAATCCAAACTAGAACTATCCAAAATACTTCAGTCCAAAATTTATAAGGAAGATAAACACAAAGAAGATCCTTTTTTCCCTGTAATAACACGTGAACACCTTCATCATGTATTCTTTTAAAACACTGCAAAATCCTGAATTACCATAAAAACTTATAGATTACATTAATGATACCTTATTCCTTAAAGAATAATGGATATACTCCTTCAATCCAAAAATGTTGTAAACCCCAACAATGATGGAATATAAAAATCATTAATCAGTTTTAAGGTAGTCAAGATTATCCAATATAATTTATCCAAATCAATCATGTACTATTCTAAAATCGCTACCTCGGTATCAGAAACATATTCTGGTTTATCTTTCTATCAACCATATATTTTCTGAAAATTTAACCTGCTATTGAGTCACTTTTCTTTGTTCCACACAATCTCAAGTCCTTAATGAAATAGTACTGTTGTACAATCCTTATATACTCCATAATTATTATAACAAGTACATTGTTGATGCAACACTCAAATGACATCATCAACATAAGAAATCTAATCATTCCTCTTCATCTGTGGTAGTATCATAACATGATTATTATCCAATAGCATCATTTGCGGCATAGTCTGATGACTGGGACATAGGTTCGCGTAGTGTACAAACTCCTTACAAATGAAGCATTGTACATTTGAAACCATTTTCTTACCCTTGCACTCACGTACTTGGTGAACTTTTCCCCCACACTTATAAAAAACTCCCATTCCATTCAGGCAAGTTCCAGGGTGATTCTTCCCACAGTTATCACATATGGGAAAATTCTTCTTTTCCCTCTTCCCTTTATCAAATTTCTCTCTTCCATCGTTTTTCTTCTCTTGCTTCACTTCAAAGCCATAGGACTCAGTAAACTCTTTACTTATCTTATCAATACATGATATTATTTCTTCATATGATGACAATACATAGGAGACTATTTATCTTATAAATTCTGGATTATGACCATGAAAGATATGATCCTTCTTTCTCTTTAGATCATGTGCATTGCTGGAGTTCTCATTCCTTCTACTGGGCGCCATTTCTAAACAATGACATACACTAGATTAGTTTATGAATAAAAATACCTAATCACAAACTTGTAAAACACTTAACATAAATTAAATAGTTTATGGATATAATCCATAATCATAAAAATGTCTCCTTTGAGGAAGTATATACTCATAAACCCTTCATAATGGTTTGTAAAGAGAATGAGAATTATCCTAAGCATATCCCCCGGGAGTGTCGTAACCAAGAGTGCATCAAGGCCCATTGTCATGCACCAGTTTCCATTCGAGTCTAGCTCAAAGCGGTGTTTTTGGGTTTTACCCCTTGGTACATCTGTGCCAGAGTTGCCTCAACCTGCTCATATCCAGACAGGGATGTATTGCTTGGAAAACTCACAAAATCTCTACAATACCAAAATTTTAGGAAGTTCTTCTGTACTAATCCTCAAAGTCTATCTTAGGGCTATGTGCTCTAATCAGAATTTATCTAAATCTAGATTACAAGGTTATTTCTAAACTTCCTCTAATACCAACTATAACGCCCCGACCCCAGTTACCCAGAGTTGGTGCATTATTTTAATACATTGTCATGATTACAAGGAATCAGGTCCCGAAGGACCGATCAATTTAGCAGTCTTGGAAAATAGATTACATACATGAATAAAACATTGCACTTCATAACATACAAAACAACATAAATAATCCTCTATGAATGCCATTATTCCCTTGTCTTAACCCTGCATATCAATCACAATACAGTTCTTGGAATCCTAGAAAAAATAAAACATACAAAGGGGTGATCTCAAACGCTCAGTAAGTGTAAGCAATACTGTGGAAACATTCATAAATATGCATAAAAATTTAAGGCACTGTATAACTAAAACAAAATCCTTTTAAACTTGAACTTCAACATAATATGGAAAAAATAAAATGAAATAATTCCATTTACTTATTCACATGGATACTCTACTAGTAGAATAATCACATGCAACATCACTAACCACTTTCATAATGATGGAATGCATAATTCCAGACAATCATAACCACATAGCCAAGGCCTCATGCCAAGACTACAAATAAGATTTTGTCAAGGCCTTGTGCCAAGACACTAGTTTGTCTCATGAGACCTACCAATGCATCGAGGAGCTATAGCGGGCTCCACCCGTCACTTATTAAGTCCAATGCATTCCTCATATGAATAGGTTTAAACATAACATAAACATTCATATTAAGACTAGCATATGAAATGTAAATAATTTTTCTATAAACCATGAATGGTATAAAAATAACACATCCACAGTCAAACATATCACAAAACCTTAAATACAACATGGAAGATTTGTATCATAATAAATAAACTTCAAATAAGCTTAAAATCCATCAAAGGATGTTGACATAGGTGATATCAAAACTATTTGAGAGAAATATCTCTTTTTTGGAAATCATTTAAAAGTCACATAATTATGAAAGAAAACTTTTAATTTGAAAATATTATTATAATATTTTAAGGGAAGATTCTAAGATTTTATAACGTCAGAAAATATCCGCACCCGTCGTATAAGTTAAAAAGAGACATTCTAACCTCAATTCTGTCGAAAAGGTTAAAAAGGACCTTGTTTGGAAAACAACAGAAAGATTACTTTATAAAACTCTTATAAAAAGTCAAAAAAGGGTATAAATTACTTTAACCCATATTCTATAAAATATCAAGAATTTTTTGAAATACATTTTTAAGAAACATGGATGTGGATGATAAAGGGGTTTCAGTAGATAATTACGTATAAACAACCTCAGATAATGAAGAGATTGTGAAATAACCCTTACCTTGTACTTTTCCTTAGTCGATGGTATGTTAACCTACTGTATACTAGATAAAACATTGTTATTTAATTATACAAGAACCATATATATAATTATGATATCATATATTATCTCTTAACATTGATTTGTTAATAATATCTTAGTATTATCATTGTTTCGGGTGTTAACTTACTCATTTTCTTTTATATGTTTTGTTAAATAAGTTGTGTTTTTCATGGATAGGTTTTATATTATTAATATCCAGAATGATATAAAGTCCTTAAACATTATTTTTAAATCATAAAATGATAATTATACTTGAATGGATACGATGGAGAATGAATCTCATCGCGTTCGTGGAGACGGTAGTCCGTACGTACGCATGGGCGACAATATCATTCTTTTGATATTAAAATAATATATAATTGGATGGTATATCATATATACAGAATAATAATCATTTTATATGTATTATTTACATGAATTAAACATCATTATTATACCCATCCAAATAATAATTTATTGAATAACAATTATACCACGACGTGGAGACGGTAAGCCGTACATACGCACGTATGGTGACATGTCATTCAAAGGATGGAGAGAATACTGAATATGGTTGTACCATATTTATAATAACATCACAGTATATATAAGATATTGGAGTTATTATTTTAGAATGGTAATAACAAATAAATAAGAAGTTGAAGAAGAAAGGAACTTGAAAGAGGGTGGTGAAAACATTGCCTCTTCTTCTGGTTCTTCTTTTTGATTTGATCAAAAGGGATCCTTAGGTTAGCTTTCTGATCAAACTAAGGCCTCTAGGATGAATTGGGGGAAGTTGGGAGGATATTTGTGCCAGGGTTGTCCAAGCCAAATGGATTTGAATGTGTGAATTAGGGAGAAGGGGGAGTTCCCTTTTATAAGAGGGGTGAGGGGCACCTTTGGAAAAGCTAGAAATATTATTTTATAACAAATTCATATTCGGTTTCTAATGGCTCCAAAGTAGATTATTTAAAGGTTAAGGAGGGGATAGATCTAAAAACACTCAACCAATAGGTTTTAGACAGGTTTGGGTCACTATATTAACCTTATCTTTTAGTTTTAACTCTTAGTTAATTAGTTTAAGATTTACCATGTCACTTTGTATTTTTATATTATATAGTTAATAAAGATACTATATACATCCAAGAGACCCCCAAGTGGTCCATTAATGATACAACTATCATGATATAAGTCTCTTGGACAAACCTTATATTTTTATGAATTTAATATCAATTAATAATATAATATTTGTTTTAAAAACACTTTTATGTGAATTTTGACACTTCAATAATTGATTGATTTTTTTAAAGTCTTAACAACTATATTAATTCGAACCAAATTCATTTATGAAATCCTATAATGTCATATTAAGCAATAAAATTCATGGATGTCATCAAAAATTTAAAATTTTTTTAATTTTAAAATTTATAATATAAATTATTTGATTCTTTCATTAATAAGGAAAATACTGCATCATTATTGTGTCACAAATAATATTAATTATTAAATGTATAAAAATTATAAAAAAAATTCCATTATGTAGGAAATATTTTTAGATTTATAATTAATAATTATTGTTGAAAATACAACATATATAACCCTATGTAAAAATTGTTTTTCTAAAATATATATGCCTATGTCATTTTTGTATTTATTTTAACTTAATTAATATAAAGTATCATTATCACTTACAAGTGGCTCCATGGGGTCCCAAAATAGACCCAAAGATGTCCATGTTCGAAAATGTATCAACCAATAAGGTTAATACATGTTTTAGGGTAATTTATTATTATTATAATATTATTTGTTTACCCTTATTTACCGGATTTACCCTTTAACCATGGTAAATAAAATATTTACCGAAGTAATTATTCAAAATGTCTCAAAGTAAAAGTTACCTATTTACACAATTTGGACATCCTGATTCCAAATATGGAATCCATTTTTCCAAATTCAAAACACAGAAGTGGAAGAAATTAATTTAAAATTAATTCCCGTTGTTAAACAAAAAACGTGTTTTTAAGAGATGATAACTATCAAAAGAATGACACTTGTTCATGTCCGGTTTAATTGTCAAATTATGTCCAATGACCAAAATTGTATTAAATGGTAAAAATATAATATAAATATAATTTAAAACCACTCAAATTTATAATTTATCACTATTAATTATTTTGATTAAAAAAGTTGTTTTCAATTAAAATTTAGTAATTTTCACTATTCATCAAAATATAAATGTTATCCGAAAAGTTCCAGAATTTTACCCTAGGATAAATTTGATATTACAAATCCAAAAATGAAGTCCATTTTGAGAGATAAAATTTATAAAATTTCAAAAATTAGGTATTACTATTCATAACAGCTAGTTTGATTGGTTGTAGTGTGTGTTAGAACTCGAAGTTGCGTACAACACACGCTAATGTATTATTCAAAGAGAAGCGCACCGTGGAATCTTGGGGTGTTACCTTGTAAATTTTTGATGTACCCATTCTAAAGAATAAATTTATTTAGTCAAATTGAATATATAAAAGTTTAAAATATTGGATTTAAAAAAAGGGGGTCACTATTAAAAGTTGGTAAAAGTGCATTTTTTGAAAAATACTTCTTTTATCTGAAAAAAATGAATTTTTCTTACATTATGTCTAAGAAACTCATAATATGGATTCAAAAATTATAAGGATTATATAAAGTTTAAAATATAGTTAATACTATTCATAACCTCTTTTGAACGGCTTGTTTGGTAAGTCAGGGTGCGCTTGAACTCGGTGTTGCGTGTAGTGCAAGTTATTAAATTATTTTGAAGAAGTAACACACTATGAAATCTTGGGGTGTTACATTCTACCCTCCTTCAATAAATTGTCTCCTCGCAATTTGAAATTGTTCTTCGAAAATAAAAGGTTGAAAATAGAAAATATCTTTGTGGGAAAACCCACATCGGAAATTAGGTTAATAAAATTTAGTCTTAATAAGAGGAAAAGAGAAATGAAAGGGTCACCACCAAATTATGATCTATATTAGGATAACATTGGTGAAAATTAGAGACATATAATTGGAGGAAAAATGTAAATATTTATAGGTAGTGATTGATGTCATCAATCACAAACAAGTGTAAAATTGAGGTCCTTAAATTCATCAATCTATGATGATTTGAAATACCATCGGTTCAACAAAACAAAGGCTATTAGGATAAGACGTTTTTGGTTTTAGGATCCCTAAAATAAAGTATAAGAATTAATTTATTCATAGAATAAGAGAAGAAGAAAAATATATTCTTGACAAGTAGAGTTCCATCATTTAACTAATTTCTACCACAAACTCATCTTTTACTCTAAAAGATAATGTAACGTAAAAATATATATTCTATTTATCCTATTCATATAGGGTTCAAAAAAATGAATTTATAATTCATCTACCAGATATTTTAAAAAAAACTACATTATTTAATCCAGGACATCACGTGGGCCAGTGGTAGGTGATACACCCTTGTCGCCCTTCGGTTGTGGGTTCAAGTCTCGCGGCCTTACTGCACGCGGCGGGTTGCCGCCCGACCTCTAGGTTGTCCTTTTATGGAAATACAAAAATAATACAAACTAGAACTATCCAAAATAATTCAGTCCAAAATTTATAAGGAATGTAAACACAATGAAGATCCTTTTTTCCTCGTAATAACATGTGAACACCTTCATCATGTATTCTTTTAAAACACTGCAACATCCTGAATTACCATAAAACCTTATTGATTACATTAATGATCCCTTATTCCTTAAATAATATTTGATATACTACTTCAATCCAAAAATGTTGTAAACCCCAACAATGATGGAATATACAAATCATTAATCAGTTTCAAGGTAGTCAAGAATATCCAATATAATTTATCCAAATCAATCATGTATTATTCTAAAATCACTACCTCGGTATCAGAACCATATTATGATTTATTTTTCTCTCAACCATATATTTTCCGAAAATTTTACCTTCTATTGAGTCACTTTTCTTTGTTCCACACAATCTCAAGTCCTTAATGAAATAGTACTGCAGTACAATCCTTATATACTCCATAATTATTATAACAAGTACATTGTTGATAAAACACTCAAATGACATAATCAACATAAGAACTCTAATCATTCCCCTTCATATATGGTAGTATCATAACATGATTATTATCCAATAGCATCATTTACAGCATAGTCTGATGACTGGGAGATAGGTTCGCATAGTGTACAAACTCCTTTCAAATGAATCATTGTACATTTGAAACCATTTTATTACCCTTGCAGTCACGTACTTGGTTCCCTTTTCCTCCACAGTTATAACAAACTCCCATTCCTTTCAGGCAAGTTCCAGGGTGTTTCTTCCCACAGTTATCACATATGAGAAAATTCTTCTTTTCCCTCTTCCCTTTATCCATATTTCTCTCTTCCATCCTTTTCTTCTCTTGCTTCCCTTCAAAGCCATATGACTCAGTAAACTCTTTACTTATCTTATCAATACGTGATATTATTTCTTCATATGATGATAATACATGGGAGACTATTTCTCTTATAAATTCTAGCTTAAGACCATGAAAGATATGATCCTTCTTTCTCTTTGGATCATGTGCATTCCTGGAGTTCTCATTCCTTCTTCTGGGTTCCATTTCTAAACAATGGCATACACTAGATTAGTTTATGAATAGCAATACCAAATCCCAAACTTGTAAAACACTTAACATAAATTAAATAGTTTATGGATATAATCCATAATCATAAAAATGTCTCCTTTGAGGAAGTATATACTCATAAACCCTTCATAATGGTTTGTAAAGAAAATGAGAATTATCCTAAACATATCCCCCGAGAGTGTCGTAACCAAGAGTGCAGCAAGGCCTGTTTTCGTGCACCAGTTCCCGTTCGAGTCTAGCTCAAAGTGGTGTTTTCGTGTTTTATCCCTAGGTACATCTATTCCAGAGCCGCCTCTACCTGCTCGTATCCAGATAATATTTTATTGCTTGGAAAACTCACAAAATCTTTACAATAACAAAATTCTAGGAAGTTCTTCTATACTAATCCTCAAAGTCTATCTTAGGGCTATGTGCACTAATCGGAGTTTATCTAAATCTAGATTCCAAGGTTATTGCTAAACTTAATCTGTTACCAACTGTAACGCCCCGACCCCAGTTACCCAGAGTCGGTGCATTATTTTAATAAATTGGCATGATTACAAGGAATCAAGTCCCGAAGGACCGATCAGTTTAGCAATCTTGGAAAATAGATTACATATATGAATGTTACATTACACTTCATAACATACAAAAAAAATAAATAATCCTCTATGAAAGCCATTATTCCCTTGTCTTAACCCATAATATCAATCACAATACACTTCTTGGAATCCTGGGAAAAATAAAACATAGAAAGGGGTGAGCTCAAACGCTCAGTAAGGGTAAGTAATACAATGGAAACATTCATAAATAATCATAAACATTTAAGGCAATGTATAAATAAAACAAAAGCCTTTTAAACTTGAACTTCAGCATAATAATTCAAAAATAAAATGAAATAATTCCATTAACTTATTCACATGGATATTTTACTAGTCGAATAATCAAATGCAATATCACTAACCACTTTCATAATGATGGAATGCATAATGCCAGACTATCATAACCACATGGACAAGGCCTCGTGCCAGGACTACAAATAAGATTTTGTTAAGGCCTTGTTCCAAGACAATAGTTTGTCTCATGAGACCTACCGATGCATCGAGGAGCTATATTAGGCTCGACCCTTCACTTATTAAGTCCAATGCATTCCTCATATGAATAGGTTTAAACATAACATAAACATTCGTATTAAAACTAGCATACGAAATGTCAATACTTTTTCTATAAACCATGAATGGTATAAAAATAACACATCCACAGTCAAACATATCAAAAAACCTTCAATACAACATAGAATATTTTTATCATAATAAATAAACTTCAAATAAGCTTAAAATCCATCAAAGGATGTTGACATAGATGAAATCAAAACTATTTGAGAGAAATATCTCTTTTTTGAAATCATTTAAAAGTCACATAATTATAAAATAAAACTTTTAATTTGAAAATATTCTTAGAATATTGTAAGGGAAGCTTCTAAGATTTTATAACGGTGGAAAATATTCGCACCAACCGTATAAGTTAAAAAAGACATTCTTACCTTAATTCTGTCGAAAAGGTTAAAAAGGACCTTGTTTGGAAAACGACAGAAAGATTCCTTTATAAACCTATTATAAAAAGTCAAAAAAGGGTATAAATGAATTTAACCCATATTCTATAAAATAGCAAGAATGTTTTGAAATAAAGTTTTAAGAAACATGGATGTGGATGATAAATGGGTCCCAGTAGATAATTACGTATAAACAACCTCGGATAATGAAGAGATTGTGAAATAACCCTTACCTTGTACTTTTCCTTAGTCTATGGTATGTTAAACTCCTATATAATAGTTAAAACATTGTTATTAAATTATACAAGAACCATATACATAATTATGATATCATATATGTTCTTTTAACATTGATTTGTTAATAATATCTTAGTATTATCATTGTTTCGGGTGTTAACTTACTCGTTTTCTTTTATGTGTTTTGTTACATAAGTCATGTTTGTCATGGATAGGTTGTATATTATTCATATCCAGAGTTATATAAAGTCCTTAAACATTATTTTTAAATCATCAAATGATAATTATACTTTAATGGATACGATGGAGAATGAATCTCATCGCGTTCGTGGAGATGATAGTCCGTACGTACGCACGAGCGACAATATCATTATTTTGATATTAAAATAATATATAATTGGATGTTATATCATATATACAGACTCATTATCATTTTATATTTATTATTTACATGAATTAAACATCATTATTATACCCATACAAATAATAATTTATTGAATAACAATTACACCACGAAGTGGAGATGGTAAGCCATACGTACGCACGTATGGTGACATGTCATTCAAAGGATGGATAGAATACTGAATATGGTTGTACCATTTTTATAATAACATCAAAGTATATATAATATACTAGAGTTATTATTTTAGAATGGGAATAACAAAGAAAGAAGTAGTTGAAGAAGAAAGGAACTTGAAAGAGGGTGGTGAAAACATTACCTCTTCTTCTGGTTCTTCCTTTTGATTTGATCAAAAGGGCTCCTTAGGTTAGCTTTATGATCAAACTAAGGCATTTAGGATGAAGTGGGAAAAGTTTGGAGGATATTTTGGCAGGGTTTTTCCGAGACAAATGGATTTGAATGTGTGAATTAGTGAGAAGGGGGAGTGCCCTTTTATAAGAGGGGTGAGCGGAACCTTTGGAAAAGCTAGAAATATTATTTTATAATAAATTTATATTCAGTTTCTAATGGCTCCAAAGTGGATTATTTAAAGTTTAAGGTGGGGATAGGTATAAAGACACTCAACCAATAGGTTTTAGACAGGTTTGGGTCACTATATTAACCTTATCTTTTTGTTTTAACTCTTCGTTAATTAGTTTAACATTTACCATGTCACTTTGTATTTTTATATTATATAGTTAATAAACATACTATATACATCCAAGAGACCCCAAAGTGGTCCATTAATGATACACCTATCATGATATAAGTCTCTTTGCTGAGTCTTAGATTTTTATGAATTTAATATCAATTAATAATATAATATTTTTTTAAAAACACTTTTATGTGAATTTTGACACTATTCAATAATTGATTGATTTTTTAAAGTCTTAAAAACATTATTAATTCGAAAAAAATTCATTTATGAAATCCTATAATGTCATATTAAGCAATAAAATTCATGGATGTCATCAAAACTTTCAAATCTTATTAATTTTAACATTTATAATACCAATTATTTGATTCTTTCATTAATAAGGAAAATACTGCATCCTTATTGTGTCATAAATAATATTAATGATTAAACGTATAAAAATTATAAATAAAATACAATTACGTAGGAAATCATTTTAGATTTCTAATTAATATTTATTGTCGAAAATCCAACATATATAACCCTATGTAAAAATTGTTTTTCTAAAAGATATATGCTTATGTCATTTTTGTATTTATTTTAACTTAATTAATATAAAGTGTCATTATCAATTACAAGTGGCTCCATGGGGTCCCAAAATCAACCCAAATATGTCCATGGTCGGAAATGTATCAACCAATAAGGTTAGGACACGTTTTAGGGCAATTTATTATTATTATAATATTATTTTTTTACCCTTATTTACCGGATTTACCCTTTAACCATGGTAAATAAAATATTTACCGAAATAATTATTCAAAATGTCTAAAAATAAAAGTTACCTATTTACACAATTTGGAAATCCTGATTCCAAATATGGAATACATTTTTTCAAATTCAAAACACAGAAGTGGCATAAATTAATTTAAAATTAATTTCCGTTGTTAAAACAAAAAGTGTGTTTTTAAGAGATAATAACTATCAAAAGATTGGCACTTGTTCATGTCCGGTTTAATTGTCAAATTATGTCCAATGACCAAAATTGTATAAAATAGTAAAAATATATTCTAAATATACTTTAAAACCACTCAAATCCATAATTTATCACTATTAATTATTTCTATTAAAAAAGTTGTTTTTAATTAAAATTTAGTAATTTTCACTATTCATTAAAATATAAATGTTATCTGAAAAGTTCAAAAATTTTACCCTAGGCTAAATTCGATATTACGAATCCAAAAATGAAGTCCATTTTGAGAGATAAAATTTATAAAATTTCAAAAAGTAGGTATTACTATTCATAACAGCTAGTTTGATTGGTTGTAGTGTGTGTTAGAACTCGAAGTTGCGTACAACACACACTACTGTATTATTCAAAGAGAAGCGTATCGTGGAAGCTTGGGGTGTTACCTTGTAAATTTTTGATGTCCCCATTCTAAAGAATAAATTTATTTAGTCAAATTGAATATATAAAATTTTAAAATATTGGATTTAAAAAAAGGGGTTCAGTATTAAAAGTTGGTAAAAGTGCATTTTTTGAAAAATACTTCTTTTATCTAAAAAAATGAATTTGTTCTTACATTATGTCTAAGAAACTCATAATATGGACTCTAAAATTATAAGGATTATATAAAGTTTAAAATATAGTTAATACTATTCATAACCTCTTTTGAACGGCTTGTTTGGTAAGTCAGGGTGCGCTTGAACTCGGTGTTGCGTGTAGTGCAAGTCATTGAATTATTTTGAATAAGTAACACGCTATGAAATCTTAGGGTGTTACTGTCTTGTTGGTTTGGAATTGGATGCTGGTGTTGAGGGGACATGTTGTTACACAACCAAATAGAGACTTGTATTTTGAAGGATAGATTTTTAGCTCGTGAGTTAGGTTTTTTCCAATAAAGATTGTATGCATGAGTGTGTGAGTTATGTATCTTTTATTCCATTTGGAAATAATTTTTTTTCACTACCTGTTTTAATAATTTTTTTATAAAAATTGTTTTTATATACTTTCTTGTTATTTTATATAAAACTATGAGATAACTTGTTCTTTTCCTAGTGGAATGTGTGGGAATCCTAGATAATTTCATACCGAGTAATTATAATCACCCACTACATATATACCTTGGTGAATATTTTGATTCTATTTATCATGATATAGGTAAGAATAATATATCTTACTTTACTAGTGGAACACCATGATGTTCTAGTCTGGGTTAATGGGAGACAGAGCTTGGTAGTTGGTCGATTCCTAGTCTCTAGATTTGTTCCACATTGGTACCCTAAGTCTTGTGTGACTTTATGTTTTTAGTTTCCTTTTTCTGTATCATATTTTTCAATTACAATGATATTTCTTAGTTATTTTGGATTTTGAGTTGTGTTGGTTTAGTCTCATGCATTATATCGTGTCTTGTAATTATTTGTACTGTGGTCTCTTACATGTTGTGTGAGTGTAAGGTAAAATCATTACCCAATTGTTATTTATGATCTTAAAATTTATTTACAGCCTTTGGTGTTTAGTGGAATGTTACCTAAGGTTATTGGAACTTCAACCCTCCTCGAGACAATGTATTGGATCTGGGATGTTACAAATGGTATCAATTTAGTTGGTCTATCAATTGAGATAGTATACATAAAGATAAGATGTTTCAGAACTTGAAATGTAGAGTATAAAATGGTGTATCTAACATATTTATGCTAAACACAAAGTTTATAGGGTGGTACAAGTAAAAAATGTATTACTAAAAAACCTATAATTTTTTTGCTAACTCATCAACATATGTTTATCGGATGAGTGAATAATATCATGATTTTATAAGAATACTTCCCATTAGGACTAAATAATCCATATTACCTTTGATCACTAATTGAAAATTGTTATAATTATTTTTCTTATAATTATTTGGAATATACTAAGCCTTTACTTAGTATTTATGTCCTGACTAAGTGGAAAATATATGATGACTTTAGAGAAATGGAATCGGCCAGGAGGCCTAGAAATCCATAATATGAGGCCACTAAGAATGTGGTTCATCTTAATCCACAAGTGAATCAACATCTTGTTCTAAGAGTTATATAATAATTCTAGGCTATAGATAGAGGGAATCTAACTAAATAACAACAACATGTAGACCTTTCATTGGAATTCCAATGGTTGAACCCATAATTGTTTAAGGAGATTTAGAACAAGAAAAGGTGGAGGAATGTATTGGAAAAATAAATAAAATTATTGATTTCCTTGGAATCTTGGAAAATATTAAGGAAAATATATAAGTATACATGCTATAGGATCACATAGAGAAATTTTGTGATTAAATTATTAAAACTAAACAAGACCATGGCCTATATTTTTATATATTCAAGGAATTTAAAAAAAAAATATTCTATCTTCATACCATAAAGGTAACTAGAAAAATATATTTATTTATTCTAAAGTAAAAAAGTCCATTAGTAGTGGAATATGTATTCAAGTTTACGAACAAAGTTCATTTTCCTACAGAAGTGTCTTTTAGGGAGTACCTAAATGAATGTATATTTAAGTTCAAACTAAGAACAAAAATTCAATCCAAGAGAGTCATGAAATTTATTGATGATTATATAGAAATGGTCAATACAGTGAAAATAATGGAAAAGTATATCCTTGGGAATGATTATGGAGGAAACAACTTTGTCTATATGGGCATGGGTGGAATTCCAATGATGGAAATGAGATAAATAAGAAGACCTACTCCCAAGAAAGTATGGTACTAGACAATCATTCCATGAGATCGATTTATTTTCCTCCATGGAATAGTAATAATCCAGGATATTTCCAATATGGTTCACTAGAGAACATAAATAGAAAATATATGAAACTACCTTTGGATTGTTAGATATGTGTTCAAATAGGACACCCCTAATGTTATTTTACTGATTCATTGAATTTAGATAGTGTGAATGAATTTACTATGTCCCAGACATCCCATTTCCATACAAGATGATCATGCCAGAATAGATATCGAACCTAGAACTGAGTGAGTCATGGTGATTACAGAGACACCCATACACCTCAACCGATGTAACTTTAACAGGTAAGCAAGGATTAATCACTTGGAGTTATAAAATAACTATATAGTATTGATTATAATGTCATGGAGGAGAAATATGAACCCTCAATGATATGATGCACCAACCTTATAATCTCTACTCTTATACAGGTATTTTTCTAAATAGACACATCCCATTAATTCATTTCTTATCATGTGGTAAATCAAATGAGGTTGAATATAGAAATTATTCTAAATATTATCATTATTCAAAAACATATTAATAAAATTAAGTTTAAGGGACTTAAATGTACATGTCATTTTCTAACCATCAATGGGATATAATTTACTTGGGAATTTTCTATTCAAGAAATGGATATCTTTGATTTAATCATTGGAATGGACATATTAGTAGATTTTGAGGATCATTGTGATTATTATGACTAGTGAGTGAGTTTTAAAAATCCAGATGGATCCACACATATCTTTAAAGGGATTGGGATGTGAATAATAGAAGTGATGGTCCTTTTTAACTAATGGTTATAATTGTTACTTGTTAGTTGGTATCAGTAAATTTTTGTACAAGTAATAAAATTAAGAATAGATATTTTCTTACAATTATAGATCAGTATCGTAACATGTTTCCATAAAATTTCTCTAGTATACCAACTGAAAGGGAAGTGTAATTTTTGATCAATATCATTTCAAGAATAAATCCTATTTCACTTTCATCATATTTAATTGCACAAATGTAATCATTAGATTTTAAAATACTGGATAAATAATTAGAAATAAAAGGAATCATTAGGCTAGGGACATCTCCCTGGGCCAATATAGTACTATTAAAAAAGAAGAAAGATGGTTAAATTCAAATATTGTAAACTGAATCTTCTTATGATAAATAATCATTACCCTCTTCCTTGAAATAAATATCCGTTTGATCAATTGAAGGGAGAAAAGTGGTTCTTTAAAATTAATCTATGCTCAGGGTACCACTAACTCTATATTTGTAAAGGGAATATCCCAAAGACAAATTTTCAAAGCTGATATGATCATTATGAATACTTTTTCATGATCTTTGGTCTCACAAATACAAATATAGTTTTTATATCTTTGATGAACCATATCTTCAACATGTATCTTGACTCATTTTTCATGGTATTTGTTATATCTTGGTTTATTCTCAAACTAGAAATGACCACGAAAATCAATGGGATATTTTATTGAGAACATTGTGTTATCATTGAATTTATGATAAATTATTTAAGTGTACTTCTGTATATAAGAAATTAATTTCATCAAACATGTCATTTCTAAGAAATATATCTTGGTTGACCTCATGAAAATTGAAGTAGTCATATCATGGATACCACCTAAGAATTTATTTTAGATATATATATTTTTGGGACTGGAAGGTTGTTATGATCACTTTTGCTTGCATATATCAAGGATCACTTATCCTATGAATGATATGAAAAGAAAGGGTATTCCATTAATATAGACCAATGACTTCTAAGAATTATTCCAGGATATCAAATCCTAACTCACTTTAGCACCTATCTTTATGTTTCCAAAACTAGGATTGGGGAATCCCATATTTTTTTGATGTGGTTGGATCTGTTTTGTGTCGTGTTCTTATGATTTGAGACCATTTTAGAGTTTATAGCTCAATAAAATTGATAATACATGAAAATAAATATTTTATTCCTAACTTGGAGTTAGTAGTGGTGGTCCATTAATTAAAGACATGACACCAAAATCTATTCTGTTAAAAGTTCATTGTATTCAATGATCATAAGATATTGAATTATATATTTTCTATAGGGGAATTGAAATTGAGGAGACAATGTTGGATAAATTATATCTAAATTTATGACTTGGATTTGGTGTACACACCTAGGAAATAAGATTCATGGATGATTCCTTTAGTTTGATGTCATATAACCAAGAAGTCTTGAAATATTGTTACCAATAACAGTTGATGAGAGTAATCACTAACATGCATCTGGACTATGTGAAACATAATGAGGACGTGTCTTTCTTCTTTATCATGTTTTTTCTTGACTTGATTAATTGGGTCATGGAGGATCAATGATCATATCCAGACTGCCTTAACATTAGATCAAACCTCAACGACTGGGATACCATTGAAGTTTTGAAAGTGGATGAAAACTCTATGTTGTGATTTTGAGACCATATTTCTATTTTTTTATATGTAAAAATAAACAATAATTTCTACATATCAGAATTATAAATGGTATATACACTCTAGTATTCAAAAAATTTATGTGGCAATGAAAGCTAATTTATAGTGGTTTGTAATGAAGCTGATGATAGTGATTATGTTCTATGATGTCTCACCTGTCAATAGGAAAAGGATGAACATAAATGACCAATATACATGTTACTGTCTATTCCTATACCTATATATAAATGGGATTAAATTTCTATATAATTTTTCACTGGCCTACCGCAGACACATTAGAAGCATGATGCTATTTGGGTGATTGTGGGATGACTCACCAAGTCGAAAAACTTTATTCCAATTCGATAGTCTAGTATTGTAGAATATTTTTTAAAAATACTTATATGATAAATGGTAAAATTATAGGGAGTTGTAATTTGTATTATCTCTGACAGAGACTGTAGATTCACATCATGGTTTTGGTAGTCCTTGCAATAGGTCCTTGGAAACAAGTTAACCATGAGCATGACATATCATCCCCAAATGGATGGAAAGTCAAAATGTACTGTCCAAAAATTTGAAAACATGCTCCAAGATTAAGTTATGGATTTTGGTGGTTTATGGGAAGACCATTTTTCTTTAGTAGAGTTCTCATATAATAATAGTTATCAGGCCATGAATCACATGGCTCCATTCAATGATCTATACATCCGACCATATTGATCTTCTCTTTTTTGGGAAGAAATAGGATAAAATTCACTAATTGGACCTAGCCTTTTTCATTTGATGACTAAAAAGATTTAGAAGACCATTAAATATAAGAAAATGGCCCAAATACATCAGAAATATTATGAAGATCACCATAATCACCCGTTAACTTTTTTTGTGGGTGATCGTGAATTATTGAGAGTCTCTCATGGTCTTGGAAATCGTTATTTGGGAAATCAAGGAAGGTTGTCTCCTTGAAACATCGTACCATTTGAGACACTAGAACATATTGGATATGTGGATTATCCATTGGATTTACCACCAATATTTGGCCCGATTCGTAATATAATTTATATATCTTAATTAAAAAAGTACCATTTTGATCCTAGCTATGTGATTTGATGAGATCATTCTACAAATGATTTAGATGCTACATTTATCCATTCATAGATTCATATCTTTGAAAAATAAGATTATGTGTTGTATGTGAAATTTATTCCTTTGGTTTATTTATTACGAGAACATGGTGATATTCAAGTGGATAAATAAGAATGAGAAAATGTTTTATTGGAAAAATGTCTACAAGTCTTCAGAAGAACCCCAAATCCCTATATTTCTAAGGACTGAAAGCCTAATGGAAGGGTGAATGGAACACCCCCAGTTTGATTTGATTTTATATGTTTTTGTATTTTGAGCAATGTAATGTTTGATTTTTTCCTTTGATAGTTTATATATGTTTTTTGGAAATTTTTCAAGATTTTTTTAGGGAATAAATCAAATTATTGTTAGGGGATAACATTTAGATTCTATAGGAAACCATTCCAGGTAATGAGGGGTTCTCTTTATAGGTACACATTTTATGAACAATTTATCCAAAACATGTGGTGACCATTCGAGTTAGTAATTTTTGAGGTAGTTGGAATTCTCATTGTTAATACATGGTTTTTCATACCCTACAACCTAACTATACAATGACATTAATTAAATCTAAAAATTGAAATTTTAACCTAAAAACTCCCCCAAAACCCTCATTCTTCCTCCCTTATCATTGGTTCTTAAACCTTATCCATCCCATAGATGATTTTTATGATGTTATTCCTTATAGAGATTGATTTCAATGAACCAAAGAGCATTGGTGTCACAACATGACCCATTCTGGGGCTCAATCCACAACTACCCCAAGACCACCTCTATTGGCCAGGTGGTGGTGGAAAGGGTCGAAGGCATCAATAAATTCAGGGAGTCCTTTTCCTAATGTACCTATATGCATTCACCCACAAACACTTCAATGAAACAATGCATAGATATAAAAAGTTGAAAATAAAAATGCATGCATACATATATCAAAAACCAGAGTACAACGAAAGTACTAAAAGTAAAAAGGAAAAAACACATTCCCACCATAATAAAATAGTAAAAATTCTAACCCACTTAGAATAAGGGAATCACTACCAAAAGTAGCTTCCAGGAAGATCCTTGGTCCATCCCTCGTAAACTCCTCGTTCGATCTAGCTCAATAAGCTCCGCCTACCTTGGATCCTCTATGGACTGCATCAAAAGGCTTGTGGTCTACACAAGACACAATATGTGCGAGAAAATCCTGTATAGGGGTGAGTATAAAAATACTCAGTAGGATCCCCAAAAACCCAATGAAAAAGGAAAGGGACAAACTGATAGGCGATGGTCTGCTCAACTTAGAGAGATGGAACCCCATCGAGAGATAAACACAATCTCTATCCATCCTAAGCTATACATGACAAGTCTGAAATGATAAAGGAATACCTAACAATATATTAAGGAAAAAATTAATCCCAAAACTCAACCCAGAAGGAAGTAACCTCGTCCAAACATACAGATCTCAGCACAATGAGTATATAAACTACATATCGAATCTTTTCCACCCCTAGCAGGAGAGCGAGCTCATATAACCATGAGAAAATTAATATATAAATAACATATACCCCATGAAAATTCACCTCCCATGGGAATAGAGTGACCAAAAATAATGTGTGGGAATGGAATAAGTAAGTATACTTGGTCTACAAGTTGGTGTCAAACTAGGACGTGACAACACCATAAGGCTCCCAAAAACATCCAGATATACTCATCTCAGACTCCAAGTCTCATGAGGTTACAACCTTATCAAAAGGATTATACTCAAGGATTTAAAGGTAACATATATCTAGGATAACACACTGTATGATATCATACATCCCATATAGATCCCATCCGAGAGATATTCTCCATCGGGAACAACTCGCTTGGTCCAACTCTGGTGGTCGACACTAGAGGCCCTATCATCGCTAACTAGTTCCCTATGAAAGGTCATAAGTAACCCAAGTAGAGAGGCCCTCTCCTCACCACTTCACTATAGTTTAGGGAGAAATTCCCTAACATATTTACTACGTGCATCTTCTCTAATGAGAGGGAATGGAGGGACCCACACCTCTCCACTACCCTACAGTCGAGGGAGTACTAGATCCTAACTAACCCATGAAACCTATTTCACTCCAATATGGAGTGGATCTCACCTCAACCCATCTAGGGAGCAATAAATACTAACCAGGTATAGTATATATAGTGGAGTGGCCTGCACCTCATATCTGTACTCAACAGACGAGGGTGAAATAACTCCAATGGAGGGCCTGTGCCCTAATCATGGTAGGGGAGTACAAATCAATAGATAGAGGACCTGAAACCTGGTATGATAGGGAAGTAATGAATCTTTCTACCTCATTTACGATGGGGTATGCACACCTTGTTATGACAAGGGAGTACTAACCCCAGGCTAGAGGACCTGCTCCTTTGTACGATAGGGGAGTGCCGACTCTTCCAGAACAACATGTATAAAGGAACCACACCCTGAAATGATAGGGTAGTTATGAATCCAAGGATAGAGGACCCGAATCCTAACATGGTAGAGTAGTACCCACTCTACCTATATGTTTCATATGGTGGACCTGTTCCGTAACATGATAGGGGAGTACCGACTCCATCGATAGAGGAACCTCACCTTATTCCATCAGGGGAGTTCCTAAAGTACCTGTCCAACAAATATGGAGGGATCACACCCTGACATGGAAGGAGAGAATTTTACAACTTTATGAAAAATAGGTGGAATGCACACCCTAAACCATTAGGGGATTACCAACGCTGAAAGATCTACCCTATGTCAAAAGAACCCACACCGATGACATGGGTAGTCCCATATCTACCAATGTAGAGAGGTAAGGGAAACCCCTTCCCTGGTGCCATAGTGGAGTACCCATCCCAGTGTGTCTCTTAATGAACCAAACCGATCTCCAACATTGGTCATTCACCGCTAAGAGGAGATTCACACTTATCACACCATGTAATGTGAAACTGCTGCAGGTAAGGGACCCGTGCCCTATTCCAAATAGGGAGGACCACCTTACTAGTCTAAAGGGTCCATAGGACATAGATCCTAAAGAGAAAGGGAAATGTTACCTACCCTAATGTCAACTTGGTGATTCACCCTGATCACTGCCCAATATTTGCACTACTACACAAGCGTCTTGATTGAAACACACCAACCTGTATCTCATATTCTAAAATAGAGTCCACCATCACGTTCTGAGTGAAAAAACAATCAGGATAGGCTAATCAAAAGCTTGAATCCAAGTCTCAAAAAAGGATATACATAAGGCATAAGATCTAAAGGAGATCCCCTAAGAGTACACGATGTGCACTAGGGAACACATGTTGTATGATCCCACCCAAGAACATGGCCATGTATCTGAGCTACATGGTTTTTCAAGCAATATAGGGGTACACGACATGTACTGATGGTACATGAAATGTAACTCTTCAACCAGACCTTGGACATGTGGTTTTCCCCATGCCATCTAAGTCCCTGACCCTATTATAGACCACCTGGGGGTAGTGGTGGAAACATCTCAAACTTCCTACCACCCCGCAATGCTATCCTAGCTCCTCCGCATCACCTTCTTCCTTTTGGAACTCCCTGATCCAAATGATTCCTATCCTAAGGTGTCCTGTTGAACGACTCCCTATCAGTATCTCAGTGGGTCATACAATCTATACCAAGATGTCCTCATATGTTGAAAGTATAAAACAACCTCTCCTACAGTTGAATTGATCGCTAACAAGGCTCATGCACCATTGGCCTATGTTCTTGAGTCTTGGCATGTGTATGCCTCTTTTACACTGAGATCATGTCATCTATCATCTACCAGCTGCTGCATACACATGAACCTCATGACCACAACCATGGGTTACATCTGTCTGACCCTCCACTAGGAATCTCTCAATAACCATAACTCACTCCATTACCCCCACATACGTGGGAAGGAAAAAGGAGACCATTCTTGCTTTCATGTCTTTGCGAAGGCCCTTCTCGAGGGTTCTAACTCTGAATAACATGTCTCAAACCATTTCTAAGGAGTAATGGGATAGGTCTGTGAACTTTTTCAAGTGATCCGCCATAGTCATGATTCCCTACTGAAGATGTATAAGCTTCTGGATAGGCACTAATCACCACATGGATGGGTAGAAATCTTCCCTAAAGAGTCTCTCAAACTCTACCCAAGTGAGTTTGGCCTCATCATGGGATTGCATCACTAAACTCCACCATCACCCAGCTGAACCATGAAGAAGACTCACTAATAGGACCACCATCTGATCGAGAGGTGTCCCCACTAGGTGGAAAACACGTGTGACTTCCTCAAGACAGTCATCAGATACCTAGGGGTCTAGATCACCCTGGTATCTTAGAGGTTACTGCCTCTAGAACTCATGCAACACACTCATCCTACACGTGTCCTTGGCCTGAACTGTCAGCACTACCCGCTGCTCAATGGGTGGTGGCTCCACTGGCAGACCAACTAGGGGAATCTTCTAAAAACTATTACCCTACACAAAATACTCATCATAGGGTATATTGTCATCAAAATCATGCCGTATAACTCCGTATGGCTATCATTACGATGGAATCCTGAAACATAATTCAAGATGTGCCACATTCAAAGAGTATATATGGGGAGTTGAATAAAGAAATACAAGTAAAAAAACCAAAACCCAATCTTATATGATGCATGAATCATTATTCCCCTATAAATAGTTCCCTAATGCACTGAGTCTAAAATCAAGTTTCTAGAGTCCTAGAGAATTGATATGTCGGCTACCGTACCATCACAAGGACTTCTGGTCTAAGAGACAAACTCGAAACACTCTAAAAAAATTTCTATAAAACCCAACAAAATACTCCTAATGAAAAAGTATGAACAAAATCCCAAGGATTAAACTTCCTCTAATACCACTCTATCACAACTTGACCCATGCTGGGGCTCGATCCGTAACTACCGCTAGCCTGCCTCCATAGGCTAGGGGTGGAGATAAGCGTCGAAGGTGTAACTAAACTTTATGAGGCCTTTTCCAAACTTACCTATATGAATACACCTAAAAACACCTCAATGAAATAATGAAAAGATATAAAAAGTTGAAACTAAAAATTTATGCATACATCTTTCCGAAACCAATTTAAAATGGAAGTACTAAAAGTAAAAATGAAAAAACACATGCCCACCAAAATAAAACTATAAAGTTTCAAACCTTCTCATAAGAAGGGGATCACTGCCAAAATTAGCCACCAGAAATCTCCTCAGTCTAGCCACGGTAAACACCTTGGTTAGTCGAGATCGCTTAGCTCCTCCCACCTTAGGTCCTCCATAGACTTAGTTAAAATGAATATGGTCTACAAAAGACACAACACATGTGGGAAAGGCCTATTAAGTGTTGAGTATAAAAATAATAATTAGGTGCCCCAAAAACCCAAAGAAAAAGGAATTGGAGTAGCTAAAATGAGACAGTATGATCGACATAGCTAGAGGGAACCCCATCGAGATAGAAACTACATATTGAACCATCATTAGCTATATATGACTAGTCAGCTATGGTAAATTAATCCCTAATAAGAGAGTAAGTAAAAACTCCATCCCACAGCTCAACCCAGAAGGAAGTAAATTCATCCAAGAACAGGGGGCTCAATATGGTGAGTAGATGAACTACACATCAAATATTTTCCACCCCTAGTAGGAGAGTGAGCTCAACTAACCATGAGATACTAAAGATGGAAAGCATGTGGTGTACCCCACAAGTATTTGCCTTCCTTGGAAAGAGAGTAACCAAAACTAATGCGTGGGAATGGAAGAAGGAGGTATACTCGATCCCCAAGGGGGTTTAAACATTAGATGTGAAAACACCATAAGGATCCTAGAAACACAAAGATATACTAGTCTCAGACTCCATGTCTCATCAAGTTTCGACCTCATAGCCAGCAACAAGATTATTCTAATGAATATAAAGGTAACATAAATCCTGGATAACAAACTATAAATACTCATCCATCCTAGATGGAACCTATCCAAGAGATACACACCATATGGAAAAATTTTCTAGGTCCAGCTCTGGTGCTCGACACCAGAGGCCCAACTATCGCTAATCGATGCCTTGTGTAAAGTCGTATGTAACCCAAGTGGAGAGGCCCGCTCCTCACCACCAACCTTCAGTTGAGGGAAAAATTCCCAAAACTATAAAATACGTGCATCTTCTCTAAAAAGTTGGAATGAAGGTACCCACATCTCACCACCTCCCTACAGTCGAGGGTGTACTAGCTCCTAACTAACCCATGAAACCTCTTTCTCTTCTATATGGAGTGGCCTGCACCTCAACTCGTTGATGGATAAATAACTCCAAAATAGGTATCACACATCTATTAGAGGGTCCCACACCTTGTATCTCTACTCAATAGACGATGGAGTACTTACTCTAATGGAGGACCCATACCCAAATCATGATCGAAAAGTACAAGTCTATAACTAAAGTACCTGCACCTTAGTACGAAAGGTGAGTACCGAATATTGCTAACATTTTTACTATGGGGGACCAACAACCTAGTATGATAGGGGAGTACCAACCCCAGACTAGAGAAACCACACCCTGGTATGACAGGGGATTATTTAATCTACTATAACAACACTTATGGAGGACTCACACCTTAGAATGAAAGGGGATTTCTGACTCCAAGGATAGAGGAATCACACACAAACATAGTATGGGATTTCCCACTCTAACTATATGAATCATATAGAGGGACCATGCCTTAGAATGTTAGAGGAGTACCGACTCCATGAATAGAGGACCTGCACCCTGTTATAATAGTGGAGTTCCTACTCTACTTGGCCAAAAAGTATGGAGGGTTCGCACCCTAACATGACATGGGATCACTTCCCAACTTTACAAATGATATGGGGGAACCCACACCCTAAAGAATTAGGGGAGTAAGAAACCAGAAACATCTATAAAAAGGTAAAAGAACCCGCACACACAACATGGGGGGTCCCATACCTACCAAAACAAAGTGGTAAGGGACACCTGTTCCCTGATTCTATAGGGGAGTACCAGTCCCATCATATCTTTTCAAGAACCACACCAATCTCTAGCATCATTCAACAACCACTTAGAGGAGGGTCATGCTTGCCGCACCTCTAAATGTGAATCTATGATTGGTATGGGACTTGTGACCTCTTTCAATAGGGGAGAACCACCTTACTAGTCTAAAGAGTCCAGGGAACCCACATTATAAAGAAAAAGGGAAGGATACTGACCCTGATGTCAAACCAGTGATTCAACTTAATCACTGCCGAATATTTTCACCACTACACAAGCATCTTGATCAAAAAGTTCCACCTCATATCTCATATGGTGAAACTGAGTCCACCATCATGTTATACATGAAAAAAAACCTAGTATAGGATACTCACAATCATGAATCTGAGTCTTAGATAAGTAAGTACATAAGGAAGAAGATCTGAAGGAAATCCCCTAGGAGTACACATTCTACACTAGGGCACACACGGTGTGTAAACCCACCCAAGAACCTTGCCGTGTATCCAGACTACAAAATTTTCCAACCCAAGTAGGGGTACATGGTGTGTCCCTCTTAAACTGGCCCCTGGTCACGTGGTTTTCCCCATGTCCATGTATCATACCCCATGTATGTGTACTCTGGCCATGTAGTTGGTCACGACCAAGTTTTTTCACATGACTTCCCAAGCCATGTCCCATGGTTATAAGGATTGGTGTAAATACATGGAGTGTAACCCTAGTACATGACATGTAGTCTCTAAAATTTATATACCCTAAATAGGAAGAGATAAATGGTGTGTCTTAATAGACTACAAACTATGTAGATGGTAATTCCAGTTGGGAATCACCTCAAAAAATGACTGATTCTCCACGATTTGACCCAAAACCCATAGATCTACCTATTAGTGATCAATAACAATTATATTTGGGCTCTAAAACCTTAGAAAAAATAAAAATAAAGGGGATTGAGAAAAAAAATAAAACTTCATACCTCGAGGGAGAAACGTTGAAGCTTGGGGTGTAGAACAATGTCCAGATCATGCTGCTTCTCAATCTGCTACTGATCTTTGTTAGAAATGGATATCAGCACCACCTTGTTGTGTTGAGTCGAATTCATTTCTATCATACCCAAAGGGGGGATAAGAGAAGAGGAGGAAGTGTCTTTCATCCTTATATTGTGTGCACCAATGTGAGGGGATGTGGGAAAGTATTAGGTTTAGGTTTAATTAATTAATTAATTAAATTATAATTTAATTAATTATTCCACCACTTAATGCCCTGTCATTCTGCCTTTGACAAAAAAACACGTTTCAAATGACTTTAGGTTTCTCATAGGGTAAACACTACATTTTAAACTCAAATGTGGTATAAAAAATCCAATCTAAGACTCTTATTTAATTTTATTCATGTTTTAAGTGAAACTACATGAACATGACAAAAATATATTTAATATTTTTAAAATCACAATGCCGAGGATCCTCAGACCATAGATTCCCATGCTGATTTAGTGTCTGGCTTCAGAAATATTCTTATAAATATTATAAAGTATTACAGGTCAAAACTTGAGTCTCTATAGTTGGATCATAGAAATAAAATGTAATAGCCTCGTTATTCCTCTCTCTACTTGATCATCCCCTTTTTTCTAGATAATAACCTTAGCAAGGCTTATATTCTCTTATCTATGATTTGAGGATTTTTTATGGCATCTTATTATGATTAATTAAAGGAAAGGTAATGAGATCCAAGATTTGTGAGGTCATGAGATGATTCTTCATCTTGAATATATCATAGGTAGGCAACTTCTCTCTATCTATCCCCACTTTCTCCTAGAACATGAAGGCTTAGATTTCAAAATTAAATGATAGTTTTTTTAGATGGAAATAATTATGTAATTTTTATTTGAAAATATTATATGCTTTATGGATTAGAAACTATGAAATAATGGGTGTCACCAATAATTTGTTTGATTAAATAATAAAAAAAGATTTTTTTTCTTTATGAAATGTTTGTTATGAGAATTTAGCATGAACATGGTTGTAATGAGTTCATGTTTCATATATATGGGGCCTTTTTGGTTTGGACTTGGTCATATTTTTTAATGGGGAACATTATTTCACAAAAAAATTAATACTTGTGTCTAAAAGGATGAGTTTTTTTAATCATGAGTTGGGAATGTTCAATGAATGGTTGTATACATGGTTGAAAGATTTCTGAATTTAGTATTCAATTTGGAAATAACTTTTTGACACTTCTTATTTTAATGCAATTTTGGGGAAAAATATTTTTATATTATTTCTTCTTGTATTATATAAAACCATGAGATAAATTCTTCTCATCCCAAAGGCATACATGGGAATTCCTGAGGACTACCTATTGAGTTGTTATACTAATCCCTCAATATGAACCTTAGTGTAAATGAAAACATTTTCTATCATGATACAAGTAAGGGGAATATCCCAAACTTCACTAGTGGAGCACCATGATGCTGTGTTCATGGTTGATGAGAGAAAGAGCTTGTGATTTGGTTGAGTTATAGTTTTTTGAGTGGTTACATCTTGGTACCCATATTCTTTCATGTTTTTGGATTTGTAGTTTCCTATTTTGTAACATATTATACTGCTACTCAATTATTGTTCAATTATTTTGGATATTGATTTGTCTTGGTTTACTCTCATGCATCATATCATGTCATGTCATTAACTGTACTATGGAATCTTATAGTTTGTGTGTGTGTAAGGGAAAATTATTTCCCATTATTTATTTATACCCTTTTAATTTATTTAAAGCCTTTGGTTCCCTTGGGAACATATCCTAATGTCAGGGAACCTCAGCTATGCCAATGCCAGTGGATCTGGGTTGGGATGTTACATGAAACTTCATGTCTAACCATAAAATATGAACTCATGTTATATCACACTATGGTAAGATGGAATACCATAAATATTCAAGTAAAAATATTTGTTTTTTTCCTTCAGTATAACAAATAAAAACAATACCACTATCTTAAAAATTCAATATTTCACTATACAAGTGTAGTCTGGACAAAAGAATAACATCACACGAGAGACCCAATAATATTATCTCAATTTTAACAATAACTAAATAAATAATAAAATAAAAAATACATTGATACCATTTTTTGTATTCCCCATCTTGAATCATTGGATCTTAGCTAGAGTGGAACATAACCTCATACATATAACATAGTACAGAAGTAGTTTATGACTAGAAAAGTGGGCCCAAGACCTGAATTAGGGAGACTATTCCCTCAATATCAGATAAATGACAATAAATAAACCAGTAAAATCAATAATAAATAGTAAAAGTAATAAAAAAACATAAAAATCACAATGGTAAGACAACTAGAAAATAACAAACCATTGAGAAACAAGAATATCATATCAGTCATACATTAAGTCTATAAGAGACCCCCACAAGTGGTGTATCATCAAAGGTAGCAATTATAAAAATATAATAAAAGTGGTGGCTAAAATCAAACTGATCTTAGTGTGTGTCCTTGTATCACCTCCAACCACACCAATCTGAACCTGATCAAGTACCTGACATATGGGCCTTCCCCCTTTTTAGACCATTGAAAAGAAAATATACTTGTACACTGAGATTCCCATATGTGTTGTGTAATAAAATCCAATCGAACACCAAAAAGGCATCTTTATCACAAGTGAAAGAACTATATGTGAGGGGATTCACAGAAAATAAATTGAAAAAATAAAACATTTAATCTACATATAGACATCACGCACTAACAATGTCACCATAAATCCTGATTGTACTTACTTCAATTTTATATCAGTAATATTAGTCATACATGATAAGAAATATCCAAAATTAACCACTACCCACTCACCCAAGGTATAGACACAACATAAACCGATTCCAATATTCACCCACTCACTTTTAGTAGGATTCCATCACATTCCTCGCACATCTTATACCACAACCTTTATACTCAAGTTATCACCTCACATCAGAATACATATTAGCACCCTCTCAATCAGGGAACAACCACATATCCATAATGGAAATCATCATTTTATCTCTTAAGATGTGGCCGACAATATCATCCATCAAACTCAACATATAATAATAATTAGGATTAAAAAAACAAAAACCCTCCCATAAAGTTTTACTTATACCCTCATGAACTATCCTGAAACATTCACACCTTCATATGATAAGAGAATAATTACCACACTCGTATTCCATATCATAGGATCATCGAAACCTTAATCAAGGAAAACAAGTCACAATATTCCTAAGGAGAAAAGTTGAAGAACCCTATAATAAGGTTCTAAAACACCAGTATTAGGTGACACTCATATGATCACACCAATAGAAATCTCCATGGTATTAATTACACCTATTCAGACCAACATGGTCACTTTAATACCAAAGGATGAAAATTTATCACACCACACACATAAATTCACAGTAAAGGAAGTCCATACAATCACACAAAATTTTCATAAAATAGTATGGAATTCCTATCTTATTCCACAAGGAACTATGTCTCCAAACTGAAATACCCAATTAAAATCTAATTATCTGGAATCATAAAAACAATAAGAAAACCCTTTTAATTAGGGATTAAATAGTGATATAGAGTGAAATACTGAGATAAATTCAGTTCTAGATATTTAATGACATTAGACATACTAAACTAGGACTAATGCAATGAATGGAACTTTGATTATATAAGGAATGGTGAATAGAGATCTTCTAGAAGAAAAGAGAACCCAAAAAATAGGTTCTAGTTGTACTAGATTGATGGAAGAAGAGAGGAGGGTTTATGAGGTAAAAAATAGATAAATTATGAATTTCCCCTAAAATGAGGGTGGGGTGGGGGGTTAAGAGCTGAAACACAATGAAATTATGAATTTTCCCTAAAAAAACACTTACACCCCAATAGGTACCGAGTCACTCAACACTAGGTACCTCGTTCTCCTCCACTAGATAGTCAATGGAGATATAAGCTTTAAAAATCTATTTCCCAAGACATTGTGAACCTGGTGGCCTTCCATCAGGTACTCGATACCCATATACATGAAATTATATATTGGTGACCCTGATACCCTCCTCTAATTTTCCTTCATGCCCTAAAACCCTCCAAACACCTCCCAAAACATCAAAGAATATATCCAAAGCCACACACAATCCTATAATTCCTATCTAAAATTCAGGTTTCATTATATAAATATAGTTGGAGGAGTATTTATTGAGTGAAAATTGGAAAAAACTTGATTTTGGAATAAGTTCACCATTCCCAAAAAATCATACTGACCTGGAGGTTTCTATTTAAGGAAATTTTATATCCCTAATTCATTTAAAATATATGTGATTACATACTACTAATTTTAGATGGTATTTATCCATAAAATATTTGGTTTTATACCATTTCAATTACATGTTTTCAATTTTCTAAAAACATTTATCACATTATTCTTTATAATTACACAATAACTACAAGTCTTTAATCTTCACTTGGTATCGATACTTATTTTAACATTGTGAATACCTAATTATTCTAAATAAATTTCAAGTTAATTCACCTAGAAAATATTATTAATTCATTGTTTAGGTAAATTTATTATCATGTCTATATAATACAATGTTCTATACGAGAAAATATTACAATATAAGATTCAATGAGCAATTATGATAAGTATTTTTAAGTTGTTCATTCTTGAAAACTATTCCATTTATTGCCAATTATCTTTTATTATATGATGGAATGCATTGAAATTTTATGTGAAGGGAGGGTTTTGAAATTATATTACCTCTCAATGCACTGGTAGGTCTCATGGGAAATCTAGGATAACATAATAGGATCATCCTTACCCCTAATTTATGATATCCTAGCTCAAGTCCTCGATGATATTTTTATGATGTGTGAAAGTTTTCATTCCCATTATTTATTATTATCCATGTGACTATTTATTTCAATTATAATGAAATATATGTATTATGTTTTCCTTAGGTATTCATCTATATAGAACAATTGATTGTCTATCCCTGAGTTGTCATTTATACTGTTCTTATAACATGTTACTCTAAGAACCCGGTTCTTATTCTTGAGGTACGAGTTTCTTATTTTCCTTTTTCATTAAGTGTTTTTGAGAAAATAAGGAAAATGGGGGAAAAATCCCAAAATTTGTGGGTACACTCCGTGTACTTTTCCACACGTTGTGAACTTTGGCCGTGTGGGATGATTATACAGGGCGTGTAGGCCTATTAGCGATGAAGGGTGTAAAAACTGACTACTCGCTATGTACTTAGTATATACATGCCATGTAATCAGTTGACAGGTGAATAGAAAGGCGGTGGAAGTAGCCACCAACGGAATGATAGTACACACCGTGTACTTAGAAATACACTCCATGTAACCAAGTCGGCTAATGAACAGTGAGGCGGTGGAAAGTGGTCGTTAGAGGAAGAGTTAAAAAAATGGAAAGTACACACTGTGTACTTGAGAGAAAATGTCATGTAGTTATGTTTTTTTTATTATAAATGGGCAGTAGCCACCTCATTTGGTAGAAGAGGCAATGAGTTCATTTGGAGAAACCGGAGGGGAGGCTGAAGCCTCTAAGAGCTTCTGATTGCACACTGAAACTCAGATTCTTCTGTCGTCGATCACGTTTGGACTGCAAGAGTAATACTTCCCCTCTCCTTGATTGTTTTCCTTCCAATTCTTTCTTGAGGGGAAGTGATTTGGGTTTGAATGGGTTATCATTCTTCCCAGATCTACGTCTTTCTAAGTTGATTCGGGAGGTGTCGTTCATGTATATCGATTAGAGGAGATCGAGGAAGGTGGTCTGGTGTTTATTTACAACTATTGAGTTGATTATGTGTTCCGTTGTGCTACGCGCCCATGTTTGGGGTGTCGTATGGATGAGGCCTTAACTGATAAGATATCTATAATTTCATAGATAGTCTAATGATAAATATAAACTGTTGTTTGGGATCGTTGCCTTGATCCAAGGCCACCCCGTGGGTGCGTTTTCCTTGTTTAGCCATTTGGCCAGGACACCCATGGGTATGCAGTGATTATAAGAATGTTTTGAATTTTCTTGAGAGGAAATGTATATAAATTGTTTGTTTATGTGTTGGGATCATCCTAGTTACTTGCTAGCCTGAGGACAGTGTTTTTCTTAGCCTCAGGGCAGTGTTTAATTTAGCCTGAGGAAAACTTTTCTTATGCCTGTGGGCAGTAGCTTCCGTGCTTGAGGGCAATATCTCATATGCCTGTGGGCTATATTTGTTATGCCTGTGGCTAGTCACATGCAGGTTTAGATTTTTCTTACTAGAGGGTAAGGATTTTCATGTATAAGGACACGTTTACTTTGAATATTCACTGTAGTGATTTATTATGTTGGACCTTCCAAGCTAAAACACAAGCTTGGGATTGGTAATTTATTATAAAAATGGTAGTGTAACTGGTAGAGATAGTTACTTTTGAGTACTGCCTAGTTTTCTGCATTTTATTATTGCACACTGCTGTTGCACATTTTCACTGACAATTGGGCATGGGCCTTTGGTGGTTTCCTACTTGGATTTATTTCTCACACCCTGTTTGGGTCATATATTGGGACCAAACTGATTATATTGCTGCAGGTGTCGATAAGGGAAAGGGTCCCTAAACATGTACTTGATTCTTGTAGAGGTGTAGGAGAGCATGGGACCATGCTTAGGCTTACGATTCTGTTAAGTTCCTGTTGCACTATTTTAGTTGCTTTGCTGTACTTGGTACTTTGTGTGGTATTGTATTTGATTGCAGTGTATCCTGTTTTGACTGCTTTCTTAGAAATAGAACATATTGCATCATCATATATATGACTGTTGGTTTTCTTTTCCTTATGCTGTCCATTTCTGGTTTATATTGCATACTGCTTCCGTTTGGGTATGATTATATATTTTATTCCACTACGATACACTTTGAAAAATGAGGGCATAGTTTCCCCACTATCGGACCTAGGCCCTCACTGCTAGTCGGAAGCCTATGGTGTTTGGGGAAATGTGCTTGGGGTCATGTGACCAACTGGGTTCGGGGAACCCATCGTGTGGCACCCAGACTCGGGATGTTACAAAGTGGTATTAGAAGATTTATTTTCTTTGACTTACTATTTGGAGCCTATAGCTAGGGATAAGACGGAATTGGTATTTGGTAATGATTTGTGCCCAGAAGTAGCTAACCCGTGTATAGGGAAAAGTCAATCTACCTCATTTAGTTGCAATTTTTTCTGGTTTTACAATTTTATAATTGATTTGATTTCACCATCGGGTGACGCACTTGTGGTGTGCGGTTTATATTTTTTTTACTAGGTTCTATTTAGTCACAACCCGATGAGATGAGGGTATGTCATTTCATGCATCATTTAGGCACATGTTAGAATCACATGCCATGCATAGTTACCATGCCATGTAGGTGAATTAAAAATTGCATGTTGTTGTTATAGATGTTGTGTTAGAAAATGTATGTTGTTGTTATAGGTACCTTGATAGATACACCTACAGTTGATAAGGTATTGGTACATGTTACGATTGGGTTTATGGACGCTAAACATTGTTTCCTGAGAAGCATGGGATCTCTTGGACCAAAATTTAGCAGATCATGACCCATAATTTTTTTGTGTTTTGTACTATAATGAGAATGGTCAGGTGCTAAAATTTGGTTCGTAGGGAGTATGGGCCCCCACAGATCAGAATTTGGCATACTGATGCTTGAAATTTAAGAAAAAGGGGCTCTGAAGTAGTTTCTAAGGCTTACTGTCCGGAAACCCAGATAACATGGTGTGTGGTTCTATGAACACACACCATGTACTCTTCTATTCAGGAAGAAAGTTAAAATTTTTAAGTACAAGCTGTGTACCTTATATACACGCCGTGTAGTTTCTACCCGTGTCATAGGTCGTGTGTGCAGAAACATGAGATAATGAAACTTTTGAGGGTACAAGCTGTGTATCAATTGCACACACCATGTTGTGTTGACCCTGTGTCCGTCGTGTGATTAACAACATGGACAGAGAAATATTTGCTTAAAAACACCATGTTAATGCCGAACACGCCGTGTAGTTTAATCTTGGGATCCAGCCGTGTAACTAATAACACGGGTTGGTGTTACCTCTTCTTGTACACGCCGTGTTCATTTGAAACATGCCGTGTAGTGTGAGCCATGTATCCGGCCATGTCACGAACAACACGTGTCAGTGAAGCTCGTCTAGTACATGCCGTGTACCTGTGGGACACGCCGTGTAGTCTTGACCGGTAAGAGACCATGTAGACTTGGCCGTGTGGCTGGGGAGACGGGGTGGTGTACACACCTTGTGTGGGTGTAACATGCCGTGTACCTTGGGTTGAGACACACCCATGCTAGCAACAGAACATGACCATGTAAAGACTTAAGGGTACACACTGTGTGGACTTTATACATTTCGTGTAGTCTCGTTCAAAAGAGGACTGTGTGGCTTAGCCGTGTAGAAGGACTCGGACAGGGGAAGAAAATTCAAGTACACACATTGTGTATGGACAACACGTCGTGTGTTTGGGGTGTTACACAACCAGTTCTAGCAGAAGTACATGCCCATGTGAAAAACTTGTGGGAACACACCATGTAGTTATTATACACTCTGTGTAGTCTTGTTTTGTAAAACTTGAATGTTTTATATTTCCTGTTCCCTTATTACATTTCCAGTTCTTAGTCCTTGATGATCATAATCTAAGGAGTGTGTTTGACCTTGTAGAGTCATGCCACCGAGATGACCATGAGAATTTCTCCAAGAGAGTGGCAATGATTATACTCCAGAGATGGTAGGCCATGGGCAACCGATGGATCCTCCAGCAGTTCCAGATTCGGCGCCGACTGTTATACCGGACGCAGGCACGGATGCACAGTTCCATGAGGGATTCGTGCGGTTTATGCATACCTTATAGGGAGCACCGCCGGCTGCCACATGTATGGAAGAGCTAACACGTATATTCCAGCAGCAACATCCACCTACATTTTTAGGGGATGACGGACCACAGACTGCAGAGTCATGGATTGATTCATTGCAGACTATCTTCTATCATCTTGAGATGCCTCCAAGGAGGAGGGTCAAGATTTCTATGTACATGCTGTGTGATTCCACCAAGAGATGGTGGGATGTTACCACTTATACTGAGCATCACTGAGACATGGAGTGAGAATATTTTTAGGTAGTCTTCTATGAATTTTTCATCACGGAGACGCTGAGGTTAGATTGAGCTCGAGAGTTCATGAATCTGCAGCAGGGCGCTATGTCAGTGATGGATTATTCTACCCGCTTCAATTAGATACAACATTTTTCACCTGTTTTGGTGGGTGATGAGACGTTGAGGGCTAGACACTTTGAGGATAGTCTTCAGTATGACATCCAAGTGCTGGTGAATGTTTTCGGGTTTCCTAGAGTGCATGCAATTGTGAACCAGACATTTATTACTGAGCAGAACCAGCGAGAAGATAGTGGTGCAGGCTAGGGTGGTTCAACACCATTTTCTGGTATTATCCATACCGGTAATAGGAAGAGTCAGATGAATTTCTCTCATGATGGAAGTACTAGCCAGAAGAATTTTTCAGGTGGCCAAGTCATGTGCTACCAGTGTGGTAAAGAGGGGCATAAGAGACCTCAGTGTCCATGTGACCTAGTGGAGTGCTGATCTTGCGGAAGGACTGGCCATCTTCAGTGGTTTTCTAGGGCGTTTCCACCAGTGACTAGCGAGAGGGGTTCATTGTAGACTCCACATGTGGGAGCAGGGCCAAAAGATTCTTACTAGTTAGGGAATTGGAATACGTCTGGACATTCTGGAAGAGGTGGTGGTCATGTCTGTGGTAGCCAGACACCAGAATCTCAAAGAGAGCTGGGCGGGTCAGCTCTGGGTAGCCAGGCTGTGTCGCAGGGCTGCGAAACTGGGCAAACATATGCAGTGCAATAGACCCTACAGAAGCAGGATCCAAAAACTTCCACTGTCATAGGTACTATTCTAGTTTCTTCTGTTTTGTCTTCAATACTTTTCGATACTGGTGCTACATATAGCTTTATATCTGTGCCTGTTGTGAAGAGCCTTGGGATATGTGTTTCTTCTTCTTCTGATATTATGACGATAGACACTCCGTTTGGAATTAGAACCGCAGGTGTGCGACAGTGCTAGGAGTTCCCCCTAGAGGTTGGTGGGTGTCACTTTCTATGGGACCTCTATGTCTTAGAGATAATAGGCTATGATGTCATTCTTGGGATGGACTGGTTGGTACCCTTTATAGAGTTTGTAGATTTCTATCGTCGTAGGGTGAGATTCATGTGACCAGAGGGTGGAGAGTTTCTATACAAGGGCGAATTGGATGTACATGCGAGCCGAGATGGGCTCGAGCATCGTGGGCGAGGTGGAGTAGAAGCCCCGTTTGTGAGTTTATATTTGGATGACCAGAGAAATTTTCAGAAGGATTTCTCTCCTGTGGTTGATCATTTCAGGGATGTCTTCCCAGATGACTTTTCAGGTCTACCTCCCGAGTGAGGTGGATTTCTCTATTGATCTTGTTCTAGGAGCAACATCGGTGTCCATTCCTCCTTATAGGATAGCTACACCAGAATTGCAGGAGATCAATAAGCAGTTAGAGGAGTTACAAGAAAAGGTTTTCATCCGACCCAATACTTCTCCTTGGGGTTCTCCTATCTTATTTGCGAAGAAGGAGGACAGTACCCTCAGAATTTGTGTGGATTATCGGAAACTGAACCAGTTGATGGTCAAGAATCGATATCCATTACCGAGGATTGATGATATTTTTGATCAACTTTGAGGAGCACGAGTGTTCTAGAAGATTGAATTGAGATCTGGATATCATCAGATGGGCGTTAGACCATCAGAAATACCTCTTACAGCCTTTCGGAGTATGTATGGTCTATACGAGTACTTGGTCATTCTGTTCGGACTCACGAACACGCCATCAGTTTTCATGGCTCTGATGAATCGTGTGTTCCATTCATATCTGGATTCTTTTGTGGTAGTCTTCATTGATGATATCTTGGTTTACTCTCACACTCGAAACGACCATGCCACCCATACTGAGATCATACCGAGTACACTTAGAGAGAATCATCTATATGCTAAGCTCTCAAAGAGCCACTTTAGGATATACCAGATACACTTTCTGGGTCAAATTATCTCATATGTAGGAGTTATAGTCGACCTAGAGAAAGTGAGAGCAGTAGTTTCTTGGGAGCATCCAAAGAACGTGTTTGAAATACGGAGTTTCTTGGGGCTGGTTGGTTACTACAGGCACTTTATACATGGATTATCCCACTTAGTAGCACCGTTGATGGGTTTGACTAAGAAGGGTGTGAAGTTCGTTTGGACAGAAGATTACGAGGAAACCTTTCAGAAGGTAAAGGGAAGGTTTACATCAACCCCAGTCCTGATACTTCTATAGAAAGGGAAGAGCTATACAGTTTACTATGATGCATCAGGTATTGGGCTGAGAGCAGTGTTGATGCAGGGTGATCGAGTAGTTGCGTACGAGTCTCGGCAGTTGAGGCCACATGAGAGGAATTACCCGAAACATGATCTCGAGTTGGCTCCAGTTGTTCATGAATTACGCTGTTTGAGACATTATCTCCTGGGAGAACATTTTGTGGTGTTTACGGACCAAAAAAGTCTTAAATACATCTTTACCCAGTGTGACTTGAATTTGAGACAACGAAGGTGGGTTGAATACCTTTAGTCTTTCGACTTTGATCTTGCCTATACACCTGGTAAGGGTAATGCAGTAACTGATGCACTGAGTAGGAGGGCTCAGATACAGGCTGTGCAGGAGGCCAATGGTGAGTGGAAGCTTATGGATTTGTCCTCTGAGATGCATTTGGAGGTGCACGACAGTGAAGGGAAAACATATCTTTCTTCCTTAGCTATGACTTCTACCCTCCTCAATAGAGTGGGGATGAGACAACTATCAGATTCAGAAGGCCTAGTTCTACGGGAGTTGGTGGAAAGTGAGGACCCTCCTCCTGATTGGACAATAGGCGATGACAAGGTACTACGTATCCATGGAAAAGTGTGGGTTCTAGGGGATATACGTGAGGAGTTGATGAGATAATTTCATGCCTCATCTTGGGCAGTGTGCCCCGGTGTTACCAAAATGTACCATGACTTGAGACGTCAGTATTGGTGGCTAGGTATGAAAAGAGTAGTTTCTGGTTTTGTTACAAGATGTTCCACCTGTCAGCAGGTGAAAGAAGAGCATCAGAGGCTAGCCATACTGTTATAGTAGCTACCCATTACAGAGTGGAAATGGGATGATATTGTGATGGACTTTGTGACCAGGTTTCTGAGGTCACCTCGAGGCAATAATGCCATGTAGGTTGTTGTGGATAGACATAAAAAGGTAGCTCCATTTTTGCCAATCAAGGAGACCTTGAGTGTTAACGAGATCGAAAGGTTGTATATCTGATAGGTGGTACGTCTTCATGGGTCCCTCGTTCTATCATTTCAGATAGGGATGCCCGTTTTATGTCTCGTTTCTGGCAGAGTTTTCAAAGGGAACTAGGTACACAGGTGCTTCTAAGTACAACTTACCACCCTCAGATCGATGGCCAATCAAAGCATACAATACAGGGGCTATAGGACATGCTGCGTGCCTGCTTCCTAGACTATGGGGGCTCTTGGGAGAATCACACACCCTTGGTCAAGTTTACCTACAATAATAGTGTTTAGGTAACTATTAAGATGGAACCTTACGATGCTTTATATGGTAGGCCATGATGATCACCCTTGTGCTAGTTGGAGGCAGGTGAGGCATCTTTAATGGGACCACATCTCGTACAAGAGACTTCAAAGCAGGTCCAGTTGATTCAGAAGTGGATGGATACTACACAATCTTGTCATAAATCTTATGTTGATCGCTATAGAAGACCATTGAAGTTCGTGGTTAGTGATTAGGTTTTCTTGCGTGTTTCCCTGAGGTTGGGACACAGGTGGATTAGAAGACAGGGTAACCTTTGACCAAGGTATGTGGGGCCGTTTGAGATTCTAGAGAGTCAGGCCAGTAGCCTATCATCTGAAGTTACCACAGAGGTACCGGGCCATGCATGACGTCTTCCATGTATCTCAGCTGCGCCATTATCACTCAGACCCATCTCACATTTTTCAGCCCAAGGAGGTTGAACTTTAGGTAGATGCATCCTTTGAGGAGCATCTGATTCGTATTATTGATAAGAGAATGAAGGTTCTCCAAGGCTGGTAAGTTCCTCTTGTATGGGTTCTATGGAAGATTGGCCGAGTGTAGGACGAAACCTGGGAGCAGGAGACTGATGTACATGCTCAGTGGCTAGAGTTGTTCATAGCTTTATCATCACCACCCTTGGAAGGGAAATTTGGGGATGAATTTCTTTAAGGGGGAAGTTTGTAAGAACCTGATTCTTATTCTTGAGGTATGACTTTCTTATTTTCCATTTTCTTTAAGTGTTTTTGAGAAAATAAGGAAAATGGGGGAAAAATCCCAAAATTTGTGGGTACTCTCCATGTACTTTTCCACACGCCGTGTACTTTGGCCGTGTGGGATGAGTATACTGGGTGTGTAGGCCTGTCGGTAATGAAGGGTGTAAAAACTGACTACATGCCGTGTACTTAGTATATACACGACATGTAATCAGTTGGCAGGTGAACAGTAAGGTAGTGGGAGTAGCTGCCAGCAGAACGACAGTACACACCATGTACTTAGAAATACACGCCATGTAATCAAGTCGGCTAATGAACAGTGAGGTGGTGGAAAGTGGCCGCCATAGGAACAGCTAAAAAAGTGGAAAGTACACGCAGTGTACATGAGATTACACACCGTGTAGCTATGTTTGTTTTATAAATGTGCAGTAGAATCCTCATTCGGCAGAGGAGTTGGTGAGTTCGTTTAGAGCACCAGGAGGGGAGGCCGAAGCCTGGAAGAGCTCCCGATCACACGCCGAAACTCAAATTCTTCCGTCGTCGATCACATTTGGACCGTGCATATAATCCCTTCCCTCCCCTTGAGTGTTTCCTTACAATTTTTTCCCAAGGGGAAGTTATTTGGGTTTGAATGGGTTATCATTATTCTCAGATCTACATCATTTTCAGTTTATTCAGGAGGCTTTGTTCATGTATACTGATCAGAGGAGATCGAGGTAGGTGGTATGGTGTTTATTTCCAACTATTGAGTTGATTTTGTATTCCATTGTGCTACACGCCCATGTTTGGGGTGTCTTATGGCTAAGGCCTTAACTCATAAGATATCTAGAAATGCATAGATAATATAATGATAAATATAAATTGCTGTTTGGGATCGTTGCCTTGATCCAGGGCCACCCCATGGGTGCATTTCCCTTGTTTAGCTGTTTGGACAGGATACTCATGGGTATGTAGTGATTATAAGCATGTTTTGAGTTTTCTTGAGAGGAAATGTATATAAATTGCTTGTTTATGTGTTGGGATCAGTCCAATTACTTGTTATCCTGAGGTCAGTGTTTTGCTTAGCCTAAGGGCAGTGTTTCGTTTAGCCTAAGGGAAACTTTTCTTATGCCTATGGGTAGTAGCTTCCGTGCTTGAGGGTAATATCTCGTATTCCTGGGGCTATATTCGTTATGCCTATGGGCAGTCACCTGTGGGTTTTGATTCTGCTTACCTAAGGGTAAGGATTTGCATGTCTGAGGACATGTTTACTTTGAATATTCACTGTGGTTATTTATTATGTTGTACCTGACAAGCTAAAGAACAAGATTGGGATTGATAATTAATTATGAAAATGGAAATGTAACTGGTAGAGATAGTTACTTTTGAGAACTACCTAGTTTAATTCATTTTATTATTGCACACTACTGTTGCACATTTTCACCGATAGTTGGGCATTGGCCTTTGGTGGTTGCCTATTGGGATTTATTTCTGACACCTTGTTTGGGTCATATCTTGGGCCCAAATATATTATATTTCTACATGTGTTGATAAGTTCAAGGGTCCCTATATAGGTACTTGATTGTTGCAGAGGAGTAGGAGAGCATGAGACCGAGATTATGCTTGCGATGCTGCTAAGTTCTTGTTGCACTGTTTTAGTTGCTTTGTTGTACTTGGTACTTTGTGTTGTATTGTATTTGATTGTAGTGTATCCTATTTTGACTACTTTCTTATAAATAGGACATATTGAATCATCATGTATATGACTATTGGTTATCTTTTCCTTATGTTGGCCATTTCTGGTTTATATTGTCTACTGCTTCTGTTTGGGTATGATTATATATTTTATTCCACTACGCTATACTTTGATAAATGAGGGCATAGTTTCCCCACTATCATACCTAGGCCCTCGCTAATAGTCGGAAGCCTCTGGAGTTTGGGGAAATGCTCTTGAGGTCATGTGACCAACCGGGTTCGGGGCACCCGTCGTGTGACACCCGGACTCGGGACGTTACAGTTAGCTTCTATTTTACACTATCCATATATGAGCAACTAAGATCACCTTTTTATTTTGTTTCCCATTTCTCTAGGAAATTAAGTGTAATATTACACATGACTAGGTCCAAGTATAACGTTGAGTAATAATGAATTGTACTCAAATGATGTAATATTTCATGTTTTAATGTAATGTTTTTGTATCTAGTATCTTAAGGACTACTGCACATTAATCCTGAGAAAGTAATATAATATAATTTAATTAACATGTACCCATATTATCTAATAAATAAGAGTTATGGGCATTATAATATATTTTTTTATTGATCATGTATGGGAAATTATGAGAGTATATTGGTAAATCCTACATGGCAATGTTTTAATCACCCATAATTCCATAAACTAATGCACATGAAGATCTGTTATGTCATGATATAGGATAATGTAAATATTTATTTTTTATTAATGATGAATGTTATAACCTTTTAAATAGTAGGTAAATTTCAATAATGAACCATTATTCTAATAAATTAACATAACATCTTATTTGATAAATATTAAATACATAACAATATGATTAATGCCAAAATCATGTAGGTTTAGTGTATTTGGAAACATGGATACATAAAAATATTTCTCATAAGAGAACTATATTTTATCCTTATATGTTATTTATAACCAACACACTTCTTATACATATCATACTTAAAATGTTTCTTCATAACATGGGGAAAGGAAAGAAAATAAACATTGAGATTTGATGCTTAGTAAGGGAAAATAAGGGAGATACAAATGATAACTTAAAAATAACATGGGGATTAGGGTATGAGAACAAGAGAATAACATTTTAAAACTATATGATTTATATCATAGATCATAATATTGAGTTATGGTATAAATCTTAGAAGTTCACAAAGACCTGAATCATAATGGAATTGAAGAACATGAGCTATTAAAGCATAACATTGGCATAAGAAATAAGTTTTTGAAATATACATAAGCATGTAAAATCATTTATTTCATCAAGTATCACTACCAATACTATAATAGTGGATTTGGTTCACTCTCTATTTTATCATATCCTTAGTCAAGGTTCACTCCCAAGACTATCATAGTTGATAAAGTACCTTACTGAACTTGGTTCACTCCTTATTCCAATTCTTATTATCTTATGTGATATCCATTTTTACCCAATGAATTATAGGGATATATAATTATAGTAACATCCATCAAAAAAATTAAAATCATATATATGTGTGCCATAATATCATAAAACATTAACCATATCATAACAAATGGAAATAAAATGAGTTTCATAAACATCTCAATCATTTTATCATAACAAAACTCATAAAAAATAGACAAATTTCATAAACAATTTCCATCATAATAATAAAAAATAAAAATAAATAATAATGTTTTTATCATTGGAACATATACTAATAAATCTTAAGTAAAATAAAAATATCTCATCTTAGATAAAAAATTCTTTTAAAATATCACTATAACATTTATTAAGGAAAATAAACTTTTTATTTTTAATCAGTTATTAAAATATAAAAATATCACAAATATTAAGGAAAATATTTTCTTTGAATATAAACTTATAAAATTGTAAAGAAATATTTAATTCATTTAATGTTTATGATTTTGTGAAATTCTATTCATGTAGAGTACATTAAAACAAATTCTTCATTCACATTTTCGGTAAAAACTCAGAAGTACACTGTTGAGAAAATGATAAGAATATTTATTTATTTTTTTATAAAAATTATAACATGTGTAAAAATTATTTAAAAAAATAAATTAATAATATTAAAAAATTATTAAAAACATTTTATTGAAAACATGGACATGGAATAAAAAGGGTTTTTGACCAAAGAAAGAAATAAAGTCAATTTTCTTTAAACACTTTATTTCAGTATCTAGAGTTATTTAAGAGAGTAAAATGAAAGGAGAAAATTTATTCCCTATAAATAACCAGATTAGAAGAAAATTCATGATATTATTGAGAGGTATATCATAAAATTCATCATCAGAAACTTAATCATAAAAAATCTTATTAAACTATGTGATTGTAACGTAAAACCTTTAACCCGAGTTCAACATTCTTCGAAAGCATTTTATCATCAAATATAAAAATTTTAAATTTATAATAAATATATACTCGAGTCATGTACATACTTATAATATCATATATTATATACTTATAATATATCAATACCCATTATTTAAAAATTACCTATTAAAATCATCATTTTTGGGTGTTAACGGTTTCATTTTTCATGAGAGTTTTAGTTCGGTAGTTCTAGTCCTTATACATTGATTACGGTTCCATAATATACATAATATTAATCATTATATAAAGATAATATATATTAATTATATATATATATATTCATCCATGAAGTATATAGATAGAAAAATGAATTACAACATTCATGGTGATGGTAATCCATACGTACACATAAAATCAATTTTCACTTTTCAATGGATGGAATGAAAGAATTGTAAATTTTTACTAAAATTTTAAAAATAATAATTATATAATATATATAAATATATATATATATATATATCATATATATTCATTAAATATATAATTATTACCATCCATGTAAATATTAAATGACAAAGGAATCACATCGCTTTGTGGAGGTTTAGTCCACATGTATGCATGCACATCATTATCATTTTCTAATGAATTGAAAGGTAATAAGTTAGATATGATATTATAATTAAAAAAGAAAAATTATATCATAAATAATATATATATATATATATATATATATATATATATATATTAGTCTCATCATAACGACCATCTGTGAAATATGGTGATGAAAAATGAATTGTATCGCAACACATTGGTGGTAATCTGCACATACACACGAGTGATACTTTCACTTCCCATTTGTTGTAATAGAGGTTGAATATGGGGGTTAAATAATCATAATAAAATTTAATTATACTTATGATACATAATTTGTTATTGTATGATGAATACCAGATATTTATAGGTGTTATAAGAAGAAATAAATTGAAATATTTCAGTTAAGACGATTACCTATCCTTTGGTGGGCCTCCTTTAGATGCTTTCTTAAGTACCTTTGTAATGGTTTTTTAAGAATAAAAACACATCTAAATAATGTGTAGGTTAGTTTATAAGATATTTTTATAGTAGTTTTTTATATATAAGGATCAAAGTGGTGTAAATAATAGAAAGTAGGGATGCCCATTTATAAGTATGGGAGAGGACACAATAGGAATTTATTAAAAGATTAAAATATAACAAATTAATTCTCAAGAAAGATGATTCCAAATGGACATATATTTGAATTTGGGATAGTATGAGGTCTACATATGACCATAAAATAAGATTTGTCTAGTTCAGTTGGAAAATTTACCCTTACCTCTTGGTTTAGCCCCCGATAAACCCATTTTAACCTCAATTGCGAAGATAATTTTTTAATGGTTTTACTTTTCATTATGAAAAAAATGAAAGTTTACTCATTAGAAATTTTTTACATTATGATTAAAAATTTGGATTACATTTTTTCAAATTAAATATTTAAAATTTGTAAAAATTACTTTTAAAATAAACTCACAAAATGTGATGAAAATAGTTTTCAAGAATTTTTTTCTTAAGTATATAAAGTTTTGATTTCAAAATACATTTAAAATTAATTTAAATGATGATAATTAAATTATTAATAATATAAATGAGATAATTTTAATTTTAAACCATTTTAAACCAAACATATATGATTATAAATTTCTTAAATAAAAATATTATTTTTAATAAAAATCATTATTTTTCACTATTCATAAAAAAATCAATTTTTTTAAAAAATTATAAAATATTCACTCTAAGATAATTTTAACATGTTTAAAAAAATGTATTTTATTTTTTCTAATAACTTTTATAAATCTTTGAAAAATAAATTATACTATTTTCTCTAAAAAAGAAATAAGAACTATTTTTGAGGAAAAAGTATTTTTTACCGCATATGAAGACTTTATTAAAAATATATTTTCTTTATCTAAAACATTTATGAATATTTTTAAAAAATGGTTATCCTATTTATAAATAAAATTTAATAGCTATTTATAATTATATATAATATTATGGTTCATTTAGGATCAGGGTTTCATTTATCAAAAGCTATCGAGGAAATTAATTTTATTTGAAGATAAATATATCATAAAATCTTTGGGTGATACATTATACCCCTGTTAAATTTAATTTCATACTTGAAATTACATAAAATAGATACAAAAAATGAGGATATCCCTATTTCAACACATCCCCATGATCCTATGTTTCTTCTTTCAATTTGTGATTGCTCCAATAAACATTAACCTGGTTAGTAGTATTGTTCTATAACACTTTATCACTATAATAAAAGATTTATATAGGTCGTTCTTCATTTGAAAAAATCATTCTCATTGGTAAAATATCTAAATTTGAAGGATCTGGAATGTACATTCTCAGGATAGATACATGGAACACATCATTAAATTGAAAGTATTTCGATGGAATATCCAAGTGCTAAACTACCATCTCTACTCGATCAAGAACTTGAAGAGGTCAATATACCTAGTGTTTAGCTTTACATTATTTTTGAATCTAATAACCTTCTTCCATGGATAAATTTAAAGGAATAATTTCTCACTAACTTTACATTTCATATTACTATTGGAGTTGGTGGCCTAGAATGTAACGCCCCGACCCCAGTTACCCAGAGTCGGTGCATTATTGCGTAACATTGGAATGATCACAAATGATCAAGTCTTGAAAGACCGATTAGTTTAGTAGCCTTGGAAACACTAGATACATTCATAAGTCTTACATTACATCAAAAATTTAAAATAAACTACAACAACATCTTGTCTTCATATCCCCTCATACTATCCTTGCAGGACATTCATAATATACTTCTTCACATCTTGGAAAAATTAAAACACTGAAAGGGGTGAGCTCAGATGCTCAGTAAGGATAACAATATAGAGGAAGCTTTCATAAATAAACATAAACATTTAAGGTAATTTATAACTAAAAAAAATACTTTTAAACATGAACTTCAACATAATATGGCAAAAGTAAAATGAAATAATGTCATTTACTTATTCACATGGATATTCTACTGGTCGAATAATCACATGCAATATCAATAGCCACTTTCATAATGATGGAATGCATAATGCCATACTATCATAACCACGTAGCCAAGGAATCGTTCCAAGACTACAAATAAGATTTTGTCAAGGCCTCATTCCAAGACACTAGTTTGTCTCATGAGACCTGCCGATGCATCGAGGAGCTATAGGGGGCTCCGCCCGTCACTTATTAAGTCCAATTCATTTCTCATAAGAACCGGTTTAAACATATCATAAACCATAACATAATTGTATCACATAAAACGTGCATAAAGGAAACATAATATTTCCACACTTCAATCAATACAACACATTGATATAATAAAAAATTTATCAAAACCATTTTCAATACCAAAATAAAAGAAAAGTAAAACATGGTATTTATTTTTCTTTTAAAAAAAGTTATGGCTTATAGAGGAAGCCGAAACTCAAATAATAGTCACGGTGGCGGAGAAGTCTTTGTCGCCGTATACGTAAGAAAAAACATTACTTTTGTCGTTTAGTAAAAACGCTTCGTATAAAAAGATTTCTTTTGAATAAAAGTAAAAGTCAAAGGGGTTTATACACCGTATAAGTGAAAGTTGTGTATAAAACCAAATATGCCTCAATGAAAGGAGATTGAGACGAAGTCCTTAAAAAGATAATTTTTAAAATAAAATAGATCTATTATGTGTATTTACTATAAGTACACATAAAGAAAGTACAAATATAGGATAGGACATAATAATATCATGACATAATTTGAAAGTAGGAGATTAACCCAAAGAATGGAAATTGGATTAAGAAATTCCCTTACCTCGTGTGCGACTTCACTCGACCATTCTTTAATCTCCTGAATAATAAACTAGAGTTAATCTCTACTTGATTAAGAACCTTTTTTATGTTCATTATCCCTTTTATATCACTTATTACAATGTTACGAAAATTATGTAGTCATTTAAGTTAATAACGGTCGTTTTTTCGATCTTTGGTACTTGAGTCAACAATAAACTTCTTATAGTTACAAGTTGTTTATGTGGTAGAATATCCATTATCTGAAGAATTATATTCATGATGTAGATATCATATATATCATATATATCCATTATATACATTCATTCATAATATTACGTAACATTTAGAGGTAAGAAATGAAATGCACCGTTCATGGAGACGGTAAGCCGTACGTACGCGTGGACGCTACTTTCATTTCTATTTCGTATTTAATGGAATGAAATTAAATTATATAAAGTTATACTATAATTCCAGTATAATATAATGTATAATACTATTTACTCCATCCTTTATACATCCCACATATGGCATTAACGATTCAAATCACTTTGAGGGGGCGGTAGTCCGCACTTCCTAAAATGTAATTATCGCGTTTACCCATAATGGAAATCGTAAAGGTATGCCATAAATGAAAAATAAAGAATCATAAGAAAAAAAAAACATAATATATATCATATATAAAAATAGTTTCATCATAATGGCCACCATGAGAGGTGTTATATGAGTGTTGAACAATCATCGTTTCGTGAGGCAGAAATTTTCCATCCACAGAAACAATATGTTCTTTAACCATTAGATGTAGGTGTGTGTAAGTGTAGCTCGAATACTTCTTATAAAAGCATACTAGTATATTGAGGATACTGTTGTTGTTACAAAAGAAATTAATAAAAAGATTTTAGGGGGTTAGAGAATCAAAATAAAAAATAAGAACACAAGAGAAAACACTACCTTTAAAACGGGTAACTCTTTTTGATTTGAGCCAAAGGCTTCCTTGGGAAGAATTATGCCCAAAGTGAGGCTTCTAGGAGTAAGAGAGGGAAGTTGAGAGAGTATTTGGATAGAGGTTGGCCGAGCCAAATGGATTGGAAGGTGTAAATAAGGTGGTAGTGGTGGGGGCCTTTTATAAGAGGAGAGGAGGGGCACTCTTAGAAAGTAATGAAATGTTACTTTATTATATAATGAGTTTCGGATTTTAAAGGTCCCAAACTTATATATTTCGAGGATAAGGTGATAAGGGTTATAAATCTACTCATCCAATAGGTTTTTGACAAGTTTAAGTCTTAGATATTACATTATCTTTTCATTTTATTTAAATCGTTAATTAATGAGGTAATCACTGCATCATCATGGTGTCATAAATAATTTATTTTATTTAATGTCTAAAAATAAAAAAAACTATCATGATGTAAGAAATATTTTTATCTTTCTAATGAATATTTATAGTAAAAAATATGACTTGTATAACCCCATTTAAAAATTGTTTTAGTAAAACAACTCATGTTGGTGATATTTTTATTTTAACATTAAATAAAAAGTTTTTAATGTCATTTTCCTACCAAAGTGGCTCCATGGGGTCCCCAAGTTGACCCATGGATTTTATTGGTCGGCCATGACTCATACAATAGGGGTAGGACAACTGTAAAGGTCATTTCATATTATTATAACATTATCTTTACCTTAAATTACACTAATTACCTTTAATTGCGATTAATTAAACTTAAAAGTTACTATTCACCAAAAATTATTTTAATCCCATTGAACCAAATTTTACTTCCTAATGACAACCATGTATGTTGGATTTTTGAAAATCAAATCACAGAAGTGGTAATGTTTCATTTAAACGAAAAATCAGTTTTTTAACTACCACTTAGTGGTTTCACTATTCATAAAAAATTGAAGTTTTTCAGAACAATGCCAAAATTTCACCCTAAGCTATAATTGATATTCCGAATTCAAAAATGATGTCTATTTTACAAAATTCCAAACATATAAGTTTAATTAATTAATTTTATAATTAATTCCCGCTGTCACAACAAATAGCGTGTTTTTAAGAAATAATATATATCAAAAGATTGACAATTGTTTATGTCCAATTTCAAAGTGAAATTAATTCTAATGACCACCATTGGATAAAATGTTAAAAATATATTCTAATTATACTTTAAAACCACTTAATAGTATAATTTATCACTATAAATTATTTTGATTAAAAAATTTGTTTTTTAGTATTTTTCACTATTCATAAAAATTGGAAGTTCTCAGAAAAATACCAAAAATTCAACATAGGATAATTTCGATATTCCGAATCCAAAAATGAAGTCCATTTTGAAATATAAAATATATATAATTTCAAAAAGTGGGTATTAATATTCATAATGGCTATTTTGATTGGTCGCAGAGTGTTAGAATCTCGAACTTGCGTACAATGCAAGCTATTGCATTATTGAAAGAGAAGCGTATCGTGGAAGATTGGGGTGTTACATTCTCCCCTCCTTCAATAAATTGCGTCCTTGAAATTTGAAATTTTTCTTTGAAAATAAAAGGTTGAAAATATAAAATACCGTTGTGGAAAACCCACATCGGAAATAAGGTTAATAGAATTTAGCCTTAATAAGAGGGAAAGGGAAATGAAAAAGTCACCACCAAATTATGATATCGATAAGGAGAACATTGGTGGAAACTAGAGACATATAATTGGATGGAAAACGTAAATATTTGTAGGGAGTGATTGAAGTCATCAATCACAAACAAGTGTAAAATTGAGGGCCTCAATGCCTTCAATCTATATTGATTTAAAATATTATCAGTTCAACAAGACATAAGGTATTAGGATAAAACATTTTTTTTGTTTTAATATCACTTTACTAAAGTTTAAGAATTAATTTATTCATAGAATAAGAGATAGTTATATATATATATATTTATTCTGGACAAGTAGAGTTTCAACCTTCAACTAATTTCTACCAAAAACTCATCTTTCACTCAAAAAGATAATAGAACTCAAAAATATAATATTTTCCTAATCGTACAAGTTTCAAAATATTAACACATACCATTTAGATTAGGAAAACTATTTTCTAATAACCAGGGACTTCCTGTAGGCTAGTGGTAGGTAATAAAGGCATGTCGCACTATGGTTGTGGGTTTGATTCATACAGCTTTGTCCGACATGACGGGTTATCCCCCAACCTGTAGGTTGTCCTTTTCCTATACTATAGTATTATAATATTCCAAAAATAATCTTCAGAAATGTTTTAACCTTAAATGATACTATCCAAAGTTCAACTTAACCCATTCCAACCTTTATAGTTATCCAAAATACCTTCGTCCAGACTTTCTCTAAAACATCCTTAAATTCCAAAATCAATTGTAACATTAGATTCCCCCAAAAAAGTAAAGTTTCTCTTATTATCACATACTAAAAATATGATTACCTTCATCATATTAAAACCTTAATGAAAAAAACAAGTACTGCAGTACAATACTTATATATATCACATTATTCTTATAACCAGAATATAATCCTTGTTTCCAAAAGCACCCATACATTAATTATTCCACTTCAACTGTAGTAACATCATAAGATTGTCCTTCATCCCTTGGCCTATTCCGAGGCAAGTTTCCTTGGAGCTTAGGACATTCATTTTCATAATGCCCCATTTCCCTACAATTGTAGCATTCAACATTGATAGTCTCTTTCTTTCCCTTGCAATCACGAGCCTAGTGACCTTTTTCTCCACATTTATAACAAACTCCCATTACTTTTAGGCAAGTACCGGGGTGATTCTTCCCACAGTTATCGCATAATGGAAAATCCTTCTTTCCATTTTTCCCTTTATCTGTCTCTTTTTCCACTGTTCTCTTCTTCTCTTGCTTTACTTTATTATCATAAAATTTAGAGAATTCCTTTTCTGTCTTGATAGCACACGAGACTATATCTTCGTACGACGAGAAAGATTGTGAGACTAAGGCTCAACGGAGAAATGGTTTTAACCCATCAAAGAAACGATCAATCTTAGTTCTCGGGTTACGTATATAATCTGTTGCATGCCTTGCTAACCTTGTAAAGTTATCCTCATACTTTGCGACATTCTCATCCTCCTTTTGTCTCAGACTCAGAAATTACCTTTCCATATCTGCTCGATGGTTATGAGGAAAGTATTTTTCTAAGAAAATTTCCTTAAATTCCCTCCATTCCATAATTGATATTTCTTCATCTTCCATTGTGTTTTGAATCAGAGACCACCATTGATCGACATCTCCAGTGAGACGGTAAACTTCCATGACAACTTTCTCCCTTTCGCTACACCCCAAGGTGTGGAATATTTTCTCTAAGGAGTTTATCCATTGCTCA